>JAFBJW010000091.1:1656471-2256471 GCA_016785235.1 Pseudorhombus dupliciocellatus | reverse complement strand
GAGAGGAGATTAAAGGAAAGGTGAAGAGAGTAGTGTTAAATAAAAGAGATGAAGAGAGGGTAGCAGAGGAATAAGAGAGAGGGGGAGAGTAAAGGAGAGGAGGAGAGGAGGAGAGGAGAGTAAATGTGTTAAAGAGAGGAGGTGAGAAGACTAAAAGAGAAGGGGAAGAGAGGAGGTGTAAACATCCATGCAAATAAAAACACACAGAGAGACAACATACAAGTGGAGAGGACACTAGAATCAGCCAGTGAGAGGATGGACATGTATTTCCATGGCAACAGCAAGTGAAGCGGCAAGTTGGAAGCAGAGCAGCCCTGAGCTGATGGGCAGCGCATCCATGTCCTCCTCCTGCACTCACCCTCTCCTTGTCCAACTTCCAGTACAGCCACACTGTGACGAGCAGGCACGCGACCACCACCGCGTTCTGCACGGCCACCAACAGCTTCCACGGGCGCCTCTCCCGCTGCACCGGCTCTCGGCCTGCTTCGACAGACATCGTCCTCAGAGCTGCTCAGTCTGCTGTGAGCGCCCTGCAGCCCAGCGAGGGCTTTTAAACCGACAGAAGGAGGGAAGGAAGGAAGGGGGGGAGTGACTCAAGAAAAAAATGCTCACTTTATAATACACATCTTACACACACACACACAATCACACGTGACAGGTCTTTGACACTGTTTTGTGGGTTTGGAGGCTGCAGGAAGTGTGAAGCTCATCCAAGGAAGGAAGTGGGCAGATGTTTATGGTCTGAACTGTTGACGAATGTCTTGAGTGCTGTGTGTGTGTGTGCGTGTGGATTGTGCTGTACTAACACACACAAGCAGAGGTTAATGGCAGAGTTCATGATTGACTCATTGGGACTGTGCTTGAAATTCAGTGGTGCCGTAAAGGTCAGTGTTTGCGCTGGGAAAAATGCCAGTGTACATGCCCTGAGGGGGTTGAACCCTGCAAGTGCAAGTGACATAGTGTGAGCTTATAATAAGAAAATGTTCAGATCCACACACCGGGGAATTTGAACGCACGCCTCGAGAGGAAAGAACATTTCTTCATTCATGTGACTGTACCACGCACGTCATCCTGCAGAGGCACGTTTCATCTTGACACCTCGATTCTTGAAAGAATTAAGTAATGTGTAATGTTGTCATAAAGGAGCTTGAGAGAAGCTGAGAAGTTGATTTTGGATCCAGACAGGATGCACTCCCCGCTTCCAGTAAGAGACATTTCTCAAATTGAATCATAATACAGTCTAACTGGGCCTTCAGGGCACCTGTAATGTTCAGCGTGAACAATTTCTTTGGCATGACACAGCATCTATGGAGTGGGTGATGTTTGTTCACTTGAGTGAATCATCCTGTCATACTTCATCTCCACTCTGCCTACATAGAGGTTTTGATATTTCTGTTATAGGTGATGGGACTTCTGCAAGGTCTATCAGGGTTGACTTCGCAGAAGGCTACATGATAAACTTTCCCACACGCTCCATCCCGGGGGGTGTGCTCTTGTGGTACAATGCTCACTGGATGAGTTCACAACTGAGTGAGAAGCTTCTCCCTTGCTCCTGGTGAAGGAGTTTGTAGAAGTATCTTGGGGTCTTGTTCACGAGTGAGGGACAAATCACCACATGGATGTGACGAAGAGGGAGCTGAGCCAGAAGGCAAAGCTCTCGATCCCTTGTCCCTACCCTCATGAGCAATGGGTCATGATCGCTAAACGCTAAACTGGGAGGAATCGCTGAAGCTGCTTCCCCCGCAACCCGGACCTTGGACAGACAAGCGGATGATGATGAGATGAGACTTTTTTTTTTTTGTTTTGTGTGTACTTCCATTTTTCTGGGAAGCACCAGCAGACACAAAACAGACCTTCCTTCAGTCCACAGATTATACTTCACTCTCAGCCAGAGCAGAGTCAGATGAATGGAATCCGAGAGTCTAAGTGAACCTTTGTAGTAAAATAGAAAGGATTCTCTGAAAGTGTTCGCTAATGATGTAATGTTAAATAGGCCAACACATTCACAAACCAAGAAAGGCTTTATCACTGAGATGTTGACCATTTTGAAAGGAATCCCTGAGGGTTGTTTCTGAGAAATCACATTCACACAGAAAAAATGTGAGTGAGGCCATGGCAACCTTGACATTGCAATAATGATTTATGATTGAGTTCATAAATGAGTGGTCGCACCAAAATTGAAGAAAATCCCTCTGGAGATATTGTGGAATGGATGATAGGACAGCCTAAAAACATAATGTTTCCAGCCAGTGCAGCTTGAGACCAACATGGCAGAATGTGTCTTCTGAACGCACTATGAAAACATCAAAAAAACTTAAGAGACCGAACCTGCCCCAACATCACAGAAGAAAAGAGGTTTCAATGTTTTGGGAGGCGTCCCAACAAAAACACCTGCTTAGTATAAACGAAACAGATGTCCTATATAGTCTGGAGGTGTTTCACACATCAACACAGAGCAGGCTGGATGTGGCAGCCGACAGCTGAGAGCAAACATCTGCCACATGGTTTCACTATTACATTTCCCCTCTGCGGGCAAAGCCAATGCAAGTCCCGAATAAAAGTATAGGTTTTGTAACCACAACTGCAAAAAGCCACGCTGAAAGTACATTAATGTTAAGTGATAAGATGTGATGACCAACGAGCAGAAGCACATGGTCTAACGGGGAAATCCATTACCACAAGCATTGCAACAGCATTTCACATTTTTAAAGCGCTTATATTAACTCAAAGAACAGTTACCAAGAAAGTACTGGACAAGCAAGCTATTTTAGTTTTAGCAAACATTGTGAGTGGGAAAAAGTACAACTGAGTTTATCATCAGCAGGCCACACGCACACAGCTGCGCAAAACCCAGGAGAGTGTTCTGTTACAAGTGAATGATGGTGAAACATGTGACTAAGTGCTCATCACATGTGGCAGATTGAGCTGTGCTGATGACACACTCACATGTTCTTTTCCAAATGATTCACAACCTGACGATGGGAACAGGAGATGAAAGAAGTGGCATGGTGCGGTTTACAGTTTATTGTTCTCAATTTAACCCGCGTTTAAGACACAGAAGAGCTGACTCAAATTTGGAGGAATGAAAAGGTTTTACAGAAAGTGAGATGCCGAATGGTGAACTCTGCATCTGGTGCTTTTATAAACTGGAAGTAACCCATGACCGATGAGTTCCAGATGAGTGGAAGAGGTGACCATGTGGAAGAACAGACATCAGAAACACAAAGAAAAAGATCATAGTTTAATTCTGATGGTGAACCCACACACCTGACCTCTGCATCCCCCCCACTTCAAGTCTGACATGTCAGTAGCTTTCTTACTTACGGCACAATATGGCAGTCACTCGCTCACTCACACTCCTACTCTCGCACACACACACACACACACACTTAAGTTTATTTAATATTATTATCCACAAAGGTATATTCTCTCTTCCCTATGTCTCTAGTATGTAGTTAAATATGTACACAATCATGGCGTAGGAGATGAGCTCACTTTTTTTTCTTTCCAGACAAAATGAAAATTTCAGTTCAAAGAAAAAAAAAAAAGAAAAAAAAAAGCATGTTTATTTCTAAAACTGATTTTCAGTTCCTTAAAAGTCCCAACAGGCTGAAACTGTGACTTTAAATGCGTCTTCCACCCTGATGTCGGGGGCTCATTTTTAACTTCTCTGAGATCCTTTCCTCTCAGATGACATTGATCCTGGACTAAGAGAGCAGATCGCTGCAGCAGGAGTGTCATCACAACCAGTAGTAGTAGAGCACAGGTGTGTCCGTACAGCAGTTATGTCCTCTGGTGCGCAACGGTGCTGAGAGAACGTTACTAGAGCTCAGTGTCACAGTTCCAACACTTTGAATCTGGTGCTTCTTCTCTGTAAACCACTCCCGTCTTGTCTGAATGAATGACGGGAAGGGACAAGGGTTGAGAGGAGCCCAGTCTCTGTTCCACTCTGTTGTTCCATTTACGTCTCAGGAAGTCAAGTCCTTGCTTTTCCTTTTTTCTTTTGCCATTCTCTCCTCCCCTCTTATTTCTATGGGTGCGGGAGGTTCATTCTGTCCTCTATCAGGGTGATGTCGGAGCCCTGCGACTCCATGCACTGCTTGACAGTTGCTATGATTCCAGACAGGCGCCTGTCCAGGGCTGCAAGGTGCGTTTCAGCCAGTACAGGGTGGATGGGGTCGAATGCCAGCGCCTGACGCATGGCTGAACTCAGCGCTCCGCTTCTCAGTAGGTTCAACCTGTTCCACGTGGACACCCGAACCCTGACCGAGAGGAAACACGAGACATGCATACCACCAAGTTCCCTTATGAAAACAGATAAGGATACACTAGATCCGGATTATGATTTTGGTTACTTCCCTAAATTTCACACACATGAATCATTTCCTCACAATTTGAAGAACTCACATGCAGCACTGGTAGAGAGGTGCGAGGATGCTTCGTTCATCCAGAGCTGCGTTCCCAAAGCTACAGAGAGAAAACAAACAACATCATTAAATAGTTGGATTCAAAAATGTCTGTAAAGCAACTGTTTGGTTCAGAAATAACTGCTGACTGCAACGGATCCTTGATAACCGGATGGTATGATGAGGCTGTTCCAGTGAGTTCAAAGACAGAATAATGGATCAACATCCTCCCCACAATCATCAGCATGAATCTGCTTTGAAGCTGTTCCGGTGCCAATTACAGAGTTCTTGTAAAAGAGGAGCACGCAAAGGTTGACACAACATGAAAATTGAAAATGAAAATTAGACTTCAATTATTCATGCAAAATAAATAAATAAAAACCAGATGGTTTAAAGATGATTTCTTATTCTAGTTTTATTTATCGTTGTGTATTTGAAGGAGAGGTAGACTAGACAGACTGGTCGACCAGACGAGATGTTGATCATTGTTCACCTCTTTGCATTGTCGAGCAGGATGAGCATGCTGGCACCCCCATCATCCTGGAAACTCTCGTAGTGGTGCCGGTCTGCATTCCCAATGAGATAATCAAATATGGCTGTGTCTATGACGTCCAGCAGCCTGGGCCCTGCATCATATGGCGGCATTTTCTTCACAGCCTCACAGTAACTCTCATCGTACTCCCACCTAGAGATCGACAGCATAATAACGTCAACATTTAACTGGACCACATACACGTACAGTATGTTTTTGACATACAAATAGAAGGATGAACAAGCAACTGAGAAACAATTCCAGCATCGTGCTGATGCTAGCATCTTATATCATTTTACACACATGTACCTTTGACTCAGCAGGAAAAAATGACCTAAATGTAAATCAGCTGACAGTTTCTTCTTCAAAGTGAAATTCATTCTACAAAGTCAGCTTTTGTCTAATCTTCAATGAGCCACTGTGCTAGTGTGATGTAAATGTTCTGATGTCAATGTAAGGAGACATGTCTTTTCCTGATTGCACATACTGGAGACAGGATTCAAGCCTGTAGAGTGAAGCCAATTGTGAAAGACACCATGAACACTAGAAATTCCCTTTGGCTCCTTTGTTCTAGCTCCCACCACAGGACTCAACAGCATCCTTACATTTACAGCCACTGATACAAACATCTTTACATATGGTTAACATGAAACACAGTTACTCCATCCAGTCATGGGATTTTCCTAGGCTTTCTGAAACAATACAAACAAGGAAAACAACTGAAACATTTGTTTGGATGCACCCTAAACCCACCTGGCAAGTTTCCCCTCTCTGTAGGTGCGTCCCCAGGGGTGTCTGTGTTTCTGCAGAGGCCAGACGTCTGGCAGCCAAAGGGTTAATGAACCCTCCATGATTTCTCCCTCTGCACAGGCCGGCTCAGTTTCCCGACAGTAGTAGCACTTTCCATAGAAACATGTATTGTTACCTGAGAGAGAGAGAGAGAGAGAGAGATGTGTCCATGAATATGAATCTGCCTATTGTGTCAGCGTGGCTCAGTCAGGAAGGACAGTGTGATTGTCAATGTTTATCAGTCGATTTATAGGAAGAAAAATAAGCAATTTCACTTCTGTTGGGTTAAAAACAACAAACTCCACACCACCTAAGTGAGATACTTAGTTACTGGGATTCAGAGACAGTTTGATTTCTTTAAATCAACCGGTAATATCTGGTAACACAATTAAAGCTTCTGTATCAAGTAAACAGCCATCTAAAGCCCTTCAACCCAACCTGAGAAAGTAAACCAGAACATTGACATCCTCTGTGGTTATTATGTCATAAACTCACCTAGAACGCATGACTCACAGATGATCTGACCTTTAAGTATAAACCACTGGATTTCCCCATGAAATAAGGTGATGTTTATTGCAGAGATATTGTTCTTCAGTTCTTGATTCACTCTTACTGAACCTGTGATGCCTGCTTTTATTCTACCTTTTTCTGTACCAATATTACCCAGTGTGCACAGGTGTTTGTGTGTGTGGCTAATGCCGCCAGAAGAGTTTGTCTGTCTGTTTTTTGACCATGGCAGAAACTGAGAAGCCTTCTGACCTCACCATCGTGCCAGTGTTGCATCTCCCATGATACACAGAAATTAGTTAGAGAGACAAATAATAAGTGCACAAATATTCACACACCAACACCCTGCAATTCAAAGGGTGAGTAAATGTCCTTTCCACTGGAAAATAAACTTAGGTCAGGGTTTTTCCCTCCATAGGCATAGTGCTAAGTAAATAAGTCACTTTTCAGAATTAGGTGAACTATTCCTTTAAGAAGTGACAAGCAATGTATCAATGGTGGTCTTCAGAAACCCTGTATTCACACTTTTATTTGTCATTTATTAATTTCGAAATCTCATCTCTGCTTCACTGTCTGCATCATGACTTTCTCTTTTTCTCATTCTGACCACCGTGTCTGTCGAGGATAACTGCGACTTTATCATTATTTCGGATACAGCGCCGCTCCCTTGACAAATAGGTCTTGGCAGTGAGGCTGATATTCCAAAGAATGGAAAGTTTAAACTGAAGACAAATAATGAAGGGAGGGATCAACAGACTAGATTTGTCAGTCAACAAGGATGTGGATAGATGGCTCCATGAGAAGAGGATTTAAAAAAAATATATATATATACATTCACTTCTCACTAGAGCGTTGTTGGAGAACGGTGAGCGAACGAGTGAGGAAGAAAGAGGGATCAGTGCTCACCCTGCATGAGGAAGGTGCTCAGCAGCTGGTCCGTAGCCACAGGTTTAATCTCTGTCCGCAGGTTGACGTATCGCCCCACCACAAGAGGTGCTCTCCTGAACCCGAGGATCCTGAGGGGGTGCCAGAGGATCAGTGCAGACCTGATGCATCTACAGCTCTGACAGAATAATATCCAAACGAAGAGGCCCACTCACCTATCCAAGTGAAAAGCTGCCACCTCTGCATTGTGTCTGTCGTAGCCTGCGTATGGCTCACCCTCAACTACATAGTCTCTGCTGTACCTGAGGGAGGGTCGACAGGACAAACATTAGCCCTTTTTGACCGAGCTGGTGCTAGTGCTAGTTCTAGGTTCTTTCTGTTTTCACCAACAAAGAACTGTCTCTAAGCACCAAATACCGGTGCTTAGCAGGCTCCAACTCTTTGCTGGGCCAGAGCGAAGCACCAACTACATCAGGAGGCGGGGGGCGGGGTTATCATGACGCAGTTGAAAACAGCAGCTGAGTGAGTCGTCTTTTGTCAGAGTTTCTCATTCAAGTGTAAACCTGAGTTGAAACTGAGGAGGAGGAGACCCGGTGCTTCTGTGGTTGACTGGAGAAATACATCGTGGAGCAAACCGGGCTATGAAACAGCTCCAGCGGGACATGGCTGCAGCTGGATACGTGCAGAACATTGAGCAACTCCTGAATAAACTCGAAAAGTTAAAAAAGGAGTTCAAGGATGGCTCCGTGCCGATGGAAAACCAAACTGGATCTTGGGAAGACCATGATTAGAACCAACTAAGCACTAGCACTGAACGAGCACCTGGTTCCTTGAGGAAACCTGAGCACTCGTATGCTCTAAGTAGTGGTGTGTACACACGGCTGACCTTTTGGGTTTGAAGACCACTTTCTGCCCCCCGTCCAGCACCAACAGGGCTTTGAGCTGAGTGCCCTTATAGCCCACATCTGCCTGCTCAATCCTGGAAGTGCTGAGGGCAGTGAGCACTGCAGCCAGCTCGGGGGTCTCCTCCGGGCTCACCTCTCTCGGGCCCACCCACTGGCTCGCTATCTCCCACGGAGACTGGAGGGTGTGGGTGAGACGAGCTCCGCGGGACAGAGAGAGGCCAGCTTCCATCTGTTCCCCATGAATAACAATGAGAGCAGGTCATTACACGTCTGCAAATGTTTAACATGGAGCAGCTTTATAACTATCACATCTACTCAATTAGTGCCATTCTTAAATATTCATACTGAGCATTTTTGAACAGCCGGCGTGCACCCTGACCTTGCGGAATGCTCTGAGGTCCCGTCGACTGGCTGCAGATCCTTCACCTCCATCCAGCAGGAAGATCTTGGCCAGGCCCAGCAGAAGAAGCACGGCACACAGCACAACCATGCGTTGTTTGAGCTTCATCTCCGCACCGACTGGCCCAGAACCCCTACTAGCCCAACGCTGTGTGTTTCCCCCCGAAGCGAGTCCCCCTCACCCCCGTTGCATGGCCCGGGCGACTCCCAGTCCTCCGACCCCACCTGCTTGACCCCAGTTTCTTGTGAGTACGAGAGGAGCTAGGATACCTTGAACCGAAGTCAACAAACAGGCAGCCACCTGCAGGGAACCAAAAATAAGAGAAGGTTGAGCGGGATGGGCAGACACAGGAGAACAAACGACAAAGAGAGAGAGAGAGAGAGAGGGAGCGAGAGACGATGTCAATAATGTGCAGAGAGAAAACCAATTTATTCGTTTTCCCCTCAGGGGAGGTGGTGACCCAGTAGAGGCTGTGTGAACACATCCGGGAGCTGCAGAAGTGCGTGTACGTTTACAGTTCCGCCACGACACAAACCCTGTTCTGTGTGCTCAGGGCGGGTGAGCAGCAGCAGCACACACTGGGCTGTGTCCGAGCGGAGGGGCCACGTCTGTACCGACCCTCCGCGTACTAACACTGGACTGGGGCTCGGGAAGAAACTAATTGAGTGCCTCTGAGTCGAAGGGGCTGCTGGGACATGTAGTCCAGCTGTAGTGCAGGGTGAGGATGATGCTGTGGGACTGGACCCAGCAGCACAGACAGACACAAACGGCCTGAAACGTGGGGATGTTAAAGCACACGACCTCATGTTGGATTCCCCCCGAATGCTAAAAGCTACAGCGAACCACACAGCGGCAACGCTCACACCGAGCCACCGCCACGTTTAACCGACCCCGGGGCTGCTGTATACGGGGTTGGACCCTGTGAACACGGCTTAGCAGATGACTGTTGACGCTGGCTCGTCCACGCAGTCCCTTCCCTTGAACAAGCGCTCTTTCATGGCGCTGCCGCCACCGCTCATATCCGCTCCACACGGACCCGGTGACGGCTCAGGCTCTGCCCCTCGCCGGGGGGCCCGCACCGGGGTGATTCAGGTGCTCGGGTCTCAACAGCGACGTGGTCACATCAATGTCGACGCTGCTAGCTGCTTTAGCTTCTCATACTGCTCTGTGGGTTAGCAGCAGCAGCTAGCTTGCTATAACCGTCTGTTGTGTTTACTGACCGCCCAGCGACGCTCACTCACCGTCTGTCCGTCTGTGTTTCACCGCTGACACGGTGGCTGCAAGTGTGGTTGGAAAAACTCCTGCACCATGGAAGTTGGATAACATGCAAGGCGCTGCTAGGAGTCCCGGTAGTTTGTCATTTCCTCAGTCCCTCGGTGGCTCCCTCTTCCTCCGCCCTCTCCTTCCTTCTCTCCGGCCTGCCGCGTCCGCTTCCTCCCCGTGAGGGCTCCGGGCAGCCGGCAGGTGGCAGCGTTGCTCCGCTCGCTCGCACCATGTCCCCGCCACCAACATGGAGGAGATAGCGGCTGTAACCTCCACTGCTATACAGCTACAGGGTTCATGAGATGTAGTGTTTAATACCCTCTAATGAAATAAAATACATGGTTTATACACAGTATAATTAATGTATTAAACATACATGCATGTGCAGGCTGTGATTCCTCCAGCCATGAACTGATTATTCCCTTTTCATTTTTGTTAACAACTCCACGGTTTCAGGGCTAAAATATATATTTAATTTTCTTAACAATAACTCAGAAACACTACTGGCCCCTTTAAGTTGTTCTAAATAA
This sequence comes from Pseudorhombus dupliciocellatus, assembly GCA_016785235.1. Lineage (NCBI taxonomy): Eukaryota > Metazoa > Chordata > Actinopteri > Pleuronectiformes > Paralichthyidae > Pseudorhombus > Pseudorhombus dupliciocellatus. The sequence continues at coordinate 2,246,254 of JAFBJW010000091.1, read as the reverse complement.
TTGTTATATTTAAAAACTGAAGACCTCATAGTTGGTAATGAAAAATTAAATTACACAAACTACAGCCATTCCTTTTGTCTCATAAAAAGACAGCAACACACAGTGAATGTGATTGTACATGTAGCTTTGTGGGGTAATATTTCATTAATTTACTGGCGCAAACAATTGATCCAGCAGTTATACAATCCATTATATTTTGGCCGATTTAGACATTTTGATTATTGGATAATAGTTTGGGCATATTGCCACACCAATAATGAAATTACCTTGGAAACAAACTCACCCAGGAGAGACTCCTTCATAGCTCAGTTAAGTTCTGCAGCAGTTCACATAGCAGCTCATTGTCGAACAAACCCCACCCAATCCTTCATGTGTCCCACATCAACGGCCTCAACCTCCACCAGAACAATGAGCATGAAACCAATGTGTGGTGTAAAAAAAAAAGGGCAGAGTGTTTATTGGTTCTCAGTCGTCACACCAGGCAGCACATCGCTCTGCAGTGAGGTCACAGCGCTCGCCCCAGTCATGACATGGGCAGACAGACACACAGAGCCAGGTAAAGGTCAAAGGTCATTTATACATCACCTTCCATGGGTGGAAGAAAGTTGGATGTCAACGTCCTTGGTAAACGGGGAACAGATTCACATTGATTCTATTTCTCCACCAAAGAATAAACACGTCACACACCCAGAGTCAAAAAAAAAAAACTCCCTCAGGTCGAACCCTTCATTTCCGATATTAAACACTTTCTGTGACCAATAAAAAGGACACATTCACTCAACAGTAAATACAGGACAGATTGTGCATTTGTAGACAGAATGGTCCAATGAATGGGAACAATGTGAGCAAAGAGAATTCTCAAGGATGACATCAAGTTTCTTCATAACAACCAAAAATTATCTTACATGAGTGACTGACATTTGAATCTTCCACTCTCATACCAATATAGAGGAGAGTGGCCTTGAAATTAAGAAACAGGTCGCATTAAACCACTAATTAAACATGAAATGTCTTTCCATTGTTTTGAACATGCATTGTACAGAAGTTCTATAAAAAAAACAAATGAATGTAAACTCAGGTTACAGTGAGAAAAGCTCAAAAAACTCAACATGATCTGGCAATTTCTCAAAGGACCAATCGTTAAACCCAAATGAATTCAAATAAACCATCCTAGATGCAATAGCACTTCAGTGGTTTGTTGGGATAAAACTCAACCACTCAATCTCCCAATTTCCTTTTCTGTCATTGTTCTGAGTTAAATTCAGGTAAAGCGAACAGACAGGAAATATATATCCGCCTTCACAGGTTCTTTTTTTTACCCTCAGCCACTTCCGTCCACAGTCCTTTTTTCAGCATCAACTCAAGTCTGTCAAATTTCTCCCAAATCATAAGTTTGTCAGAATTTTAGTAAAGACCAACCAGCGTCAGAGGATAAACACTTTCTCAAACCTATTTCACATAAGTCATTCACAGCCCTCACAGCTCTCTCTGCCCACTAGTGGTATAAAAACACCAGCAACCATCAGCCTCCATAGTGCTTCAGCTCTGGGATTGTGTCGTTTCAAACGCTCTCTTGCTCTGTTCTGCAGCTCCTACAACAGACCAGCACAGTTTCCATTTCCCATCAGCACTCAAATTGCCTCTCTTCACACATCCCGTACGACACGAGTTGTGGTGTAAGATGGCAGAAAGTCAGTCGCACAGATGATTAGGTGGTTACCCCCACTGCTCAGCAGTGGCAGCAGCCTGAAGGGATTTGCCTTTTTGGCTCCAATAACAATGCATTTCTTTAAAAAAATAGACAAGTATGCACAGGAACACAAATCCACACATACCTAGAATGACTGCTGCGTTACATAAGTCCGACATTGGCTTTCCTCCACAGGTTCATCTACTACCGTCTCTTTGCTCATATACAAAGGACTGAACGTCTTCTGATGGGGACCCAATAATCAATGTTGTATGTCTCATGACATGTTGTGTTGCTGCATCAGATTTGCCGCATTTAACCAGATCCTGTGCTGTGAGCCCAAAGTGGAACCTCTGAGCTTAACCTAACCATTGACGGGGCGTCTGTTTCTACACAGTATATATTGTTTTCTTCACTTAATTCCATACAGTACATGTGGAGCAGTGTGCAGACTGATGTTGGGCTGAGGATTGTGTAAACATACAATGTAAACAGCAGGTTTCAGGAAGGAGATTTGTATCTGTCGGGCACCCCTAGGTGATAAGCACTTCACATCATTGTCACCACCACTATTCTGATCGTGTTTGCTCAAAAACAAACACTAACAGTCTCTCTGTGTTACCTATAAACATCTGTGGAAAAAAAAAAAACATCTGGGGGAAAATAAATCCTCAAAATGGTTTTTCCCCAGTCGGCACCATGACCTGATTCCACCTCAGCTCTACGCTTCCCAACGTTTCGTCAGCGTGAAATAAAATAGTGATCATCACTTGGCACTAATTAAAACCAAGGTGCTTAGGCTATTTCCAAATCAGAGAGTTGGGACATTAACTAAGTTGGGTCCTGGTTTACACAAAAAAGGGAAAAAAGTAGAAAAAATAAAATAAAATTCACATGTCCATAAAATATTCAAAATAACTGCTCCATAAAAGGAGAATAACACACAAAAAAGTAACATTCTCATGTAACAGACAAAACAACTCTACATAAATGTGCAATCATTCTACTACATAGTAATACTGTGAACTGCACCATCCCTCCCCCCAAAAAACAGGAAAAGAAACTACACAAAGCAATATCAACAAACAAGATAAAATCGACTTGTATGGCTCCACGTAGCTTTGAATGTCTGCTCCAGACCAGCAAGAAGAAGAGGACATAAAATCAGGTTCTTGCCGCTTTCTCTTGAACTCTTTCACAGTTTCAAGTCTTTAGTGTTTAGTGTGTGAGTCTGGTGAAACCAAGAATCACCTTGTTGAGCTGATGGCGGACGATGCTGGAGAAAGAAGAACGAAAGCAGGAGCTCTCTCTGTGAACACGTCTTAGCTTAGATTATTGTACTGTATTGTACTCCAGACAAGATTCCTGTAATGTAAGCAAACAATTTCTGTCCCCTCCTCACCCAATGCAGTTATATAGACACACGCACAGAACACTTAGCGAGTATATGACAACAGGAGGGGTGACGTACATGTAATAAAAAAAGAGAAACATTCAGGAATTGTGGGAAACATTTCTGCTGGAATCGATTGCAGATCACAGCCCTATGCAATCAAACAGGCCTGTGTATGTGTGTAAATAATCCTGTGACTCAGAGCCAAAATCAGTGAATCGAGAGACGACAGAAAGTGAGGATGTAATAAGTGAAATAAAAAAGTGTATCTCCAATCCCTTCAAAGTTCATTAAGTCCGACGTGAGCGTGCACGTTAAATTTTGTGTCCTGCTGAATAAAAAGGCGAGAATCTTGCTTTAGAGCATGACAGGGCACATAAAAAAGAAAAGGTTACTCCTTAAGAAAATCAAAGGAGGATTATTTCTGTCGATCCAAGGACAGTCTGTCTGTGAGAAAGAAGAAGCTGAATGGCTCCACTGAAGTGCTGAGCACTCGCAGTAAAAAGAAAAGAGCAAATGGGAGACAAGAGCAGTGGTCTAGGTCCTTGTTCAGTAGTCAAGACGTCCACATCAGTCCATTCCATTTCCACCCACACACACACACTCAGACGTACACGCACACAGAGACAAACACACACACGGAGTACTCTAGTTAAGGCAGTGGTGGTAGGTGAGGCTGCAGTGAGGCCAGGGTGAGAATAGGAGAGTCAGTGGGCAGGGCTCATGGCAGTGAAAGCTCCCACTACTGAGTCAAAACTCCTCATCCTCCTCCTCGTCTGTTTCCTCATCCTTGTCTCCTTCACTCATTCACACTTCCCAGGATCTGTCACTCAAATGACATCAGATTGGCTGGCACCTGGGAAAAGAGTGAGATTTGTACAATACAGCCTCACAAAAGCAGTGTGTGTGTGTGTGTGTGTGTGTGTGTGTGTGTGTGTGTGTGTGTGTGTGTGTGTGTGTGTGGCCACATACCTGTTGCCTATTGCTCTGACAGGCAGCACTCAGATGTTTGAACCAGAGCATAGCGTTCATTCTGTTCCCTGCCTGGTACTTGTAGGTGTTACCTAGGCAACAGAGACAAATAACATGAATCGCCAGGTCTTTTGTTTCCACCTGTTTTTGCAAAACTCTGGAAACATGGCTGAAGCCTCATTTCACTTTGGCTCACCGGGTAAAATAAAAACAAAGTCACAGTTCAGGACAAGGTCATATTGGGTGTTCTCATGAGTGTCTTCACTTCACTTTATTTACTGCATCAGTTTTTTTAGAGGAATGATCAATGAGCCAGTTTCTTTTCTTTTCCTTTCCGTTTTGTGTGCGCGTGTGTGTTGTTCTCACCGTGCTCAGAGTCTGTCAGCAAGAAGACATCAGGATGCTCAGGATCGTCGGCCATCATGGCCATTAAACCCACCACACAACCACTCTTACTGGACGTCGACTTGAACTGAGTAGAAGACAAAAGGAAACAGATTAACCCTTTTCCTTTATAACAAATCTGTTGTGTCTATTAACATGGGCCCGGTGTGGGGGTTTGTGTATCCTCAGGATTCTGGATGTGTACTCCACAAGGTTCTCATTAGCCTGAGTGACACAGCACGGCAGTGATGTCATTGGTCTCATTATTCAATGAGTGCTACCAGCTGTGTCTCCCCCCCACTGCACGAGCCCAGTCGAGTCTGCTCCACTCCACCACTTATACCCTATCAAACACATGCAGTTCACACTCTCCTCTGAACTCCTGTAGATTTTGTGAATTTCTTTTTAAAGGTCATACACACAAACCCTCGGCCAGTCCTGAATTTCTGTGAGCCAATCATACACAACAAATGAAAAAGATTCATCACATGTTCCCCCGTGAGTTCAGTGAGTAAATAATGGCTGTCAGGTGTTCCTTATAAAAGTGTGCGTGTTTCTGGATAAATTGGTACATTTACTCCTATATCTATCAACAGCTGCACATTTAAGATGAGTCACTGAAAATTTGGGTCCTAGCCTGCCTGAATAAACAAACAATAAAAACTCCTCAAGTTCTACCATCTGTGGCAAAGATGCCCAGCATTGAATGTGTCTTCAGATAGAGACAAACCAGCGTATGTGACTTACATGTTTTCTCTCAGTGGCCTTCAGGGACTTGGCAGGGTAATAGTGGAGCTGCGTTCCACAAAGAGCAACCCAATATTTGGTCCAAGATGCCACCTGGAGGCACAGACAGAAATTAGATTTATTTGGTTGAAAAATTTTTTTTGAATGAACGTAATAAATAATCCTCCTGGTGTGGAGAGATTTTTATCTGACTACATATCCAGACGGGGAAACAAGGTTCAGACCTTGTTACATCATCAGAAGCTCGTAAATCATTTGCACCACTTGTGACAGTGAACCTATCGTAGCTGCATCCATATTTTTTCCATGCAAATGAGAATAGCATAATCTCAGCACAAATATAAATATGACCTGAGCGCGAAAAAAGGAAAACAAAGCGGTGGGATTAAATGCAAGCACAGCCAGAGAGGAAGAGCATCACCATGAATAAAAGGAAGACTGAAACAAAGATGTTGTGGGGTTTAAGAGTCTCTGAGGTCCGATCTGTGCTCTCCAGGCAGCATTTATTGCCCATCTGCTCCTGTACGGTTCACGCAGGTGTGGGAGTATGAACAGCATCTGGACACATGCACATGTATCGTTGCATCTTTCTACACAAGTGTGTGTGCGTTCTCACTGTTGGTTTCTTGCCCTCCTTGAGCACAGTCTTTCGTCTCAACACCCCCTGTACTGTGACTGCTCCGGGATACAAGTGAACTGCCAGCTCCTCCGATTCTGCAGAGCTGCAACAGGATAAAAACAAAGAAATTTCAAGCTATGTACACAAACATAAACATGAGAAAACATGCATGGTCTCATGCATGAACATGTAAATTAAATCAGAGATGAACTTTAAGTATAGACCGACAATCTGCAAAGACACCTTCACCTCTCCTTCATGAATAAGTGACACCTATTTCTCATTTTTCTGAAAGGTCCAGTGTGTAAGATTTAATGATAGTCACTTCTCCCTCCCATTCCAAAAAAGACATAGAACCTGTAGTAGCCTTCAGTTGTCATAAAACTCTACAGGGCATTTAGTTTGTCTAGTCTGCGCTACTGTAGCCTCCATAGAGAGGACCTCCTCCAGATGTCTTACTTAACCGTGAGATCTCACACACTGGACCTTCAAGTTGAATTTCACAAATCAAATCTGAACCCTGGTATATGCAGAGAGAGGAGCAGAGACAGGCAAGGTGGTGTGCAGATTGTGTCTGTCTGGAGAATCAGAGCATGAAGCCCAGTGCAGGAGCCTAGTGAAGCCTGGTGGAAACAGAGAGAAACAAAGAGAGACCATCCCGAAACCGCAAGGGACGCTGAATTCGCAGCATCCATGAGAACTGGAATAAACCTGAAGAGTCTGTTTGTCTCTACCTTAGGAATGAGGATGTAGGAGTTTGTTTCCAGTAACACATGGAGCTCAGTGTGACTGTGGAAACTGTGTTTAGCTCCAAGCTGAGGAATATGTTGGAAACCTTTCACAAGAAGAAGCCCAGTTTGATTTTAAGCTACAATTTTATGTGAGTGTGTTATTGTGTGTGCAAGGCAGACATGCAGGAAATTTGAAAAGCAAAAGGTAGATTGAAGACTGATGACAGCAGAAGATGAAGAATCAGAATTTCAAACCCGTCCTAGGATTTGTGAATTCCCCACCACTCTCAGCACGCATACACCCATCACAAGTTGAACCCAGAACTACACACACATGCGCTAAGCACCAGCGCATAGCGGCCCCTTGCAGAAGCTGAGGGGTGTGAGGTGAGGATAAGAGCGGGTTTGATTCAGGTCAGGTTGGTTCCGGTCGGGATGTGTGTACCTGCTGGGCCTCAGGACTCCTCTGTAGGGGATGCGGGCCACTCGGGTCACTGGGCCCAGAGAGTGATAGAATCGATTCCTGTTCAGAATATAGGATAAAATAGGATAGGGGCACGGTACACTGTTAAGGCTTTTCCGGTGTATTTTTCCCGTTATCATTTCCTCTCTCGAAATACGGGAGTTAGGGCTGCATGAGGAGTGGACGTTTGGTTTAAAGGATTTTTGATGGATGTGTGTTTATAAAGTTATTGAGGAGTTAAAAGAAAGGTGTTTTGGAAAGGAGGGTAAGTTGATTTTTAGGCAAGTAGATTTTGAACTTTTGATCTAGCGGGTGTGGCTTATTGTCTCACTAGGAGTAAAGCTTAGGGGGATTTAATTCATGTTATATTTTAGGCTGCCAGAGAAGCATAAGCATCCAAAAGCAGCAATGAGGTGATGATGCATGGCGACCTGGACTGCAAGCCTAAAAGCAAGGCTGTGCATGCTGTGCATAGTGTGTATGTGGGATTTAAATGGCACATAAAGCTGCACAGCTGTATCTTGAGGCCACACATCAGGGATGGGGCATTTTAGGAGTTTAAAGTGGATACGAGGGGGAAAGAAAAGCACCAGCAATAAACCTTACCTCTCAAAAGCTGGCCAAGACACTTCTTCACTGAGCTCCGAGCCCTCGCTGCTCCCTGTTGGCCGATTACAATCAGCACAATGATTGAAGAACAGCGTGCGAATCATGTCTCTGAGTGTGAATACTTCAATCTCACCAAGTGAAATACCGCTGGACAAAGTTGAGCTCTCTGCTTGTCCTCTGGTGGGACTGTGGCTCTCCATCACACTGTCGTCCAACAGATGGCGAGAGCCGGCATTGGGGAACGTAGCACTTTTAAACTCTACTGTATTCATTTTATGAATAAAACTGTGGAGACAGCAGGGACAGAACAATTGTATTAATGTTAAATATGCAACTTGTCGGATATCATCATTATCATCTATCAGGAAACAATTCTGACTTGTAGCCCAGGCTGTGGCACTTCCTGTGTCCATAGGGCAGGAGGTTCCTGGGCGAGGGCGGAGTGGCTGGGACTTTGGGTCCTTCGCTTGCTACTGTACATTTACGGCCACAGAGAGGAGACGCTGATGCTTCCTGGCCTGTGGGTAAGAATGGGAGGGAAGGAACATTTTACAGCCCACACAGAACTCAGTAACACGTGACAACAGGTTTACTGTACATCTCTCACCCTATACGGTTCTGCACAGAAACTCACCAACAAGGTCTTCTTTTGATGCATTTGCTCGAGTTATGTTGGTTCCTGGCTCAATCTTCTGGGACAACCTAAATAAAGAATATGAAAAGCGAAAACTTATTTTGCTCTTCCAGAAACTGTGACAGAAAGTGATGTGTAGGTTTTTTTCCCCTTACTTGTAATTGTCATCCTCCACAAACTTCTGCAGCTCCTCGATATACCTGACTGAGTTGAGATACTTCTGTACATGAGGCAACACCGGAATATCTGAGGGAGAGAAAGTAATGATCCACCTTTGAATATGTGTACATGAGTCCAGAAGTAAACCAATCAGGGAATAATGATTAATAGCACAAATTATAAAATGTTAAATATTCTAAAATGCATTTAACAGAGCCTTTATACAGATGGAGTTAAAAGTTTTACTTGTTCAGCTTGTCACTAAAACACTATGACATATTGGTGAATAGAAAATGTGTTTCATTTCATTTGTTCATTGCATCTCCATGGCAACAGAAAGCAAAACCACAAGGTGACAATGCAGGTTTCTTCCAGGCTTTACACAAAGCCTATCCCACTCTTAAGCTTTCAGTTTAGTGACAAATTAATAGTATATATGATAGCTTAAGCTTTACACTCTATCAACAACTGTGTGACTATATTTATAATCTTACCATAAGTACAGGATCTCTGCAGGTCTGAAATGATTCTGAGAAGGTTATTCATCAGGTTGGATCTCTGTTCATTCTCTAGTATGCTGCCTGTGGAGGGGTAGGCCGAGTCTATGTAGGTCAGATCAGACAGGTACATCCCTGAAAGAAGAGCAGCAGACAGAGGATGAGAGATATAAACAACCATCTTCCCTCTACTCCTGCAGAGTTGAGGACCTCACTGTGAGCAAAGGAAAGACAATGTCCATTCATCAGGTGTTATTTAATGACTGGTGGTAAACATGATTATTTTCCTGCACGAACACACAGAGCTGAGCTCATTAAAAAGCATGTTGACATAAACAGGACAGGAAATGGTAACGGGTCCAGATTTCCTTGGAAGCATGATTCAAGCGTTGTGTAGATGTGGGATTCTTGGTGTGAAGACCAGCTGGTGACTGCCAACGGCATGTTTGTGCAAGGTTTTTTTTCCTGTCTGTGTAGCATCACACTCTCCTATTTGCATATAACATGCACAAGTTTATAACAGATCATTTTGCCCTGATCTGAATGAAGGTTTAAGCGGAATAACTGATTCTCTCTTTGGCCAAAGCCAACCATCCTTTCCAGAGCAGAGCTGAAATGTCTAGTCTCTCATTAGATAAATATTATCACTCAGACACAAGCACAGAAGCAGCTTTACAGCATTCTTGCTTTTCTTATCTTTCATTCACACGCTAACATCAAGATTGAATTCAGATGTAGGAAAAGTCACCACGTAATAAACTATGACACCTACACCTGTGTGCATGTACACATGTATTTACACTGCAGATGTACAAATTAGGGACGACAACAGAACTGCGGGACCAGATGCAATAATAAAAGGGCCAAACCTTGTGTTCAGGACACCATACACACACACAGACACAAACACAACATCTGATTAGAATCAGAGGGACGGTGAGAGAAGTTTACAAGTGTTTGAAGACTCAGCTGTGAGGGGGGGAAGTGAGAGATGGGGAGGAGGAGGAGGAAGAGAGGGATCCTGGAGGCTTAACTGCTATAGCTGCTGTTCTGAAAGCATGTCAGGGATAACAGCAGTTAGTCATGCACAAATCCATAGTGCCTGGAACACCCACAGACAGATGCATACTCAGAGAACCTGTGGTTTCTGTACAAGGACACTTTGTATGTGTTGACAAGTGGCAAAACCTGCATGAAGAGTTTCAAACTAGTAACATGAGGTTTAAAAGCTAATCTTTGAAATATTTCAGCAGAAAAAAATGACATGTCTCAGATACCTTAACACTTTAAAGAAAATGACAGTTCTGATGAGGAGCGAGAAACAAACCAGACAAGCTCAGACTACGCCTGCAGCAAGAATGTACTTGCTCCAAAACCAGCCCAAATCAGTTTTATCTGCCTGCCTCTGTCTCTTGCTCTCAAAATCACAGCTGTATCTCAACAGGAAGCTGCTCAGAAGCCCCAGCAGCATTTCAATCAGCTCTCTGCACGAATAAAGGAAAAAATAGAAAAAAAGGAGAATGTGAAGTAATTGAGGAAGAAGGGGTCCAAAACAGCCCAAGCGTGATCTCCAGACTAAAAACTTCTTGTTCATAAGAACCATGAAGGCCATTGTTGAAGATGGAGAAACTAAATGTGCAGCTGTGTTATTTTCCTTTTTTTTTTCCCCTTCAGAGTGACATCAGAGGTAGGCTGGGCCACTCCAAAAAAAAAAAAAAAAAGAGAAAGGGTAAAATCCAACTCCCACACCCTCATCCCCCTTCTCCCCCTCACCCATCCTCCTCCCCCTCCCCTAGTCTCCCCCATCCTTTGTGGAAAACTCAGAAGCATCAGTAATCGGAGCTCAGTCTGTTGAAGTGGCCGGCTTTTGAACCATGCCCCAGCCCGAGCCCCAGGACAGCTGAGTCCACAGAGGAGGAGGAGGACATCTTTAGGATATAGGGCCTTTGTGAAAAGAGCCTATTTATATTTTGATATTCAGCTACAGGAGAGAAGGAGTGAGTGGAGGTGAACTCCTCAGAAGACTTGGACAAAGAGAGAGAGAGAGGGAGACAGAGAGATGAGTCCTGAGCACTGTGGCTCGGCGAAGACGCACAACACACAGGTGAAACTATAACTGCAGGAAACACCCACCCACCACTACTGGTAAGAAAAAGGTAAATGTTGCCTCTGTTCATTTTGCCACTCAGGCTGATTCTGCAGTTGGGTATGTGTGTGTAAATGTGTCTGGGCAGTTGTGAGATCTCTGGCTGAGAGGTTGAAGAGGTTAGACGTTTCGTGACTGGAGGCTCAAGCTGCAGACAGAAACATTTAGCAACGCTTCTTTGGCTTCCCTAAGCAGTCTGAGGAGCCAGCTATAGTCTATGCTGCATGCTGTGAGTGTTTTTGAGTTTATACATTGAAGTAGTAATGAACAGTATATGAGAACAAATGAAGGGTGCAAATGCGCTGTTTCATGTTTTTGTCTTTTTCAGGGTATTGTACTAAAATTGACAGAGGTAATGCAGTATGCAGTTGTTCAGGATAATATTTTAAACTATTTGTTTAAATATTTTCAAAAGGTTTTTTGCTGTAGTATTAGTGTGTCCCACCCAACTGTTAATCTCATATCTATAGCTCTGACCTGAGGAGAAACAAAGCTATGGAGTAAATGGGGTAAAGGGAAAAAAGGGCATTCCAGATAAACCCTTGAGGGAGACTGGTGTCTGATGTGATCAGATGGAGAGATTTGAGCTTCAGAGCCAGGCTTGTTTATTTTTCTTGGCTTTAGATTTCCAAATACACAACTGAGCCGTGCTGCTAACAGGGTTGAGGGGACGGGGGCGAGTTAACCTGCAGGAACCAGGGTTACATCAATATAAAATGTCTCTCAGCAAGACTTACAAAAACTACATTGTACTTTGTGGAATCATTCAAAGTGTGACGAGTCTCCTTCTCAGGGTCATGTTTAATGAAAAGTAATGATACGCCGTAATACAACCCTAACCACATCCTCTATCAAACCCAAGCCAAGGGCATAAAACACTCAAGCCATGACTGTGCCATGATAGCAGAACCTTTGAAAACTAATAGCACCAGTCTGGAGCACATCCATATCATCAACTCACAATTACCTTCAAATGTTTTCACTTTTATTCTGGTCTGTTGGTGGGATCTGTGGGAAAACACTCTGTTCACTATGAAAAGCCACATCTGCGAATGCTGCAAGCGACCAAGAAAGACAAACACACGCGAGACACATGCACCTTCAAAAAGCCTGAGCTTGAAGTCAAAGGCAAACTGAAAATAAGAAAAAATTTCAAGAGCATGTTTTTGCTGTGGAACAATAAATCACAATATCAATACCTCCAATAAGTCAAGCAGGCAAAGACAAGAGACAGTTAAAAAGATAAACAGGCGGCAGGCGCAGCTTTCTGAGAAATACAGAGAACATTCTGTGCAGAGCAGCAGTGCTTGGCCTTCACGTTCACCTGAAACTTGGGAGCATGGGGGACAGGCCTGTGAGAAAGCTTTGATGGGTCATTGCGACCAATCCACACATAAAGTAACCATTCTCTTTACCCTCACCCTGGACTGTAAATCACAACACGAAAACTGTTTGATGCATTTGCTGCTAAACCTTTTTTAAACTCCCAAGGGAAGCCAATAAAAAGCAGTCAGGTAGTGCATGGTGGTGCCGTCAGAGCAGGTTAACTGCTGCCCTTTCACGGACTAGGTTGTAACCCAGCAGGAGACTGATAGCTCACTCAGTCAACAGCAGTTTTTCAGGACATGTGCAGACATTTCACAGACGCAGATGTGTAACAGACAGCTCAGCTGATCTTATCACTCAAACAGAGCCACGTATACAAACAGGCTGATAACACCAACACACAGGATACAGACATGGGCATATCCAAAAACATTGCTCCAGTGCTGACCACAAGTGATAAATCTAACCACAGCGGAAAGAATCGAAACTCAACCCTGGACTAAACCATGAAGTCACATGGCTAGCTGTAGCACTTCTGGTGAGATTGAACAGTTACAAGAAATTATAACAACTGCAGGGGGACATAAAGAAACAGGTCTGGAGAATTATTTGATAGAAAATCCCCTAGCTGCTTCATGAAACTCATTTAGAGTCCCCCTAATGAGAACTTGGACACAGCTGAACGGACAGGTTGCCATAGGGAGGTAGAGGTCAGCCAGGAGGTCAACATAAACAGACAAGAGAGGTATGTAACTAAGTTGAGCCAGTGTCTGTGTGTGTGTGTGTGTCTGTTTAGGTGTTGATTCAACTAATTGAAAGCATGTGTGGTTAGTGGTCTGAGTTTAAGATGAGATGCGACCCAGAGGAACAATAAAACCCAGGAAACACTTTGGTACGCGTGCTCATGAGTAATCTCCTAAATCCTGGAAAGTTACACTACCCAGCCTAACAAACAGTTATTCATAAATGTTCTTTTTAATACTCCATCCTCCTGGCTCTCCTCTCTTCCCCACTCCTCCTGCAGCTCTATTCTAATGCTTGAACACAACTGCCACTTAATTGGTAATATAAAATCAGAGGGAAAAGCCAGTTGAGCAGGTGAGGACATTGCTACTCTCCCTGCCTGAATAATTAATTACAGTGGAACTCATCAGTTAAGATGATGGCAACTGCTGAATAAGAATAATTATCATGATGTGTATGCACAAAGACGTGTATGTATTTATGGCAATGGGCCAGGCTTTGTTTGTGTTTTGTGATGGGGACGAGTGGGTTGAAGTGATGTTGAAGAGCTGTGAGTCCTCACCTTGACAATGTATGACAGACAAGGAGCCTAAAACATTACAATGTTTGTGTGTATTCGCGTTTATGTATAGCGCCAATGGAAGACGAGAGGGGAGCCCGTTTTCCACAAAGACTGATTGATTGCAGGGGTTGCCTGGAGTACGGGTAGAAGGGGGGGAGGTTAGAGGAAGGGTGAGGCTGCACCATAATCCCCACATGGAGACCTCTGACCCCAACATCAGCCCACATGTTTAGAGTTTCACTACAGAAGAAGGAAAACAGATTGAGGCTGTGGGGCCTCAGGGGGGTTTCGGGGGATTCCTCCTCAGTAGCTCAAAAGCAGGAGGCAAGAGCCACTTCTGGAGTTATTATTGGGGTTGGCTATATTCTAACCACGGGGTAATGAATTCTTAAACTGAACCATTTAATATAACAGTGCATCTTCACTTGTCTACCTTATCTTTCTTTTCAATTTCTGGGTAGAGTTACACATCTAGAGAAAAAAACAGCACTGTTAAAACTGCAGCATAATATAATTGCTGTTCCTCTGTGCAAATAATCTTTTCAAGATCACTTTTACAAATGACTTTTTAATACCGGCTTTGTTTTCCCACTTGTGGCAGCAGAACCAATTGTTTCAGTGAGCATGCAAGGACATGTAGAGACAGCAGTTAGTGACATGTATGGATGAGACGTCAGTGTTTGTCTGTGTACTAACAACATAGCTGGCCCAGCTCCATGTTTTCATGTAGAGCAGTGCTGCTGTTTATTATTGGCCCTCAATAAATCCAAATCCTCTCCTTCACACATCCTGTTTTGTATTTGTTTTTTCTCTCTGTCTTCTGACCACTGTTCTGGTCTGCTATGGGAAAGTCTGAGGACCAGATGGGGGAGTGGAAGCTGGGAGGATTTTGAGGCTGGGAAATACATGTACATTGGCTATGAAAATATTAATACGCTTTGTCCCAAGTTTTTCCTCATGAACGCAACGGATCTTCTCAGCTTGTATGCATCCATCATGCATGCAATGCACCAGGAAACACAAAAAGAAAATTAGTTATATCCATTATACACCATCTTCTGCTATTACCAAACTTATTTTGTTAAAAATGAAGATGAATGTGAAATTTGAATGTGATACAAACTATAAATACATAAATTATAAATATGGTTAATACAGGAGGCATGTGACTTTAAAGGGTTTGTCATGAAATGGACATCCCTTCATTTCTAACCACCTGGAGGTAGGTTTCCGTGAAAGCAATTTAAACCACTATTTGTGGCCTTGGCTCAGATAACAAGAGGCTTCATGCCAGTATATACACAGTAACCTGAAGCTGTAAGAATGACATACAGCTGTCTTTCTGAGGAAACAACCAACATTCATTATACTTTTTATCCAAGGAAAAACACATGTTTCCTGTCTAACTAAGAAGCGAGGCGGCCTTAATGAGCTCTCCACTCATTTCCTTTCTCACGACATGGAGAACAAAATTATTCATCTCTTACTCATGCACATACCAAATCACAATTCATGTACAACACCAGCAGCTACACAGAAAACCAAGGTAAAAAGGCAGTGTCTACACTCTGGAGTGAGTGGTGTGGTGAACTCACACACACAAGTCCAAGTCAAGCTGAAATACTTCATAATTCAGTTCTGGGCTTTGTCAAAGGTGAATAGTTGGCACTACTGTGCACGTCTGTGCATAGGAATTGTGTGTGTGGATATGGATGCATGTGAGGAGAAAAATAACTGTTTGAATATTTGTGTGCACAAGGCCCTCCAGAGATCTGTCAGCATGGCACTGAGCTCTTTAATCATTAGACAGATCTGAAGCCAGACATAAAAAAGGGACCTCTCCTGTCCAAGTCATTGAGCTGCATTCAATAATGGCCAGCTGGGCTACTCATCTCAAACACAAGAACCTTTAATGACAAAACAAACAGTATAAACTAAAAACAATGATTAACCGAATATATAGCCTCAAAGCTGCAAAAATATGAATAAAAAAGTTTATCCTATTCAGAAGACGCTAGAGTTCATTTAAAAAGTCTTGCTCAAATGAAAATGGTTCCCTGTGGCGTGGCAGAAAGTAGTAGTAGGAAGTAGGTTACTCATAAATACTGTCTGTTTGTAGACTGTTCCAATAACAGACATGAAAATAAAATAAACCATAGCTCAGACACAGGAAGACAAAGTAGGGAGTAAAGAATTAAAAGTCCACTGTCATATGTCTCCTGACTAAACTATTAGTGGAGGGACAGCCCAGCAGTGCAATTACGAAGCTCACGCTGTTGCCAAAATATGAAGTAGACAGAGTTGGAGGCCCACTTCAAATCAATTATTCCTCACAAAGTTACACTGGTTTCACATGCATGTTGTGAAATAGGGAGGTCTGAGCCAAAAAGAAATGTAATAGCTGAAAATTAAAGCTTTAATGGAAAGAATGAGAACACCAAGCACAAACAGAAAGTGCATGTGGAGGAGTTTACACAAAGAAGAAAGTACATGAAAGATAAAGGATTTAAAATGTGTACACTATACCTCTAAGTTACACTTTCTGTAAGATGTGATCCTGATGAGTGGTCAGGAAAAACAAGGGCTATTCGCAGCACACTGGTGACCTCTACACACTCACTTTTAAGTCTTTGATATGTTATGGTTCTATGAAAGAGACAAGGCCCCTCATACTCAGAACCACCACCCAGGGGGGAAATCAAACTCCACAAGACAGGCAAGAGAGAAATATTGAAGGAGAGGCAGAGACGGAATGAAAAAAAGGTTGAGAAGACAGAGATGGAAGATTGAGGAGGTGACAGTTGATGAATGACCTGTAATGTTGCCTGTTCTATTCTTACCCTCCAAGCTGCACAGCAACAGCAGAGCTGCAGTCATAGTTTGGACAAGAGGACACATTTGAGAACTGATGCTACCAATGCTACTGTTAAAGTCATTAGCAACTCTTGCGAAGGTCAATAAGTATGCCGTACCTGGTAACGCTGTCAGACACACCAGCTGTTGGAAAAACACATCACCATGAAAATGAATAACATCTCCGGATAGTCATGCACACACAGTATTTAATCATGAAGACAGACGCACAAGATTAGGCACACCAGCAATAGTGTTCAAAACGCAATTCAGATATAGCAGGCTCTTTTCCAACTTTTTCCAAAAGACAGATTTGCGTGAATTCATGGAGTACTGCGATGACATCAAGCGTGTGACACACAATGCCTGAGTTTAGAAGTGGAGGTATGACTTAATGTGTGAGAAAGTGACAATGAGTAGAAAAGACAGAGCAAAATCTTGAAAGTATAGAGTGATAGAGTGGATTATGAGGACTAGACTGGCTGTGGACAGGCCCAGGCCAGGGTGTTAAATTTAGCACAGTGAATATCTGACGGTGTCTGTGGTTTTTTCTGCTCTTTCACTGATGGGAAACAGAACTATAGTCAGCTGGGATAAGCAATAGGTGATGGAGTGCAAGGAGTGGATGGTCTGAAAAAAACATTTTATTGAGATTGTTTCGCACCCCTGCTATGACTATTATTGTGTGTGTTTGTAAATTTGTTTTCAGTTACACGTAAAGCTTCAACAAATCATTACTGCTTGATGTAAGGAGTCAGGAAACAGCTTTGGTGTTCAGAGTCAATGTGGTTGACTCAGGGAGACACTGCAAGTACAGTATGTATACAAGTAGCACCGTTTCATCAGACACAGGGTCAAATCAAAGACTTAACAGCTTGATCAATCAGCCATTTAGTGCATCAAACCTGGTCGATGAGAGAGGACCAAACAGAGGGTCTGACAGTTGAGGGGGCATACAGTTTAATTCGGAAACAAAAACCAGAACTAGATCCAGACATACAAGTTGCTGGATATTGAAAAATGGTTTATTTAAGATTTTCTCAAGCAGGGTAAGTAAGATGCATTCTACAAGACAAAAAGATGGGGCGTTTGCTAGAGAAAAAAATTCTGTCTGAGTCTAAAGAAGATTCAGTATGCTTAAGGGCAGATACTTAAGATAAAGAACAGCCAGCTGCCACGTATGAGATCTCTTAATGGTGGGGGAAACCAACAATGCCTCAAAAAAGGGGTGTCGGTCAGCAGGGGAACTAACTGAGATGAAAAGCAGACCTTGTGCTTCTGGCTGATCAAGAAATGCGTTTTCTCTCTCTCCCTCTCCCTCTCTGGCTTTCCACACGAACCACATTATGTGGAACAACGACAGCTCTATCACTGCACACTTTCTAAACAATTACACTTTTAAATATCAAAAATGATTTTTAGTTGATATTGTATGGCAGCTATTTCCTTTGGTCTTCAAAACTATATGATCAACATGCCTGCAGTTCAGAGACAAAGGACTTTTCTTTCTGATGCTTAACTTTCTGGGTCTTATATTACTGCAGGAAGGCCTGGAGGGATTCAGAGGGAGCACCAGTAGCTGTCCATCTATTCATTTAACCAGCCAGCAGAAATGCAGGGGCTGATGTGGAGCCTGTGCATCATGTTCTGCCTCTCCCTTTGGGAGGAAAGTTACTGCCGGAGTTCCAGGGAAACCAGGAGGACCAAAGAGCCCTCTATCCACAGAAGTAAAAGAGCTCCCCAGGATCCTGATGCCAAAAAGTGTTCCTACACCTTTCTCGTCCCCGAACAGAAAATCACAGGTTGAAACAATAACTTATTTCAGAAACAACTTCCAGTTATTCAGCACACAGCTGGCCTTATTCCTCATAGCTATGACTTTATGACCTTATGACCGGCTTTCTCCTTTTCCCCTGCATTACATACTTGGTAATCTTTCATTTATCTGTCAACAGGTCCAATCTGTGCTAGCACCACGGGCCCCGAACCAGACAAGGACAGAGTGACCCGTATAGACATTGCAGATGTGCGGGAGGTTCTCAACAAACAGCGACGTGAGATTGAGACGCTGCAGCTGGTGGTGGATGTGGATGGTAACTTAGTGAATGAGATGAAGCTGCTGCGGAAGGAGAGCAGAAACATGAACTCAAGGGTGACCCAACTCTATATGCAGCTGTTGCATGAGATCATCAGGAAAAGAGACAACTCTCTAGAGCTCGCTCAGCTAGAGAACCGTGTCCTCAACGTGACCTCAGAGATGATGCGACTGGCTTCAAGGTACAAGGAGCTAGAGGGCAGGTTCGCCACAATGGCTGCTGTGGTCAACAACCAGTCCATTCTCATCACAGAATTGGAGGACCAGTGCCTGAGGACGACAGGACGTAGTGAGCTGCCTGTGGTGCCTCCACTGGTTCAGGTGGTTCCACAGAATATACCAGTTAATAATCGTTTCACCAATGAGATACAGAGGGACAATAACAAGCGGGCTTTTCCTCGAGGATCCCGAATGGAGTCCCCTACGGCAAGCCCCTATGCCATCAACCCTCCACCTCCCCAGGGAACACTTACATCAGATGGTATGTACGGACTTTAATGTGGTAGTGATGATGCAATGACCTAATGGTGTATTTATCAGGGATCCACATATTGAGGAGACAGAAGCTGATTAAAAATAGATGTCCTTTTAAGTACTTGACAACAATAACTCTCCTAATTAAGTCTACACACCACCACTGAAACAATTAAATACAAAGTTCCATTTACAACATAATTTGTTTCAACAGTTGGTATTGCTGAGGCACAGCTGGCTCATTCTTGGCATGCTACAGAGGCAATGAAATCATACATTCCTCTGAGTCCTGCTTGGCTGCACAACACTGAGCATACGTACTAAATTAGTAAGATGTGGCCAAGCTGTGAAAAAAAAAGTCTATTGGCAATAGATATCTACAGCAACACTTTAGTCTGATATTTACTCTGAGAAAGTCCCTCAACTGTTAACTGACACATAACTATCAAGTCAAATCAAATCCTCTAAGTTAGTCAGCTTCGTCTTGTTAGCAAAAGTTAGAGAACTGCTTGGAAATTGCTTCTAAAACTGGTCCGCAGTTATTTTGATTTAAATTCCACAATGGCATGCTGATAGGGGTTATACAACCAGATAGTGAAATGGATGTAATTATTCATAACATTCCACTGACAACGAGGGGAATAAAAGAAAACTGTGAGAGGAGTCACATTACAGAGAGACATAAATTAATTCCCAGAAGAACATAGTGAAGTGTTCATACCCCATCTATTACTATGAAGTATGAATTCAATCATGTGTGTGGATACTCTGCGTGTGGGTTTTTGATGTTCGATCCTCCAGAAACAGAAACACTCAGAAGAAAACTGAGCTTGCAACACCTTGAGCACCAATAACGACAGTCTTACTTCGACATCAATACATAAAGTGGCCACATTAAAAATAGAAACGCAAAGAGGAGAAGAGAAAACAGATGTGTGATCGTGGGTTGGGCCGTAAAATAGCAGGAATTCCAATTTTTGATTACTGGACTGAACATTCTTTTGGCTATTTCTAGCTGTGCATATAAATTTCCACTTAGAAAGTCCTTGTTAAAACTATAATTTCAGTGTCTCATGAAATAATCATAGCTCATCACAACTATGAGCTACAATATAACAAACCTTCAATTCTCATCTGAAGGCCCCCGTCCCATCACTATATAGTGATATCCATGTTATTAACCTTGACTAATAATATTGCTACCTTTGCCTATGTAAAACAAAAAACGATTAGCACTTCACAACAATCATTTCATTTTTGTGTTATTAAATTACAGCGTACAGAGTACAGCCTTTTCAACACACACACACACACATACATACATAAATATAAATAAAATAGGCAATAACACAGGTCAGTACGTGCAAACCCAAAGCTAAGTCACCAAACAGCGGTAACAGGCTCTCTTCCAGGTAGGTTTACTACTTCTATAAATAGACATTACCTGACCACAGTTTGGTCTAGTTGAGCTCTTTCTAAACCACTATGGCTTGATCCCTTCATTTATTTTAAACCACAAATCCTTAATGCAATGTTTAAGGAAACTGACAAGAAGTAGAGGAGGAGAGAGAATGGGGGGATTTGTTCAGGAAGCCTCTAACTGACAGTTATGATGGAGACATATTATTACAAGTAAAACATAAGTCTGTGCAAGGGGTTTTAAGTATATGCATCACGGTGTTACACTGAGTCGTTATGTGCTCCAAAATACAGCTGTGAAAACCATCTCCCATTGGCTTTTAGGAACTGATGCCCCCACACAATGTCTGTGTTCATAATGGTTTAATACAAATTCACACAGGGGAAAATGCAGGAAATGTGGTGGATGGTTGAGCTCAACAGCTTCAGCGCAAACACTTGGCTTCATTCGAAGATTAACTATAGGTGAATATTTTATACTGCATGTTTGATATTTTGATGTGGTGACAACAATACCTTCCCTTGAACTTTTCCTGCCCAACATGTCTCCTCTCCTGTCTATGATCCCTGCAAGTGAGGATGATGATGACTTTTGCATATGAAGTGAAAAGGAGACATCTTGTCTGCTTCAAGGCACAGGGATTTATTTGGGGAACTTCATTGACCAGCTATTCGGGCAGTGGGAAGTTCTAGCAGGGATTGACTGAATGGACTAAAGCAGACTAAAACATCTACATACTGTGCTATATTTTGAGCTGATGCAGTAATTAGCAATATGTGAATCAGTATTAAACCCTACATATATACTGATACTGTGATACAAATATAGACGTACAGCAGCATGGAGACAAAGATGAAGTTTTTTTTTTCCATTTTATATTCACCAAAAATACAAACACATTTTGATGGTGTGATTTTTATTGCAGTCTGCGCCTAACAAGCATGTCCCCTTGCATCTGGAGAATATGATTCATCAGCCAGGGCATTTCTGTAAAAACGTAATTGCTCATTTGTCATGGTTTGTTGTTACACACTTTCTTCATCAAATATTAGCTCCTGCAATTTGGATGTTGCATTTGGCAATATTTTGATTTCCATAATTTCTGATCAACTTTCCCTGCAGCAAATTATAATATAATAATGGAATACGACCTGTGTTAACGTAGCAACAGGAGACTGAGATTTTAAATTAGAGCTATTTAAACTAACAAGTTTTCTACAATGATCTTTCTGTTCCCAGGACCCTTCAGGGACTGTTACCAGGTGCGGCAGGCAGGACACATCACCAGTGGGATGTACCTGCTTAGGGCAGATGGCAACGAGCGGCTGATCCAAGCCTGGTGTGAACACGGCCTTGATAATGGAGGATGGACGGTGTTACAAAAGAGGAAAGATGGTTCTGTTAACTTCTTTCGGAACTGGGAGAACTACAAGGTAGGTTAATTGAAAAGGGATAACTAGCCTTAAGGCCGTAGAGGCAGGGTTTAGTAAATCCATAACATTTAATCTGATTCTTGCCAAACTAAAATAAATACTGAACTTTGTTGATATCGTTGCTTGTCTCCCTACAGAGAGGCTTTGGCAACATAGATGGCGAACACTGGCTTGGATTGGACAATATCTACAACCTTGGGAAACAGGGCGACTACAAGCTGATGGTTGAGTTGGAGGACTGGACGGGGAAGAAGGTGTATGCGGAATACAGCAGCTTCCGTCTGGAGTCAGAGAGCGAGGGTTACAGACTAAGGCTTGGTACCTACCAAGGGAACGCTGGGGACTCATTGAGCAGTCACAACGGCAAACAGTTCACCACGCTTGATCGTGACAAGGATGCGTTTTCTGGTAAGGTGGATGGTAAAAGATTTCCACATGCTGTTCCATTTGCTGTGTTAGTTTCCGAGTGATGACACAACCTTGGTTGTCATTCACACTGACTCATTCTATTTCCCCCTTTTGTCTCCCTCTCTCCTAGGCAACTGCGCCCACTTCCATAAGGGAGGCTGGTGGTACAACGCCTGTGGCCAGACTAACTTGAATGGCGTGTGGTACAGCGGGGGAGTTTACCGCAGCAAATTTCAGGACGGAATTTTCTGGGCAGAGTATGGAGGAGGTTTCTACTCCCTCAAGTCAGTTCGCCTCATGATCCGACCAATCGAATAAAACAGTGGTCTTCTTCAAACATTCGTTGGCCTCCTTCCTCATCATAATTTAACCCTAAACAAATTCTGTAAAAGCAGGACCAGGAACCCCTGCCATTGTCCAACTGTGCCTTCTAGAAGAGAACGAGGGAGGAGATAGAGTGACATGTTAATAGTCAATGATATGAATGACTCTAAGAGTCGGCTCAAAAGTGAAAGAGGACTGATACATTTGCCCTTTGTGAATAACTGCTCTCCTCCACCTTTTAGTCTGGACAGTAATTGCCCATAAAACTCTCAAAGACCGTTTAGTTCTACACATGTTCCATTTTACTAGCTCCTGGTGAAACTTGGCGTGTAATAAAGGGAAATGGTCATTTACTTTACGATATGAAATTTCTCCTGAGCAGCTAATGGTGACTTATTGAAGGAAGTGTTGCCTGTACCACAGGCTATGGGATGAACTGGGATGTTAAACATCAGTAGCAAGAAAATCAATGCAATTTAAAAGTGTCAGTTAGAATATTTGTTGAACAAATGCAGACAGGGCTTTATGAACTTACTGTCTGTATGTTTCTGGGATTTGTCTGGACTTTGGGGTTTTTCCTTTGACCCCACACAAAAGAAATGGACTAATGCAAAAATGTGCTTGTTCAAATTGCATATGGCTGAGCTGGCTTTGTTATGTAAATATCTCTGGCTTTATTTGTGAAAGTTAATTTAAGAGGTGTGATACTACTCAGGCCAAATGTTCACATTGTTGTCACTCTGCCAGTCTTTGTTATTTATCAGTGTATTTATAGTAAGTATAGCCAGGGCCATTTTATATCTAGCCCTGATACAATACAATCCTTAATTGTTTTTAGAACCTATGTAGAAAATCATTGATAGCAGTTGAAGCGGGTGTGAATGCACAGAACATCTAGTTGAGTGTGAGGAATGTGTGACATCCACTGCCAGTTTCCAAATCAAATTAAATGCTTTATAAACATTGAACAGTCTGTCTTCACTCACCTTCATTTAAATGAAAACCAAAACAAACAGTAAAACTTGAAATATTATGGTGTGTAAAGTGTCAGTGAAGTATCATCCATTTAAAAAGATAATACAACCAACTGAAGGGGAATTTAATAATGGAAGAAAAATGAAAGCTGTAAGAGCCTGCATTTAAAATCTGATGATTCACATTTGGAAAAAGTAGGTAAAAGAAAATAATTTTGCTAGGGGGATAATAAAAGGTATATTGGGACTATACAAAGATATGGACAGAGATGGATAACAGTGAAGATATCAAATTATGTTGGTATGAAATAATTTATAGACAAAACACAGAGACGATAAAGAGTGATAAAAGGCAAGACTGGAGCTGGAGAACATTTGCTGCACGCATATAAAAGCTATTCAATTTTTCCAGCCTCTTCAAAAATTTGGTCTAGTGTTTACTGAGATGTCAGACAACACAGACATATCGGAGAGGCCAGTGTGAACTCAACAAAATTTTGATTTAGAGTGAACATTTGTCCCAAATTTACAAAAAAAATGCCTCAATGAGTTCCAGAGATATTGTGCTCATGAAAGAGGATAAGAGGATGAACGGACAGCTCAAAAACAACGCCTGTGGCAACAGCTGTTGCAGATGCAGACTGAGATAGGCGGAGATTGTCATAAATATTAACACAACTATTTGATGAATTACACCCCATTCAGAGGCCAGTAAGTGAACCCCAGTCTATGTAGGACATGCTTCAGCTGTTCTTTCTCTCATCTTATTTTTTTAGAACTACGATTAGAAAGAGGAGTGCAGTCATACAGAGGTTAAGCAAAGATAATAAATTAGGTGAGTGGGACATATAAATGTAAATGTTCTAAAAACAACAGGAGGCTAGTTATTGTAGTTTGGCTTGACTGTGAAACTGCTCATGGAAGCAATTAAGGTACTTTAAAACTCTTAAGAGGCCAGTATATGCAGCTGGATTGTTTCAGAAACACTATTGGAAACACCATTATAGTGTTAGAATGGGGAGCTGCATCAAACCATTTCTTATTAGCTGTAAACTCCTTTAAAAAATGAGAACATAGATGGATGTAACATGAGCCAACTCAGTACACACAGCTAGAGGACTGTAGCATGTGTTGTTATTTCATTTATGCTATGAGGCCAGCAAAGACAAGGTGAAAGGATAAAGAGGGAGAGCGTGCGCGTGTGTGTGTCACAGTGGAGTGAAACATTTCTATGGGCTCTTTGTCCCTTGCGTGATTAGCTAGAGAACAGGGACAGGTTCATCTGAGCATTTAACAGGCAGGGCCTGTGGTGAACACAGACAGGAGAGGTCTGTTTATGCTGAGTCGAATAAGGGGTCGGAGTTCAGACACACACATACTTAAGCACAAACGTATCACTATGCAAAGACCAAGGCTCAATGACTAAAACGCAGACACGAGGTCCTTTCATGAGCCTTATCACCAGAGGTAAGTGTCACACCCACAGGGCCATGCAGCAGACAGACACATGACAAGACATTATAAAAGAGCCAAACGAACACAGACACATTGTGAAATTTAACCTACCTGTGGTGTATTTATCACATAGAAAAACACATGGTAACCTCAGTCCTACACTGTGGGCTGAGACTTAACAGATACTACTAGAGGTAAATACATCAAGAGAAACCTATCCAACCCAAATTAATCAACACACACACACACACACACACACACACACCCACCCACCCCCCCTTGGAGTACTGTATTAATTTCCCTTCATTGTGGACAGGATAACCAAAACCTAATGACCAACACAAGGATCTCAGAAATCATGTTTGAACATGACTGTGTGAACCACAAGGTCAGTGTTTACACCAGAAAAAAAGGTTCTCAAGAAACATCAAACAGGAGCACAGACAGACACACTTAAAATGAGAGGGATACTCTTAAACCAGCACTGTGGCTTTTCTTCATTCCCTCCCTCTCTCTCTCTCACTCATACTCTCTGAGGGGACTGGTGGATTTATGATAAAGGGGAACGTCTGAGAACAGGAGAGTGGTGATTTCCATGCTGTGAGCCAACTTGGCTCAGTCCAACTCCTCGGGCAGCCAGCTGGTCATACATCACACATGCACACTCATCAGACTGTAAGAAAACTCACACCAACAGTTAAAACACAGAACGACTCCACCCAGTAGAATTACCAACTTATCGTCTTGTTCACATATGCAATGCAAGAACAGGCTCAAGCTTGCAAACATGTGCAGTTACACAGCAGTCACACTGTCATTATGTCCAGGCTTCCATAACGGAGCGCAGTGGGGATAATTAGTTAAAAGTTTCTATAACAACAAACAGACTTTCCAGCTCTCTGTTTATGCATGTGTCTGTGTTTGTTACTGCATGCTCCAGTGGCTAAGGTTGCATCTCACAGCAGTAGCTATGATACCAGTCTGATTGTAAGAGAAACAAAGAGCCAAGGCATGAAGATCAAAGTCATCATTGAATCAAAAAAAAAAAAAAGAGAACAAACAGTACAGCAATAAAACCACACATGTGGACATGAGTGATTTCACTGCCCAACTCATATGGGATTCCTGCATGATGTCATGCCATGGGGCCGAAGGGAGAAGGGGTATAAATATTTTAAGGGGAGGAAAAAGACATTTATTATTGTTATTTTCAGTTTTCCACACGATTCCATGAGTCTATTCCAGCTAAAATGAAATTTGAGAAGTTTCAGAAAAGTTCACCAATGTGTATGAAACAGAGCAGAACTAGAATGACACACACTGCCGAGGCCCAACAGTCCCCTAATGAAGTCACATCAGAATTTTTTTCTTTTTGGGCTGTGCACCAAATTACAAACACGCATAATTATCAGTCCTAAAACATACGTGCTGTTATTCATCAAGATGCATGAATTATTCCGTGATGTTGAAAAACGCCTCATTATTTTCAAGAAAGAAAAAACTAATTCCTGTATCTGCAGCCTGATATGGATAATCAACAATATTCAACAGGTTCTTCCCCGACCCCTACCACATCCTTGCAGCAACTTCCGTTGTGATCCGTCCAGCACTAAACCACTTCTCATTCTCTGTTTCATTCCAGACACGCAGGCAGAGGCTGTTTGTTTTTAAGCCCAGACATCTGTCCTTAGATGACCTAGCTAGTCAGTAAATAGTCCATAAAGATAGGAAGCTGACAATCAGATAAAACCATGATGTCTCAGTGTATGTGTGTTTGTGTCTGTTACCTAGGTATGGTATACACGAGACCATGCTCTGGCTGCTTATGTAGTCTCTCAGACGTTTGTAGTTGTCTTCTTTGGACATCAGGTAGTCGAGTCGATCAAACGTTGCCTTGTCCTTCCGACTCAGTAACTGTGTGACGTAAAGAAGAAGTGAGAAGGGGAGCAAAGAGAGAGAAATCATTAGACGTAAACAGACAGCTATCATGCATTTCCTAACTAATGAGTTCCTTAGGAAGGAAGAGGTCCTTTCATAAAATCTAATCCATTCAGTTCATTCAGTGTATAAGCTGAAAGTCTGAGAATTGAAAAATGGAGAAAAATCCATTTTCCAATCCAACTTAATCCATTCAAAGACAAAGATTCGATGGATCTGCATATTCAATTCTCATAATATTAAGAAAATTACAATGTTGACATACAGCTCTGTTAGCTCCTTTAATAAATCAGACTAGCATTTCTGAGGTAAATATACT
Organism: Pseudorhombus dupliciocellatus; assembly: GCA_016785235.1. NCBI lineage: Eukaryota > Metazoa > Chordata > Actinopteri > Pleuronectiformes > Paralichthyidae > Pseudorhombus > Pseudorhombus dupliciocellatus. The sequence continues at coordinate 2,218,885 of JAFBJW010000091.1, read as the reverse complement.
CACCGCCCATGTTTTGGTAAGCCTGAAGATGGGAGCACTTTGTAACCCCGACACCACAGCCATGACCGCATGAAGGTTGTTAATGTCACACAGTTTCTATGGCAAGTGGCAACATACAAAAGTTGAGTTTGCGAACATTCGCAAGTTAGAGCAATAAAGTCATACTGTGCATAGAGTTGTGTACCTTGGCAGTGCGAATGTAAAGACTTAACACCTCTGCTCTGATCTTCAGCGTCTGCGCATGGAGGATCTCTCGTACCACCCAAAAACTTGTCTAGAAAGAAAACACACACAAAAGTATATGACACCATGTGACTCTCAGACACTCGCCAAAAACAGATACGGTTTATGGTAGAACTGATTAAACAGAACAGGTCTGCAGGCACTCATCACAAATCAGAAACCAGCAAAATTCAGAACAGGGGAGCACTGGGCTGCTAACAGGAAAGCTCCATTAGAGGCGATTAGAAATTAGCCCTTGAGGTCAAACAAGAGCTTTGCAGGAAAATCCAAACGTATTACACAACAGACTCCTGATTTGTCTACTGTGAAAGGAGGACAGTGTGCATGTGTGTGTTCAGAGCATTTGGCCAGACCAAGAGCAATGTTGGAAATTTGTCTCTCTAGGGAGAACGCTGGTAAGCCAAAGTTCTGATTATACATACACACACGGACAAGTCAGAGCATCAATCAGTGTTTAAGCTCTGGGGAGAGCAGGAATGGAAAGAGGAAAAGGGAGGAGAGGGAGGGAAGAGAGGAGGTGATGGGAGGGGAAGTTAGCTTCAATGCCACAAGGCTCTGAGCCCGCAGCTGTCTGTCTGCACATTGTGTTCCCACAAAATCACTTTCTATTTGTGGTAGGAGATGACAAGGAGAGCCATCATTACTTCAATTAATTATTTAGTAAGATATGTATAAAATGGCGCTCCACTGTGATTCTTTAATTGACATTGCAATAAAAAATAATTTAACACCAGCTTCATTACTTTTATAATGAGCTTTTATAGTGTTTTCCAGTCGCAACACAAAGCCCTGTTACATCCACATTCATACAGTGCTTTTACACGTACACCTTCTTTTCCTCACACACCATTTGTTAACTGTTGGGGAATTTGGGGCCAGTATTGGGGCCAGTATTCAGTTTAATTAATCTAAGTGGGATGGTATCATCTTAAAATCTGTTCAAAGACTGATGAGAGACAAACGCACGGAAAACATAGAAAGTTGTGTTGTCTCATGCTCAACCAATGTGTGACCAGTGGTTATTAATGTAAAGGAAATACTGAGTATAAGGAACAGGCAGACTGAACCTCTCTGTTTTTTCTTCTTGCTTCTTTTTCAGTGTCAGAATTCTTTCTCAACTTGGACTCTTGCTTCCCTCTTTATCTACTGACATATGTCTAGCACCCACTTAAGTCTGAGTCAAGCAGCTGGCCCCAAAATATTTAGTTTCAAAAAAGAAGTGGAGAGTGAAGAGATCATCCAGCCACTAACTCACTCCTTCTTTTCTTTTATAAACACACAATTCGCACATCAAACTAAATTTAATCTCCTAAGGTAGTGAGTCTATCAGACCCACGTGCGTCTAATTTCACCATTTCACATGGAGAGGTCTGCAGAGAAGACTCACAGATGCGATTTCCAATGGCTTTTACTTTAATTTGCCTCGATTTCTTTGTTATCATTAGTATTATTAGGAGCAGGAAATTCCATGAAAGCCACTCTAATGGATACCTTTGAATTCTTTGTGTCTTTTCTGTATGTAAGTTTATGATAGCAGCAAAGGTGACGGGCCCAAGCCAAACGTCCCACTCTGGGACAATAAGTTAACGTTGATCATGAAATCCACCTCCCATCTCCAGTGTACAGCTGACTGCAGTTTCCATTTAATATAAAATGTGATTCCAATCAGGAAGCAAAGACATTCTGCAGCTTCATATTTAGTTTGTTCAGAGTTGTATCTTAATATCTCAGGTTAGTGTGGGCAAAATTTAGTGTACCTTAGGGGTTTATCCCAGAACACGCATCTGTGTCTGCACAACAATAAGAGAGGGCTCCTCTTTAGGAGCATAGCGTGACTCAGGATGGGTATGAATAGCTGTAGAGACCGGGGACAGGTATGCATGGATGCCATATTTTGTCCTAAGTAAGGATCTTTTCTTTGGTGCTCACAATATAAATAAACAGTTTTATAGATCAACAACCCATGTAATGGCCATTCTGTTCAGCAGAAGTAGGTGAGTTACTTTGCCAGAGAATAAATGGTCAGTTAGCTGAGATTAGTTCAAAACACTGCCTTTTTAAATTGCACTAACAACATGTCAGAGAGTAACAGAATGATCTTAGTTTGCACCTGGAGCTATATAAATATATGAAGGCAAAGTTAAGTATGATGATATTTTTAATATCAAACAGTAATTTTTAATTTCCCTTTTGATTGCCAACATCTTTATTACTCCTCTGACTGAGATAAAATAACTGCAATAACGCTTACTGCATCAAACCATGTATTGTTCATTTGCATTGTACAGACAATGCGCAGAACTATTCTAAATTATCCCTCTATGCTGCCAAATGAACAATGTCCTATTCTTCTGCCCAAGTGGAACCTGAAACCAGCAAAGAGCATATGAAGAAGAGGAATGTGTCTTCTTCTCATGCTAAGGGACTCTGCTCAACCAATTCAAGTCTTATTATTCACAAAGTTAATTTTCCTTGGCTTTCAGCAGATGAAGTATGTGCTGCTAACATCTTGAATCACAGTTTGGGATCCGCTACACATGGAGTTTCCACAGCAACACATTCTTGTTAGATCATCTCATATTTATACAGGAGGGCAGTAAAGTGGGTCTTAACTAGATGATTCTGGCAAAAACACTGGAAGGAGATCAAAGGCAACTGCTTACATCATTACTCACAACTTCATGTTGATAATATCACAGGGCACAAACAGAGGGAGCATGCCTTTCACATTCCTGATTACATGTATGTTAAGTATGTAAACAGTAACATGCTGCACCAACATACAAAATTGTATTAATCACTTCATTCATGCTAGAACTAAAGTAACCTGCCTTTACTTATTTTACTTGGAATAACCAGCAGCAAGGAGCTGTGGATGTTATTTAGTGCTGCCTTGAGAGTAGTGGTTTGGTACTTGAAGGATAAGAGAAGATGGCACAATGGAAAAAGGAGTTATAATCTCTCCATTCCTCGATGGCTGAAGCGTATAAATCTTCAACAGTTTCTCATTCTGCTCTCCTTTTGGGAGAAAAATGAGTGTACTGCACTGAAGTGCAAATAGCTGTCTCACCTGGTTGAACCTGCGAGTGAAGGCCACGGCATTTGGAGCAGAGCTGTGTTTCTCCTTCTTGTTCCAGCCACAGCTCGACAGCTCCTGAAAAACATGTATACAATCTGGTAACACCCTCAGGTGGACAGAGGGACACTTAAAGGTCTGGTCAAATGTAACTTTGTGCGAGGTGAAGAAGAGGCAGAGGGCAGGGTGTGATAGGAGAGAAAATATAGGTGATGAGGAAGAAAGAGGGGCTAAGGACAGGAGGAGACCGGAGGAAGTGCTTCTCGAAAGTTATGTACTTTACTTTTTATGAGACCCAAAAAAGGTCTAATACCATAAAAATGTACAAATGAAGCAACATTTCATTTTTTAAAAGCAGAGGCTATTCATTTTCCAATAATATGTAAATTTTGTAATGAATGGTTGTTTGATTTATTTTCCTTCATAAATAACTTAGTGAAATTGTTACTTGCTGGTCATCTGTTATGATCTTATACATTTTTCATTTCAGGACACAGCTCACAAAATAGCAGCAGCTGAAGAAGCTTTGGTTCTGAAGTAAATTCACTATGAAGGCATCGACTGTGGAACTGAAAATTCCAGCAATGCACAAACTGTCAGTCAGTACCAGGGTGGACTCAGCCTGGCCTTAGCCACTATCCTCAGCAATGAGGTAAAGAGAGGAGACCACACAGACATTGGAGGGGAACCCAGACCCTCCTTTGGACCCGCAGGATATCTACAGACCAGGGACACTGACGTAACAGTCGCAACAATGTTGCGCAAGCTCTCCTCTTAATCCCTGCCAACTCGACTGGCTGACTTGGGCTATGATATGAAGAGCTGAATCAGGCTGAGGCTGCGCCACATGGGCCCCCCCGTGAGACAGTCCAACTCTCTGGAAGCAGCAACCTCCACAGCTCACAACTTGGACCCCACCAAGACGTTGACTCGCATAGATAAGTCACGCTCACTCAAGGGTGAGTCTCTGAGTCGTTAGTGGCAGCCAGCAGGGTTAAAGAGGCAGAATATCAAATACAGATGTTAAAAGCAGACGTTAATGCGTGGGTGAGGAGATGCCTCTGGGCTTAGGTTGCCTGAATCACGAAGAGAATAAAAGGAGAGGTAAAAAAAAAGGGGAAACATTGGAGGGAAAATGAAAGGAAAGTGTTAAGATCATTATAGAAAAGACTGTGGATGTTGTAAAAGACCCAACAACATCTTCCCATGAGGCTGACAGGCCTATGTAGGGCCTCCTCAGAGTACAAGCCTGGTGTCCCTGTCACAGGATATATCAAACCCAGCGTGAGGGAGACTCAAGAGCGTCTCCCTCCCAATGAGAATGTGTTGTTTATTTAAAAATGTGTCCATTCAAATAAGCACTGAGCTCCACACTGCTGTCATGTCAATCATTATTTTCTCCAACTTTCACACAACCTCAGTCGTGATTCTTAAACAAAAATGTTCCGTTGCTATTAAGAGCTGTGGGTTTGTGTGTCTCATAGCTCAAACCACCACCTGACCACCCAGGTAGGCGAAACACCCAAAAAGGAAACACACAGATGCTCTTACACCTCAAGAACCACATTTCAACAACTGTCACTGACTCTTCAACACTGGACCACCTAAGCCTGTCCTCTAAATCATACCATCCATCCCTGTGTCCACCTAAGCATGCCAGAGGTTTAGGTCATTATTGTTCTGAATTTGTGTAGTGACGGTTGTCTTGTAGCTGCAAGCTAACCCACAGCGTCCCAGAAACTATTAGAAGTTGTTTTCCTTGTGTCTTTATTGCCTCATCTCACACTAATATATTACAACGGCAGCATTAAATGGGAAGAGGAGGGTTACATGCTGCAGTAACCGCTGCAATAAAATAATTTAAAAAGGGATAAGTGACAGACTGTTTCTGCCAAACCAGAAACAGTCTGTCATTTCCACATGCTGGTTTGGCACATTTTCATTAAGGGACACTCCTATGGGGCTGCTATACACTGTCTGTATCTCCTCAGTCTATATGGTTAACACGAGGGTTACTGAGGAAAACCGACATCACGAATGGTTACAAGTTACACGTGCCGTCCTATGGGTCCAGGCTCCGACATAAACAGGGTCGGATTCTCAGTGAATCATCAAGTGCACTCAAACTTTACATAAACATCTCTACGATAAACCTGTAAATGACCACTCATCTCATTATCTCTTTATCTAATGCTGTGTTTGTTTAAAACCCCAGTGTAGACTGAAGTCTGACAAATGCATTGTAAGAAGATTCAAATAAACAGAGGTACAGGCTGAATAGAACAACCAGCTGCAGCTCAGCCACAAATTGTGATGACCTCATGTCAGATACCGCAGCAATTGCTTTTGTTTTTGTGATCTTTGTAAATGGAAAACTCAAGTGTAGGGGTCTCAGGGAATATTAACAAGGGGCCACAGGCCAAAACAGGAAGGACTGATAAAGATGAAGCTCAGGATGGAAAAAGGAGGATGACGGAGAAGGGAGGAAGTGAGGCTAAAAAAGAAAGGAGATGAGCCGTCATGTAGATAGATTAGGGGTGGAAAGTTAAGTGCTGTTCTGAACTTTAGCTTGTAGTGAGACAGTCAACTGAGTGCCAGGTTATGACACTAGTCTGCCTTTTCGTAGTTCTAGTAAAACATAAAAAACTGAACACAAAAACAGAAAAAGATTCATGGAAAGGAAATGTGAAAAAAGAAGGGTCACAAAAGGCATTGTTGCCTCGGTCAGACATCACTGAACTACAGAGCTGGCAGAGATTTCCAACAAGTCAGCAGCAGGCTCCATTACTTTTCTGTGCACACCATGACAATGATTACTTTTCCAGGAGGTCTTTTCATACATGTCCTGCGTAAGATTTTTATGGTAGTCCGGGCCATCTGTAATGGCTAGTATACTAGACTATAGGTAAGGTTTCTATAGGAAGACTTGATAGCACCATCACATGATATTGCTATGCACATATTGTTTTAAAAGAATATGTTAGGCTGTAGTGATACACTGTTCCTGAGGGTAGTCCTCTGGCACCTTCCTTGAAACCGGATTTAAGAACTCTGGCACAAATGAAGGAAAACTTGTTATTTGTTTTTTTCTGTCTCCCTACCAAAATATCATTTTCTCCATCTTTCACCATGACTAATGTCTGCTGATCAGCATGCTGGAATGTAGGTGGGATTCCCTGTTTGGTGTGCAGCAATTCTTCTCAACAGCGGAAACATGGACGTTACAGCTCTGACACAACACACATCAAAATATAGAAAAACAAAATGTGAAATTTGTGAAAACATTAAGCCCACAAATCAGGCCTCAGACTGAAGCATTAATACAAGTCATCGCTGACTCCTCAAGTCTCATTCTCTTTAGTGGATTTCGACACTGGGTGCTCAGACGTGAGGAAATGACATACTTCTCAGCGGTACGTAAAAAAAATGCAATCTGATAGCTATTCCCTGAGAGTTGAAGCAAACCCCGCCAAAGCCACTAAATTACTTACTTGGCTGTTGCCATGACTGTTAAAACAAATGAAAACCTCCCCCCCGTTTGAGTCCCTTTGCATCTCTCAGTCTCTATTTCATAAACATCCATCTGTTTGTCTGATTATGAAATTAGAAATGGCCCACTGGGACTGGGGAAAAGACACATATAAAGAAAAAGTCCCATGTCTTCCATTTCATCTCAGTCACACTCACTTGCCCTTTTTCCCTGAGAGGTATTATCTCTATGTCTATCGTCAGCTGATCATCCATATTAAAGTGAACTATTCAAGCCAGTTTGCTCTAAAAAAATAGAATCCATCACTGATGCAAACCATGAGGAATCACTGAATCGTAAATTTTGATGAGAACAAGATTTAGCTACACGTCCCTTGCATCCTTTTCCCTCCATCTTTCTATGATCCAGCTTGTCATTTTAATGGCACTTCACTTCGCAAACCAACAGCCAAGGATCACATCAGGGATTCGGCTGATGGTTGTAGATCTACAGTCTACAACTATAGATTATTTTACCATAAAATATAACTTCTGCTGTTCCCATCAAACAGAACAACTCAACTCAAGGCCTTTTCATATTCTGCATTATCTTTTTTACATTACAGACAAGACATTTGAGTTTGACTGACAAGGATGCATTACACCATAAATATACACCAGTCCTCATTCATGGCTGTGACTTATGTGCCATTCAAACCGCAGGTGTTTATAATGTGTGTTTGTCTCTGGAGTCTGCTGTGTCAGGGTGGCAAGCCTCTATCCCTGAGCTTTAAAACCAGCCTCTGTTAAATTCCTTCCAATATTAAAGGGTTATTTAAAAATACAGGCTCGTCTAGTTAGAACCCATTACTTTATATATTTATCCACATTAAGAGGATAGTGAACCATACTTCCTGGCCCAAGGGTCTGGCTAGTCTTTAACACTATTTTCTCACACCCTTTATGGCGACTCCATCCACAGTTCTCATGTAAGCTTTTATTGCTTTTGTGACTAACAGTTATCTGTTCTTTCTCGTCCAGAGGCTTCGCCTGGACTTTACAGGCTTCCGTCCAGACATCTGCTGCTCAGCAGGGCTGGATAGCTTGAGTTAATTGCCGGGAACAATATTGCCAGCTCGTGCCAGGATGTCTGTTTATGTATCATATACAAATGTAAAGCATTGAACAACACGAGCATGCCTATTTATGTCTGGTTCCTCACGCTCACATCCATTCATATCATGTGAATTCAGTTATGATGTGTTAATGGCGAGAAGAAAAATACAATCTTAAAAAAGGACATCAACAGGCCAAGGCAAAGCAAGTTTATGGTCATTTAAAATCTTTGCAGTCAGAAGAGTTATTATGGAAATTACAGGAGCCTTGGAAGACCAGCAAAAAACAGAAACCGAGCAAAACGTGGAAGTCATGAAGAGGTTGGCATTTGCAGAAAGAAGCCATGAGTCTAAAGGGCAAGTTTGGTTTTCCTAGAAACTATACTCTAAGTTTGCAGTAAAAACTGTTATAAATTAGAATAAGAACAGACCTGGGGCACTTCAGAGTAATGCGTTTGTATCTATATGACAGGTCCTGCATCCTCTACCCAGGCGCCACCACTTGCTGAATCTGACCCAGAAAATCTCCTGCTGCATTGCTGGCATGTGAAACGGCAAAAGGGACATTTCAGTCTAAAAAAAACACTACAGTCATTGCCTTCTTTCTAAAACCTATTTCAGGTGAACCCATTTAACAATTTGCTTTTTATTAATTTATTGTAAATGTATTATTTGTAGATTCCAGTATAATATGTGTAATACAGCATTTAAAGGGTGCTTAAAGGGCAGACATGGCTGCATGTCAGTAAAAACACTATTGCACAACTCAAGGTTTTAACCAAGTTATTTAATATTTTCCTATTCAGACAGTGGACAGAGTGAAACAGCAGTCCTGCACCAACACACACAAACACCTGATTTTACCATCATCTGTCTGTGAGACTGACAGCAGTGGAAACTGGAACCAAGATCACTTCAGGCATAGCTATGTAGTTTTCATCGTAGCCAGCGTTGTGAGACAAAAGCCCAGTGAAAGACGGAACAGCCCCTCGAGTGCACTCTGATGCTGCTGGGTCACAGTGTGTATATTGTACACACTGCTCCCTTCTCTACCCCCACACAACCTTCCTCTCCTTGTAAGCCCTCCCCCTTCCCATCAGGTCAGTGAGAGAACACAAGTCCTTCCCAAATAACCTCTCCGGCTTCCTTTTCCTAAACATCATTCTGCAGTCCCCATACAGATGCTCTGCATGGGACTCTAGCAAGAGAAACTACATTCACATGACTAAATCTTTGCCCTATGCCATTATTTTCCAAATTGCTACAATGGACTGAAATACAGAAACACATTAGACTTATAAATCCCACTTAGTCGGTCAGTCAGTCAAAGCATTTATGAAAACGTGTATTACCCTGTGTGATCTTAGCCTGCTGGAGTTAAGTTGATGGGGCTGAAGCCCAGATGATTTAAATGGCTCTCCTCTAAGTGAAAAAACAGCAGTACTCCAAAGACAAAAGCTACTCAGTCCAAAACTGATGGCCAGAGGCCAGTTAAAGTCACTGGCCAATCTGTCTACTCATGTAAGAATGTGCTAAGAATCTGTAAGTCTGCTCTTCTCTAAAATCTGATTGGCTCCAGGAAACAAAGAGTAAGAGTATTCATTATGTCAAATGTGTGTGTGTCTGTAATTCAGCAGGCTGATATTATCTCTATTGTGAGAAACTGGGGTACGTGTGGATGGTAGTGGATGTGGCCATCTGATCTATACAGCTACAATTACTTCTGGGGTATAGTGTCCAATAGACACATGTTTTTCAAATGTGATCTAAATACGATAAATAAATCTGAATGTGCAGGCACGATAATCCCCTTCCTTTCTCTTTGTAACGTGTACTGTATGCTGCTCAGCTGTCAAACACAAAGTTGTGCCCCCCCCCAGTGTACACAAAACATAGTTTCAAGCTCATAAATGGCATGTCAAGTTTGACTATGACATTGCTATTTAAATTAAAACAAACTGCAGGCCTGGGAATGACGTCATGTCAGAGGAGTGGGTGGTGTTCCCCAAGTAGCGGCAAGTGTTGCACATGTGCAGTCTGCCTGGACCACAGCACACTGGGCTGTGGTCTCTCTCCTGCTTTCATAAGGCCACCGCGGCCAACCTTAAACACAGATCATCCATGCCTGCTAACCAAATGGGTCTGACAATCCAGACAAGAAAAGGCATTAGACTCTCTGAGGCAACAGGCAGGGTGGGCAAGACAGAGTATGACAGCTCCCAAGATACTAAGCGTGATATGTGGCTGTGCAACAGAGCTCTGATTACAGCTGCTTGCTGAGCTAACAGCTGCATGGTAATGATGCAAGAATGAAATACAGAAAAGAAAGGGACCAACTGAAAGATGGATAGAGTAAGGTCATAAAACTAGTTTTTTTAAATAGTCTTAGACATAAGGGGGTTGATTTTAGACCCATCATTAAAAAACATTATAACAATTTGTCTGATTTGATCCTTACCTCTGGCTGGATGGCCTTGAACACAGGAGCATCCATGAGGGTAATCTGGCCCTGGAGGAGATGAAACATGTCAGATATAGTTTTATCGTAAACCATAGTGGTTACATTTATATTTGTAGTATTACATGAAAAGGCCCAATCATTTATTGGTACATCTACAATCAATAATTTAAATTTAAAATTTCAAAAATGAGAACACTGCCAAACCCAGACAGCACCTTTAAATAGCTTCTGATATACCAGGGAAAGTTGACAGACTCCAAGGCAAGGAATAAGAGTGCCACCTTCTGGTCAAACAGGGTAGGACATCACTGTTAAGAAATTATAAGTTCACTTACTGCATATTCTTCAGGGGTGACCTTCAACACATCAAACACAACAGCATCGAAACTCTTCTTCAGCTCTGAAGAACCCTTATCACTGAGTGATTCTGAGCTGCTGCTCCTCTGATGGAGGTGAAAATACAAACATACAGATTAATGCAAAGGCTTGAGTGTAAAAGTTCACATAAGGTATACAACAATGATGATGATGATGATGATAAGGTTGTGACTTAATATTCCAGTCAAAATGAGCACTTAAATACATCACCTCACCTCTGAGACAGCACTGTTAGTGATGCTTGACTGGCCATTAGGGAGGTCCATCATTCCCGCACCATCTAGGTCTAGTGCAGGAGACCATTCATCATTCTCAAATGCAGCAAAGTCCACCCCTGGCCCTCTGGAAGAGAGCACAGACACACACAGTCAGTGGGTACATTTAGTGCAGCATCTTGACCATAATTACCTCACATACAAACAAATAAGACTCATCACTCAGAGTGTTGCAGCAGCACCCTCTTCTGTTGAGAATGAGTCAATTGATGTTTTTCTCACTTCCTGACTTCAATATTAAACTAAATGAATGCACAAAATTGTTTTTTATTAAATTCTTCCAGCAGGTATATGCATTGCGTATGGACATACACTTCCACAGGTCAATTACTACACGTACGACCAGACAGGACAGAAGGTGCTTAGGCTGAGTGTTTAGAAGAGATCCTCTGTTTGGAGAGGCCAGGTGTCTGCAAGAACTTTAAACAGCTTACACAGCACTACCGTATGACCTACCGCCACTCCGTGACTCTCTAGATCAGGGATAGGGATTTAAAAAAAAGTTTCCTCTTGCCAGCAAAACAGACGATTTAACCCTGGAGCCCCCCAGACACTTTTATTGGATGACTGGATTTTTAAAAACATAAAATGGCTGCTGTGACTGGGAGTTACAAGGATAAGGAATCATGTCATAGCATACAATAAAATGTGTCAATCACAGTGCAAGCAGAAGCAATGCTGCTGAGAGAAGCATATTAGCTGAAAAATATTATAACGCTAAATTACAATTACAAATGACTTAAGACATTGACACTGTCGTGTGATGAATCAACTGATGAAAAAAGTTTCGGATCTGACTCTAAATTTTGCACAAGCTGCACCTTCAACATCTTTATAAGTTTAGTTTTGGCATATATATTATACAGTATTATCCCCGTTTCAAACTACAAGCATGTAGACAGACATACAGGAAAACAATTTACAAATTGCAAACCAATATGCACCACACTCCTGAAATTTACCAGAGGGACTGCACTTGAGAATGCAAATGTCAGCGTAAGAAAATCATCCATGAACGAGTGGGAATGTTGATGTTGATTTTAACACATGTATGTGACACAAACCAGAAAAATACTGCTATCTCAGAATGGAATAGATGTTCAAACTTTGATGGTACAGTCTAATCTCACTGTTTTAGGATGCAGCATAAACATGATATGACATGCATGATCTTCCACTTTCCTGTTGTGGTTTTCTCAATATGTGAAAGCCACATGTTAAAATGGAGAATTTTTAGTTTTGTTGAATTGATATTGGATTTTTATATTACATAATATTCCTCTCTCCCCAGAAGTGAGACTTCCTCACAGATCTTAAATCCGTTCCCAAAAGAACACTGAGAAACAGTTACATAAAACAGAAAGCTGCTCAGAATGCTGAAGGCCAGTCAAGGCATCTCTCAAGAACTTGACAATGCAGGCCTCTGTGTGCCATATTGCCCTGCGTGTGTGTGTCTTCTTATCATTTTGGCTGGCTTGAGGCTCAGGGCAAAGGCCTTTGCTTCAAGAACCATTAGTTGCTTCCTCCCACATTGTATTCTGTCCAGCCAAAAGTGCGAAATCTTGTCAATCTTGTCAGCAGTGTATAATTGTACAGGGATCCGTAGCGAGTATTGTTTTTCACAAATGTTTTACTTCCTAATATCATCCTCCAAAAATCTACACCAGTCTGACTCTAATTAAAATGAGGCAGTCCAAGACAATACAGGCCCACAGATCAAGCGCTGTCAAAAGAATGTGAAAAACAAGTTGTCCTTGCAAAGACTTTGATACACTTACCAGTCGTGTGTCAAATGAGCATAGTGCTGCGAATGAGGCTAGCCTGTTGTTCTGTATCACCGTCTTTGTCTATCAAGTCCTTTCCTTTTATGGCTTCTGCTCTCTGTGCGAAAGAACAAAGAGGAAGAAAGAGGAAGGCAGCATGAATCTTCTGAACATGAGGAAAACACACGCAGCCATCTGCAACAAACAATGCCAAAATAGTCAAATGGCTGATTTGAACCACCAGCTATAGCAACAAATGCTGGCGGACACCTCTGAATCATCTGAACCATCAGATCAGGGATAAGCCATGACATTACAGAGCTTGCTTTGTTATCATTTTCAGTGCTTCTTGCAACATCTTCATCAGTTTATTAACCGTTGCTGGCATTTCATTGTCCTGACATGTGACATAGAAATGATTCCACAAACACAGTGGAGGGGCAAAGACGGACCAGTACGTCCCAGATTAAATACCTTTATCGTACATTGAAGCTGGACTCATTCAAACTCTGATGCGGGACAAGCATGGTGAACACAATTCATCAGTTTGATTATAAAAGCAATGTGTGACTTGGACACAATTCCAATACAATTCATATTGTATACAGCCAGTTTATATTGAGCTGAGTTGATGTATTATTTTTGGATTCAGACTTTAAATAACATGACTTATATCCACCAGTAGGTGTCTCCCTACTCTAAAGAATGAATCCTGAGAGAGGCTACTGACAAATGTTGCATGTTGGCAGACACATGTTGGTCTTTTGCCGACAGACAGCAGCTAAGATCTTCTCATCCTCCTAAAGTTATTATCACTGGATAGAGGTACAAAGCTCAGCAGTAGAACAAACAGCAGATAAGGATTTCCTCTACATGGAGTTAACTTTAAACCTTTGCTTTCAGAAGTCTGTACATTCTTTCAAAGATCACATGAGATCAAGAAAACACCACCCTGGAGATTGGGTTCAGTTTCACAACATAGTTTCTGCTGGGAACAAACTGGTTCAATGTTCAAGCTGGGCCACTGTTTAGTATTCTAAGAAAAGCAATAATGTGTCTTCCTGTGCAATGTCATTGCTACAGAGAGTGTTGTTAGAGTGAGCACTGAGCAGTGTAAAAACTCACTCCAGACAGTTGACAGTTTGCTCTGTTTGTTATGAACCCGACCATCCAAGACCAATTTACATCCAACTCTAAAGCTCCCTAAGATGCCCACACCTCCAGCTATGCAACTTACATAACACTCCTCCATGTAATCCCATTAGGTCAGTCTCCTGTTCACTGCACTTGGCCAAATCCATATACCTCTGATGGACAGCTGAGCTGAAATGTTTTGCGTTTGTGTAGCCAGGGTTGTGAGTGTTTACCTGAAGGAATATCCTGTGAGGTGTGTGTTTGGGAACGCTAGGAATGTTCACTGGGACAGTACTTAAGGAGGAGATGATGTATACAAGAGTATGATTGACACCAAAGTGGAAAGTGTCATGTAGTAGCCGAGGATGTGTTGTTTTTAAGTCAAATGTGACTCATTGCGCTACCTAGCAGGTGCTGTTGAACAAGGCATCTGTGACTCAACTGCCCCCCCCTTTTGTATTTCATGGCTGCGTTGACATTCACATGCTGCAGTTCAAACACAAAAGCCACTGCCAGCCTAATTGGCCTTGTTGCTCAAGGGCAAAATGCACACTAGCAAGTGTTTCTGTGTGTCGTCATTCACATGCCAGCATATTTCACATGTGACAACACATTCCACATCTGCATTGACACTCACTGTACATTCCTGTCTCAAGTGGCCCTGAAAACAGGTCTCCTGCACCTTCATTTGGCACATCCTCTATCCTCCTCTCACTGCTCATCTCCGGCCCTGTTTCTCTTCACCTCAACCTCATTTAAGATTTTGTCTGTCTGAATAAATACACAAAAAGGTGCCTCTATGCCTAAATTAAAGTGCATGTACTGCTATGTCAGTGTTTGTGGCAATGGAAAATTTTTTTAGTTCTGTCACCATCTAATAAAGGAAGTTGTACATCTTATTTTTCTGCATGCATCCGTTTTTCAAGGGTTAAAACTGATCATCATTTCCACACCGGGTTAGAAGCATGTACTGGCTAAAATAGCTTATATGAAATGTTTTCCATCAAATAAACTTGTATCTGAATCAGTGTCAGAAAGGGTAAACATGTTTACTCTTACCCATGGCACTATTCTAACATGAGATGACATCTTCTATAGGGACACAAACATAAATGAGTGTGAAATGATGGGGTGAAAAAGGGATCAGATGTGAGATTTCTGTAGCGTCCACCATTAACACAGTGTTGTGTGAATCCAACAGCTTTGATGGCTCAGCCAGTCCCTGCCGGCAGCTCTGCAGGCCTGTTTTTGACACCTAGCAGCCTCGAAAGCCTCGCTTCTCAATCTGCTCCAGACACGTGTGAGAGTTTCACAAATGTCGGCCTCATGCAAACAGTAAGAGCCATAGACCTACTGATAAAAAACAGAACAGACTTGGGCTTTTCTCTGCAAAAATCTTTAGAAAGAAGTAAAGGGATAATCTATTTCTTCCATTGGTCTTCTGTGTTTTACGATAAAAAATTAAAGTAGCTCCTCTTTGTCACTGTACAATGCTTGCACTGTGTAACACATGCCCTCTGCTTTGCCTTGCAGCAACAGCAGGGCAAGAGGAATTTCAAAACCGTGCCGCAGAATGCACCAAAGTCAGGGAGCCAAAGTGGGTCAGTGTGTTGAGCTGAGCAGTGAGGGATGTGACAGCCCATTAAGCTGTGCCCTGTTCTTCTTCTTTTCTTTAGTACACAGCACACACAGCACAGAAAAAAACACAAAATGTACATGTGTACAATATTGTGTATAGTGTGTTGAAATTCCATGTTGCAACTGCATATCCCGGCCCATCCCCTTCCCCTTCCAAACATATGACCTGTAGTAGCCTTCAGTTGTCATAAGAAGCTGTGAAGTTTGACCAGTGTGGGATAATGTAAAAATTATGACAGTCTAGAGAGGTTACATACAAAACAAGTAAACTAGTAAAAGGATAATGAGAATTATTCTACATTAAATTTCTGCCTATAGTCCTGTTTCACCTAAATCATACACACTGGACGTTTAAGAGGACGCACTTTACTGGGCCAAATCAGAAATGCATCAATGCAAAAGACAATTAAAAAACAATGCAACGGTGCATTGGTTCACCCTATGTTTTATATGTCAAATAAAAAGTATTACATCTCAACTGAATCTAAATTAGATTTGAGTTAAATCCTGTTCCTCACCAGGGAGCTAGCAGACGGTGTTTGACTGATTTTCTCCCTTTCCCCAGTGCTCCAGCCCAGAGAAAATTATTGATCTGAAGCTGTGAGGCTGATCACACACGTTCCAATAACCTGCACCTACACACACTAACACAGCATGTGCATGTCACAGCAGTTCGATAAACTGCTCTCACTCAGCAGGTTGACTATTCAAGCAGAATATGGTGGCATGGCCTGGGGAGGGACATGGTGGGCGTGCGTGCATGTGCATGTGCATGCATTGCTCTGGACTAACAACCCCTTCACACCGTCACTTATGATGCCTGTGATGCTTTGATCCTAAAGAAGGCTGCTCGGGCCTGTCCTTGCTCATGTTTTATCTCCAGGTACACAGACACACTTGACAACTTTGACAGACCTGGATCTAGAACCTACAATTCTCAAAACCCACATATGGAGTTTTGACCAAGATTCTGACACACACGGATGCTTTCCTATGTGGGAGTTGTGCCTAGGGTAAGAACAAATTCTAAGCACACTGAAGAGCTACTGTAAGCACATTTGACAATTGAAATGCTCATGTAAAATATCTTTAAGTTTCACATAATCATCTTTACAAATTAAATGTGTCATGTGTTTCATAATTTTATTGCTACTGGTTTTAGATAAATCGTTCTAACCCAGTGTAAGTGCTTCCTGTGTTCACACTGAGCGTCCACTGCTAATACTACAATATATAACAACTTTTTCGACAGTTTGATTCTGGTACATTGCCGTCTTTACATTATTTAATAATCATTGATAATTCCTGGGAAGCAGTAGAAGCAAAATCTGAATTGAACAAATAGTGCCATCAAAAAGAGAAGAACCTGAATATATACATAAAATCAGAAAATAAACTCCAGACAGGAAAGGGGAAATAAAATTTCTTAACAAAACAGTTTTGTTAAAATCCTAAACAGTGCATAATTTAATAATAGTAATAGTAGTAAAGTAATTGGCTGGAGTGAGTAGCTAGCTGTTTGGCTGACAGCTGGTGCATATGGGAAACTCACTCTGTTTTGATAACAGTATATGGTTATCCATCAAATGAACCAAAGAGAGGCCACGGTGCCAAGCTTGTGAGTAGTGGCATGTGGCAGGGCCCCAGAGCAGCAGGCCGTCACGTGTGGGTAGAGCACTGGCTTCAGTTTGTGTGTGTGTGTATCTATGTCTGCATGTGTGCTGGCTCCGGCCAGATTTGTGGTCCAAATGGGAGCGGGCAAGAGGCCTAGCCCAAGTTCAAGTCTGCTGCTGAAGTCTGAGCATGGTGACAGATGACTGAGATGGGGGGGGGGGGAGAGGAAACAGAGGAAGTGTGGATCTTGCTGCGGCGCTGATGTCTGTGGTCATTCCCTGCACAGGCTATTAACAAGGAAAGAGCAGACTAACAATGTGGAGCAGTCAGTCAGAGCACTATTGTTTAGAGGAAACTGATATGATCTCTATGTCTTCCTCTATGAGTCTCTGAGGATTGGCAAAGTAAAACATGCAGTAGTAAAATCTACTTCTAAGGTCTGAATAAACAGATTCAGGCTGAACGTGACACTTCATGGCTTAAACAATTCAAGCGCTATTGATATTGTTGCTTGCAGAACAAACTGCCTTGAATCACAACATTTGTGTAAACTGTACTGTACTAATATAGTCCATGTAAACCCACTGTTTCAAGACTGTCTCAAGCCTTGTAGACTCAGGAAATGTCGTAGCATATCTAGATTGGATCTACAAGTCATGTAAGGCCATGGAAGTCAACTGACTACAACTTAATTCAATCTGTCCCTGACCGGGAGATAACACTGGCTAACAAGCGTCTGCACACATCTGAAGACTTGTCAATTAGCAAGCAGACCTTTAGTCCAAGTTCTCGCCCACTGACTGACTGATACTGTAAAAGCTTCCTCAACTTAGAATCTTCCTAACTCAGAATAAATATATACTTTACAACCAAAAAAATCTCTGATCCTTAAATTACATAAAATATGACATTAAATAACATCAATGTGCAGTTTATAAAAGGTCAGCACTGTCAACTACTGTGTATGACTTTCATTGTGTCATTTAGCTAAAGTTTGTACACATGTTTTTCTGTTGGTGGATTAGTTTCCACTGAAATGAAGGAAAGAGCTGCAGCCACTCTCAACAGTTTAGATAAAGAGCTGGTGATAATGTTAGGTCTGAATTGAATGAAAATCAGGTTGGAATCAGAGTGAGATTCTCAACAAAGAAATCAAATTAAAACAGCAAATCCTTAATTGATGATCAGTCAGTTTGCTCAGTTTTCAGTTTGCTCACTCAACGTTTTCAGTTTGCTCACTCAACGTATTTCCATCCAGACTTTGCCCGAACATTTAAAACGGAAAGCCTTGTAGACAGTTTTATCAAGACAGGGTTCTGAAAGGACCCTTGGGGCTTCTGTGTTCTGAGAGACAGGCTTGGCATGTTGCATCCTGACAAACCATATAATTATTTGACAGCAGACATACACTCTCAGTCCAGCATACTCCCCTCTTTAGCTCTAGCAAACCAATCATTGCTGGTTAACATAGAACACAGTGGTATGGGGGGGGGCATCACTGGAATGTAACCACTGACATCAGATTGCATCGTACCTTTTCCTGTTTCTTTGAAGTAAAACCTCACAAATCATCCCTCTCCCACATACAGTACTAAAATCTCTGGGCTATGAAACGATGAGATCATCCTCCTCCAACAGTTTTTCGGTCCTCTTTTAGGTTGGCCTAGTCTGCTCGGATACTTGACCCAACAGAGCAACACACCAGCCAATACTAAAACGCACACTCTGGACTGTCTTCAAAAGCAATTGTGCTCTAAGCTAGCTATTGTTAGTGTTATGAGGTCTGTAGAGCCAAGTAAGAGGGAGTGTTACAGATTTGAATATAGCCCTGTGTTGCTGTGTGGACTTCAACTTTTTTTTAAGAATAGGACTGAGTGAAGACTGAGAAAACAGCCTTCTCTATATATTTGTGAGGACACTCATTGATGTAATGCATTACCTAACCCCATACCTTAACCATCACAGCTAATTGCCTGACCATAATACCTCGTCTTAATTCCAAAACAACCCAATGAATTTGTGAGGACAAGCCAAGATGTTTTCCAAAAGTCAAAATGTCCTCACGTTGATTGTATAGAGCCATAATTAGTATATATCACAATAAATTGCCAAACCGCAATCCTGTCTTGCCTTTGCCAATTCTTCATCATTGCGTAAGGTCGATGTGCAAAATGATTCTGACAAATATATTTCCACGTGTTGCTTTTGTAAAGATATGTGTTAATCACCTACAGCCTTAACCAAACCATACTAACTTGAGGCTGTATTACATGTCCTGTATTTGCTTCCACTAACACGCTACACAAAATCCAACACTGGGGCAGCAATCTGTCATCTTGTTTGGTTCAGTGTCAACAAACGAGGTAACAATAACCAGGTCTATCGGTGACATGATAAAAATACAGAGTACAGCTACAGAATGCTGCACCCCATGACCTCTCTTCACAGTGCCTTGCATCTTCAGGGTATGATAAAATGTCCAATTACAACTTAAAACACAAAGGTAGCTGTACAGGGGCAAAAGAAGAAGTAAAACTAAACACAAAGGGGACAAAAGGAAGACATGTGCCTCCCAAACTTGTCTATATAAGAACATGAACATGAGGTAAAACTACATGGACAGTGACACCCAAAGCTGGTCAGAGAGGTACACGAACTACACTTGAAATGTTTGCTCTGAGAGTTCACTGGGTCAGAGGTCACAAAGGGAGACATAAAAAAAAGAGGTGCAGTGGGAGAGTGGGTGAGGAATAGTGGTAAACTTCTGTCAAACATCGTCATAGAGATAACACCAGAAGAGGCAGAACAGAGACAAGCGAAACAAAAGACAACAACTGAATGTGATGAAAACAGACACAGATTTTGCCTTATGTGGCCATGGAGGCCTCGCTCAATAATATGGCCAGTACTTCCTATTCCCATCTGATAGCAGCTATGAAAGATTGATTCTTTCAACTTTCTCTCATGCAGCAGAACAATGTTACACTGTGTGCCTCTTTTAGTGTGTGTGTGTGTGTGTGTGTATTTTGTGCTGCAGCTAATGGAAGAGGAGCAACAGCTGAGACTAGAGAAACAGCTGTATCTCTTCAAGGCCTGCACGGCTCCCATCCCCCTCTCCCTGATCTCCTCTCTCCCTGAATGAGCCCCTCACACCCCTTTTCTGACCCTCCTCTCCCACAGAGCACCATGACCAGGGGCTATGCATCTGTGCACACAGACACAAATTACAATGCCCCTGTTCTCCTTTCAGAGTGCAAGTACAGACAGGATGCAAGTACAACTCAACAATTGTCTATTGACTACAAATTGGGAAGACATTGTTTCCGGTGGCACTGCTGCCCTCCCCGATTTGTCCTCCGTTTATCTGAATCCAACTATGAGACCAAATGAAGCCAGGTTAGCCTCTCACATGCAAAGTATAATCACAGAGGCCTGTCCATCAAGTCTTGCAAGGTACTTGTTGTTTTCAGTTGGTTGATGCAATAAGGGCACTCACAACTGCCTGACTGACTTTTACATAACCTCCTTATTCATATGGTACATGTTGTGAATGAACTGAGTGAAAACCCCATTTGACAGTTAGTCAGTGATGTAAAGTGGCAAGCTGAAGGCATGTGAATGCAAGTCTCTGTCTGCATGTTGAGACCAAGCCTGCGGGAAACCTGACAAAGGCGACAGGAAACAGGTCGTCTCAGTCACACACACAGGCCTAAATGGAATCTTCAAGATGACAAAGGAAATCATATCGTTTTAAGAACTGAATCAACACCTTTCATCCAAGATACATTGGACAGCAGAAAGGAAGTCAAGCATGTGAGTATGAAACCTTCTGTGTTCTCAAGACAAAAAAGGTCCACTGTGTACCAGAGTCTGATGTAGAGGGAAGGAATACAAATGAAAATGTGGGAAAAGAAGAAAACAAAAGCGTGAGCAAAAGAGGAGAGACATGGAATTGTGTCTGTCTGTATCAGATCTATTGTCTTTGGCAGGGTTCAGGAACAAGTTCTTGAGTTTCCATGACATAACCAAGGCTCAGCTCTCAGTTAATTCCCAAGCCAAAACACATGGAGGTTTAGACAGATAAATGAGGCTGTGTTGTGAGACCACAGAGACTGATACAGACTGGTGGATCAGGGCAATATGCAAGAGAAGTGGAAGGGTGCGGCATCTGTCTGTTTACATTTATCTGGGCCAATGGGGGGGATTATTGTCCAGGCCCTCCTTGTAAATCAAAAACTGGGGGAAAAAATAGCCTTGACACCTATTTAAATCACAACACCTGAGCACACAGAAGTAAGAGTGGGGGGTGTCATACGATTCAAGCACATTTTAAATGCAGTTGAATGTGAGCATTAGCAGGTGCTTCAACTACTCTGTGTCGAATATGAGATTAAAAACATGCCCAATTCCTTATTTCTCAGGGTATACCAGGGGTTGTTCATTCTGTAAAAGTCAGGAGCCACTTTACCTTCAAATAATCTAATACAACCAAATATAAAATATTTCGCCAACCATGTTTTTAATAAACAAAGCTTTCATTGTAGGTTCATGTTAATAAGATGAACCCTCATATACAAATCTGCTGACTATAGTAACCCTGTTTTGTACTAATTTGATGAGTACAAGTTTCCAAATATGAAATTTCCAATGGTTGATGTATTTGGAGAAAATACCAAATGTCCCAGGAGGTAAAGGTTCAGCTAGAAAGTGTCAGGTGGAACAAGCCCCTCATAGTTGGCATTCTGCATGCCTCTGAGGCTGGGCCCTTTTACCATAAATGTGTCCCTAAACTCACATTTGACCCTTGACCTCCTGACACACCTCCACCCTAACAAGATTTTCCCTACTATTATTACACTTAGGTGCAGTGCCCAAGCCCTTTTTAAATAATGAAAAAATCCTAATTTATACTGTTGTTTATGGTCATTGGTCTCTAGTTTGGCATCAATTTTTAAATACAGCAAATTATTGGAAACTCAATTGAAATACTTGATTTAAAAAGAACACAGACAGGCATGCAAATGCTTACAGATGAAAGATAACCATCTTGGAGGTGGACAGGCAGGAATGAGGGTTAAACCAGTTGGCTGAAACTTTACCCCTTGTCAGCATAACAAACAGCAAGGACAGATTCTGCTCAACATGGGCCAGGTTTAGACTTTGATAAGACCTGTTTAGAGTCTGAAAAATTAGTTAGATAGTATGATAGCATTTATTTCTGTTTAGAGAAGAAATATATCAACTCCTGTTTAAAGCAGCAGATTTAAAACTATGAGGGTGGACATCAACTTTTGAAACAGTAAATAGAAGAACCTGCAGAGAGCAATCCCAGTAAAAGAGCAATGATAACCAATAAGTTCAGGTACGATAAGGACAGCTCGGTCGGCACATAAAACCATGACCTGCTTATAAGTGGGGCTTGACTAAAACACAACTTATAATGGAATCTTATGTAGTTTCAAAAACCACTGAAAACCACAAAATTTAACCCAGAGTTAGTTTTGCTAGTATGACATGTTTAAAATAGATTGCCAGAAAGCAAGAAAAGGGGCGGACAAAGCAGGAAATAGGGGCTTGTGGTTTGGTCAAAGCATTGCATGTCAACATGGGATGAAACTGGAACAAATGTACTCTTATGGATTGATCCATTGTTTTGTTTTTTCAGAAGTAATATGACAACAGAAAAAAGGCAACATGCCTCCACTGTTTGTCTGGTGTCTTCCAAGTGTTTGCAAGCCACGAAATTCACTTTTATTTTTCAGCGAACTATCCCTTTAAGTAGACATATCATTATGGGATGTAATAGCTTATGGTCCTACTCCCAACAAGAGAGCAAAGTGAAAAGAAACTGAAAGAAGCGCAACACAAAGGGGACACAGAGTGTGCAGTGGTTTGCTTGCTGTAAAGCCTTCTATTGTTTGAGTCCTCTGCTATTAGTGGTTTAATTCCTAAATGTTGTCAGAGCTCTAGTCCTCTTGCCACCACTCACCTTAATGTGGTGTTTATTTAGCAGGGTATGATTCAGTCATCAGTCACAAGTGACACTATGTACAGTATCTGTTTCAACACCGTTTGTGTCTGACTGTTCTCAGTGGTGTCTACTTCCCCTCCAGAAGGGCTGTGATTACAACATGGGAGGAACCACCCGGTAAATAGACTGAGAACAATAAGAAGAGGCAGTTTGGTAGCACTTCCTCAAATGTTCTGCTGAGAACAAAGAAACAGCACATTGCCCAATCTATGCAGTGAATTACAGCTTACCACTTAGATCTCCCAGGTAAATGCTATGACGTGCTTCATTCTTGTAATTTATCTCCTTCTCACACATAGTCATGCACACAGTTAGCTAATCAGGTGCTGCCTAAGCTCACATCCACAACACCCACTTCAACCAACTGCCAGCAACAAGAAACACCTCATGTATAAAAAAGTCTTTATCGAACAGGAGTGTATGCCATAATATTATCAGTGTTTAAAAACAACTTGTCAGGCACGGGTATCTTTTATATTACTCAAGTTGTGTTAGTGATGGCTCTGGAGACCCAACACAAAAAACCCAAGCAGGAAATTTCAAGATAATCAACTTTACATTTGTTCTCATAGTGACAGAATCGAGGGTGGGAAGGCATCAGAGGAAGAATGCTGCGACATGTGACTTCGCAGTTCCATCTGTGCTGCATGGACGTGCCAGACAAATGCATCAAGTTACCTTGGCAACTGAGTAAAAGCACTGATACGAGGTCACGCAGAGGGAGAAAAACTTGCTGCAGACCAAAAACGCCTCCGGAATATGTATAGGACCCAGGAGGGAGGATACAAGATTACAGCTTGAAGGAGGATTTTATATAAACTATGGAGTGAACGTGATGCAATGCAGAGCAGGGAATCATACCCTGTGAAACACCAAGGTCTGAACCCGATGACGCAAAAGCCCTATGGTGTTTTAGCCCTTTCCCTTACAAACACACAGCTCAGATTCTGAAAGGGGAGTTTCATTTCACACACACACAGATGTAATCTCTAACTAATCACATTTGCAGGCCTTGGACAGAGCAGCTACACCACAGAGCTGAACAGATGGGCCCACGTACACAAGGCATCTCTGGGATTAGCCCAGCTCGAAAGATGGAGGTGGTATGAAGAGTTACCGAGGTAACCGTTTTTTAAAAGTCACTATAGATCTTAAATTACACCAAGGGAGTTGTAATCATTCAGTGATGGAAAAGTGAAGCTGCATTATCATCTAAATGATTTTCTCCCTCTGACTACAACATGCTCACGTTTGAATTAAGAACCGTTGACGTACGTCCTTGAAAAAGACAAAGCACTTAGCGAGAGATGATTGTGTAATTGACAAAGTGGTGTAATTAAAGATAAATATCTCTCTAAACAGGTGAACTCCAATAAAACCTCCAGGCTATCAACGTTTCAAACAGCAAGCAACAGTTACTGTCTGCATGTATTGTTTTTGTTAGAGAAATGAAAAGAATGATACAATTATATTTACTTTCAGAATTTGTAAGTAGGTGTACAGATGGTTCCTGTGTTGCTTAAGTCCCACTCTGGATGGGATACTTTATCAACCATATTTTATTGGATTAAAACCTAAGCCCTTACACCCACTGACCTGCAGACAAGGCTTTCCCTGATCATTTCTAAACCTTATAGCATTCTCAGGGGCTCAGTCTGAATTAGATGAAGTAAAAACCAAAAGGAATTCCAAACAGATTCCTTCACCAAGAATTACATTTCATCTCCCATTCAGGGCTAAACTTTAACTGCAGTATTATCTGACCACTCAATCGTACAATGCTTACAGAGCTGGTATGACTGCAATCTTTAACAGTAACTAACGAATAAACACACCCGGTATCTATTCCACTACTGAAGGAGGACACTGGAGCAAAATGAGATTGTATCTGCCCTCCCTGCTTGACACAACATCACGGCACTGTAAAGGCATGCGAGTCATGAGTCTGAACCAGTGAACTGTGGGTCATATGTTAAGTGTTGGGAACAGCAGCTCCACACAGCCATACTAAATATCGATATGGAACATTCCTTGGAGCCCTTTAAAAATGGGGTGAGCAACGACACACAAGACAGAGTGTGTTTGGAGGGATGGCTGAGCAGAGGGAGACTGCAAAAGAAAAAAAGGCAGTGCATTCAGATTAGATCTGTATCTGCTTAACAAATATTCCAAGTGGAAAACACTCATGCGTGAATGATGTGTGATTGTTGTTTTATCTACGATAACTTAGTGTACCGTATATATTCAGACACTCTTGGGCTCAGAAATCAACATGCACCTGTGGCCACTGTTATCGCACCTCTCTCACAGATTCATTTATTAGTAGAGAAGCAACATGGCTTCATTTGATCTGTTATTGATCTCTGTTAGATCTATAAAATCTTTTACTAGTGTTAGATGTAAAACATTACTGAACTCTAACAGTTAAGGAAGGATTGTTTTCAGACTTGTCCATTTAATATCATTGTGTAAGCAAGATCCTTGATAAAGCTGAAAAGATTTAAAATGAAAACAGGTGGCAGGATGGGACATGGGTAAGGGAAAGAACTCATTACATTTTGATTATGACCCATATTAAGAGTTCCATACCTTTCCTGCATTCTATAACATTGGTGGAGGACACTTGAGCATTTTTGTTGGTTACCCAGAATATCATTCACTCCTATGCAATCCAAACATTGGACTACATCCAAGGAGGTATTGTTGTTGAGTGGGGTTAGTGAAATGTGAATTTAATAAATACCAACCAGCTGAGCCTGGAATGGGATCCCCTCTTTCTCAAGCTCATAAACTTTGCCCTGTTTCAGTCATTTCGGGCCATATGTGTCGAAACCTGCGGGTCAATGGACACATAAACACCCTCACGACATGTCCTCGGTGCTCATTCTGACAGATTGTTACACGACTGTACACAGTATTGTTCGTGGATGAACCCACGCCACACCCAAAACACTCCCGGGAGGGTAACCGTGCAGGGGGGGTTCACCGCCAATGAGCTATTCGGAGCACAGAGCCCGCAGTGGCTGCTACATGAGCTCCGTTGGGCTAGCAGGAGGAAAATGGGTCGACATGAACCCCGTGTCCCTAAACACAAACAAACTGTGCGGCGACCCGTATAAACACAACCAGACTACACCAGGGGAGCCCCGACATGCTAACTCACCGAGTCTCCCCTCTCGTCCCCCGGTGGTTCCTGCGTTAGCGTGCCTCACATCTCGCTAGCTTAGAGCGTTAGCTCGGCGAGGGAGCGCATGATTTATTACGAGCGTTGTGTCAAACTCGTCGTTGTGCGGCGCGGCGACTGTGTCTTCACGTGGGTGGAAGAGCAAATTTACAGCAATGGCTGACTTGGGTTACAGCACCCTGCTACAGTACGACCAGCCCCCTGTGTCAGCTCGCCGTTTCCCTCGCATCCCCCCAGCTAGAGGATGCCGATTTATACAGGGGGCACCCTGCGTATAAAAACAAACACACCCAAGCCAGTGCGCGGGGCTTACCGACACGTTAGCTAGCTACATCAACGGCTGCGGAGGGATTTATGAGAAAAACGATTGCGCGGACAGTAACACAACTCAGCCCGGTGCTGCTCAGTGACTCACCGGAGTGTCCCGTGTTCCTCTGTCTTCTGCTGATATTCCAGCGGGCACATGAGAGAAGAAGACGGTGCGGACAGGCTCGAGGCTCAGGACGCGACGATGTGCCTCGCAACAGCTGTCCTCTGTTTTGAGTGTGGACTGAGGAGACGCACGGCGCACGGGCGGAGCTTCCCGACCAGTCCGCCCATCACCCTGAAGCCGCCCGGCTCGGTTGCGCTCTTTGTACACAGGTGGACACTGAGTGCGTGTCCTCAGTATGTCCACATTTTTAATAGAGTACAGACGGTCCACTACAGACGGATATCTTACGTCTGGTTGTTGTAGTGACCTCTGGGCGACGCGCACTGCTAGGGAGAAAAAGGGCGCAAAGTTCATGTCCTTGATTCGGACTCCTCCTAGTGGTGCAACTACCGCAGTGCCCACAGCGGCTTCTATGACATTAGGGGTCCAAGGAGCAACAGCTGCGGGAATTATTATCATCATCATCATCATCATCATCAGTAGTAGTAGTAGTAGTAGTAGTAGTTTTGATTAGCCAAATACATACATTAAATATATTACTGTCAAATATACCAATGAAAGTTTCTGCTCTCATATTTGCACACCATCGACGGAGTCTAATTTCTCGAGCTTTATAATATGAGGCCACGCTGCAATGATCCACACTTTTGTATCTCTATGCTGGAAACAAAATGAAATTCTGATTTCCATTAAAAACATGGCCCATATTAATCTCACACACAATGAATGTACTACAGCCTTGCATGAATGCTGCTACATCTATGGGGGTTTATGGGGTTTACGTTTAATGTTAGACTTTTATCCAGTGTAATAACATTTCTAAAGTAAAAAACAAAGACAATATTTTCTGTGAGATACTGAAGCAAGATTGCTTCATTCTATTATAAGAAATATAAAAGACATGGTCAGGACATGGTCTGATTATCTCTCAGAGATACATTACAATGATTTATTTGTCCACCACTCAAACATGCACCATACAGCACCAGGGGAATTCAACCTCTGCATTTAACCCACACTGTTCACCGTGTGCATACAGAGAGGTGGGCAGCTATATGTCTAAATAAAGTGAAGAAGAATAAGAAATCCAGTTTTCCCCTTAATACATATCTATCCTTCTTCTAAGGCCTATTCTCCCTCCAAGTTTGGTGGAAATTGAGGTGCTTACACCTATTTGACCAGTCTGCTTATTAACTAACATCTCCTCAAACCTTTGAACAACTCCACCTCAATGGCATAGAAAAGTGTGTCACATTCACTCCCCAAACTTGAGTTGCCTCTCCTTCTCAATGGTGTGAAGTGCCTTTGCTCGGTTCTTCAGTTCCTCTGCTTTCTTGTCATCCTTCTCAGTACCATCTCCAAGTTTGTACATGCGACTTGCATTGGCGCAGCCCCACACATGTCCCAGCTCACAAGCCCTGTTAGCATACTTCAATGCTTGAGTCATGTCTGGCTCAATTCCTTTGGAATTGCCCTCTATGAACATAGCACTGAGGTTGAAGCACGAGGCAGCGAAGCCACCAGCACAGGCCTTCTCATAGTACTGCTGCGCGGCCTTAAGGTCAGGTCCTCCCTCCAAAGCTCGTCCATTTTGAGCTAACATGGCAGTGTTGTGACAGGCCTCTAAAGTCTTCTTTCCTTTGGAGTTGCAAGCGCGCAGGAAGCAAGAGTAGGCAGTTGTCAGACAAGAGGTCACTCCACCTAGTGAAAGGTTCAGGAAGGTAACAGAGATGTAGAATAATGTAAAACAAATTGTATGTAGACTTTGCATGTTGTCCCTATGTCTGCTGAGGTTTCTTCCTCCCTAACTCCAAAGACAAAAAAAACTTCTCAAACAACACTTACAGCTTAAGTGGTATATAATTATAATAATTTAAATAATAAAATAATACAAAGAATAATAAGAAGAATATGCCATGTTTATGTAAAAAAAAAAAACTTTGTGCTGATGTACAGCCATGCCACATAATAGTTAATCAAAAAGTGCATTGACCACATAATGTCAAAATATTAGTCCAACAAATATCATATATTACAGAAAGTAAGTCACACCACTGTTGTACCTTTCCCTGTGACATGATAGCTCCCCAGTTTGTGGCAGCTATCTCCATGTCCATGAGTTTCACAGTTGTGTTTGAGCACCTGTGCTGCAGACTCAAAGTCCATCTTCACCCCATCCAGGTAGTCAGCCAGCCTCTTACAGCCTGAGAGGAAGAAGAAGAAAACAGATCAGCGATGGTACAGCTCAAACCTCCAGCTGAGTTTCAGCACCACTGGTGTGTGAACAGCGCAGGTCGTGTTACCTTCAGGGTCCTTCTCGCTGTAGCACTGGAAGCTGTACTCCACTCCCAGGTTGTCCAGAAACTCCTTCACCTCATTCTCGTCCTTGAAGTTCACAAGTCCCGCCATGTTTTCGCTGACAGCTTCTGCTTTTTATTCCTCAAAGAAACCACGTGTAGTGCAGGCTGAGCTCTCGCCACATTCACTGCTACTTGTGACCTTGGTGTGCGAGATCTGGAGCGATGGGCAAGAAGTGTTTCCTCACAATAAACAGCTGATAGCCGGCAGCAGAAATAATTACAGTCTCCGGTACGGTTTTTATAGACAATCACTACTCTTACAAATAGTGGCGTGCTCTTGAATCCCGAAGAGGGGAATGTCCGTGTGACTTCCTGGTTTCATAGGACAACTTCACAGGCTTCCGTAGCCCGGCCTCCTTTGAGAATGTACTTCCGGTGCGGTGACCTGTGTTTATCGTCTGTCTGGTCAGAAAATAGCACCAACTTCCTTGTGTGGTATCGAAACCCTTCCTCCACCCGGTTCCTCGTTTCTAGATCTTCGGTCACTTGCAGTGATTAGTCGATACCTCTCGAACATGAATTCTGACATATCTGCTTCCTGTCGACATGTTTGCTCGGGGAGCGACTTTCCACAGCGGAGGCGAAAACAAGTGAGCTAGCTAGCTGCTCCGCCGCTAACAGATTAGGATAGGTCGGACTGCACACGGAGCCGCTGCACTGCTAGCAACTGCAGCGGTGGCGAAAACGACACCAGTCTCCTTTTCATAAGCTACAACCAGAGTTCGTTTGTTTTAATTTTAATTTTTGCAAGTAACGACCATGGCCTGCGGTTTCCCAAACACGGTAAGTTGTGCTATGCCACATGTTATGCTCGTGTCATTTCTGGAGAAAGCGCTTAGCAACATGCACTGTCAACCCAACACCTCAGCAGGAGCTAACGATGCTATTCCTCTGTGTTCAGGATGAGTCATCCCCCGCGACTCTGACAGACCTGTGCCTGACATATGTGAGCCAGAACCTGGACTGTTTCTCCGTGAAGCGCCCCGACGGCTCCCTGTGCTTCAGAGAGGCTGTGCTCTTCCCACAGGAACTAGCAGACCAGCTGCTGGCCAAGATGGCCACTGAAGGTAAACTCTGGTTGTCTAAAGAACACAGGTGGCTGAGTCTTGCCATAGCACCATACTGCACTAGTTGAACATTCAATTGACAAGCTGATTCATCACAGTGATCAAAAAAAAGTACCTAGCCATTGACAGTTTTTTTTTCACTTCAAAAAACAGAGAGGTGTGTGAAATCAGTGAACCACTAAGACAGATGAGATCACACTGACCACCTTCACATGTGCTTTGAGTTTACCCTCTTTTTGACCACACATGTCATTATTCTGCAGGTCTTTTGAATGACAGCACAGTGGGTGTTTTTCGGAACTCTGAATACCTGCGGCTGAGACGAGCCTGCATCCGCACAGCGCGTATCTCCGCTGAGGCATTCCAGAAAGCTCTCTGTCCCCACAGACTGTTGGAGCTGGATGCTGCCAGAGTCAATGCAGACCTCACAATTCATGATATCCTACAGGGACTGGCCTCAAATAAATACTGTCAGGTAAAGAGAGCGTTTTCTTGAGTTGTTTGTGGTTTTGACCCTTGCTCTGTGTTAAAATTAAAACGTGTTTTCTTTTTTTTCTCTTACACCCTGCAGGAGTCCCTCCAACGTCTTAGCTTAACAGGTCTCACCATGTCCTCCCTGGAGGAACCAATCCGGAATCGCTTCAGCTCCCTCCAGGGCCTCCGTTCACTCTCTCTAGCCAACGTAGACTTCTATGACCCTGGGCTTGTCGACGTGTGTTCCCTACCTCGATTAGAAAGCCTTGATATCTCCAACACCTCAATCACCAACCTCACTCCATTGCTTGGCCTGAAGGATCGACTGCGTTCTCTGACACTGCACCAGCTGAAGAGGCTGGAGATGAGCACTGGTCAGCTGCTCGGAGTCATCCGCCAACTAGATGTATTGCAGGTAGGTTCTATTTTTCAAATTGTGTTTGGTCATTGTAAGGAATGCTGTTGCTGTGATTCCCATGCTTTCATTTGTTTGTGTTTTGGCTCTTGTGATCTTTATGACCCTTTGCCCTGCAGCACCTGGACATCAGCGATGATAAGCAGTTCACCTCTGATGTGGCTTGTCAGCTGCTTGGACAGCCAGGGATCCTGCCTGCTCTCGTCTCCCTGGATGTGTCAGGCAGGAAACAGGTATTTACGTTTGAACTTGTCTCTGAGAGGGCTTGACTGAGATGGCAATTGTCAAGCTGTCTTTTCTTACACATATGAATGTTGCAGGTAACAGACGCAGCTATTAAAGCATTTGTCGAGGACAGACCAGGGATGACCTTTGTGGGACTTCTGGCCACAGATGCTGGTTTTTCTGACTTCCTCTCTGGAGAAGGAAGTCTGAAGGTATTCAATGCAGAAACGTACATTAACACTGTTAACTTTGCATGAGAATGCGTCCACTAAACAATCTCACTGCGTGTCGACAGGTCACAGGGGAAGCAAATGAGACCCAGATTTGTGAGGCTCTGCGTCGCTATGGTGAGAGGGAGGGTTTTGTGAGAGAAGCTCTGTTCCATCTGTTCAGTTTGACCCATGCCATGGAGAAACCACGGCCTGACATTCTAAAGGTAAACCAGCCCCGTTTGCATGTTAATGTCCAAGTCCTACATCCATACTTCAAGTTCCTCATTACTCCCACAAACACAGTGATGTTATTGTTACTCCCTTTTTCTCTTCCCTTTATTTTTTAGTTGGTAGTTTTGGGTATGAAGAATCATCCTGCCACCTTGAATGTCCAGCTGGCAGCAAGTGCCTGTGTGTTCAACCTGACAAAGCAGGACCTGGCTGCAGGGATGCCAGTTCGACTCTTGAGCACCATCACTCAGCTCTTACTGGAGGCCATGAGGACGTTCCCAAACCACCAGCAGGTACTGCCATACCTGCACTGCCTCATAGTGGAGTATGTCAGCATTATTAAGCAATGTTTAATTACACTCACTGGATTTAGCAGGTATCTTACACCTGCAAGGTTCACAAGCAGAGGAATAAAACAGCATACAATTGTGAATTGTGACAACATGTACATTCTGATGTGTTGAGTAACTTCCTGCAGCTTAGGAAGCAGTTTCCCTCTTTGGTATAAAAAGATGAAAGGCCTCAGAAAGGCAAATATAGATACAAAATATTTAATTGAGACTCATTTCTGAACCATACAGTCGGCTCAAATTTAGATGTAATATATTATTTCAGTCTACGTGTTTTACTGACCCGGCAGCTCTGACACTGATCTCCACTTTGGCTCCTGTGTCTACAGTTGCAGAAGAACTGCCTGCTGTCCCTGTGCAGTGACCGCATCTTGCAGGAGGTTCCATTCAACAGGTGTGACATACACACTATGTGGTAGTATGGTTACGCAGTCATTTACACAGAAATGCTTGAAACAGTGAATGTGCATCAGTGAAAGCAAAGCAGCAAACTAGATTATAAAATTACTTACAGGTCAACTTGTCTTGTTTTGAAGGTTTGAAGCTGCCAAACTAGTAATGCAGTGGCTCTGCAACCATGAAGACCAGAATATGCAGAGGATGGCTGTGGCTATTATCTCCATACTGGCTGCAAAGGTTCATGTTGTATTTTATTCCATATACTGTTGAGGATTTCCTCAATTCCTCAAATCTCTTCATTAGAAAAAATATTTTATATACTTCTGTTTAAGCCACATCGCTGATTCATATGATATCCACTTCTTTTTTTTTTTTTTTTTCAAAAATGAATTTACTTGAAGAACCAGAGCCATTCATTTTGCTGTGTTCTATCAGTGTCCAATTGTTTTAAACATCCTAATCTATTCTCTCCAGTTATCCACAGAACAAACAGCTCAACTGGGAGCAGAGCTGTTCATAGTGAAGGTAAGATTCTCCTTTCAGCTGTGTTCTCTTTCACCATCACTAATTTACAAAAAAAGAAAACAATTTCACTCTCCCTTCCCTGTAGCAACTGCTCCACATTGTGCGTCAGAAGGCCACTCAGGGCGTGGTGGATGCCACCCTTAAATTTACACTGAGCGCACTCTGGAACCTGACCGACGAGTCACCAACAACCTGTCGCCATTTCATCGAGAACCAGGGGCTGGACCTGTTTATTAAAGTTCTAGAGGTACACAGACATGTTGACGCACATGTAAATAAACCAAACAACTTAAAACAGATTAGCTTATCAGCCTATCATCACATCCTGTACCACTCAGGTATGTGTGCCGCAGGGGCAGAATGACTCACTGTTGTTTTGTTTCCCCCCTCCCCCACACGCCCATGCTCCATGCAGTCCTTCCCCAACGAGTCTTCTATTCAGCAGAAGGTCCTGGGTTTACTGGTGAGTTCACTGTTTTTACCCCTGCAGAAAAACTGAAAGCTGAATATATTAAAAATTTGTGACACATTATTTTCCCTTTTTGCCTTTTGTCTGTGCAGAACAACATAGCAGAGGTCGGGGAGCTGCACGGAGAGCTGATGGTACAGGGGTTCCTGGACCACATCAGCACTTTGCTGCACAGCCCGGAGGTGGAGGTCAGCTACTTTGCCGCGGGCATCCTCGCGCATCTCACGTCACGGGGAGAGGAGGCCTGGACGCTCAGCAGCGAGCTTCGATCCTCATTACTGGAGCAACTGGTGGGAATGAGCTACACAAAAAATTCAGTCATTATGCTTATCGATACTGTTCCCTAGTATTTTTAAATATATTTGCCATATGTGTATTTTTGTCTCTCCAGCATGCTGTCATTATGAAGTGGCCCGCACCAGAGTGTGAAATGGTTGCATACAGGTGAGCAGCAGCCTCTAAATTGACCTAACAAATCCAGAAATCTCTCTGTCTGCATGCGGCCTGCATAACACGAATTAGGTGAACAGCCCTTTTGTGCCAAAGAGGTGGTGCAGCTCCAGGGTTCTGTGGGCTGAGTACTGCAGTTGGTCTTAACTTGATTCGACTCATTTACTGCAGGTCACTTTACCAGTTTTAGATACATACATGTAGCTGCAAGCAGCCCTTTCCAAACAGACAGATTTAAAACAGTGAGTGAACTATACAAAGGAAATTATTTTATTGCATATAGTTAGCAGGCCCGTACATTAAAATGAAGGATTACCAGTATTTAGTCTGTATAAGTAAGGACACAGTGTGTACATCTTTGAACTGTCTGACGTGGGAGGGTGAAGCTGGTTTTCTGTGCTGGACTAGTCATTGAAAGATGAAAACATTGATTAGAACTTATCACGTTCTCTGATTCTGCAGGTCTTTTAACCCCTTCTTCCCTCTGCTGGAGTGTTTCCACACCCCTGGTGTCCAGCTGTGGGCGGCATGGGCCATGCAGCACGTCTGCAGCAAGAACGGTGAGGCACAGACATTGAATTCTGATACGCATGTTATGTTTGGTTATGTCAAGCCATTCCCTGACCCTACCTCCCCAAAGCGTTCACAAATGTGATATTGTGTGTGCAGCCGCTCGCTACTGCAGCATGTTGTTGGAGGAGGGCGGCCTGCAGCAGCTGGAGCACGTCCACACAGACCCGCAGACGCACAAAGACGTCAAGCTGCTGGCTGAGAGCATTCTGGAGAGCCTGCAGCGTCACAGAGCTCGCACCGGCCAGCCGGCACACTCGCAGACGCAAGCAGTTCGCCGCCCACCACCCCAATAACCTCACAGAGGTAAAGACACAAGGCCGGTCATTTGCTGCTCAACTGCAAACTGGCTGCGTTTTATTCATTCTCTTCCATTTCCTCTTTCAGAAAACAAAGCTCCCCAACCAGGTGAAAGACACTTCAAAGTGTGGGGGGGCCGCCACCACTGAGGGGATTCTGTATGTGTGCGTCTGTGGCATGTGTATCTACCATACAAACATACTTTATCATGAATCCGCAGACAGATGAAAGTAAAGAGACTACGCAATTCTTTGCACACACACACAAACCCTATTTATTTTCTTTGTTTGTTTCAAAACAAGAATATTTCTGTGTGCTTATGATTATATAAAAACATGAATTATGATAAGATGTTGGTCAGTTAAGCTCAAATCCTATGTGGTTGTTCTAGCTCTCAGGAGTGCGACTTTTGCATCATGATTTTCAAAAACATGTCAGTGCACACACATGCAGATCTCTGTTTAGGAAACCAGGAAACACTATGAACTTTATCCAAGGCTCTTGCCACTCTCCAGCCCCCCCGTGCTGTTACTGAGGGCTCTGCTTGCCTGATCAGCTCATTAAATACACGCATGGCACCACTTTGAACTCAAGCATGCCGGAGTTAGTCCAAATTCACGTACTCTTCATTGTAGAGATGCCTGCCTGTTTGTTTATAGCAGTGCTCCGTTCACTGAAACCCCACGCCTCTGGGTCTGCAACACTACTGTTGCTCTCCTCTCCATTTAGTCTTTTTATCAGCTAATGCTTTTGATTTGATGTGACAGGGCACTTGCCGAGGGTATGTTCAGTGGGTTCAAATGTTCTAGACGTAACACATGAAAACCTAAATTATAGAGAAGTTATGTCTCTTGAAGAAGCTCCAGTGCAGTTCTTTTAAAAACATTCAGCAGCCCCAGGCCAGCTGAATCCTTGGGGCCAGAGATGCTGTAAATCCAACGAGTCAGAGTACGTCTCGTATGATTTATTGAATTTAAAAAGTACCACACTCAAGTATTTCTGGTTCAAGTGGAAATATCTACTCGAGACACAAATGGCAATAATGATTAGTCATTATGTACAGATATGTAATGAAAATTTAAAAAGTTGGTGTGTTTATATATTGGTATGTCCAGGTGTTGTAAAGACAGAGAGAGACATCACTTCTCCATGAGCATGTGTGTATGTAGGTCTTTACGAGTATCAGCATCTTGCAGACAGTCATTTGTACATATTAGAAAAACTGAGGGAAAGTGATTGCACAGGTTGCATGAAAATTATTCTACTGGATGTTCAGTTTGTTTTTGATTAAGAGAAACTTGCAGAACAAAGAAGGGGTTAGTTGAAATATTTTGGGGTGATTGTGATTTTAGTAATCCAGAGAACGGGCTGTGAGAGCCGATCCTGACGCCCACTTTCAGCATGGCCCCTGTCTGCATTCTCTATGCAAACCAAGCTAGTGTCACTCTTACAGTCTGCTGTTAAATGCTTGATATGACAGCATGTCTCTTTAAATTCATAATTTCCAGACAATGGATTTTGGCTTCAGCAGTATTGACAGTGACAGTGCTTGAGTAGAAAATTCAATAAAAGGAAAATATCAGTTCGCTAAACACACATCAGCTCCTTGAATTATGGCCTCGTTAATGCTGATGACACGTTTTGTTATTTTCTGTTCCTCCTTCTGAAGTGAGGGATTGTCTCGTTGAGCCCCTGAACATCTCCCTGGATGAAAGGCAGTTTGTTTTGTTTTTCAAACAGGTATTTAATTCAGATATTCAAATAGGAAATGCAAACCAGTGCAGTATGCTGTATGTCTGCTTTGACGGTGTCACGTTGCTGCTGAGAGTCACGTTTTCAAGTTTGGAAAAATAAAGAATGTACATTCCCATAAAGTGGTGATGACACTAGTGTTGCCTTTTTACGAACTCTCTTCCAGAGATCCTATAAAGTCACTATAAATCATAGTATAAAGAAGTAATGGTAAAATCTTGGCAGTCATATTACGCTGTTGTGATTGGTCTGTCTGGTCCTACAGTTCACTACTTAATCCAAATAGAACTAATGTGTTGACACTATATTTGCATAAACAGCAATATTCTGAATTCTGAGGACATTATTTTGTTTTATGTTCTCATGAGTTAAACATGGGGACTTTTTGTTAACATTAGAACCCAGGGAATGTTCAGTTAATTGCTGTATGTTGGAGTTGTAATATCAGAACATTGCTGTCCATGTGAACATGTGTACTGCGCAGATATGTATTCAGCGAGCGTTAGCACTACAATCACGTGGTGTCATAGAGAGAAACATGACAACTGAGACGAGTCTATTCCCCAGTGTAGCGTGGAGGTCTCTTCTCTATGAAGGCCGCCATCCCTTCCTGTCTGTCCCGCGTGGGGATGACCTGACAAGAGAGGGCAAAGGTCACAGCCGGGCGACAGCAGCCAGACAATGATGATGCGACTGCAGACAGCCTCCGAGGGTTTAGATTCAGCATCACAGCAGACAACCTAGATTCATTCTGCTCATTTGTTCAAGCCCGTGTGTGCATTATTTGTTCGACCAGAATTCTGAAAAACACATTAGGGACACGATGGGAGTCTCACCTGAGCATAGCACATCCTTTCAATAGCCATCCCTGAAGTGAGGTCAACCTATAAGAGACGTGAGTTCAGTCAGCACGGTCACTGATGAATAATAATGGGAAGGTGTGATTCATGAGTCATTTCTGTACCTCCATGCCTCTGTTCATCGCTTCTTTAGCCATTCGCAGGGCGATAGGAGCCTGAGCACAAATGAAACACATCACACGCTGGAGGATGGGAAGTTTGATATGAAACACTGCTGAGACTATTGGACTGGCTCCTTAAAATTAAATACATATTCAAAGAAAAGGAAAAAGGACAATCACCTGTAGTTGCACGTTACAGCTGAACAGCTCAGCCTTTCAAAACATGGATGAGAAATGTTTGCCATAACAACTGTTTAGACAACTGTACACTACATGAGAGCACCTGCTCCCTGTGTACACAGAGTATTTGACTATAAAGGGCTCATTCTGTTTCATAAGAGAACAATTCATACAGTTCATTGCACAGTAGTGAAACCACCATCAGTGGAATTATATTATATTCTCCAGTATCCCATATCGCTTTCATTCACTGAAAACTCCTGTCATTCATTCAACCCACACAAACATAAACGCCTGTGTGTGTGTGTGTGTGTGTGTGTGTGCGCGCTATTTGTGGTCCATTTCTCCACTTGACTGCCACTCTGGCCCAGCCTGACTGCAGGCAACTGAACTGGAGTGAAAGAAATATGGAACGACAGAAGCCCGGAGAGAGAGAGAGGAAAGAGGAGGGAGAGGAGGGATAGAGGGGAAGGTGGAAAGAAAACAACAGGAAGACTGGAGAGTAGAATGAAAAGAGGTGGATGAGAAGCAGGAAAGATTGTCCCAGGAAGAGGGGTTAGGTGATGTCAAGGTTAAGATTTAGGATGAAGTTAGTTACATTAGAGTAGGTAAAGGTTTAGATTATGATGGTTTAAGTCAAAGTTAGGCTTTGGTTTAGGTTAGTTAAAGTTAATTAAGGCTATGATAAGGCTTAGGCAAGTAGTAACTATGTTTACGGAGAGAGGAAGTGTCCAGAAAATCAATGCAAGTCGATGTCCTCTGAAGTCATGGAGACACCGTGCGCGTGTCTAACCTGAGGCAGTATCTCTCTAGCCAGGCTGAGTGCCTCTCTGTAGGCAGCATCTCCTGTCTGGTTCTGCTCCACTGCTCTGTTTATGAGCCCCATCTCCAGCGCTGCCTGCCCCCCCACACGCTTACCTGATAACAGACAGACAGAGAGAGGGAGAGTGAGTGTGTGTGATGCACGAAACCCTCGCTACAAATACGAGGAACATGTCAGTGTTTCTGCATCACCACCTGTGAAGATGAGCTCTTTGGCCAGAGTCATGCCGACAGTCCTGGGCAGCCGCTGACTGCCCCCTGCAGGACAAAGCACCTCAAGGTCAACTTCCCACAGCCACCTTGAGTCTCTCAGTTCAGCGTGAGCTCATTTTTGTGACCTCTATTTGTCTTACCCGCCCCTGGGAGCAGCCCCCGTGTCGTCTCGATCAGACCCATCTGTGCCGAATGTGCTGAAACACACACACACAGAGGACAGTTGAAGGTCTGAGCAGCAAAGTGCCATTGAGCTATCGGGACGGAGCAAAGTCTGACTGATGACTCCTTCAGAGCAACACAGGCAGGCACCTGCTCACCTCGCTTGTCAGCCCTCGGCCAATCACAGAGCGGCCTGATATAGCCAATCGCATCCGGCGTCACGAGCAGCTGAGCAGATGTGCAGCCCTCTGCAGCATCATTAGCCCCTGAGCTCATCAGCCCTTCATTAATAGTGGGTCTCCAAATGTCAGTGTGTCAGGAACGCCAACAGTTGTTCAGAGCCTGTGTGTTACAGTGTGGTTTCATAGCTGCACCGTTGCCACAAATATAACAGCAGGTTCTGCTTATCGCCTCGAAATCTGAGATAAGCTTGTAATGATTAATCCAGTTTTGTTTTACAGGTTGAGTCATGTGTGTATGATTAATTCAGAGCTAACACAACCTTTTTATACAGGTCTACCTTTAACTAGAGTGGAAAATTTGAGGGTGTAAAAAAAAAAAAGGAATGAACATAATTTTCTTCTTCTTAACTTCCTACATTGTTAATCACTCTTGTGTCCTCTCATCCAGCTTGAGGATGAGGGAGTCAGTCTAGTCCTGAGGAGTGGCCCCGAGTGGTGGTTTCTATTCCCCACCATACTTTTGTCAGCCAGCCGCTGATCTAATATGACTGGATCTTTGACAGCTGTGAAGCAAACTTGACATCGCCCCTCTAACTCAGCTAATGTCACCTGAAGGGAGAGAGAGGACAGCGAAAGGTGCCCACACGTGAAGCCGTCACTGCCGTTCTCGGTTGACAAGTGAAAGTTCAGCCGTCACTCACCAGCGGTGCGGAGGTCGCAGGCCAGAGCGAGCTCCAGTCCGCCTCCCAGGGCAACACCATCCACGGCTGCTATGGTTGGCGCGGGCAACCTTGCTACAAAGAGAGGACAGCTCACAAGTTTCATCTCAACAAAGATGGGAGCAATCATCCAACCATGGGTCTGTTTTACCGATCTGATTCATGAGGGAACGCAGGCCGTGAACGAACAGGTCCGACTCAGAGTTGTTCATCAAAGCTCTCTCTTTCAGGTCGGCACCTACAAACAGGAAGAAGCACACATGATGCAGAAAGGATTTGAACCCAAGTGCAGATGCCTGGCAGCTGAAAGATGTTAGAGACGTCACCGACCTGCACAGAAAACTCTGGGAACTAAACTCCTGAAGATGACCACGCGCACCGAGCTGTCATTGGACAGAGTGGACACCAGCTCCTTCATCTGCACTCACCAGAAACAGTCTCAGCTTGTGTGTGAGTGAGAGAGAGAATGTGTGGGTTTGTTGTCAGAGTGCTCACCTGTGACACAAACACATGGCCCAGAGCGTTTCTTGCCTTGTGTCGACACATCAGCACCTCCACGATTCCTGAGGAGAAGAAAGCAACAGGAGGGAGAGGAGCCAACTATTGATAGATGTGCAGATACCAGCGTTGGATCCACCTCTGCTCCTGCAGAAAATCCCCAGGTGGGGAATCTGTGCATCTTTAAAGTTAAGTTATTTTCTACTCCTTCCTCTTCCTCGCCCCATAACAGCAGTTGAGCCTTGCAGCCACTGGCAAGTACAGTTTTTGAAGAAGGGTGGAGAGATTTTTTTTTCTTCTTCTTTTGACAAAGGTGTTGGAATTTTGGTGCTAGCGACCACACTTACAATCTCAAGCACTTTAACAGCCTCTAAAGAAACTTGTTTCCTCTCTTCCTCGATTGATTTATTTGCATACTTTCTTAGTTGTGAACTTATGACTGTAATAGTAAATAATAAAAGATGATCTACTGTATTCATTCTAAGGCTTAGGCAAGTAGTAACTTGGTTCAGGGTACCGGATCAGACAAGTAATGTATTGGTCAATAATAACCAGAATCAGTCTCGAGAAGGAAACGTGTATAAGAACTGCCTAACATTCTATAGTCCATTACATATTTTCATTACAGGCTATAATAATAAGCACCCTTCTTATTATGACGCAGCTAACTGCTAGAATATCCATCATGAAAGTATAGAGACTTTACTTCTGCAGAGGTCAAACTGGCTTTGGGTTATAATGTCATGGCTTTTTTGTTCGTCAAAGGAAATTGAAACTATGAGGGGAAAAGAAACATGAAAGCTTCCCCCTACCATCGTCTCCCCCCTCTAACCGCTTAAAATCCACTTCTGCATGATCCCCCGCCTCCGTGTGTTGCCAGCGGCGCTGAGCGCCACTGTGTCCCGTTAAAGGGAGCCTGACACCGGCCAGCACTCGCGCTCCATCCCGGTGAATCAGACGGTAGTTTCGGGTGTGCGTGCCCCGCAGGAGGGCACCCAGACACCGCCACGGTGCACCCCCAGGCCCGGGGACCCTGCGGAGCAGCGTCGCCATGTTGTCGGCTCGTTTTTGGTTTTGTTTCCAGAAGCAGGAAGACGTGAAGTTGTGTGAGATGTGGGGGAAGCAGCAGTCTTCCGGTCAGAGGAGGAGCGACAGGGGAAGCAGGTAGTACAGCCTCTGTCACTGCGTGGTCACATGGCACCTGGAATGAAACACACTGTCAAGTTAGCTGCTTTGTTCCTTTTCTCCCCTCACTGGAAAAGGGATTAACTGTTCCCAGAGCCCACTGGATTCCACTCCCTTAATGAACAGGTGAAAAACTGAAAGATTATAGATTATAGATAGGAGTTTATTTTTGGCTTGACACACACACACATTTGGAGGCACGTGAATTTGTTGGAGGGTTTAATGATTGACTAGCTGAGAAATCATTTGTTTGGCTATTCTTTTGTTGTACTTTACCCTGATCACCTTCAGCCTAACCAAAACCTTGCCTCTGTTCTTAACCAGGACCAGTCCATACCGACCATCTAGAAAGGCCCTTCTGACAAGGTCTGTTTTTATTCTGGCAAAGGAATCAAAAGTGACCACACACACACACACACAGTGTCTGGACAAAGCGCGTTGTTGAGGTAAGGTTTTCCGTCAGGCTGCCCACGTCTAGGTTGACCATGCATTATTGAACAGGTCTTTACAGGTTATGCAATTACTCCATCAGACGCTGGGTCTGATGACACAACAGTCTGAGAGCCAGGTATCTCTCTCTCTCTCTCTCTCTCTGTTCACATCCATATGCATATGACTGAGCCTTTGCAATAGAAACAGGTAGAGTTAGGTAGGTAGTTAAAGTAGGTAGTTAAAGCAGTGTTAAGGTGTGTGCTCCAGGATGCTGCATCTACAGGGTGGAGGATGAAGCAGAACCATAACTGCACAGGGACACATGAATCACTTGATTAGGTAAACAGGCCAATGACGACGCAGAGGGATGACATGGACAGAAAGGAGGGAAACAAGGAAGAGCAGACGGGTAAAACGAGAGCTGTGTTAAAGTTGGATGTAAAACCTGACGAGGGGATCGTTTTAGGGAGCTCTC
The DNA here is from genome assembly GCA_016785235.1 of Pseudorhombus dupliciocellatus. Classification (NCBI taxonomy): domain Eukaryota; kingdom Metazoa; phylum Chordata; class Actinopteri; order Pleuronectiformes; family Paralichthyidae; genus Pseudorhombus; species Pseudorhombus dupliciocellatus. The sequence goes on along the minus strand of JAFBJW010000091.1, from coordinate 2,176,444 downwards.
ACATTTGCATTTGTTCTGTTGCGGTGGAGTGAAATGTCACCTGGTGGATTTGAAGGGGTATAGGTTGTTTAGATTTGACATCTGAAGGGTGTGTATTGCTCGTCTTATGTGTTTGTGTCTTGAGATGGAAATTTGATGATGGATGGCATTCGCTGCGTGACGGTGAGGGACAGACTCAGTTTGTGAGGAAGAAAAGAGGAGGAATTCTGTGAATTGCAGCTTCACATCTCCCCCAGTCGGCACACTTTACTGTAAATTGCACTGTATTTACTGTCAGTCACGCAGTGTTTTCCCTCCAGTCCTGTAGGGGTCAGACTTGTATCAATGGGTTCACTGGAGAGACGTGGATTCTGTCCTTTCACTCTTCGGCTCTGCCTTGCACAACTTGCGTGTGTTCAGTGACCATCTCCCTCCTCCAGACCCTCGGCCAAAACCCCTCCTCACTATCCCCCTTGGTGCAAGGAGGTGATGTGTGCGAACCTCAACTGAGTGGCCTCTCTCTCTTCCCAAAGCCCCGGGGCAGAGATGCCTAGTAATGGGGCCCAAGCATGGGCGCAAGAGCAGGCATGAGTCAGAAAGAGTGAGTGGCATCCTGTTACTGTAGCTGTCCATCAAGATCGGGACGTTCCATTGATCCGCTCAGGGCATATACAGTGTTTCTGACCTTTTGTGTCAGAGTTTTTATCACCAGATATGTGTAATACTAACACACAGCTCTTGTTTGTGGCCTTTTAGCATTCAGCTAACAGAACAACGTTTCTTTAATGGGCTCATTTTCCTCCAGGCTGCTCGCCCTCAGTCCAGCTTTGCTTCAATCATGACGCATCAGACATTATGTGCACTATTAGAATCTTTAGGCGTGTCTAACTATGCATTTGACCAACGCTAGATCAGGCTATTTTTAGAGCAATGCATCGACTTTATAGGCAATAGGTAAAAAAATTCCAATTCACATGCTGCCTCTTCGAGTTCCATTCATGCGCTCCCACATACGAACACACCACTGTGCAGCGAAGCAGTCAGAGTGACTGATGGACGCTCGTACTCTCGGTTCAATTACATTAGAATGATGGAGTTGGTTATGTAGTGTAGGGTATAAAAATCAGCCTCAGACTTACAGCCTGACAGATAGAGGAGCAAGATGGGAACAGAGTTATGGGCATATGTGGCACAGGGAGAGAAAGGCAAAGAAGAGTTATGGCGACACACTGGCAAAGGAGTTAATGGCTAAAGCTCGGCCCAGGTTCAATGCATTCCACTGCTGTGAAAAAACTTTCACTTCTCATTAATAAGTGCTGGAGAAAAAAAAACAGTACAACAAAACAAGTAATGGTTGAGAAGCAAAGGTGAGCGACTCCTGTGATGGAGGAGGTGGGCCTCCCCTCAGGTTAGAGATCCGATCCAACGTCTGGCACTTGACAGCTGACACGGCACAAGGACTTATTAAAAAATAAAGATGTTACTCTGCTCAACACACACACACACACACACACACACACACACACACACACACACATATACACACGTACACAACCTGTTCAAACGTACACACTCATGCACGTGGACTTACACAAGCACCTGTAGAAGCTGACACCAGTCGGAGCAGTCAGGGAGAAAAGTTACATCAATGAATCTGATAGCCACGCTTTGACAAGGCAGTTATCCGCGAACATGATCCAGCAGGGCCACTGAGACAGCAAAGGCATGACAGAGAGAGAGAGAGAGAGAAATGTGTAATGTTTTACAGATTGTCGTCTAGACCAGTCCTTTAAAGAACTCAACATTTTTAGAACATGGTTCTGTGCTTCATTGTTGGGAGTCTGAGGAAGACTCAGGTCATACTTATGTATTCATTTAGTATTCAGAGGCTGTAATGTGTTTATCTGGGGCCTTGTGAGTGGTGCTGGAGGGTAGTCTTCAGTCGACTATATGTATAATTGTCCCTTTTGATTCTCACTTACTGCTGGCTGTTGCTTTATAATTCCATTTCAGACTCAAGGCCAGTATTGATCCTGACTAACTCGTCATTAAGAAAGCCACAAATCTCGCTACTAATGTTTTTTTTAAAATGTCAAACTGTTCCTTAAAGTCAGAATTTCGTGAAATCTCTTATAAAAGAGTTAAAGTTTCCCATTAAGGTTTAATGATTGTTTAGAGTTGGAGGCAAATGACCTCTGTGTGACCTCTGCAGTAGGCCGCTGATATTCATTCTCTGCTCAAACATGGAGCTGGAGAAATCAATAATTAGAATTGTTATTCTCTTCAGAAGCCTAATGACACAAATTATATCTAATCACTCCTCTGCAATAATTTTTCTCCCGTTTCCGTGGCCAAAGACCTGGAGCATCCGGGTTCAGATGACAATATAATAATTCTTAATATGATCCTTTATCATAATTCAAACATCTACCTCCAACTGCTTTTGTTTTGTTTATCCGTAATTTAATTTGGGCAGCAGCATCCCGTCAGCCTCCTGCTTAATCCAGCATTCAGACCAAAACATGACGCACAGAGACGTGGACAGCTGAAGGAACAATTGGGAAAGGCAATGAGCGTTTCAGGAATGATTAAAATAACAAAACGAATCTAGACAGTTCAATTTAAATGTTGTCCACGAGCAGCTGTGGGACAGAATGAGGAGAAATTAGCCAGTGAGATAAGGCTGCTTTTAGGCAACATTATGATTGACACGCACGCACTCACGCACGCACACACGCAGCGAGAGAGAGAGAGATCCTAAAATTTCTGAGACTACTTTCTATTGATGACTTAATTAGTTGATAGGGCAACACCTGGTGACGTCACCGCCCTAGCAAGCGTGAAGTCACAGACACACACTGTGAGCACGTGTGTGAGTGTGCAGAGCTGCAGTGTGAGCGCGCATGGAGAGGGAGAGAGAGAGAGGCGTCACCGCCCTAGCAAGCGTGAAGTCACAGACACACACTGTGAGCACGTGTGTGAGTGTGCAGAGCTGCAGTGTGAGCGCGCATGGAGAGAGAGAGGGAGGGAGGGAGGGAGGGCGCGCAGGGCGAGCGAGCATCTCCTCGGCGCAGTGGAGCCGCGGAGTCAGAGCGGTGGGAGCGCAGTGGAGGAGAGGACGCACTTTTCCACAGTTCTCCGGAGACAGGACCACACTGGCTGCTGGACGGCGAGGCGCCTCAGACCCCACACTCCCTCGCGCGCCGAGCACGGCCGAGGATCCCAGATGAGCGGATCCCGAGGAGTCCTCCGTCCAGGATCCCGGCGCAGGTCATGGAATTTGTTTGGAAACTAACGCAACAACGCGCTCCGCTGGAGACAAGTCGTCGTTCTCGAAGATGAGTCACCGAGGGGACGATCGCCAGCGCTCAGTGGCTCCGTGGACCTCTCTGGCGGGACAGCGTCCGTTCAGTCGCGTGATTGTCACCCACAGAGCGACGCGCGTCTTTCGGTCACCTTCTGAAACGATGCCCTGTGGCGACGTGCGTGGCGCGCCAGAGTGCGTGTGAGTGACTGACCGGTAGTCTTCCCGAGAGAGCCAGAGCCAGAGCCAGAGCCAGAGAGAGAGAGAGGCTGGATAGATTCAGCAGCCAGGCGTCCAGGCAGCGACAGCCACGCGCACAGAGAAGCCGGCTCGCCTCTCTCTCAGCTCCGCACACCCATGCAGGATGCCCGGGGAGCGCTGGGGAGTCCTGGTCCAGCTCAGCCCGAGTTCATGACGCGCTGGGCGGCCTCGCCATGCGTCTCCTACCTGAGCCCAGCGCCCAATCCCTCCGGCTCCTCTTCCTCTTTATCTTCGTGATGGGGGTGGCCCCCTCGCCGGTCCTGACGGCCGGCTGCCCGGACAGATGCGTGTGCGACGACCAGCTGGTGGTCCAGTGCGCCGGGCAGGAGCTCACCCAGTTCCCCAACGACCTGCCTCTCGCCACCCGGCAGCTCATCATCTCCAACAACCGCATCGGGGACCTGCCGGCACTGCAGCTCAACTACCTGTCGGACCTGGTGTACCTGGACTGCAGCAACAACTCTCTGACCGAGATCTCCGAGTCCACCTTCGGGAACTTGCGCAAACTCGCCTACCTGGACCTGTCTTTCAACACGCTGCTGCAGATCGAGGACCGAACTTTCGGGCCACTGGCGTCTCTGGTGATGCTCCGGCTGACGGATAACCCGAGTCTGAGCGAGGTCCACTCGGACGCCTTCTCGGAGAACATGGCCCTGCAGGTGCTGGACGTGAGCCGCAACAACCTGACGGTTCTGAACATCAGCAGCCTCATCGCCCTGCCCGCGCTGCGCTCCCTGGGCCTCAGCGGGAACCCCTGGAGGTGCGACTGTGACACGGAGGACCTGTGCCTGTGGGTGCAGATAGAGGGCTTCAAATTCCAAGGTGAGCGTGGCTGTGATCTCATGTCCAGCACACAGAGCACACCATCACCAGAACATCCGGGGGGGGGCAGAAAAGATATGAAGGCAAGATAAGTTCTGTCTGTGGGAGCATCCCACTGTGACCCTGGTCAGCTGGCAGAGGTGGGCCCTCTCCAGGACCCTCTGGCTCCAGAAGTGGGATTTTCAGTTTCCAGTCAGTCAGCAGTGTTGCTGCATGTGTTAAGAGCTCGAGCCAAGACTCCTTCTCATCTGTCACTGGTCAGTTTAGCTCCTCATCGGCACTTACTGCACTGCTGCTCTTCTTTTATTTTCGTGGTGGTGTATGCACACTTCCACGTGCACTCCCACATGTGCACAGATGCTGGGTCAGATGTAGTTTATTTCTCGGCTGCAGGGACACACACACACACACACACACTCAGACTCTGCTAATGGTTTGACCTCAGAGTCAGGGCAATCTCCAGATTTCGTTTCCCCGCTCCGGTCTGCAACACAATCCCCTCAAACTGCCCTTCACGTCTCAACAATGTCTCAAGTTTACGTCAACAGATCAACAGACTTGTGTTACAGTGGAAAAGCAGCAGCCAGGCATCAGCCGGCCATTCAGTGAATAAAGGGGGAGTTCAGCTAGACCACCCACAAAACGCTATGAATGGGCTCAGTGACCTTCTCAGAGATGATTAGCCCAAGTGATCTTTGGCCGTGAGTGTTTACTGCTCAGCAGGTGAACACACACACACACACATGTCTGTCAATATGACATAATGCCTTCCCTAAACCTTAACCATCACACCTAAATTGCCAAACCCAACTGAATGAGTGACCAGCCAGTATGTCCTCACAGGGTCAGAATGACCTCACACACTAAGTCATTCAAGAACATTACATGCACCTGGGCGTGCTGGCGCTCCCGCCATCGTATGGTTTGGCCCTTCAGTCCAGATTGTTAATGATGGTGCTCAAATAAGCTGGACTCATATGCCCCCATTCAGGATAGTGTGTTGGAGAGAGAGAGAGAGTGACTCACCCCACTTAGGTGTATATGGGAGTCAGCATGTGATCTGCAGGTTAGCGCAGGTTAGGAGAGAGTCTAAGGCTGCAGGGCCTTATGGGAAACAGGGATTAAGGGATGAGGAGCTTGAAGGCCACTTGAAGACAGAAACTCCCATAACTTGTTATCCACCTTTCCTTTCACAGCACACTCACGTACGCTCCAAACCTGCTCCACACACACACACTCACAGATACTTAATCTGCAGCCTCTGATGTTCCCCCCAACTAAGTACCCATCCTCTCACAAACACATCTCTGGAGAGTAATTCAGACTAAACGTGGCGCAGCAGTGACAGGTCAGAACAGCCAACAGAGGAGCCGCTGTGCATCCAACATGCTGCTGCTGTGCTGGTGTCAGTCCCAGCAAATCACTATGAAATTATTTTTCACCACGCTATACTTGTATAGATATAAATAGGAGCAGAGGAGTTTAAACTTTACTATGTTGGGAACATACATCACAAGCAACACAACGCAATCTGTTTCTCAGACGGATGAATCACATATTGACAAACAACCACAGCAACCAGTTTAACAGAGAGAATGGGGCCGGCGTGTGTGTGTGTGTGTGTGGTCATGAATGTCCTCCAATCTGACTTCAGGGCTATGAGTCTAATGTACAGAGATTCGTGCTGTCGCTACCTCTCAGCGTGGAGATGAATCAGGTGCAAGCGTGCGTGCGTGTGGTTGTGTTTGTGTGCGATCACTTATGCAGGAGCCTGTGATATCACTGGTTTGAATTTGAATTAGAATTAGAGCATTGCCATTTGCAGAAAAGTCCTGAGGTGATCCTGATTCTTTTCTGCTTGTGTTGCAGTTTTAAGGTTTCTCACCAGCACTCGGCTGTGTTACCTCTGTTGAAGTCCCTCAGTTTGTTTGTGTCAGACATTATGTGTCACTGACAAACACGGACCTGACTTGACTCTGGCAGCCGCTCAAGTCAAGTGAAGCTTCAGGAAACCAAATCAGAATCAGAAAACCTCCCCCGGGAAATTGTGAAATTGCTACTATTGCACGACACTCATAAGAAACTGGAGGTCCAAGGGAATAGAAAAGAAAAGAAAAAGTACAAGAATTTTAGTGAGCTTCAAGTGGATGTTGGCAGATTCAGGATTTTTTTTTATCACTTTCTTTTAACATATTTCAATTTTCTCTCAGGGAATGATTTGTGGATCTTGATGTGAGCTTTAGGGAGGTTTAGGAAGCAGTTTGGTGGAAATAAGGTGCAGCTTCGATGGACCTCTTGTGCCAAGTGCCATTCTCGTAATTGTGATGAAATCATATTAAAGTTAAAGTGAGTTTCTCTTCAAAGTTTTCATTACCTCATCCATCTACCCTGTATCAATATACTCCAAAAATGTTCTTATCCTGAGCACATAAATGTTTCCCATCATTTCTCAGCACCTGGGAAGTACACCTACATTCCCTCCTTGTCGTAATGGAATCTCAGCTTGTTGAGCGACCTGCTGTATGCGCTCTAGGTCAATTCTGACAAGTGGCTCAGCTACATACAACAGAATTTAAGTGGCTTGTCCCGGGCTGGCAGAGCCGGTGATGTGGAGGCTCCGCTTGTTGAGGAAAAAGTATTTCTGGCTGCTCGTCAGTGCCCCGCTCAGGCTCCTCAGGCAGAGGGCCAAGGCAGAGCCACACACAGGGCACCAGTAAAATATTCATAATAACAGAGAGAGGAACAGAGGCAGCGGGTTCAATGAGGGGAGGAACTGAAAAAGAATAGAAGTCAGGTTGTCATAGCAATTGGAATTTGATATGTCCTTTGTGAGATTACTCTTTGACTACTTGAATGAGAAAGGAAAATATTGTGAGGGAATAACAGAGGAGAGAAACGGATCAGGACGGACTTTGGACGCGGCGAGTGAGAAGAAAGAACCAACATAGTTACCAATCGTCTGTGCCCCAGATCTGTCACTCAAATCCATTAAAACATTCATTATGACAAGGTGCCATCTATTCAATTTAATACAGGTAGGCGATGTATTATTTATCAGCTGGAACGATTCCTCAGACCCATCTGGTGCGGAGCAGCATATCCAATTCAGCCGGCCCACTGGTGAAGTGGAGACTGTATATATTTTTATGTCTCAGTGCGAGCTCAAAAACCAAGACTGATGTGATGCCTGTGTGGGCGTGTTTGTGATGTGATCACCTGAGGCGCAGAGGGTGTGAGTCTGAGTATGTGTGTGTGTGTGTGTGTGTGTGTGTGTGTGTGTGTGTGTGTGCTCGACACACACAAGCCAAGAGAGCGAAATTGGACGAGAGCGGAGAGCGTAAAGATGACAGAGCAAAAGTGAGTAAAATGGAAGGATGTAGGAGAAGGAGGAAATGGACTGATAAAGGCTGAAGGGGAGACGTGGAGGAAGAATAAATGGTAATGTGTCCAGAGTGGGAGCGAAAAGTGGGAGGTGATAAAGTGAGCATGACGGATAAGACGGAGCGATAGAGGGAAAGGCAGGAAGAGAGAGCTGCTGCTATCTGACCTTCACTCTCCCTCTCTCCCTCTCTCTGTCTCTCCACTCATCCTCCATTGGAAGAAGAAGGGATCATGAGGAGAAATGATGGAAAGGAGGATGGTGGTAATCTGACTAATGCCGTATTTGAGAGGAAAGGAGTGTGAAGGCGTGTGTTATTCAGCCTGAGTGGATGTGATGGAGAAAAGGTCAGCTATTCTTAGTCTTCGCCAATCCCGGTATGATGCGTTTAACTCGCTAAACGGCGAGCTAGTTGAGCTTAAAGCGAGAGGAGGAGCCTGAATCGCGCACATGCATATTTTTGGACATTTACAAGGTGAAGAAAGTCTCTGATTTTTCACTTTTTGCTCAGAATGATGGAGTTCTTCCATTGTCCCCAAGCAGCAACCTGCAGTTGACATTTGATGTTCAAAAGGCCAGCAGCATTCTCAAGTTAAGGTGTTCATTAGATCACATGTTCACAGGGCAACTAGGGAGTTTTGTGATGTTCCAGTGACATTTGAGGTCTAAATTTTTTTTCAGTTTTTCCTTAAAAAAATACCCTCAAAGTGCTCTTTAAAAATCTCTTTCTGAAGAACCAAAGGTCAACACGACCTTGACCTTTTGACCCCTGTAGCAACAACCAACATATAAGCCTTTTTATGCTTGAGTTGAATTGCACATTTGTACCAAATTTATAGGATTTGATTGTGTTCTTAAATTAAAACAACAGCCTGAAAACATGATGCCTCTGGCCACTGACTAGCTGACGTGGAAGAATAGTAAAAGTCAGCACTGGCATCAAGTTCCCCATGTAAAATCTTTATATCAAGGAGGCAGCGTGCAACAACCAGTTCACAGTGTGGTGCACAGAAGCACTGATGAAAAGATCTGATTGACCAAGTGAAATGAAAATGTCCAAGGGCACTGGAAAATAATCAGTCAGTCTTATATTCAAACTCAAAATAACTTCATGTACTTAAAGAGAATATGTTTATTTATTTTCTAAAATATAATGTGTTGTTATGGTTGTGGGGCGTTAAACGGTTCCATGTTGTGGATTCAGAAATTAAAAACATTTCCCGCGGACTCAGTCACAGTAAATGCTTCGAGGGAAACCAGGCGTTACTTGTTCGTAATCTTCACGGGGAGGTCAGGGGTCAAGGTCAGCTGCAGAGGGAGCAGGAGCAACAGAGCCTAAGAATGCTGTGTGGGGAATCTCCTGAGGTTGTCAGCTTGGGTGATGATTTTCTTGGATGTTTTGATGACATGAACACACTGTTGTGTGTGTTCAGAAATGAAATAGAAGGTGGTTTCATTGATGGGGGTTGATGAAGGAGTGCCTGTGTGTAAAGCTCCCACCTCCCCCTCTGTGAGACCACAACCATACTGATTACCATATGCATTGGCATAATTAATCTGCTTATAAATAGCTCTGTTCCCAGTTCACAGTTCTCTGCCCTGCAGGTTAATACCTCACTGTCCTGATTTCCTGTTTGCCCGTGAACATACCGTGAACATGCTTTCCGTGTGTGTGTGTGTGTGTGTGTGTCAAATGAAGAAATTACATCTGGTTTTCATTGAACCGTTGATAAAACCACTGGCGTCTCTCATCTTATGTCGTCGGTCCCGCTGGACACTGGAAAATGTTGCAGGAGCAGAGCACACCGTGCACACGTCTGAGCAAAACAGGGTGAAGTTCATAAAAGAGTCAGCAATGTTTTTCAGCTGCATCTCTCTCGTGCGCCGGCCGCTCACGCTGGGAGGTGATGAGCCTCGCTTTCTGTCAGCGTGTCAGTGCCAAGCTTGGAACCCATCCAGCAGATGATTTGACATGGCGACAGTATCAGCCACACACACATGCATTCTGAATTAAATGCAACTTTAAAGTGCTCATTCACATTTCCTGGAAAGTGTGTGTGTGTGTGTGTGTGCGGTGTTCAGTGTATGTAGTGCAGTTTAGTTTGTGCAGTGTATGTGTGTGTTCTGTTGTTGCCTTAGGCTCATGCAAATACAGCAGCATAGCAACTACTGTAAATCTAAAAACAGCTACAGTAGAACAACCACTACTGTATAACAACTGCAGTATGACAGCAACATGACAACTTCACTGTGACAACTGCAGTATAATTACACAACCACTGAATAACATCCACAATATATCCGTTGCATTATAACTAACTACAGGAATGGGCGTGAACCTGCACATTTGAACCTGTCTGCAGACAACAAGAGTTCACACATCACGCCCCCTCATGTTGACCCCTCCTAGACTCTAGCTCCTCAGGTACTTGTCTCCTTGGACAGGATCATGTTTCAGTCAGACAACAGTCACGTTCAAATGTTTATTGCAACAGTAGAACATGATTGCACATTGAGTCTCTGGCTTAATCGCTTCCCCAGATATGATGGGAGTGATGAGCAAATGTCTGTAACCCCCCCCCCCCCATTGGAGCCTACATCTGGAGGTGTTGGAGGGGCTGAGGCAAGAGAAAGCAAAGCGATGGGAAATGTTCTCATCTTATCTAGGGTGGCTGTGTATTATAGATGACTGTGGAGTGAGGTATGCCACGTAATGTACGTCCTGTGATTGGAGCAGCACAGCTCCAGTCGGCTCGCAAACATCGCTCCATTATGAGTGCTGCACAAGACATTTATTAGAGTTTTCAATTCCAAGTGGCACAAGTGCCAGAGCAAGTTAAAATAAGGTAGCTCAAGCCGGGCACTCCTCACCACAACGCTGTTTAGACTTTTAAATCAGATGTCTGGCTTTGTGAAAAAAACATGACAGATATGACAGATTTTCAAAACGGCCCTAAAAGCAGCCACACGGAAATAATTCACTGACGAGGTTTTTCCCTCATCCAAACAGAAAGTCACGACTGGACTTGATGAAGACGGAGTGATTAACTTCAATATTGACGTGAGGGTATTATCACTTCATCTGCCCTTAATAAACGTGCCTGCGGGTACATAATTAAAGTGAGAGAAACAGGGACAAACAACCAAACATGTCAAGGGCACTCTGGTAGAGTGGTCTGCGAGTGGTTTCCCAGCCTGAGTGATGGAACGAGCGAGAACACTGTGTGACGAAACAAACTGCCGGTGGCACTGAATCATCTTCCACCTTTTCCTCTGTTCCCCAGCGAAGTTCGAATGATTTTCTGTTATCTCTGAGGAGGCGTCACGAATTGTCTCTTTTTGCAGTGGGAACCTTCCAGAGGCTTTTCTCCTCTGGTACAGAGGAAAAAGAAACTTTGCAGCATCATTGTATGTTACCTGCAAAGACTGTAAATGACTGTGATCTGACATTTAGAGACGCAGCTGACACACGCACAAACAGCCTATACTGTTCCAAGGTGACAGTGTGGACTTTATCAAAACCAATTTGAATATTTAGTAGTTTGTGTGGGATTTTGTTTTGGGAGGTGTTGTTAGGCTGAGGCTGTGTCTCCTCTCCTATGTTTAATGTGGACCCATTAAAGCACTGGTTTGATAAAGGACTTACAAACAGATTAAGCTGGAACCAGAAGAGGGCACAGAAAATGCAAACGTTGTCATCACCCTATCTCACCTGGTTAGAGAAAGGGAAATAATCAAATGTATTCCTTTGTACCTTATATATGCTTTAGTCTACAATGATTTTGGTAAAGTGCTTTAAATCTAAAGCCTCTCTCACATCTGTTGCTGCTGATCAACTGTAGTAACCTTAGCACATCTTTAACCACCATGACCAACACAGCTTTGCTACGTGAGGCCTGTGTCCACCTCATCTAATTCTCTCCCCTGACTCATTTTTCAGAATCAGGTTGATTTGTACTGTGTTCCGAGGCTTCATGATAGACCTGTTCTATATTTATGAACAAAAACTGCTGCTGCTGCTGCTCTTGTGAAGCTCTGGCAAGTACAGTACAAAGCATAGATCATATCCGGCTCTTCTCCCCATCCCTCCTCCATCCCTCACTCTCATGTTCAGACCTTTGGCTTTATCAGTAGATGAGTGCAGTTTAATTAACACTGTTAACAGCAATAACCCATCAGTGGACAGGACTGCAGCCAGATGCACTTCGCTCCTTTGCCCCATCTCTCATCCTCCGAGGCCCCCACCCTCCCTTGCTCCGCGCTCTCCTTTGGTCGCGTGCACGGAAACATTTCTGAGCTGTGCGGTTGTTTGTCTGCTCCGTCACTCCGCCTGCTTCGCTCTCTTCACGCTCTCTCGTCTCTCTCATTGTTTCCAGCTTAAGGAAAGAAAAGAAAAAAGCTACTATTCTTTTTTTTTTTCTTTTTTTTTTGGAGAGGACAATCAAGCATGTGTTAAAAGTGAGAGAAGAGCAGCGCGGGAATTTGCTGAGCTGGTAACAAGAGATGAAGTCGGATGGACTGATAGGAAACAGCACATGCCGCCTATCTCTTGTCTCTCATCGCACCATTGGACACATACAAAGCCAGCCTCAATAATACCCCCCCCCCTTCTCTTTTTAACCCTGCCTTCTCACTAATTAATGTACGTGAGGGTACTGTATATGCTAATGCTGCAAAGTCACTGTGGTGGAATGACAACATGCAGCGGGCACGTCGAGCTCTGCTGCAGTGCTGTTTGTTTTCCCCCAACATGCTGGATCCCTGCTCCAGCTCTGACCTTTGACCTCTCTTGTGAATTACAGCGGCGATGTGATCCGCATTTGTCTCGGCTGATTTTCAGATTCCTCATGATGAACGATCGATGTTTTGTCATCTTAGTATTTCAGCACTGCTGCAATGATTTGTTGGTGTTTAATGATGAAAGGGGGGGGGGATGATTTGTTGGTGTTTAATGATGGGGGGGGGGGGGGGGGGGGCTGATGTGTCAGTGGCCTGCATTTTTGCATGTGTGTGTGTGTGCAGCATATTAATGCTGCCATGTCCTAGACACCAGAGACCCACATTACTCAGAGGAAATCTATAATGTCTCTTGGGGTCTTTTATCACAAAGGTTATCACTGCATTTTTTACATGTGTGTGTGTTGGTGGTGATGATGAGGGGAGTCCTGGCTTTTGTTTGTTCACCACCTTGTTCTCAAGAGTAATTGAGTTTCCCCTGCGCCCCGACACTCTGCCCTTCATCTTTGACAACACACGCCGATTGTTCTCCGTCCCTACGCTCTTTTATGGCTAAATCTTTCCTCATTAATCTCTGCTCTCCTTACTTATCCACCCTCTCCTCTCTCCCTTTCACCTCCAGATGAAGGCCAGACTGTTTGCCACAGCCCCTCAGAGCTGGCTGGCCAGCGGTTGGCGGAGGTCGGCATGCAGCTGCGGGCAGACTGCCACCAGGGCCTGGGCTACTGGGACTACCTCTTCTTCATCGCCATCGGCTTTGTCATCTTCTCGGCTGGCACGGTGTCGGCGTGGGTGATGGGGGTCCTCATGGTGCTTTACGAGCGCTACAGCAAACGGAAAAGCGAGGAGCTGGACAGCGACGACGAGGACGAGAGGGGAGGGATGAGCGGGGGAGGAAGCGGATGCGGAGGAGGTGGGAACCAGGGGAATGGGGACCTGAGCAAGCAGGGCATGCACGTGTGACACACTGATGTGAGACACCATGAGAACAGGAGGAGGAGAGACGTGACGAAGAGGAGGAGGAGAGGACTCTGACGCCTAACGCTCTGCAATGAACCAAGATCTGACTGTCTCTCATAGTACCAGATACGCTGTCTGAATACTCGACAGAGTGTGTTTGTGTGTGTGTGTGCGTGTTTGTGTAAGAGAGAGAGAGAGAGAGAGAGACAGCAATAAGGATAACTATGCCTTCACCTTAGGACTACAGAATGACCTCTGAGATTATTGAGAGCAATAACTCCACACAGCTAAACACACACACACACACACACACACACACACACACACACACACACTGTGCAACTTAGCAGGGATACTCTGGAGCTGGATTCCCTGAGTAGGCAGATGTACCTGCATACTATGTGAAGTGTAACTGTGTAAATGATGATTATAAGGTACTTTATATTTACCACACACACACACAGAACACGACAACATATTGACGGGGTCACAAAGAGAGTGATGCCTTAGCTCTACTACAATAAAAAGGGAAACTTAAAGTAGAACAGAATTAAAATGTGTTTTTGTCACTGACTGACCTGAAGCATCGGATAAGTCCCTGTTGTCTCTTATGGACAGAAGATGTCCAGAAAAAAAGTTAAACTACAGTTTAGGTCTTTGCAAACAGAACAATAACAAAATATTGTGAATGTAAGGATCGGAGCAAATGCCTGTTCACAGAATATGAATATAACCTCACAGTTTGGAGACTTCTGAGTGAGCTGCTGGAGTAATAGAACACCAGTGGTGTAATGGGACAGTGGTTTGGTGAGTAGGCCCCTTTTTTATTTGTACTCTGTGCCTCACGGCTACACATTTAAAATACACTTAAAATACCGGTTGATAACAAAACCAATCATTGACGTTTAGCGGTGGGGGAAACACCTCCACCTCCCCACCTTTTTGTGGTGTTCAGTTCAGAGGTTTTCCTACAGGATGAAACTCCCAATAAGGCCACGATGTGATTTTATCATATTGTGTGTGTGTGTGTGTGTGTGTGTGTGTTAATCTTTAAGTTTCTGTGTTGAGATGTTTCCCTGCTGTGTGAGTAGTTCCTCACTCCAGGCTACATGGTGTCCAAGCTGCTGTAGCTGTGGAAGTGGGGCAGGTTCATGGTGGCTGCACATGAAGATGGAGTCAGGGTGATTGAGTCAGTCGTGTAGCTAATGATGACTCCTCGCTCACTGGAAGCCTTGCTCAGTTGACCTCACATTACAGTGGTGCACATACAGGCCACAGCCTATAGCCCAGCTGTCAGCGTGGAAGTAAGCCTCTGGAGCAGCAGTGGCAGTGGTGTGTGTGTGTGTTCATGTGTGCGTGACTGTATCTGTCTGTGTGTGTTTAATTGGGGCAGAGAGATCACGGAACATCTCTGTGAGCAGCATGGACGAGTGATTCATGAGCTCGGACTGATCCAAACCCTCCATCCCGATCCTACTCCGCCCTGTTCGTCCATCACGGGAGGGATGGGCTGGTTAGAAATGATAAAAAAAAAAACAGGGGGATGGGGGGGGAGGTGTTCACCATCAGAACCAGGAATTCATCATGATTGATGTTTATAGATGCTTTACTGAAACACTGATTGATAGATGAGCTGTAATTCGCTTGCCCTGGAATGTGCATGGCTGAATGACGACTCTCCAGAGGGTTGGCAGTTCATGTGTGTGTGTGTGTGTGTGTGTGTGTGTGTGTGTGTGTGTGTGTGTGTGTGTGTGTGTGTGTGTGTGTGTGTGTGTGTGTGTGTGTGTGTGTGTGTGTTTCATGGTTGTTTCCAATCAGGTTTGTGATCAGTGTTTGTTTTTTATACCAAGGTAATTTGTAATGTTAGATAAACGCTCACTTTGTCCCTCTCTCACGCACACACACACAATAATGCTCAAGGGCACAGCTAAAGTCATAGTTGCAGACGTGAGAACATTAACACTCCTGTTTTGGTCTCTTACCATGCATCGCTACACCTTCTTATCCTCTCCCCCAGCCTCAATCTGACACTGTCATCAGCTTTCATACACACACACACACGTCCCTATAAATGATGTGTAAAATCTTTAGGCTGTCATTATCAGATCGTTTGTTCAAAGCAAGGCTTAGAGACGTTCAGGCTTTAAAGGAGCTGCAGATTGCTGTGCCAATCCTTCTCATGTTACCTCACATTCATAAAATAGACATTTGCCCTCCAAGCGTGTGACCTCATAGCCACATATATATACCCAACCGTAGCCCTGAACACAATGCTTCCTGTTTGCAGTGGACGGCTACTGTGCTCAGCTGAATGTTGCTTTTATGCCATGGACAAAAATAGAGCTGTTTAGCAGGTAGAAAATGTCAGTTCTTAGGCAGCAGTAGGTCAGAGGATAGCGGAGTCAGTCAGTGTGCCAATAGCATGAGGACAGTGGGGGGGGGTTATCCTAGTGTTAAGTTGTCACAGGACAAAGCACCGGATGCAGTAAAAATATCACTGATCTAATACGACCTCTAAGTTGCATCCTTAGTGTAGGAGGTGTCAAAAGGTGTGAGCAGTGTGGGGCAGAGCTTTCATAGAGCTTAGTGACATGTTTGACAGTGGAAAGGGACTTTTCCTGCAGATGTGGTGTGAGTCTGTTTGTGTCTCGGAGCCACTGTGAGAGCTTGCTGGGGGAGTTTACAAGATCTTATTTAATTTATTACTATTATTTATTAGGGCATTCTGGATGTCGTGGACATGAAAATGAATGAGGGAGGGGCTGCTGTGTGTGTGTGTGTGTTTGTTTGTGTAGTTCCCTTTTTTCCCTTTTATACTGAACGTGTTTTTCCTGCTGTGATACAGATTCAGAATCACAAGATGTAAAAATCCCAGACTTAACTAGTTCATACCAGAAATAAGTGAGTGCTGTCATAGGAACAAAATATACTTAGTTATATATTTTGAGCATTTTGATACCATAAATAGTCTCTCAACACTCACACAAGGGATAACTGGAGGTCTGTGGTCCAGTCCACATCACTCAGAGATGGGACCCACACATACAATGCAGGTCAGGGACTTAAAGCAAGAAACAGAAATCCTCAATGAACGCACACATGAATGTTTTCTCTCCCGTCTCTGGACTGCTAACTTTTCTTCCCCCGTCTTTATTTGTATGCGCACCTCTCTCCCACCTGCTTGGCTCTTTCTTTCCGCTCCCTCCTCGCCTCGTTTCAGTTGTGCTGCCAACTGCTCAGTCCCTCCGCTCTCACCACTGGTAAAGAGCAGCCTCTAATCCCCCACAAGGCCCTTCAAATGCTGCCCGCTGGATCTTAAAACCCCGGACCTTCTGAAAGCGTCCAGGAGAATAAAAACAGCAGCAACTTGGCATGTAGACAGACGGACAGTCAGACAGATTTCTGGAAAAATAAATAGACGCAGTCCAAAGACCTCAGAACCCCAGAAGCACAATATCAGTGCTCGAGACGAAACATTTGTGTTTATACAAGCGTTTTTGTGTCTTTGTTAGCCCTGGTGTGTGTGTCTGCTTGAGTTTGAGTGTTTGATCCTGTTATTTCTCTGAGGGCGATGTTCGAGCATGAGCACAGAGACCATCTAATGCATTAAGTCAATAATGCATCTCACACACACACACCCAAAGAGCACAAAAGAGCCTCGAGGGGTGAGGATGAGCTTGTTGTTGTTCGTGGATCGTTTCTTTTGAACCAGTTCGCGTCTGCAGATTCGACTCTTCACGCTCTCACTGACAGCCGGGCTGTGGCGGAACTAAGTTGTCATAGACACCGTGCTCTCGCCCCGTTTGTCCTCAGAGGTGAAGATCGTATCTGCGCTATGTTCAAAGGTGAAGAGTCAAAACTCAACAGATGTTGATGCATCACTTTCAGTGTGACCCCACTTTCAACACACACACACACACACACAACAGGAAGGAACATGCTTCGGAGCGTAAAATCCTGTCTGTAGATGACATTGTGTCGGAGCAGAGGAGATGTGGTTGTCAGCAGGATTCCCTCTGCTTGCTTGCCCTTGAATGGAGCCTGAGAGGAGATGAGATGGTTGTGCCACAAAAGGATGACCCCATCATTAGACTGACTGATGCTGGCTGATCGGCTGCGCGTTGCCGTCTCCTTTTTTAGAGATTCAATGAGTCTCCATCAAGAAACACAACAATCGGGGCAGGGAAGACACACACACACACAGATGCACGCGCAGACACACGCTGTCTCTTAACACGGGATCTCCCACTATAGAAAACATGTTCAGTGTTAACCAGGAGCTCTCCCAAGACAGAGAAGGCATGAAGCGATATTAGAAACAGGCCGGTCAGTAGGTAGCTGTGCTAAAAAGAAGAAAATAATCATTGTCAGTCTAGATGTGCGTCCTAGGAAAGTCCAAGTAGTACGATTAAAACTTGAAGTGAAGACAGTATTAGTATAATTCTATATTTATTAGCTACACAACTCTGCTCAAGAGCCAGAACTCTAGTCGTAGTTCTTGTTCATGCTTTGCGCCGCAGTTCTAACTTCACGTTGTTTTGCTCTTAATGCAAACAATGTCGGCTGTGAAGAGAGAAGAACAAGCGCCTTTTTTTCAACCTGTCCAGGTTGTGACGAGCAGAGACACTGAGGTCAGGGGTCACAGGTTAGAGACAGATGTTTCATAATAAAACAAACATGACACACTTATTAACGTAAAAAAAAACACATGCACTCATACAGACTAAAACACACATGAGCCCACACACACACACACACACACACACTTGAATATTATTGTATGATCTACACAGAACTTGCTTCTGTATGACTAGCGGTTCTGGCTATTTAAAAACTGCAGTAACTTATATTAAGTGCTATTTTATCTTTTACTATTATTAAAATGATAGACTGATGTTTAACCAGCGACTGTGGTTTCATTCTTTTTTTAAATGTGTGTTTTTTTAAGGTCTTTTCTATGTCATGTGAAAAAAATAGACCTACTAATGTGTTTTGATCAAAAGTACCAAATCGAGTACTTTTAAAAGCTCCTGTACTTTTGCACTATACCCCGTTGACACTGCACTGTTTCAGGGGTAAAACCATCCTGCAGAACTCAACTTGGAAAAGCACAGAGTTCCTGCAAAAGGTTCCTGGTTCCTGGGCAGAGTTCCTGCGGTGGAAACGCAGTCTATGTCAGCACAATGTGTGAATGGAAAGAAGGAGGGCAGGGAGGTGATTGATTTAGACTCTGCACCAACACCCTGGCACACGAGATGGGAGGGATGGAGGGGTAAGAGAGCAAGAGAGAGGAGGTGCATAATGCTGCACCTGCAACCACGCAAACTTAGTCAAACCTTCTTTCACTCTTTCCTTATTTCCTTTGTCAAAACCTCGAGCATCCTTTGTGGCTCCAGTGTTTCTTTTGTCTGCTGCTTGTTCTCATATTCCGTTCTTATTTTTTTTCTCTCTCTCTCTCTCTCTCTCTCTCTCTCTCTCCTTATTTGTCTTGTCTTTTGTTCTCCTTTGCTTTACTCCCCCCTCCCCTTATCTCCTCTCGTCTTGTTTGGCAGGAACAAGGCTTTTATCATCCGGTCTCACCTCTGCCAGGATGGGTCAGATACTGCAGTGGAGCCGTCTTCACTTGGCACATAATGTGGAGAGAGAATAAACCACTGAGGGAGGGAGGGAGAGTGGCATGCAGCAGGAGAGTGTGTATCCATGCACTGCACATTCTCTGCAAGAGAAAGTTTGTGGTGTAAACTCTGTGCTTCAGGTAGCTGTGCAGCAGCTCCACTTGGTTAGCTGTGCATCACTTTTGGTTTCCTCAGCAGGGACGGTCGACCAGACACGGCCCGCCGGTGCCAGAATGCCAGGCTTGGTCTGTGCTGCCGGCCTTGAGGAGCCTCAATCGATCCTGACAGCTCAGTGTGTCACCAGGTCACAGGCACACACCGAGGAAGAAAAACAAGCACGAGGAACCTCTTGACTTTTTGGAACAACAACTCTGTGACTGTACGAACCCAGATACATACATAAAGGGTAGAGTATATCCTTTGTTGTCTTTTCGTGACTTTCTTGTGTATTTTCCACTGTGGCTGCCCAACTCGTGCGTGCTGCTCAGGCAGAAAATTGACTGAATGTGATGGTCAGTCTTGCTTTGTGCAGAAACCCTTTTGATGCAGTTCATCCATCCTGAAGCCTCGAAATAGAACAGAGGTCAGTGCATGTCTGAGAGCAGTCAGACAGACAAACTAACCTCGCACACGCTATGGTCAGATCACAAGCTCCAGTTTAACCGAACCCAATGGGAACCCTCATGACACAGGGAGGGGCTGCTGGGGCTCAGAACAAATAACTGTGTAGCCACAGCTCTAACCACTGTTCCTTCACTGCTTTAAAATGAATTGCATGAATATCATTGGTGAAATAAAAGCATACCAGTCATGTTAAAGAACATACTGACATGTGATTTCCAAAAATGACTCACAAATGAATCTCAACCTGCTGAGCATCTGTCTGATGTCTCATTTCAGAACCCATCATATCATAGTGGAACTTCAGGAGATTCCCAGTTCAGCTATATTCCGAGAGGGGGAGGACGGGTAAATCACATCACACTGAAACACACAACTATGCCACAGTGAATCCAGTCTTCAAGCGTCCCACAGTATTCTCCAGATATGACTCTCTAACTCAGGCCCAGATCTCCTCATTACGTTCAGCAGGTTGTCAGAGGGAGGAGGTGAACCAGCCTCAGATTAAACCTCAGAATAGCAGCTCAGTGTTCCTGTAATAGAGTTCGTCTTCCTCTGAGACTAACAGCTCATTACCACAGGATGGCCCCCAAGGACACCCCCCCCACTCCCCCCGCCATCACCATCAAGTCACCCCTCTCAACACGACCTCGTCCCTGAGATGGAGCCCCGAAGCTGTGTGACGCTTATCATTCACCCCTCGAATCTTACGCCACTAATCCTGGTAAAGTCACTCCCATTAACAACCCAGTGGAATGCATATGTCGTGTTCTGCCTCCAGCAGGTGCACCTGAATCTGACAGAGATTTCCATACGTGGAAGGCAAAATTTGCCCGGAGTTCATGCCTGAAAATGGTTAATATGACACACACACACACACGCTTTCTTGAGATGATGTTCCCCTCTGTCCCCTCGCAGGGTGCCTCTTGGTGACACCTTTCCTGATTTGGACGTCTTTGATGAGAATCTCCCACCTCAATCTCCTCTGTTTCCCTACTTAACCCTCCCAGGGGCTTCCTAGATCTGCTGTGACTGACACACACACACACACAAAGACACACACACACACACACACACACACACACAAAGACACACTGGATCGCGCCTGCTGTGTTTTACACACTGGCACATGAGCGTGCGCTCTCACATGCTCACTTTGCTGTAACCTTAATGAGGTCTCATCATAGCTTAGTCTCTCTCGTCCCTAACCCTCCTCCTCCTCCTCCTCTTCCTCCCCTCTCTGCTTTCTCTTCTGCTCTTAATCAAGTGTCTTGATTTTTATTCAGCCACTCGACTGAGGTGTCACATTGAAGAATTAGCCAATGCATGCAACTCAAGTGGGTTTTATTTTGGATCTCTGGGTCCTGTGTTGACAGTTATCCATTAACATAATTAAACAATACTTGTATGAATGTTTAGGATGAAGGGTCGTGGGAAATATTTGCCATCTGCATTATCACTTTTATCTGTCTCCCAAACATTCCTAAATATTGGTCAGAGTTCAGTCCCCTTTTGTTTTGACAAACCCACAGTGAGGCCTGTGGTTATTGAGGGGAGGGGTCAGTCGTGCAGTAGAGGGTCTGAACATGGAGGACCGGAGGATGGGGAGGACTTGGATCCTTGAAAAATGAAAACCCTGCAGCAGGGGTCACCTGTTCAGCCTCAGGGAAAATGCAAAGCATATACGCTTACCTCGCATTTTCAGGTCAAAACACAAATAGAGGATAGATTCTCACATTCCCCTTTTTTCCTGAAGTGCTAGCTCAGCACTTTGCAGGGCTGATTATAGTAGCTGCGTGTGCGTGATGGATAGCCTCTTGATCGCATTCCAGGTAGAGGTGTAGTCTGACTCCTCTCAGGAGACACTGAATATAGCCACGTAGAAACCCCCGCTCAGATGATCCAGCCACAGAAGCTCTGCACAATAAGAGACCACGCTTCTGTCAGAGCTGTTGAATCATCTGTGCGACACTTCTTATGACTCTCATTAGAGAACCTGCATGGACTCAATAACACACAACGAACTGCATCTGCTGTCTGTGTCGGACTGATGACTTTGGCGATCTTTATTGTCTTTATTGTTCCCCCAGCAACTGAAAAGTGCGTCGCTATTTTACTGCTGTCTACCTTTTACCTGTCTTTCTCCCCAAAGAGACACACACGCATTTCCATCCCAGCAGGAGTTTCTATGCTGTGAAAATGTAATGAGGCAAAATATAATAAAAGTAGCAACCACACGTCACAGGAATCTGTGGTATTTGCAGGTTTTTTGGTCAAAGTTTCCCTTGTGAACCTTTAAACGAAAGAGGACAAACAGAGGGAGAGAGAGAGAGAAAGAGGGAGAGAGATATTGTGAAAAGAAAGTGTCAGCTATCATTCTGGAGGCTGCGGCTAAAAACGGTCATTTTTGGATCAATCCATGATAGAGCTGAATAAAAGATGGAAAGAAAGCAAGAGAAGAAGAGGAGATACAATTCTGTGTTTCCTCTCCTCCACAAGGGCCTCCCTCTTTTCTTAGCCGGGTTCAAAGGTAATCTGATGTGGTTTTCAGATTGGATCAAAACTTGAAAATGGTTTGTTCAAAAGGGAAAGGAGGAATCTGAAATCTGATTGGATCATGTAATCCAATAAGAAAATATAGTAAAACTTTAAAATTGGTCAAATAATACATTTGTATCATTAAGTGTATATACTGTTGTTAATATATTGCACTTGACTTGTTCAACAGTTACAGTGGTAAAGTAGATAACGTAAGACATAAGCTTCCATTCTGTATAGTAAAGTAAAAATAAAATAAAAATGATCTCTGATTTCCAAATCGGGATCATTTTGATCCAAATTTATTTTTTGTGTGTGTGTGTACAGTCCCCACACAAAGACCTTTGGCCTGCTGTGTGTTGTGTCGACGGGGCTACTGAGACCTGAGGAGCACGAACAGCTCCCGTCATCGGTGTCTGATGAAGACATGATGAAGCTGATCGACGAGCGGAGTAAAGGGTCGCTGAGAGTGCACTAAGTTACTCACACACAGACGCGGCACAGCGCTGCACTTGACCTCAACTCTGCTCAAGACAAATCAGCGTCTGTGCGTGAGGAAGAGGAGTAAAGACGAAGCCTGTGTTTTCTTTCTGGCCGTTTGTGCTGCTCAGTGTGGTGAGTGCACAGTCCTGAGGAGATAATGTCTACGTATAGAATATAGTTTAATTAACATGCATTTGTTTTTGTTTGTACTGATTAACTCTAATATAAGCTCTGATTCCAAATCTGTTTTACTCCACATCGCTGTCTCTTCAAAGCTGATTTGCTGTAACCATCATATCAAAGCCTTCTGCACATTTTAATACTCACTCTGTTAACTATTTTGTGAGGCCTGCCATCTAAATGTAGGAGTAGGGCAGAGCGCTGTCTTTGTGTTGTGTTGATTCAAGTGCTCTCAGCAGAGCTCTCCAGCTGCGTTCAGCACCAGGACTCTATTTATAAAGAGCGCATTGAGGCGTGGGAGCAGAGCATTATATTGTGTCAATATTTCAGCTGGCATGAACCACGCAAAGTAAGTGAGTGGAACACACACACACACACAGTGGCCTGGCCTATAATCGTCTCTATTTAAAATGCTAATTTCCTGTCTCCCGCAGGTGCCTCGCTGTGTTTGAAACAAAATTGCTCGTCATAGCAGGTCAGTCGGAGCCTAATGAATTCAGCTGTTCTCCCATTACACTTATCGACGTTGAAGGGTGGATGACAGGTGTGCTGAGTGCAGCGCCTGCAGCCTCCTCTCGCTTTCCAAGATGAAATTCCACGTCAGCCGGTGAATATTTTAGCGTTTGGCTGCGATGAGGCTTTGACCTTTGACCAGCTCCATTACAAGGGATATTTTACACGGTGGCTCACGCTTGCTCGCTGACACTAAACCACCAATCAGATTAACTCACCTGTTCCCCACCGACACCCCGGCACATTTGGGACTGTGAGGTCACAGGAGCCGCGCTACACTTTAAGGGGATTTATTGCATATTTCTTGCTTTCACTGTACCGGCTTAATAAAACATGATAATTATATAATGTAGAGGCAGTATAGCCCTCAGGTTGGAGATGATTCAACATAAGAATGCATCTGCCTGCACAGAGGCCCATATTCAAGGATTTCTAAGCCTGCAGCACACTGCATTAATGGTCAGGATGCAAAACACAGGACGCATGATGGTGTGGGTGGGTAACACACACACACACACACACACACACACACACACTACCACATAAAGCCTGAAGTCTGTTCAACTCAAATCTGATTCCCAAGGTTTATGTCCATCTGTATGCCACATTTCTTCTCAAATATTTTATTGACTTTTACACGTATCAGATCACATATACTGGATAAACATGCTCATACACTATACATTTTTCATAGGGATGCAACATAAACATCCCTTCTCCTAAGGAGTATTATTGCTGGTGTGTTGTAGGGAATTGCTGGAAGTTAAGTATGGAGTTGAAAAATAAGTAAATGATGAAAATAAAATAAATAAGTCAACAAACAAATAAATAACCAAACAAGCAAACAGGATAAGTAGATAAATAAATAAAGGTAGATAAACAGAACAGAACAGAACAATCTCCCCCTGCCCTCCCCCCAAAGTCCAAGCAGGCACAGAGCCCATGGATCATTCACAGGTAATGATGACTGCAATGTGATGTGAGCATAACTTCCCTCCGTACAGCAACACAATAGAGAGACGAGGGAGGGAGGTGAGAAGCTGCAGAGAACATCAATAAGTGACCAAACACTTCTCTGCTGTTTCCTCTGAAGAAAATAACAGAGGCAAACGGAGCAGTCAGAGCCACAGCGGAGGCCTCATCTCATATAAAAGGCAGGTTTAGAGTTCATGCAGAGCTGTGATGTAATACTTAATGCATGGCTATAAATTAGCCCATGTGAGCCCCCATGTGATCCGCACGCTGCGGATGGCAGGCTGCAGCTAATTGCAGAGATTCAGTAAGAAGCAGAGCAGAGGGAGAAAGTTCCTCTTTCTCTCTCTCTCTCTCTCACTCTTGCTCTCTATCTCTCTCTCTCTCTCTCTCTCTCTCTCACTTTAAGTGCACTGTTGTTTTTAAGGAAATGAAAATAAAGCATCGATCAACTATGATCAGTGAGTTTGCATGTTGGGCTCCACCACACAGTTTTTCCCATGTATTGTGGTGTCAGTGGGTTTGGTGCAGGTTATGTTTTCTCTCCAGTCTGTTTGTGTATTTGTTTTTTTGTATCGGCAAAACATGGCGGCAGAATGTGGTATGGATCCCATAATGTTTTGGTGCATTTCTGGATTTGGAGGTGGACCAAGGCAACTTTAGAACAAGGGAGGTTTTCCAGATTTTCAACATTATCAGTTGAAATAATTCACATTATTCTAACTAATTCATAATCAGGCACTTTTGGAAAACTGATTTTTCATATGTGTAATATTTATTACATTTAAATGCAAATTAAAAAGCAGACCATGGTGCTCTACTGGGAGAGGGGATGGGTTCTGGAGAACCCACACCTCTTGTGGTTCAGTTCTGGCCTGAGGGAATTCAGTTTACGCACTGAGGGAAGGAGATAACACCAGCTCATGTAACTTTGGCTGACAGCAACAGTTGTCTCAAGTCACAGTACCAGAATGACAGAAACATCCATTGCCATGAAAGTAACGTCAATGTGGTTTGGCACGTGGCATCTAATATTCTGGCCACGTCCCTCCTCTGATCACCTTTCTCTCTCCTTTCAGATCAAGTCAGCCTGTGTCCCCACACACACACACCTGGTCCCCAGTCCCTCATTAGTCCAATTAAACCAGTCACTTTCACCCACTTGCTGCCAGATTGTTTGGTGTGTTTCCATCTAGTGTTACCATGTACTCTTGTCAGCCTGTTTCCTAAAAGAGGACCTGGATTTGTTCTCATCCCTCTCTCCTGTCGGACTGCTTCAGCGTACTTTGAAGACGAGGTCTGTAGCGGAGACGAGGGCTGTCAGGTAAACCTTGTTACATGGTTCCTGTGAGGGATGCGGCGTTAAAGCTGCTGTAATGTTTCAGACCAGATACAAACTGTCACATCACTCTGCTTCACCACTGAGTACAATTACATTCACGTTTCAGTGGCTGGAGGGTTGCTGGCAGAATGTTTCCACCACACAATCACTTGCTCTGTCAGTGGCCTGCCTCACATCGTGGACTCGCTAATCATGGGAACGAGAGTTTTGATGTTTTCCCCCCTGACCAGTTGTTTGTTTGTTTGTTTAATTGCAAGATGAGGCAAGAACTACATGGCATGAGGGATGGTGTATTGTGTCAGGGAGCATCCACGTCAGTTTTTTCACTTTCTTGAACACTGAGACACAGGATGTGTTTCATTTTCATTGATTTCTCTGGAAATCATTTATTTATTTATACTCGACTGAGTGTCATTCTAGTTTTCTATTCATGTCACATTAATCTAAAGTGTTTCTGTAAAACCTCTCATGAAGAGAAATGTCTACTGTAATCTGATAATGATAATGAGCTAATTGGACGGTCCTCCTCTTAGCTCCCCCCCCCCCCCCCCCCCCCCCCCCCCCCCCCCCCCCCCCCCCACACACACACACACACACACACACACACACACACACATAACTGGAGCTGACAACCAATTGGCTGCCGGGGGGTCACATTAATCTAAAGTGTTTCTGTAAAACCTCTCATGAAGAGAAATGTCTACTGTAATCTGATAATGATAATGAGCTAATTGGACGGTCCTCCTCTTAGCTCCCCCCCCCCCACACACACACACACACACACACACACACACACAACTGGAGCTGACAACTGGAGCTGACAACCAATTGGCTGCCGGGGGGGCTTCTATTGGCATAAGACTCGCTAATTATGCTAATCCAAGAAACTGATAAGGAGACGTTTTAAAGTGTATCACCTCTGGAAACACGTGCACGCACTGAGGCACAGCGGTTTAAAGAAAGACGGAGGGGATCTGTGACATGATGAGAATATTCTGTTAACATAAGCAAAGAGAGGTGGCACAGGAAAAAAGAACATAATTAAACTCATCCCTGGTGCTTGTGAATCTACATCTGTGTGTTTGAATGTTTTCTACATTAGTAATCAGGGAATAGTCACATATAAACATATAAGCACATCCCCCCCCCCCACTCAGAGCTCAGTTCCTCCTCTGTTACTGGTGTGCTGCTGGCCTTTCCCCTTGCTGCTGCTCACTGATGTCTGTGGGCGGATAACACCGCTCCACTGATCCACAACTCATGGAGCACCACTCATCTTCTTCGCTTCATCTTTCCCTGCTCTTTCTTTATCTTCTTTTCTCATCCCTGTGTCAAAGCCAGATAATTCTTGATGTGCACAAACATGACATCATTGTCCAGTGGTTCTTCTGCACTCGGCTGACTTTGAGCGGATATTCTCAGATCAAATTGATTCTCCCCCCTCTCTTTGTTTTTAGGATCAGCAACAGCACTCGAGCTTTGGTTGGATTTACAAGTCTTTGCAGTGGAATTACTCCCTAGTTCCTGCTCTATAGGGGCTTAATCTACAAACCATGCAAACAACATTATGGATTTAACCTAGCTGTAAGAGTTTTTTGCTATTCCTCCCCTCCCAGTTAATTTCCTTCTCTCCCTCCTCATTGCATTAATGTCGCATCAATACATGAAGGATAAAAACTGGTATTGTTGCTCCTTTCATCACTGTCAGACATTTTATTTGTATAAATACTTTAATTTGTACTCACTCATAAAAGACAGAAGATGCTGTGCCTTGGTAAAGCACTGAGATAAACCGAGATTTGTGGATATAGAAATCAGATTTGTACTTTGTTCACGTCTCACTGAATTGATGTGTATGCTTCTGAGTTTGATTATCAAGCGGGATCAGAGCTGATAACCCTCTCCCACAACAGTCAAAGTGCACACCAGCCTCTGCAGTAGCTGTGAGGGCTCAGCAGAGCTGCTCTGTCTGCCAGAGCTGAAGCTGCACTGTGGAGAAAACTGCAGGATAGTAAACAGAGTGGAGCGGAGCAGCTCTCAGCCTCACTGACTCTTAATGTCCAACTGCTTCATCTCTGACATGCAGCGTAATACTGTTGTACTCCCGGCTGCAGATGATGCACACTACTCACCTCTGAGGATAAACCTCCCAGAGATGTAGAGTCCCGGGGGAATGACTACAGTGTTGGTTTCTCCCTCTCTCTGTCAGAAGTCTCAGAGGAAAGTTATAAACCTCTGGGTTTAAAACCAATCGTGAAGGGATCATAGTTGTATGGTAAATGGTTTCTGGAAAATATAGTTTGCGTTTGTATCATGTGTAATTATCTGACAAAAATATATCATAACTATAATGCAGTACAAATCAAAACGGAAGTGAAATGGAAAGCGAAGAGTGAGAGTCATGATGTGATTGCGAATATGTAAAGATCCTGAGGACTGAAAGTTGATCAGCAGAGTCCAATATGTAAACTGCACATCTGAAGAGAGGGGAGGGACAGAGCAACATAAGTGGACAGAGGCAAGATTGAGTATCTGTGGGAGAATAATTAACTCCATACTCTGCCTCTCTGCAGGCCTGCGGCATACTGCCCTGAAATGCTGATTCAGTACACGGATAGACAGTATAGCATGAGAGGGGTGGGGGGGGAGTAGGGTGAGGAGAGGGATGCACCGGAGGAGAGAGAGAGTGTTGCAAGGGACAGAAAATGTGAACTGAAGCAAATGCAAAACAGCCGGACGGCTTCTGAGAATTGTGCATACGCAATGAGAGTGAGAGTACAGCTACAGATTGAACACTGTGCAGGATCTACGAGCTGCGTAACACTTACAGTGAGCAGATGGTGAAGTTTAAAATGGGATGCAGGATATCTGCAGAGTCTCTACTAAACTTTCTCCAAGTCCTGAGTGCAGACACAGTCAAGCACCAAGGCCCAACTGGCATTACCAAGACAAGAGCGACATCTGGAGGCGAAACTGCAGACATGAAGCATCTGTACTGCAGAGTGGGGCAGTCACAGTTGAAAATCATTAGTCTGTCACCAGGCAGTTCAGAGGCGGAGGAGGTTACATCTATTATGCATCAAAATGTTCGGCTGGTGAACTGAGACACTCAGAAGTTCAGATGAATAGACTGGACAGGACGTTGAGTGTCCCTGTGGTTCCTGTCCTTTCAGGCTGTTCTTCTCACAATGATGTTTGTTCATGGGTTCATTTTTCCATCACATTTCGTATTGATTGACAGCTTAGACTGGCTCCTGTTTAGTCTGAGAAGTAGTGTGAACATGAGAGGGAAGACATATAACAGCAGTAAACATTCATACAACAAGTCCTGGAAAAATATCCCACATACTACAAGATAACCTTTACATAACCTTTCCAGTCATCTTAGATCAGCATCTTGCTGTGGTCTCAATAATTCAGCTGATCGATCAGGTTCAAACTAAATTGGATTAAAGGAATATCAAGGAGTCAAGGTTTGTGCCAGAGTGAATGGGAAATAAAGATGGATGGCAAATTAAAATAAAAGGCAACGTGAGCCGTTTTCAGACACGACCTGCGTGTAAAGTCTGGAGAAATGGGTCTGGACTTTACACGCACTAGTCCCAGAGGAGCCTCTGTTCACCTCGGCATTGATGCTACAAGTCTTTGGACTCTGCTGAGGGATCCCCTCTTCTTAGCCATGTCCGCTCATCTCACTCTGTGCCTCCAAGTTGCTTTCAGATTGGTGGTCCTCCTTCGGCAGGAGGCCCCACTTCCTGAGCAGAGCAAAGCGCTCAGAGGGGGGAGTGGAAAAGTAGTCCCTCTGTTTCTGAGAGTAGGTCTGAACTGGAGGGACGATGTCTCTGTAGCTCCAGTCCTGGTGATATGAGTTAGACAGAAAATGCCATGATGAATTTGACAAACAAAACATGCTATTAGAACAATTCTCCTAAAAAATAAACCAATGTAAAGGCAGGACATTATTGATACAGCACTGAATTACATTTTTGAACACATTAAAATGTAAAATGATGCTGTGTTAAAATCTAGGGAAATGTCTGTTATTACGAATAACATAATATTTAACAGATATTTCAAGACTATGGGGCTCAAAATGTAATGTTTAAAAGACTAAATAAATATCACACACGCTTAATGTTTTTGGTTGGAATTTTTTTTTTTCTGGGAAGAATACTTATCATGTGCTTGTCATAAAGACAACATTAAGTTGCCCATATTCTCAGTGTGAAGAGAAAACAAACCCCCACAGGTGCTCTCTTACCTAAAGGTCACCTATCGGCTGGTCTCTGGAATAGATCCCTGGTGTCTATTTAGAGAATTGTGTGCACCAGGTATGATACATGGCAGTGCTGAAGTGCTGTACCTGCCAGCGGAAGTTGAAAGCCTCCAGCAGTTGTATCCTGCCCTCTCTGGTGGGCACGCAGTCAGGAGGAGGCGGCTGCTCCACCTCGGAGCCCAGCGTCACATCTCCAAACACCAGCAGAGCCCTGATTGCAAACCAGCCCCCAAACCGCGGATGCACACACACACCGAACATCTTCTGCGGGTCAACAGAGGTAGATGCACAAAACCTTATGTGAGGACGGATACGCTAATTCCATTAAGTGATGACAGTTATCTATGCAGCAAACGGTGAGATTCCACAGAAATAAGCATTACTCTTTCAGCCCAGGGTTGGTCTGTGACATCAGACTGTTGGTAGTAGAAAGCTGCTCCAGACATGTGAGCTGCAGTCTGCGCCAAGAACTTTGGTTTCCTGCTGGGAAGCAGCTCGTAGTCGAACCTCACATCCACCGTCTGTCCTGGAAAACACTGCGGGACAGAGAGAGGGGCTGTGTTGTTTAAAGTTTTTAACCAAACCAGAAATCTCCATCTGTTTGCTTTATCTTTATCTAAATTTGAGACAACGTACAGGATCAGGAAACATATAGCTGAGTGAAGAGGGAGGAAGTCTTTCTCCCCCTGTAACACTCACCTGTGAGACAGCTGAGGTGACACAGTGTTTGACACACTGGTCTATGGGGTCCGTCACTCCCTGACAGCCCCTCTCCGCCATGAACGGCAGGAAGGCTTTTTCGAACATGGCAGGAGTGCTGAGCACCACCACAGCCAGGCTGTCATCTGGAGAGGGCAGACGCAGCGAGGCAGGCAGCAGCGAGTTGTACCAGCCAACCTGAGGACATGGTGGGACAGAGTCAGGTACACACACGCAGAGACAGAGACAGAGAGAGAGAGAGAGAGAGACAGAGAGCTATTTGTGCAGCTGTGCTTGTTTGGACTTCACACTGACTTCCATTAACTGTGGACAGTTGAACCAAAACTTTACCCTCCACCTTAAAGCTTGTCCTCACGGGAACTTGTGGGAATCGTGAGCTCATATAGTCTATAGCAGCAATAACTGTATGGAGGGATCACTGTTGTTTTTAAGAGGTTTACCTCAATTAATAAGTAGATTTTCATTTTGTGGTGAACTCCCTTTAACCATGACACGACCAACCGTAACCTTAACCAATCCACATGTTACCTCCCCACCTTAACCATGATTACTACCTGTCTCCATCAACTTTAACCTAAACACTGATTAAATAACATTATTCCACTTTATTTTTGATATTGTGGGATGTACTGGTTTGTATGTAAACTATCTGAACCCCCTCTCTTCACCAGCAGCTACATATATGAATTAAAGGACTTCGTTAATACCTTCAGAGGGTAAACTTCAAACCCCAACGGAGATAAACTGTCCTCTAAAAGTCCTGTCACACTCTCCACGCTCTGTGAGGTGGCCGCCATTGCTGCGTGTCAACACAAAGCGAGGCATTATGGGTGATGGTGTTCTTCCGCGTTCCCCTCTGCCTCAAGCGTATACAATACCCACAAGTCACCGGTGTCTACGTCATACGCAATCACGTCGCCGTCATGGGCTCCTGGATTTGAAAACAGTGTGATGAAGGGCCGCTGGGGTTTCTGTGAGTAGCTCGCCGAGTTTCGTCAGGCAGTTCCAATGTTTGCACATTGGTCTTTAAACGCCTCACGATAGTTTGCTCATTAAAATATAACACGGACTTAATTCAGTGTAATGACGGTGTGTGCTGCTAGGACTAGCGCAGGCTAGTGGCTCTCTGACGCGTTTAGCCCTTGGACTCAGAAAGGGTTTGTTAAAGGGGTTTAGCTGCGTTCTTGCCTGCAGGTCCGTACTCGGGGTGAAGGGGACTCATGGAGGTTCCTGCCCTGAATCTCACCTCTGCATCTGCTAGAGCTGTAACCCAGTGGGGCCAGTCAATCAGACAGTTTCAGTCAGCCATTCTGCGCACATTGCACACACACACCCCCTGCTGCGACCTAACGCCCCTCAACGTGCGTGAGATCTCAGCTCGCGTGTTTCCTCGCCAACCAGACAACACCCGTCTAAAGTTACTGCTGGTGTTTGGTGTGTCACCTCCCACCACAGCTCCCAGCGCCGGATGCTGTTGCACCGAGGATCAGAAATGAGCGACACAAGCTGAGTCGCATGCGTGTTCGATAACCTCAGTTCGTGGGATTCTTCTTCTTATTTTTAGACAGACATGAACTGGGACACTCAGCTGAGCTCCATCCTGTCAGTGGCAGACGGCAGCGTGGCAAAGATGAGGGTGAGTGCTCTCAGGTGTCCTTGTAATACGATGGTGTAGCAGGGGATTGCTCTGATCATGTGTTTGAAGAGCGTGCACACACACACAGTGATTTTGGTTCTACAACACTGACATTTTTTGTAAAACACAGGAGCCCTCACTAGTGGGGTTGTGGTCAGCTGCTGTTACTGTTCCTGCCTGTAGATGGCAGGGTTGCTCCACATTTAACAGGAACTGTGACTGAGAGTTTCTGTCCACAGGAGAGACTGACCTCACCAAGGAAGTTCTCCAAAGGAGAAGGTGGGTGAACAATTTCATCATCTATGACTATATGACTTTGCCTTTGTTACACATAATCAGAATATAGAAATTGTGCTTATTATTATTATAGCAACAACAATAAACTGAATTTCTGCACATTGTAGATTGTTATTACAAAGTGCTCAACAACAAAAATTAAAATAAATGCAAATCAAACATTCCCTCAAGCATAATGAAAGACAACAGTTTTAAGACAAGATTTAAAGTAAGATAAAGAGATTATCTGTCTGGTTGTGTCCATCTCTGTGTCCTCGGAGAGACCAGCCGGACACCATCTGCAGAAGTGCACACACCAGCTCGATAATGCTCTTACGCTGCACTTAATTCAATTTTAAAATCAATTTGAAAGCTGTCAGGTGATAAGCAGGCACATGGGTGATATGCCTGTGCCTCTTTGCTGAATGGGTAATTTTGAATGGCAGCATTTTGGACCAGCTTGAGACAGTGGAGGGAGCCCTGACTGATACCTGAGAAAAGAGAATTGCAGTGGTCATGACAAGAATAGGTAGAGCACGAGTGGCACATTTATTAAGCTTTGCAACATCTTAATGATTTATGTATGGGATGTACATTATTCCTCCTTCTCTCCAGATTTGTTTCCTGTGAGGGAACGGATCCGTGAATTAGATTTGGACCCATCCACTCCGAGCCACCAAGCCCCTCGTCCCCGACAGCCACTCCCCTCTCTCGGTTCCGGTGTGCAATGGGCAGACGTTGCTGCTCTGCAGTCACAGCTGCAGATGCAGAGCCAGGTGTGTGATTATTTGTTCAACCATTTGTTTGATCAAGCCCAGTGTGTGAGATAAAGTAGCTGTTGCAGTGGTGTGATGTGTTATGATGTGTTAGCTCTAACACAGTTCCACGTGCCTGCTTCTAATGTCTTTGAAAGGCAATCGACTCTCTCACCGAGAAACTCTACGACATGGAAAAGGAGCAACAGTCAAAACAATGTCACATTCAAACACTACAAGGTAACAGCCACCGCAGTTTTGACTGAATCCTCACACAGACAGCAACACTCCTGTCATCATTGAGCAGAAGGGATCTTGAGCTCTTATCTCGTTCATCGCTGTTTAACTAAGTTACAGCCGAACTATTTCATCACAGTTACAAACAGTAGAACTAGGTCACATCCAGTTTCACCCAAAACAGGGTCAGTTAGTCAGAATAAGTCTATGATCATTCACGGCAGTTCATTTTCAATATTGTCCTTTTTTTTCTAACATTAATCCAAAACACTGTTGACCTTAGTTATATTACAGTTTCACTAAACTTCCTTCTGCTTCTCAATAGAGTTTTCCACCAGAGCTTGCTCTGCAGTGTCTTCTCACTACCCAAACTTTTCATGTGTAAAACTGTAAAACATCTGTACCAAGAGAGGATTCATTCATAATTTAGAACATAAATATATTATTAGGTTTTGCCCACCTGGCGACTGCAGGAGGTGGAAAAAACTTACTCAAAGAAAACCCTTCTTTTCTAGAGGAGGTTCACAGCTTGCGTGAGGAGCTGAGGGAGAGTAAAAGAGAGAGGGAAGAATCACGGAGGGGCCAGAGTCCAAGGGCAGAGAGGATGATGGAAGAGTGGAGGAGAGAGGTGGGACGTGAGCTGAGCAGTCTGCGGGGACACATCACCAGAGCCACGTCGCTAGGCAACTTAGAGGAGAGGTGCGTAACTGGAGACTAAACTCCTGATTGATATGAAAACATTTACGCGTCATGTGTAATTCAAGACGTTTCATCTTTTGGGAAGACAGGTATGAAAGAGAGGAAATGACTGTCTTGTCGTCTTTTCTATTTTCTCTCCCCTCAGTTTCAGCTCAAAGCTTCGTCGAGAGGAGCTTGAACACTTGAGGAGGGAAGTGGACCAGCTGAAAACACGGTTAAGTGAGTCACACGAGGGCAAACACATAAATCATGTCCTCGCATTGATTCTGCAGGACTCCACATGTCCTGAGCCCTGTGCTGGCCTG
This sequence comes from Pseudorhombus dupliciocellatus, assembly GCA_016785235.1. Lineage (NCBI taxonomy): Eukaryota > Metazoa > Chordata > Actinopteri > Pleuronectiformes > Paralichthyidae > Pseudorhombus > Pseudorhombus dupliciocellatus. The sequence goes on along the minus strand of JAFBJW010000091.1, from coordinate 2,141,834 downwards.
TCAAGCAAGAGACAGGTACAGTCTTGCTCATGGTGTCAGCTCTTTCTTCTTGTGTTTGACAGGGCGACAGGAGGAGGACGTGTTCCTCCGGCAGACAGAGGCCAGAGAGACCAGTAGGCAGTATGAACGCAGCTGCAAGGTGCACACACACACACACATACAAAATGGAGCTTGTGTGCTTTGTGGTTCGCAGTCTTTCAGATCCTTAATCTTTCACTTGTGTGATACAGACAATGCAGGAGCTAACAGAAAGCTACAGAACTCACAGCACAGATCTGGCCAAAACCGTCTCTCAGTATTCACACACACAGCAAGAGGTCCGTCAGATCAGGTAAAGGTGCGAGTGTGTGTGCACAAATGAGTGCATCCAGATCCATGTCTCATTTTTTCTTGGTTTATATCAAACTTGTTTCAACAGAACGCTTGTGTCAGAGCTGAAAGACGAGGTCAGGAGTCTTACCCTCCGAGAACGTGAACCAACACCTTTACTGTCAGCGCGCACATCAGGCAAGTCTCTGTACCACAGGCACACGCTCAATATAATCAGTCATTAAATCAGTCTAACCACGTTCTCCTGTGTGTTAAAGGGGCGTCACCCTTATCCTTCACCCACAGCCACAGCAGGGGAGTCGGAGTGAAAGAGCCGGACTCTGACTCTGAGGACTTCAGCCCGACCCCGAGCCTGGCTGAGGTCAGCTCAGATGACCTTTCATGGCTGGAGGACAAAGACTCGGGTAAGGATGTGATGCAGGAGGTAGAGCTGGTTGTGCCGGCTGCATATGGTTTGTACTGAAAAGCACCTTGAATTGTTAATAAGAGAAGCTCTACCTGAACACACAGCAGAATAGGTTACTCATGCACCAGATGGGTACGCACACTGATGACGTGTTTAGCAAGATAGGACATGTATCCCCCTCCTGTTCCTCTCCCACACATCTGGTTCAACCTTTGCTCTGACACATCCCTGTAGTTCTGACTCACTGTCGAGAGCAACCGTCTATGTTTCCCACTGTAGCTTGACATTTTTGCTCTTGTTCGCCTCTTTGCTGTGGTTTACTTTAGAAGGAAGTTGCAGCTCTGATGTCTGTGCTGGAGCTTCCGCTGTTTCCTCTGTAAGAAAGGTACTTGGGCAACAGGCCCTAACTGCTCTCAGACTCCATTTGCATTTTTAAACGTGCTGGGAGGCAGATACTGCCCCTGTTCAGACCTGGTATCAACATCTGTCCCGAGTGATCCGAGCTCTCTCTGAAGTGTTCGCAAATGATTTATATCGAGTCAGTTGTGCTCACAAAGACCGAAAATTTGTGTAACGATAAACTGCAGCTTCGCTGTTCACACGTTTGTTTTGATCTCAGTCTTCCAATTAAGCTGTAAAACTCTCATTTCCTCCCCACTGTTCTCAGCAAAGACAGTTGTTATTTGCTAAATTTAAACACTTTGTGTGAGTGTGTACGCACACGTGTGTTTGTATGAGCTCATGTACTGCTCACCCCAGAGACTGTCACAAGCTGACGTTCCTGGAAGAGATTAGAGTCTGTGCTGTAAATGTTTCCCAGAGTGATTTAGGCTAATTTCACACACACGCACACACACACACACACACACACACACACACACACACACACACTGGTACACACTTATTATGGGAAAACATTTGAATACCCTCCAACAAAATCCCATATGTGAATTCAGCAAAGAGCTTGCTGCTTCTCACACACACACACACACGCAGACACACACTCACACTTTTCTTCTTCTCTGCTCTTCCAGCTCTTCACCACAACCCACATGTACGTCTGAGCGTTCAGTCCAGACGGAGCAATTTTGCATGTCCAGGATCTGATCCGGAGGATCGTGATGATGATGATGATGATGATGATGATGGCGGTGATGAAGATCTCCTTGATGATGACGTGGACCCGGATTTAGGATCTGACCTAAGTCTTAATGACCTCTGACCCGTTCTAAGGTTCTATAACTCTTTTATTCACTTATTTGATTTCATCAGTGTGTTTTTATTTTTGAGTGAGAGCTTCTGATGCAAAACCCCAAACTTTTAAAATAGTAACAGTCAGAGAAAAGCAGCCATATGGTTAATTTCCTCTGTGGTCCCTGGGGAAGAGGAGCACAATAAAAGAAAGGCAGCAGCAGTCTTGGCTTGGCAACAGTGGCAGATACACAGAACAACATATAATTATGTCGTCCTACTTATTGCTACTCTTTCAGACCTGCTTGAATGTGACGCGTGATAATCCGTTGATACCAGTGGGAAAAGTTCTTTTGCGTGAGGGGAATTTTCAAAAATCTATAAACAGTTATTTGTGAGAACAATATTAATGTTAAGGACTCAGGGAAAATTGCAACGGCTCATGTTCTTTGTAAACTTTGACTCACTCATCCCATCACCTGTTTAATCAAACAGCAATACACCACTGGAAGATTCATCTGACGCCACCCCCTTCACTGTCTTTATTTAAGTATTCATCATCACACTCTCCACCAGTGGAATTAGCTGACGACCACACAAACGTGCTTGATTGAGAGGATTTGTCATAATTGTGATCACATCAGCAGATTTCTCACTTTGCTGCTTGGTTATGGAAAGAAAACTGTGGAGAGAATCCAGATCCTCTGCAGGACATCAGCTTTATTGGTAATATGAAAAAAAAACTCAACATTTCCCAAAAGCAAAAACAATTACCTACATGGGTAAAAGTGTTGTTAAATCAAAGTAAACATACCACATGTGTAGGTCTATTACATCACATTGCACATAACTGGACATAAATTAACCTTAAGTTTAGATATATGAAAAAGTACTCAAGTACAGTAATAGTTAAGTAGATATATTTTGTTACATCCCATAATTTAAATGTTTCCACGTGTACTGGAACAGGCTTCTTTAGACAGGCAGCTGTTTAAACATCTCTTATGAGAGAGTCAGTGAACGTTGTTTTTCACTGAAGAAGCTCACACCCTTTTCACTATGATGTGTGTCGTCGTTTATAAATTATGGATCCTACTGGAGACCAGCAAGCCAAACCACAAGGTTTTGGGCTTTTAGGCAGGACGAGACTGAAAATAGTTCTGCTTAGGTTCGTTATGATTACAGATTGTCGGGTTAGGTAAAGGTTTGATGTGGTTCATGTTTTTTGACTTTCATGTGTATCCATAACTGCAGTGGGATCCATAGGGAAACCACTCATCACTGCTTTTGATTTAAGAAGGAAGGGCTCACAGTGTGCCCATTACTGCTACACAGACATGGATATTTAATGAGTAATGCACTTTTTAGTCCAGAGGGAAACTGATCAGCATTGTAATTCTTGGTAATGTATCTGAAGTAAGAGCCAAGAGGAATCCATTAACATTACAAAGACACACACACACACCTCCTCCACTGTGATGTCTTTACATTTCCACAACTGTCAACTGTTCCTTTATGTTGTCTTGTCTGACAGGAGTCACACTGTTCTGGGGGCTTGCAGGCAGGTGTCAAGCTGTTTAATAATTCACCATCCAGACACCCCCCCCCATCGGGAGTCCCAGACCACAGCGCCGAGCCAGGGGCAGGCTTGGTGGGCAGCAGGGCGTGCAAGTGGACAAGTGACCACAGACACTTTCCAGCTCGTCTAACCAGGAAATGATATCCCATCTATTCAAAAGTGAGCAGCACGAAAAAACAGTAATTAAACAAACCTCTTGTTAATGTCATGCAGGAAAGGTTTATCTGATTGGGAGTGACTGATGCACTTTAGTTCATTTGCCAAGTATTATGTGGTGGTGCTGCTGTACAGCAATGCACTGACGCCTTCATTGTAAATCTGTAAAAGAAGGATTTGTTTTTTGTCTGCAACAATAAAAGTCTGTGTTGAATTAAAGGCAGAGGAGCTTATCTCTCGGTGTTCGCCTCTTTACAGCAGCAAAAATCCTTTTAATGAGGAAAGAATAAGAGGAAAATGCAGAGTTTTGTCTCAAAATACCTTTAATCATACAACATCAACAGTCCATATTCCATGTTTGAATGCAAAGCCTCAATGTGCAGTCAGGAGACTCGGGACATTTAAAGAAGTGAAACAAATAGTTTACAGACAACTTTGGCTTTCAATCTGGACTCTTTAAATGTGTAATTTAAAGCTAGGGTTGGTAATCCCTGGAAAGAAAAGGAAAAACGCAACTGATACATTTCGCCCCCTCCCATCAGCCCTCTCTCAAAGCTACATCCCAAAAAACTCATCAAAGCCCGCAGCCTGACACCACTAAAAGACGACTTTTATCAATGACTCACTCACGTCTGACTGTCGTCTCTGCTGCAGTGGTGCATGTTGGGTGAGCACGGGCAGGTACGCCAGTCAATAACTGAACCGTGTCTGTATGAAATGAGGGCCATGCCATTTTATCCCATTTGGTCTTCAGACAACTTCATTTGTTGATGTCTATCAGGGATTTACAACAAATACGCTAAAGTGTGCTTCAGATTCAAATGACCAACCCTAGCTTTAATACTGAATGTGTGTTTGATTCACTGAGCAGTGTGACAAGTATGGAGATGATTTGCATCCAGCAGATCTCAACCCATCGTAAGGCACTGTTGCGTTGAGTTTCTGTTCATTTCCACTTTTTCATTGCACGAAATTTTCTACCAAACCAGTTTCAGATTGATTTCATGAGCTCGATGTTCGACAGTTCAGTCCTAAATCAAAAGGAGCTGTGTATGTTTTGTATTGATGGGGTTCTTCTGTCATCCTGTGTGTGTCTAACTTCCTCTCCCCTTTTCCTGCGTATTTACAAAGCGAAAACACAGAGAGGCTTGAAACACAGGAAACTCAGTGGGATGGTTCACAGCTCGCTAGCTGGGAACAATGGGCTGTCCCATCAGCAACATTTCTCTGCCAAGGAGGTTATGTTTTCATCCCCGTCCCCTTTGTTTCTAAGCAAAATTACGCAAAAGCCAAGTGGAATGATGCGCTACGTGTCAGGCAAAAACCCATTCTGTACTGTTGTGAATTCAGATCCAAGTATTTTGCGAGATGGGGTGTTTCCCCCATTTCCTCAGGGAACAATTTATGGATCTTGATGCATAAAATCAGGCACATTTAGGGAACTGATCTAGACCAGTGTGAGGGATGTGTTGGGCCTCGGTGGAGGTGAACGCTCTGCTCGGTGACATCTTAGCCAATGTGTTTGTGTGTTGAGTTCATGAAAGTTTTCTTTGCCTGACTCAGTCATCAGTAGTATTTACACTGCACAGGACAATGCTAACATTCTGAGGAAAGGCCACTGGCCAATTTCAGTCTGCGAACTGTCATTGTATGAGGGAGTGCTTCGTGCCGAACTCGCTCAAGGCTACTGTGTCAAACACAGGCAAGTCAGAGCAGCAACCGGCTGCTCCGTGTGCGTTAAGATGGGGATCACACGAAAAGAGAAGGCAGGTAAATCTGGAAGTTAGTTGGTTGCAGTATAAATAAGTAAAACGTAAGCTGATCCTGTGTTGTGTAAGGCACTCTCCGCTGAGCTGAAGACTCCAGGAGAGAAACAGAAAGAACAGTAACACATATCCAACTCAACTCAAGTCTAAATATATTCTGCCGTGCTACCAAAAAACATCATACATTCACCCTTCAGACACTGACACATAAAACACACACACACACACATACACAAAACGTATTTTTCTCTCATACATAAAAAATATTTGCCCACTTATTTCCACTCCAGAAAGTAAAGTGCAACCTCATTAACTATATAAATGCAGGCCATTTAGTCTTTCTCTTGTTCATTTTTCTTCTCTGGCCTCTCTGTCACGATGCTATTGACCTTCAGTCTTTCCAAACGACTTTACAACATAAACTGAATAGAGGAGATTGTATCTGCATCCCTCGGTGGCGTCTGGATGAATCCACCACTGATGGACGCAACTAACAACGTGGCTTTGTGCTTCACAGACATTTCTTATTTCTGTGGAAATTCAAAACATATCATACAGCCCCAAATCACGAGGTGGAAAATATGGACCAAACATTACGGAGACGGTGCATTTGCTGAATTTGTAATTACATGCATTAAGATGAGCTTGCTCAAGGGTCATCATCATGGGCGATGTCTTCATTGTCCATTGCAGCTTCGGTCGTGTCCTTTGCTATATGTCAGTGATCTGGGTAAGCCAGAAGTTTGCTCACTACCCAGAATTCTCTCTGTTTGGCGCAGATTAAGGGGAAAGACTTTAGCATGAGCCTACACTGAAGGAGGGGTTTCCATAGGTGCCATACATTTCCATCCTGCCTCCATTAGTAGCTGTACATGGACAAAGGCGTGTCCTCCATCATGTCATCCTGCACAAAAAGAATGTAAACATAAAAGCAAGCCATGACACTGTGTGTTTACACATTCCACAGGGTCAAACGTTCTTACATTTCGTAGTGCCACATTTTAACAAGTTGCCTTTTGTAAACTGTATATGAGTTGCCATGGTTATCTTCAGCAAGCATCAATAACTAATGTACTAATGTTGTATTGATCTGTTAAAATCCATTAATAATATATCAATAATAAATGCTCCATGACAAGTGATTTACTATGTGTAAAATTACTAAAGATATACTTGTGGTTGCGGGAAATGTGTTAATGCATTTCCTTGCAGCGAGTCTTTAAGTTGGCCGTGTGATGAACATGAAGCTAAAACCCACTTTTTCAAAGAAGCCTAGAGTCATTTAAGGTAGTTCTTATCACACGGATGTGTGTCCTCATGTTCCTGGTAAGTTGGTTTTAATTAGTTATGTGACGTGATAATCTGGTGTGAAAAATTCTAACTGAAAGCTGAGACTGTCTGTGTGTGTGTGTGTGACGGGGATACTTCGCTACTGAGTCTCCACAGCAACACCACGACTGTGCAAACTCCAAATTCACAAAATTTCACAAACATTTCTGCCTGGGATTTTTTTGGTCTCCTTTCTGGAGGAGACATCACTTCCAGAGAAGGATAAATACCGACCTGTCAAAAGCTTAAAGCTTTTCTTATTGATAGTCTGAACATACCGTATAACAGATGGATTTAGAATCCTTTAAGATATTGGTTGCATTTTAGTATCGACTCGGCGTGCAGACAATATATAATGTTTTGTCTCTGAGATGGGATTTTAGCTCACCATAGGTAAATCCTGCAGCCTGCGGAACTCTGGCCGGTTGTCTCTTCGGCGCAGTTTGAGGAAGAGGAGCAGAGTGATGACAACAGCAGTGATGATGAAGGCTGTCACCAGGCCGGCTAGGAGAGGGTCTAATGTGGGCGATTCGTGGACCATCATCGCTGGGGGAGGGAAACACAGTACATCGCTGTTAACTCGAGTAAACAAACTCTCGGCGAGGAGTTGGACATGGATTCAACTTCGCCGTTGAAAATAAGCAGAATTACCAGTCCTCACATGACTTACTGGGACTGGATCTAAATATAGACGCTACAGAGGCAAGCTGAGCTGGATTATTCATCATGTAGCCCAGAACAGAAATGTCAAACACAGGATGGTGATGTTAACCTTGCTTGCGCAGTACTCAATCTCATTGTTTATTGCAAGATTTTTGGTTTGGGAATCAATTGCATCATCTGTGAGACCATCATCAATCTTTGTCCTCGATCTCCGTGTTTCTCTATGCAGGACATTTTTTTTTTTTCCAAAGGAGTTCTGTTTTGTAAACTTTGCTGCGTTTCATATCCTCTGGTCGAAAGTAGCAGCCACCACAGAGCAGTTAAGTCTCCCTGTTCCTCTGGCTAATGGAAAGAGGCGGGATGCCAAGCGTGGCCTTATAAAACTGTACAGAGCGAGAGGAGCAGAGCCGCTTTAGATTTTAGCTGTGAGCAAGCCTGTCAATAGAGAAGACGTTTTCCCTCCTCGTTTTCCATCCACAGCTTAATCCCGGAAACAGATATCTCATCGTGAAAAGATAATAATTATACCGTGAAAGTTCAGAGTACAAACACAGAAAGTGGATGAATAAATCATTGAGTAGGCAGACAAAGGGTGCGAGAGACAGACAGAAAAAGAAAACAGAGCATTCTCAAGGCCCAAGTCCCATGACTGCCTCTGTGCTGTCCCTAAACAGAGCTATAATTGTGCAGTGCCTGGTGGTGACAGTGCTTGTGGAAGATATAGCTGGGGACGCATGGCGTGGGCGTGTGTCTGTGTTTGTGTAGAAGAGAGGACTGTGTGTTTGTGCTGGAAAACAAAACACAGCGTTGCCTCTGTTGTAAAAAAAAAAAAAACAACGCACTTCTGCTTCTGTTAATATCAGGCCAGTGAGAGTCCAGACGAAACTTCAGCACCAACAAAGAAGAAGTTGTGCACTTACTGTCACCCCCCACGTTCAGCTGGGAGGGGGTGTCCGCATGGGCTTTGGCCTGGGAGGTGGAGCTGCTTGATGGGGCGGCGGTGGACTTCGCTTTGTCTTGGGGAGCACTGGACTGGGACGGGTGTGGAGATGTGAGCGACTTGATATTGGGTGGCACTTGAGTGGAGGAGGTGCTGGATGTTGACATGGACTGGGTGGTGGTGGTGGTGGTGGTGGAGGTGGTGGAGGTGGTACTGATGGTTTCAGGCTTAGGTGTTGAGGCAGATGTGGGCTGTTGTGTTTTGGCCTCGGCCGGCTGCTTTGAGGTTGAGACGGAGTCTGGACGCAGCGATGCGGGAGAGTCGGGCGGCTTGGCGGTCGTTGCGTCTACGGACGTGTTGTGAGCTGTGTGAGGGGGGCTTGAGGTGATGTTCTGAGAGGGCGAGGTGGGGGTGCTTTGAGAGGTGGTGGTCTGGTTCTCTGACGGGGCGGCTTGAGGCTGTGACGGCAAATCCTCAGTTTGGCTTGAACTGTTGTCAGGAACAGCGGAGACCGAGGGAGAGGCCATGTTGGTATCTACAGAAAGAAAAAGACGAGGTTGGCGTCAAAATACGGTCATAATTCCACCAGGCGGAGATTGATTCACTATCACTGATACCTGCTTGATATGAGTGTGGGACTGTCAGCATATTAACAGGCTGGTGTTAGCATTTAGCTCAAAGCACCACTGTGTCTACACCCTGGCACTGGCTGCAGACTCTTGAAGTGTAAATTTTCAACTTGATTAGCATCACAAATAAAAATCCATTCAGCTCCTTTGTACTGAGATGAAAGACGAAAACTTGACTTGAATATCAGAAACCCCAGATATCTGAGTGGCATGACGCCCCAGCTCGGTCCATGAACTGGTAGGAATATAAATAGTCTTAAAGTGGTTTATGAGTCTAATATGTGAACTGGAACAGTGTGTGTGTGTGTGTGTGTGTCTTCTTACCACCTTGTGAAAAGTCACACAGCATTTAATCCCGTGTCTCCTCACCACCACTGCTTCAGAGTAAACTCCTCAACAAAAGGTTTTTACCATTGCTCTCCCAACAAACTGTTCCCTATTGAATTAGGACGACACGCAAACTCCTCGAGGCCCAGTGCCTTAAAAAGTAATCCCTTAAGCTGCATTGAATTTCAGACTCTCATAAATATCCAGGCATTATTTAAACACATCTATTTCTTTTTATATTTTTTATTCTTAAGTGTGTTTCTATGCTCCCTTTTCCAATACCTCGCTGTTGCAATATGGTAATTACCCAATCTTGTGTCAATAAAGGTATTCTGATTCTGATTGGTGAAAATGTAATCTCGCAATGTTAAATCAAAATAATAATAAATTCAGCCTAGATCCATCCTACATTTGAATGGGTTCTGTCTTGGTGCATGTCCCGTCCTTGCACCAAGTTTTGCCAAAAACTGTTGAGCAGTTTTTGCGCAATCCTGCTACGGCATCTCTGCACTAGTGTTTAGTTTGGAGTCTCTTGAACTCTTGGCCTGTCTGCTTGTGTTGCATTCGCGCCATGGTTGACAGCGCTGTATAACCCTGCCACTATGTGGCCTTGTCTTCTGGACATGGAGAGAAGGAGATAAGAACTCTGTTAAATATAGCTCCTAAAACTCTGAGCCATCTGCTGCTGGACATCTGGCTAAATTCTTCGGAACTGTGACAAATTTCCAAACCCTCAAACCTCGCGCACAAATAATAAGAGTAGTATGAGCTGTATATTGCCCAACACCAAACTGCACCAGATGTGTGGTTCTGTCCACTGCAAGTCCACCATCATATTTTCCAATTTAATATATATCTTGTTTTCATTGTGTAAACCAGAGGATAGCAGTTACCGTTTTTGAGTTCAGGAACCTGTAAGGTGGTTTCCTCCCCTTTGGTCGTGTTGCTGCTCAAACTGCCCGTGCTACTGGTGCTTGTGTTTGTGTCGGAGCCGTTAAGTGCCAGAACAGGATGACTGGTGGGTTCATGTCTTGGAGCAGTCGCAGAGTCAGCAGCTGGGGCCTCAGTGGAGACCTGCCCCCCCAGAGCACTTTGTGAGGCAGCAGCATGGTCATTACCTGACGGGGACAGGACAGAGCCAGAGATGGTTAATGGCCAGTTCCTCATGATTCTCAGTCATTAACAACTTATTAGTTCATTACTGCAGTCAAACATGAAGGAACAGACCAGAGATGATGAAACAGACAGACAGTGGAGACCAGTGATAAACAGAGACGTCTCTGTCTCTCTTGCTGTCTTTCGATTTTCTTCTTTGTATTACTATTATACTATTATCAAATAGACAAAAGGAAAAATAGCCTCCAGCTAACTTTGACACTGGTTAACATACATTTAAAATTTTAAAAACATAAGCAAAATATAAATATAAAAAAAGTGTCGGGAAGAAAATGAAACATCATGTTCACTTCAATAGTTCCATATATTTTTAATCGATTTTATAATTTTATTTGATCTTGTCTCTATCTTCTGAACCTGTATTGCTTTTAGACTGAAACACAGTGAAGCAATGGGATGTCAGCAGTTTGGCTAAAGTGATATTTTGCAAGAAAACTGTGTAAAAAAAAAAGAAAAAGAAGATTGGTGTAAGGAATATTCTGTTTATTAATCTGTACTTTTAACCACTCACATTTATCTTACGTCCTTTGTGTGGTCCTGATCTCCAGATTTGGAACCACTGAGCTAAATAAGAGCTGAAATTTGCAATAAATCACGACACAGCCACATTGATGTAAAACATAATTTCAGACTATAACGTAAAATGGATAAGGACCAACTTTGACTGTTACTTTTCATGGCATCGGCTCCAGACCACATGAGACGAAAGTCATTTTTGGTTTTTGAAGTAATATCGTTTTAACGAGGACCTTCCATCTCTCTCTCTCTCTCTCTCTCTCTTTCCCTCTCTTTTGAGTTTTCTCCTTGATGTCTTTAGCACCGCTGCACCAGACTCCATCTGAGTTCCTGTCGGCTTCCTTTTGATGAAGGCCAGAGCAGAGAACTCGTGTACTGTAATGTCATTACTGCTCAGTTACAGACTGCTGTGATACCTCTCATTACCTGTGTAATCGCTCACACAGCTCATCAGCACACACACACTGAGAGAGAGAGAGAGAGAGAGACTGTGCAAATGATACCAAGTAGACATATAAATAGACAGAGGTGCTTGGCTGCATAATACTGGACTTGTTCCCTTCACTTTAGCTCCATTAGAGCAGCTTAGGTCAAATGCTGAGGTCTGTTTTGTGTGTGTGTGTGTGTGTGTGTATAGAGTCGATAGGTAAAGAGGAACACTGCTTCCTCTGTTGCTCACTCTGCTGTGTCGATATCACAGGCTCTTACAGCCTCTCAAACCACTGCAGCGTGCATGGGGAAACAGCTCTGACTCACTTCTTGACCCTGCCATGAGGGGAACGGAACGACCAACCATGTCGGCTACTTCAGCACCAGCCCGTCACACCAGTAATCCCTTCTCTGTGACGCATGTATACGTAGCCCCTCACATAAAAACACATGCAGCTGGTATAGCATTATGTGATGGTGAGTTTTACAGTCGAAAACTAGTTTTTCTTCTGAGTTGACCTGAAGCGTGGAGGACAGAAGCAGCTCTGTGCTGGGCCTTGTCTGTGAGCGACCTCTCATGCAGCATGTCATGCTCCCGGCCTCTCATCTGAGTCATATTCTACCATATTAGAACTGGCTTTCTTTTGAAACCAATTCTGCTCCATGTGAGTTTCTACCAAAATACTCTGATTCCATGAGACTCGAAAACATCAGACGAGCTTGAGCTCATATATAAATCTCATGTATGCAATACTGTTTGAGTTATTGTAAGCAGGTTATTGAGTATTCAAAGATGGACCATCAGGTTTAGAGTGACACAAATAACGGTTTGGAGATGATGTGGCCCAGGAGGGACGGTACAGGTGGTCTATTAATCACAAAGTCAGTGGTTCGGTCCCCTGGCTCCACAGGCCTTGTGCCAAAGTGTCCTTGGACACGATTTCAGAAATTTCTCCTGACAGCGGACAGCAGGGCGTGAAAGATGAAGCGCACAGCATGTAATAGCACTGGATTAATGACTGCACGTATGGCGGAACGTGACTTGTACAATGAAGACCTTATATATTAAATAAATCATTTAATCATTTAAACTTCATGTTGATAAGGAATGTAAATGAAGTTGATACCCACACTTCCTTGGTTCCGTAATGGAACCGAGAGAAGTGAAGGAGGAAAGGGACGGGACGTGGAGAGGAGAAAGCAGAAGGTGTCGGAAAGTGAAATCCAGGTCTGAGAGGTGTGCAAATGTTGCACAGAGAGGAAGCAGGAGGGTGAGGAAGCAACGTGAAAGATCAGCTCAGCCTGTTGAAACACACATTTGAATACAATAAAGCAAGAAGAGGCTGTAGTTGTTCTGGAGGTGGTGGAGAGTCAAAGACAGGGGGAGCTGAGGTGATGGTGAGAAAGTAAAAGTGAATCTCTTGCTGTTAACGTACTTACAGCTCTGTCACATTATCAGACCAAACCACCATGGGTGCTACAGGCAGGCGTTGTCCACGGTGTGTAGTAATACACGTGCTTTAATGACCTCAGTCTATTTTCAGGCGCATCATGGGGACAGGAAGCAAATCCCACGTAATGTGGGAAAGTTTAAGGTCGAGCCAGTGTTGTGGCAAGTAGCAGGTTAAAGTTAGAGTCTCAGTAGGACGTGGATGAAACTCACTGCACTGACAGTGACAGTGTTGGGTGAACTCAGTGAAGGATTTAATACGATGAAATGAAGACAGAATCAGACGGGACCTACCGTGATCAGCCGATCCCAAGTTAGCGGCCAGCAGCAGGGCACAGAGGACAGCCCAGAGTTTGTTCTCCATCATCATCATCTCACCGCTCCGCATGTCAACGGCAAATGTCGCTTCCTCTCGTCTTGCTGTCACAGGACACTGGAAGCCGTCGCTCGATATTCCAGTCAGATGCAGGCGACGCTGTTCCAGTAACTCCGTCCTGTACTGCGCACTGCAGCGTTGCGTGTGTGCGTGGCTGCAGGGAGCGAGGGAGGAGGAGGAGGAGGAGGAGGTCGGTGTACATGACCCCCCTCCCCTCCTGCTCTCTCTCTCTCTCTCTCGACTCAGTGCCACGTGTTCCCTCTTGGCCCTGTCTCTGTGCCATGGCGCTGGTTTAGTGCGCACACCGATAAGAATCCGCTAAGAAGCAGCCCCATTAATGAACCACTGGACGTAAAGGCAGAAATAATGAGACAGACACGATTGCCTGACTATTCATTGATATCTGTATAAAATAATCTCTGTTTTACAGAAACATTTATTTTATGTTTAAACTTTACTGTGTTTTTATGCCCTTTACATTTCATATAGGGAAAAAATGTAAAATTATATTTGAGTAGTTATGTAATGACACTTTTAGAGTCTTTTATATTACCATTTATTATATTTACTCGTATTCATATTCGTATATCCATACAGTTTTCAAACATTAGGTCTGTGTTAACCTTTTACATGCCTATTGTATATTGTTATTATAAATCAAATTTGTTGGTATGTGTTATGTATATCATAAAGCCCTTGTGTAATATCCTCAAGACTTCAGTTAATAATAACACTCTCAACTTTTTTGTTTAGTATTCATCATGTTGTTAAAAACAAACAGCATTAGTACTTCCTGTTTCGGGGATTTCCAACAGTGTGCAATGCAGAACAGTTCCTACAGTATATTTTACTGTACTGCAATGTCTTTATTTGCCCACGCGGAGGCGCTGCTGCTCTATAGCTGAGGTTTTGTAAATCTATTTAGCGCAGATGATCACACACTACATATAACATCCATGGGTTTACTGTATATCCACTTTCTGCCACTTAGTGTTAGACACTGATCCTTCTGTCACAGTGCTGCTCTGCCACTTCTAGAGAGCTTTGTTCAGCCTCCCTCAGAACAAATGAGCAGAATCTGGTGATCTGCTCTTTCTCATTTAATCATCAGACACTGGAATATGCTTCTAGCTGAGCTGAACACCTGCACAGACTTTCACACAAAAAAACGTGTTGTGGAATGCATGAGCTGGTATATGTTGATGTGTACTTGTAGACATTTCAGTATAGCTGTTGTCTTCACCTGCAAATGTTGTTGGTGGTGTGTTATAGAGTTAGTGTGTATCTGTAGAAATGAGCTGATAGACAAATATGGCATAAACCATTTTTTAAGATGTGTGTGTTTTGTCCTTGTTTAGTAAAAAAAGCAGAAGAAATAGAAGGAAACTACACACACCAGTTAAGGAGTGTGTGTTTTTTCTTCTCATAAACAGTCTGTGGCTGTAAACGTAAATGTAGGTATAGCTGTTTCATGCCTTGTGTAATTGGGTGGTTCTTGGCAGTTCTGTGTTTTCCCACGGTGCCTGAATGTAGCAGAGCTCCGGGTGACGGAGCAGCGGCAGAGCAGAGCTGCCCGCATCCTCTCACACCGTCTCGGGACAGAAAGGTGTGGAAATCTCGGTCACTTAGACAGCCTACAGATCGCACACGGAGACAGCATTGTGTTCGTAATGCTGTCACACCTTGAAAATGTCAGTATACCCGTCTCGCCCGATGCCATTTGGCACCACATCACCGTTAACTTGCATGAATTGCCTCGTTAGCTAGTTTGGCGTTAGCATAGCATCGCTCCAGTGTTTATCTATTGTGGTGGGGTTAGCATCGGCTAGCCTAGCACTCAAGTTAAATGAGCTAATGTTAGCCTGCCGGTTAGCTTCTCGTGTGGTTATTAAAATGTCCCTGATTGGTGCGTGGATTCCAGCTGCTGGTGTGTGGATGTGCTGTGCGGGGGGAGCTGTGTTTAAAAGGGAAGTTTAAGGTTCGCTGTTCGCTCCTGAATGTGTTGCTCCTCTGATCGTTTGACAGCTCCGTGTCTGCGGAGATATGGAGACACCGGGGAGGATCGCAGCCACCCCGGACGCCCTGGACTTCACGGTGGAGAACGTAGAGAAGGTGAGTTTTGTGGTCCTTGTCAGGAGGAATAAATAAACCCTCATATTTGAAATGTGACCAACGCGTGGAGGAAGATACTGCACAAGAGCGGCATGCGCCTTGCAACCACATTGTGTATTTACCAATATTTAATTCGCAGACATAACGTGTCTGTTAATATTGAATTTTCCACCGGTTTTCAGAATGATCGAGCAGATTAGAGCGAAAAATAACCCGTCAACGCCATTTCTGTCATTGTGAGATGCTTGTCTGGGTCTTGTTTTTCTGTGTGTGTGTGTGTGTGTGTGTGTGTGTGTGTGTGTGTAGCTGTGACTGTCAGGCTGCAATAAATCTCCATGCTGGGTGGCCACTGACTCGGACGAGAGCATATGGGTGTGGGGAGACAATGGGGAAGATGGAAGGAGATAGAGGGAAAGGAAGAGGGAGGGAAGAAGGTGCTCCTGTGGAGGAGCAGAGTTGATGTAATGAGATAGATTGGGTTGGGGGGGTAGGGTGAGGGTGGGACAGGGTCGATGTCTGTCACAGAGCCAGTAAAGAAAGAGGAGGGGTGAGGGAGGAGGATGGTAATGCGACAGATATGATAAGAGGCAGGTTTGAGGGAGAGAAGCACATTCCTGCAGGGGAAATGTCTTGGCTTCATTACCTGCTTTCTGGTTTAATAATAAGAGGAGGAATGACAAACAGCAAGTGAGGTCATCTCTTCCTTTGGACAAAATCTATTTTCAATTGCTCCTGTTTGTTTTTACAGATGGAAAGAATGACTTCTTAATTAATTTTGTTCAGCTAAGGGGAGAAAAACATTTTGTTTGATCAAATTAAATTTTGAGAAAACACTTACTGTCTGCATGGTGAGCAAGCTTAATTTTTAAAAATAAATCTGACACTTTCATAAATCTTTTGTTATGATGTATTAGAGCGTTTCTCAGTGAAATCTAACCTCACCAAAAATTCAATAAATCAGTGTAATTTTCTGTAACACGTCTCAGCTGCAATAGAAGAGAAACACTAGCTGCCAAAATATTCCAAGGGAACAGAAGTAGAGCCTGATGTTCATAAAAACTACCTGAGCCACATGCTTTCGCAATAATATGAAACAGGAAATGCTTTGAGTTGTGGGGTTGTATTGTAGTGCTGCACTAGTGGGATAGGATGTTCAGAAAACAATAGATAAAAATTGTGTGATGTCATTTTAATCTACTTAAAGACACTTAACCTCTTATTTTAAAACCGATCAGTCCTCTCTTTTACAAAGAAACCATCATGTCCTATGTATATATTTTTTAGGGGGTTTATTGTATCTAAGGAGCATTTTCCACTGACATTCATCTTCTTCAAGTGCTCCAGAGTAATCTCATTAACTGTTACAAAACGCCAGAGAGCATCTCAAGTATCACTTCCCACAATGGCTGTGATCACTTTTGTAATTACACCACACTTGTGTTTCAAACCTGATGAGATATTGTTCTTCTAAGTCTCTGCTATTTTTAGAGAGCATATTCAGACTGTTTGGGTGAGATAAATCTTCTGCTAGATAATTTGGCTGGGATGAGTATCTGGTTCTGGAATCAGCGCGATGCTGTTCATTTAGTGGATTAGGATGGTTTCTGCAGAATCAGTGTGTGCATCATCATGTCAGTTTACAGCATCAGATCACCAGCTTGATGCTGTGTTGGAAGAATCTGTGACGTTGTTGTCTCCTCTGCCAAAGAGTCACAGCAGAAGGTAACCGTGCACTCACACCAGCAGCAGATGTGATATTTCCGAAGGCGTCAATAGAATGAGGAATTGTGGGTGGGTGCATCTGCTGTTTGTGAAAGTCCAGTTGTGCAAAATTGTCACTTGTAGTGTGCAGCTGTCTGTAGTGGTGATGATGGTTCCAGGAGCAGTGTTTGTATGTGTCCATGTGTCCAATAGAAAGAGCTTTGTCCGGTCGTGGGTCTGTGGAACAAAGTGCCACATTGTCAATAACTTGATAATGAATGGGTTTGTATACTGCCTTAAATATCCGCTTGACTATAATTAACGTCAGCATGCAAGTGGCAATTGGAGCAATTTTAGGTCTTAACAATGTGCTTGGGAAGAGTGTGCGAGTCTGGGTTTTGTCATTTACCGTTTTCTCCTCCAAGAGAAACAAGGCATGTACCACTGGAAAGAAGCACAGCACAGGCACTGTACTGGGTCAGTGTCTTGCTTAAGGGCACACGGTCAGGGACGGATCTCTGTTGCCATAATTATCTGTAATCATCTGGTCAGTCCGCCGCTCACACAGGATGCTGTCCTTGGGAGGCCGAGCTTGTGACGCAGTCTGTCTTCAAGTGATGTTAGGATCAGATGTACACGACATACAAGGGTAATGTTCTTGTGAAATGATTTTGTGAAGATGATTCAAGCTGCCAGCAAACATATTAGAGAACATAGCAGGACAGAGAAATCTGACACCGAGAGATGCTGCCTGCTTTATTGTGTAGTTTGTGGTGACATGAGAGACAGTTTCTGATGAAGGAGAGGGATCGTTATGAGCATTACATGCATTTCTGTATTGACAGTAACACATCCAGGATCAAGGTGGATCACATGTTGGTTACATGATATATACATAGCAGGATTGGAGATGTTATGGAAAAGTTCAATGCTAATAGGTTTGCATGCGCTCGGTATGAGGGTGAATTTGCTTTTCATGTGCTGAGATTTTATCACTGTTGACTGCATGGATTTCTTAATTTCTGTCTTGGCCGTCTGCTGTCAACAACCTCCCACGCACACCCTGACACCAACCATTCTTCTTTGTTTCTTCATTAATCACCGCTCCTGCCTTTGATTCTCACAGATATAACACAGTGTCCTGATTGGTCAGTGGTGTGACACTGGCTTCTGCAGCACAGCGACCGCACTCCCCTCCCATTACCACGGTGACTTTGAGCGTGACACTGTAATGGACAGATGGCTGGAGAATGCAGTCAACCTATGGCAGTTGGGTGTCTTTGCCTGCCGAGTGTGATCATTGGCCAGAGAGTGTGGTGATAAGAATATGGGGAGGGAGATTTCTGTGGTGTCCATTAAAACATATAAAGACTACCATTTTTCCTCATCATTTAGATTTCTAGGCTGTGCACAAAAATATACTAATACATTGATTTCATATTTTTTATCATGTTGTTCTTGATTAATGCAGCTTTGGACACACTATAGTTTTCCTCATGAACACACAAGCATATAGCAGCTAGTGTGTCTGTTGTTATATGTGAGAGCAGATGGTGAACGTGTCTCAGTCTGAGCCAGGCTTTTACACTCGCATCCCTCTTCCCTTCCTCCCGCTGTTGCAAAAAAAAAGGAGAGATGCTAATGACCTTTGACAGTGTCTGCCAGGAGCACGCCATCCTCAGGTGAAGCCAGGTGGTTCAGGCAGGTTGCCACCATCTGGAGGTACAGTTGCCTGGGCTGAAAGCAAACACTGCTGCTCCGAGAGGTGTGCATGCATTGTTTTGCTAGTTTTAAGAGCCAATTAATGACATGCAATTACAGTTAGGGGAGATAGCTACAACATTTCTGCAGTGATTTCTAGGAGACGGGCGGCGGTTCTTTGTGTGAAGATTAAAGCAGTGAATTGCGGAGACTGTTTTGTGTCTTGTGCCTTGATAATAAACCAGGAAAGTACAGACGCACTCAGACATGGCGCTGTTTGGTTTGGATAAGGAGGGGTCTGCAATCACACGGAGGACTGTGCTAATCAGCTGCTGCTTGAAACCCCGACATCACAGCGTCATTTACAGAAAGGGCAGAGTGGAGCTGACTAACAAAAATCACCCTCATGTTAATGCGTTTCTGATTGAAGGTGTGATGATGAGTCATGAAAAGCCCTCAATTACCCAGAGATTAGCCCGTTTAATATTTCAGCCGCTTTGTCATGCCATCGTTCTGTTCTCAGTTGTCTATGAAGTACCTACACCTGGTAGAGGTTGACGTTAGGAGCATGGGAACCTACCATCTCTGATGAAGCACCATGTGCACTGTATATCCAGCACCTGCTGCACTGTACCTGCTCCTATAGCTCCCTTTCACACATGTATGTAAAAATTTAATTAACACCCAGCCAGCCAATATGTGGATAGAGACAGTTGCGTGGGATTGGTCCGTCCTTATCATCTCAATGTTGAGCCCAGAATCATTGCTTTTAGTAGTATTCTGTTTTGACTAATGCTGTAAAAATCTTCATCAAAGCTTTTTTTGTTTTCTTCTTTGTTTAAGTCTTCTTTCTTTTATCTATATAGCTTATCATTTAAAGCTAGGGTTGGCAATCCAAGCCGACAGGTGCTGCTATACAACGTGTACATCCCACGTCCTCCCATAGGCCCTCTCTCTCTTCAAAGCTGCCACCCACAAAACATGAATGTACGCTGCCTGAAGCTGGCTTCTCTGTGACTCGCTAACTTGTGGCTGTGATCTCTCCTTTAACGATAAATCTTTCTCTGGGTAAAGACTGTGGTCGTGCTCAGAGCGAGCAGGGACACCTTTATTGATGCAATTAGAAAATGAAGAGGATTCCAACAAATAAAGAAAGAAAGATACCGTTTACCATCCCAGGCACCCCACCTTAATTATAATCCATACCATGCAACCATGTCATCGTATTGACATTCTCATATGCCAAATATATTTACATCCATCAGCCCTATTGTGTTTCAGGATGGCCAACAGGACAGCACCAGATGAGGCTCTTGTTCCAGCACTTATTAAAATTGTTAAGATTTTCTTCTCAGTTGCTGCAGATGCATCATTGTACTCTGTGACCCTTTCTTCACAACATTATTTATCCTCCCCTGTACGACCGCCGAAACATCTGTAATGAGTGAAAGGGTAAAAATGTTGAAGTCGAAGGCTGAGATCGAGCCAGAGAGCTGACAGATGGAATGAAAGATGATGTATTGGAGGAGGATGGATGGAGAGAGTTGTTGGTGGTGGAGGAATTGATTTGAGCAGGCTTCAGGAGTTAAAGACGAAGGTCAGAAGCCCACCAAAGGTCCCCAGGGTTGCTTCTCAGACATACTGTTCATTTCAGAGTTTAGGGAGCATCTACTGTATATGCGTGCGTTTGTTGGAGACAGAATTTTTGCAGACTAGCGCCCAAACCTCCCTTCTGGCACCTCTGGTATTTGACTTGTCTGTTTAATTAATGAGCCTGTTTTACCTTCTTTTATTTCTCTTCCTATCCCCTTTCACCTCATCCATTATCTTCTTTCTCTTTGCTCTCCTTGCACTCAAGTACTTGAATTACGCACAGCTCTCCTTCAGAGAGTGCTGTTTTCAGGTCACTGCTTTTTTGCATTGTTGAGATTTTCAGGTAAACTATCTACTATGTGTCTGTTTGAGAGCAAGAAAACATTTTGTAGTTCTCAAGGTAACCACTTCATTACATCAAATGAGAGCTCCAAGAACTGTGAATGAGTGCAGTGTGATTGCAAACGTCTCTCAAATGGCATGTAAATAGGCAAAGTAGTCATTTAACCATATAACTGTATTGTATGGATTCTTGCTGTGCTCACTTTTCTCCTTTTCTTTCTCTTTTCTTCGTAGGCTCTCCACCAGTTGTACTATGATCCCAATATAGAAAACAAGAATCTAGCCCAGAAATGGCTAATGCAGGCTCAGGTCTCGCCTCAGGCCTGGCAGTTTTGCTGGGCTCTGCTGAGCCCAGATAAGGTACAGTGAACGCACGCACACACACTCGCTTTGACACTCACTTTTACTACCTACTTTTAATAGGTAACGATAGCGGAGTGCAGGGACGCAAAAATCAAGTTTTATTAGTGGCAGTTGATATGACAAAGGGACGGTGAGGTTTCTTAATTTAACTGATGACAACAGCTTTTCTAAGCAGGGCATCTCACTCAGCTCAGTCCGCAGTCCACCTGACATCACGTTATTGTCCACCGAAAATCTGCTGAATTTTGTAATCAGCACATAAATACATTTACACCTCGCATGCTTCTAGTTTTAACTGTAAACAGTGAAATGTAAACAGTCAAGTCCTGACACGCAAACACTCAAAGACACTGATAAAAAGCCTTTTGCATCATTTGCATCCATCTTATCGTCTGTCACAGGTGCCAGAGATCCAGTATTTCGGTGCTAGTGCTCTCCACACCAAGATTTCCCGCTATTGGTCAGACATACCCACAGATCAGTACGAGTCTCTGAAGACCCAGCTGTTCTCCCAGATTGCCTGCTTCTCCTCTGGCTCCAAGATGGTACTCACCCGCCTGTGTGTGGCCCTTGCATCTCTGGCACTGAACACAATGCCCGAGGCGTGGCCAGGCGCAGTGTCAGAGATGGTGCGGGTGTTTCAAGAAGAGGGGGGAGGGGTGGACGGCCGGGCACGCTGCCTGGCATTGCTGGAGCTGCTCACTGTCCTGCCTGAAGAGTTCCAGACCAGCCGCCTGCCACAGTACCGAAAGGGTCTGGTATGTCTGCATCCCCCAGCTCTGCAGGTGGTGAGAACCACCTGTGCAGTATTTTCATTATTTCATACCCTATTAATTATTGAATAAAATGAGTCTTGAGTACAAAGTGTTGAGAATGTTGCAGAACTTCCAGAAACAAGCAGCAAATGCTGAAATGCCTTTATTTGTCTCCAAAGTTCTGGTATATGTTGAAAATCATAATTTGTTGATGAGAACAGTCTGAATATCCCAAAAAACAAGCTAAACACAATGCCCAAGTCAACTCACAAGACATAATGATAAAAAGCATCACACTCGCAGCCTAAGCCCTGATATCACCCATCCTCTAGGTTCGGAATGCCCTGGGCCGTGAGTGGGGGTCAGTGTGTCCCTTACTGCAGCAACTGCTGAGACGAACAGACAGTCCTGGGGCGGTGAAAGCTCGTGTGCTGCGCTGCCTGTCCTCCTGGGTGCTGCTGGATGTGCCCCTCAGCGAGAGCGAAGACCTGGTGCACGACTGCTTCAGTGCCCTGCCTGACCCAGAGCTCTTCGACACAGCGGTAGAGGCAGTCGTCAATTCCATCTCACAGCCCGACTCCCAAAGGTGTGTACTGATGTGGAAATGGCATGAATATCATCAATAATAGAACCACAAAACACTGTAGTACTTCCCCAGTACAAATGTGTGCCAGTGTGTGCTCACATGCAAAACCCACTCAAAAGGCAGAGGAAAGAAGTAACAACGTTATGAAAAGCAAGTCATGGTAATTAAGGAAAAAATGACATCAAGGCAAAAGAAGCGGAGTTAAGAAAATGATGTGTTAGCCGGCAGCAGGAAACAGAGGGTGTTCACTGGAAGGTCATCAGGGAGGGATGGAGGGAAGGAAGGAGGGACTGATACAGGGCAAGTTGACAGCCAGGGGGAGGAGAGAGGCATTTCTCGGTTGGCTGGTGTTGCCATGGTTACAGAGCTTGGGAGAGATGTCATCATGCCCTGGCTGATTCAGCTGTGGCAGGCACCCATTACCCCCTCCCCTAGAGAGAGAGAGAGAGAGGGGGGGGGGGGGGGGGGGGGGGAGGCGGGGGGGGCGGGGGGGGGGGGGGGGGGGGGGGGGGGGGGGGGGGGGGGGGGGGGGTGAGGGGATGAGGCAAAAGCTAAAAGAGGAAGAAGGGTAGGGGAAGGTGTGAAAGTGTACAAGAATAAAAGACGACATCCTTCACACCTCTGCATGGATCCACAGATGGGGGGAGGCTCAGCACATATAAAGTTGCTGCTGACAAGCGAGACTGTACATTGACGTTATGTTGAGTGAGCAGACAGGAGGACTAACGGTGGAGGAGAGTTACAGGTAGAACAGCCTCAGCAAGTGTTGCTGCTCTCGTTTAATCAACCGAGAGATTCTCATTCCAACCATTTGCATTATGACTTCATCCCCTTCTTACTCTTATTGTGTGTTCCTTCAACACACAGTCTTGCTTGTTTGTCAGATCCTCCTACAAGTCCTGACTGTCTCATTAGTGGCGCCTCTCGAGACATGTGGCGTCTGTTTGTCACAGGGTTAAATTAGGGAAGATATTGAGTTTATAAATCTGTTTGAAGCATGATGGTTGTTTCTAAGTGGTTTTATCCTTCCTCTCTTGGAATTCATAGCCTACCCCCCCGCCATAGATTCTGCTTTGTTCATTTTATATTTTATCTATCTGCTGCTGTTTCTTTGGGTTCTCCATTTTTTCCCCCCTTTTTCTCTTCTCACAATCAGAACTAAAGCCCCCTCCCTGTTTCTTGTTCTCTCCCTCTGTTTGAACACATTACAGTCAACTCATTTGGGGGGATTCGATTGGTCCAGCTGCATCCTGTTGCCAGGCAACCCATTTCCCCTGTCTCGAAGTGTTGCAGTAATTGCAGAGGGGATCGGGGTGGGGGAGGAGGGGTGGAGGGAATAAGGGAGGAGTCAGGTTTGAGGGAGATTGTGTATAGCACAGCAGGACAAGGAGCAGAAGAGGAAAGAAAGGGCACCAGCGAGTTAGCGAAGGGAGACTGCAGCATGCCGTCTCAGAGGAAGTGCCACGTCAAAATCCAGTCGGCTTTTAATTGCACTGCATACACACTACGTCCTGTCTTTGAGCTAAGAGTGCATGACCTGCATCTGCAGAGAACCTTGTTAAATATGAATGATCTTCAGAGTGCATTCACAGTCTCATTCACACAGTTACAGTAAATGCTCTTCGTCGCTGCACTGCTCGCTCAGCATCACTTGCATAGCCAAATACAGAAGATGTAGGCCAGTAGACACACACACAGGTCCAGGCTTATTAGATTGAAGCCAGAACAACATAGATATCACAGTAGGGTGGAGCTTTTCTTCAGAAAAGGCTGAATCAGCGTTGGCAGCAGAGCACTGGACTCGACATCATAAGGCTCGACCATATATTTTAGCTCCTCGACTCATAAAAGAGCCTCAGGGAAATTCAAAATATAAATGTTTCCAGGACTGTGGCGAGAGATGCATCTAACCCACAGAGCAGACGAGGCACATTGGCGCCATTGTTTCAGGCCAATCCTTTTGTCTGGCTGCATTTCAAAAAGGGATTACATTTATGTTGAAACAATTTAATGATTTATCAATGGGCAGAAGTTGAATCAATATTAAAATAGCAAACCTTCCATAGTTCTAGCTTAGATAGATAGCATAACCTTAGGGCTCAGACCTTTTAGTGGAGATTGATCTGTTTTTACCCTTTTTTGAACATTTAATGAAAAGTGGAAAAAAAAACAAGCATTTTTTTTTTTCTCTCTGAATTTTACTACCTCCTTCCTTCACCATGTTGTCTCAATGATGAATATTCATTGGCCTGGTCCCACGTCATTATTGATGTCCTCATAAAAGATGAAGCATAAGCTGCATACCACAAACCCCCCTTGGACTGATGCACACATGATATGCTTTATGTTCACAGCATCCACACGTGCACATAACCCCCTCTGTGACATTCCAGCGCACACGCACAACCTTCACTTCCTAATGTCACCCTTTCGCTTCACTGCCATTAAGGATGACAGGAGGATTTTTATCCTACATTGTCATTAATGTCATATGACCAGATCTGAGCATGCGCTGATGGGCGTGTACTCCACATACTGCCATTGTGTGAGTGCGTCTTGGTTATTACAGACGGCTGAGACAGCAGGAAGAAGACAGGACATAAACCAACAGCTACGCAGCTCTGAGCCGGAGCTCTGAATAGATTTCCTGGTTCCCCTGTAGATGTGTGGGTTTTTAGGAGTGGGTGTGCTGGATCAGAGGTCGGACTGACGTGGAGTGATATTTGATTTAAAATAAATATATGATATACACATGAGTACTAGCAATAAATACATCAACGTAGCTAGCACAGCATTCTGTCTGTTTTTGCTCTCACTCTTTTAAATGAAGTAGAGTCTTACCTGTCTGTTCTGCTGTTTTTTCCTCGGGTAGATATGTGAACACTTTGCTGAAACTGGTTCCTCAAGTGCTCGCCCTCCAGGAGCAGCTCAGAGAGGCTGTTCAGAATGGAGACATGGAGACGTGCCACGGAATCTGCCGGATCGCTGTCACACTCGGAGAGAACCACTCAAGGTGTGCGCGTACTTGCTCGATCAGAGCATTATCTCTATCAAGGCTAACGCCCTATGTTGAAGATCTGCTCCATGATAGATAGGCTTCACTCTAGGAAGGCCTGCGGCTCTTTGCCCGACAGCTGCCCTGCAGAAAATCACGAGTCCTGTACAGGTTTTTAAACATCCCTCAATCAAATAGCTGCATTTCAGTAATGTCACCTCTACATCCTCACGTCTCCTTTTCATGAGCTCTTGTGTGTAATGAATGACACATGAGGAATGAGTTGTTACTTTACCTGTGTGCAATCTGCATTATACGGCTGTTTGACTCTAACCCACCTCTCTCTCTCCCCAGGACTCTGTTGGAGCAGGTGGATCACTGGCAGAGCTTCCTGGCTTTAGTCAACATGATCATGTTTTGTACAGGCATTCCCGGCCACTACCCGGTCAATGAGACTACCAGCTCCCTCACACTCACCTTCTGGTACACGCTACAAGTAAGACATGTTCAAATCCAGTGTTCTGAAAAAATAATGGGTCACTGCACTTTTTGCAGTTAGCACAATTTACGAACATTAACACAAAAGTCCAAAGTGGCTTTGGAAAGTCCTTGAATAGTGGCGCACATGTGATCCGTAAGCCCTTGACTATAGAAAATCACAAACTCCTTGTTGTGTAAATCTGCTTCTTGCTGCGCTCTGGCCTTTGTCTAGAATTTTTCAAATGATAAAATCTGACAGCATGTCTAAGTACATTTGCTTTTATCTTCTGTGTTATACAACGTAATTCAATTTTTGGTTTGTGCAAACTGGTAATGTGAAGTTAGTGATGTAAAATGATTGGGTTGTTGTATGTCCTCAATTGTCTGGTAAATACCAGGACTACTTTTCCTTATTATTCTTATAATAATAATTGTTATTCCTCCTTCCTCAGGATGAAATCATGTCGTTTGAGTCAGATAAGCAGGCAGTGTATCTGCAGGTCTACAGGCCAGTGTATTTCCAGTTGGTGGATGTTCTGCTGCACAAAGCCCAATTCCCGTCCGACCAGGAGTACGCATCTTGGTCCTCGGATGAGAAAGAGCAGTTCAGGATCTACAGGTGTGTGAGTTTGTGTATCTACGCTTCTGTTCCAGCCTGACTGTTGTGACATTACTTGTTGAGTGTGTGTCTTTGTAATAGATCCTCATTGGGCTGTCAGCTGAGGGCAGAGCCCGTCTTATAAATAGAAGAAGAGATAGTGCTTTAAATACGTGTCCTATGTCTGTCATTCCTTTAGGGTGGATATCTCAGACACGCTCATGTATGTGTATGAGATGCTTGGAGCCGAGCTGCTGAGTAACCTGTACGATAAACTAGGGAGACTGTTGACTAATGCAGAGCAGCCCACGTCATGGCAGGTGGGTTGGACACACACACACAAAAAATATACCTCAAGAACGTTAAAATATAAATTCAAGGGTCCTTAAACATGTTTTTCAACGTCCATTGCTCTAATTCAAAGTACAACTTGTTGTAAGTGCACTTTCTCTCATGTCAATCTAACTGCGCTCGCCTCCTCCAGCACACAGAAGCTTTGCTGTACGGCTTCCAGTCCATAGCAGAGACGATAGACGTGAACTACTCCGACGTTATCCCAGGCCTAATAGGACTCATCCCCAGAATCAATATCAACAACGTCCAGTTAGCAGACACAGTGATGTTCACAATAGGTAAGACAAGTACTGGTTGTATCATAGCAGTTTAAATAAATTGTTATGTATTTTCAGTCAGCTAATTGGGATGACACAGTTGTACAGTGTGGCTAAGGCTCTTCTGTGTGGGGGTTTTCTGCAGTTGCTGCAGCTTCCTCCCACAGTCAAAAATCCCGCTGCCTGTATTAACTGTAGATGTGAGTGTGAATGGTTGTTTGTCTCTATAGCTCTTTTCTGTCTCGAACCTCGGAAAATTGGGTTAAGATAAGAGTTTGCCTTTCCCACTTCATCCCCTCACTTCTATTCTACTGCCTGCAACCCTCCCCCCCAAGGATAAAGAATCAAAAAAATAGAAAATGACAATGTTTTATATCAGTAATACACACGCACACACACACACACTAGCATGGTTTCTCACTCAGTATCTGATCCTTTCTCTCACTAGGTGCTCTGGCTGAGTGGTTGGCAGACCACCCGGTGATGCTCAGCAGTGTTTTGCCCTTGGTGCTACAGGCTTTAGGAAACCCTGACCTCTCTGTTTCCTCTGTGTCTACACTCAAGAAGATTTGTAGGGAATGCAAATATGATCTGCCTCCCTACGCAACCAACATAGTAGCTGTGTCTCAGGTATTTTTATTATTATTTTTAATGTGCAGTTTTTTAGAGTGGATAACAGAGTGGTCTAGAGAGCAGATTTAGAAGACCTCTTCTTGACAGTGCACAATGCAATTAGGGATGACAGTGGGTGTATTTCTAAAGGGTAAAAGTGATTAATTTAGATATGCCTGTTCAATGCTTTGTCACTTCCTCCAATAAAAACTGCTGAAAACTAATTTTCCAACACCACTCACAAGTAGTTGACCTCAATAACTTTAAATGATATTGCAGCACATTTGTTGTTAAATTCATGTTTTCTGGTGATTTATGGAAGTTCCAATTGGTTGACTCTCCTAATCGACCAAGTAATAATAGATTCTGACTTAAAAAAAAAAAAAAAACTTTAATGGCTCTTGTGTTGCCAACTTATGTAAGCCGTCTGTTTTCCAGAAATAGCCATTGCTCTTTTAAATCCCCTCAGCGAAGTTATTTTGGATTTAATTTACTTTGATAATTTCTGTTGTTGCACTTTCAAATTAAAAGAACCATCACTCTGTCTTTTTTTATCTGAAGGAGGTGCTTATAAAGCAGATCCACAAGGTCAGTGTCTCTAACATTCTCTCTCTGTTAAAGCACCAAGTTCACAAGTGACATTTAAATCAAGAATAATGTGGAAGAATGCCACTAGTCTAAGTTTATCTTTGTATGACAACTGTTGACTGTACTGATAATAAACCTGCGATCATCTCCTCCTGCAGACGAGTCAGTGCATGTGGCTGATGCAGGCTCTGGGCTTCCTGCTCTCCGCTCTCCCTGTGGAAGACATCCTCAGAAACCTTCACTCTCTCATCACCCCATACATTCAGCAACTGGAGAAGCTAGCAGATGAAACGGTGTGTACACACCGCAGTGTGTTACACACACACGCATGTGCATGCACGTATGCATACAGAGCAAGCACAGAGGGACTCTGGCCAATTGGAACACACTCTGAGTCTGTGTGGTGTCACCGCAGTGGAACATTTCTCTGTGGGACCAGATTGGATTTGACCCTACACCATAGGCTCGTGACTCACATGGGGGAAGCAAAAACAATCTTACTCCTTCATGTAAATACAAGACAAAGTCAAAGTTCAAACAAGTGGACATGTAGTTACAGTTAGTTGTGGTTTTACTTGCACATGCAAAAGAGATTTACTCACTCTGTTTAAATGTCAGATCTAATGTCACCTGGATGTTGTTTGTGATGCTAGGCAGTACAGATATTGAGCTGAGGTTATCTAAAAATACTCTGTTTAATACTCTCATGGATGTGGAAGGAAGTAGTATTTCTCCTGATCCTTTGTTCTTCACACAGTAAAGACCTTGAGTGGGGTGAATAGAGATGTCAGCTTAGATGAAGCTTTTCATTTCTCTGTGCGTCTGTCTCTGTCCCTGTCTCAGCCCTCACTCTCTGCACACAAACACAGTCACGCTTTATCTAATATAGCCTTCCCGACTTCCTCCCTCTCTTATTATTTTCTGGCTCTCGTTTTGATGTATCAGCATGACATCAGACTTAAAAATCAGGAGCTGTGTCTGGAACCAGAAAAATAGTGGCACCTAGTGGGGGGAGACCTTCGGGTTAAATTACATCAGGGGTGAATGACCATCATCTCTGGCAGGGCTGATGGAAAATGAGAGTGGAGCCACTCTGACGAGCT
Organism: Pseudorhombus dupliciocellatus; assembly: GCA_016785235.1. Classification (NCBI taxonomy): domain Eukaryota; kingdom Metazoa; phylum Chordata; class Actinopteri; order Pleuronectiformes; family Paralichthyidae; genus Pseudorhombus; species Pseudorhombus dupliciocellatus. Next base: position 2,112,431 of record JAFBJW010000091.1, on the reverse strand, counting down.
CACTGTGCTGTGGACTAAAAGCTTCGATGGTGTGAGGAGGAGGTAGAGTCTAGGCCAGAGAGGAGAGATGCCTTTTGAGAGGGCGTGGCAGTCTCATCCTTGTCCTCTGTCTCATCTTTTGGCTCTGTTACAAGTATTGCTAATGTTAATTAGAATCCTAATTAATGATTGTGTGTGTGTGTGTGTGTGTGTGTGTGTGTGTGTGTGTGTATGTGCGTGCGTGCGTGCGTGCGTGCGCGTTGCTGATGGTGATAAAACATGGAAGAAATTTGATCCAATAATGATGTAATGCTCCTGAAATACCTACAGGGTTGGGTTTATATTATTTAACTACGACTGACATAGATTATTGTTTATTAATGGATTATTTTGCTCATTTAATATCAGTCATTTTTACATTTTATATTTTTCAAGGAATATTTATGACAAAAGGTATTACCATATCTTTGTGCTTACCAGCTGAAATGTTGTGTATATATATATCGCTTTTATTTATTTAATTTTTTTTCTTTCAGCCTAATCCCTCCAATAAGTTGGCCATCATTCACATACTGGGGCTGCTGTCCAACTTGTTCACTACGCTCGACATCAGCAAGCAGGATGACGAATCAGCAGATGGCTCAGCGCCACCTGTCAAAACAGCCCCACCCCCACCAGGACCAAACCCGGTCAGTCACCACACATCATCATCATAGGGTTGAGTGATTTAACAAAGAGACTGAGTGTAAGCAATGGGCTTAGTCTGCGAATGAGAGATCATGGCCAACATTAATCTGAATACATCAGCTGCTGCTGTTTGAGGTGGTGAGGGTTGATCATTAATACTTCTGTGTAAGGGCATCTCAGGAGATGCACATGATATTATATAGGGCTCCATGTGTAAAACACTAACATCTAATGTTATTCCTGTGTCCATTTTCTAACATAAGAGTTTGTTCATGTGATTCAGGTGGTGGTGGTTTTGCAGCAAGTGTTTGCTCTCATACAGACGGTCCTCAGCAAGTGGCTCAATGACTCGCAGGTTGTAGAGGTCAGTAATCAACATTTTTATAAAGTCTGCTTTAGAAGAAATTCCTGAACAATGCAGAGACGTAATGATACGACCACTCCGGTGAAGCTGATCTCATGTTGCTCCTCAGGCGGTGTGCGCCATCTTTGAGAAGTCAGTGAAGACACTGCTGCACGACTTTGCTCCCATGGTGTCTCAGCTAAGTGAGATGCTTGGGCAGATGTACAGTACAATTCCCCAGGCCTCAGCCCTCGACCTCACGAGACAGGTACACCATCATTCACACACGCACAGATGCACCTGACACTACATATATCAGTGCTTCATCTGTTTAAACTGTTTGGATACATGCAGAGAAAGTGAAAGTGAATGCAGATACAGGAATCTCAAACATTAGTTTGAATAGAAAACTAAATTAGTCTTTATTTTTCAAGTTAAATTCACTTGAAATATATATTGTTTTTCTACCCTGTTCATATTAATTAAACTAAATTGCAATTTTAACATCAGTCAAATGAGCAATAATATTAAATTAAATTAAATTTCTTAGTCAAATATCTCCAACGAAACATTTCAGACGTTCTTCAGAATTATGAGAGACGTGTGAATCATTATTATTGTTATTATTATTAATGTTCTCTGTTTCCTGCTGCTGCTGCTGCCTGTCATAACCTGGGTAACAGCCAGAGACTGATTTGATGTCCTGCTGTTTCAGATGGTCCACATCTTTGCCAGCGAGACAGACCACTTCCCTCCCATCAAGGCTCTGTTTGAGCTGGTTACCTCGGTAACGCTCTCCATCTTCCAGCAAGGTAGGGGGTCCAGCAGGGGGAGGGTGTGCAACCATTGTGAACTGTTTCTGTTCGAATCTCCTGGTAGAACTTTGCATCTGATCACATTCGATTTCTCAAGGTGCAGAATCACTGGTGTAGAAGGGAAAGAGACACACACTGTAATTATCATGTTTCATATTCTGTGTGACTCCCATTTACAGTTGCAATGGCTGATGTGCTGTTATATTTCTAGACAATAAAAATGGCTCGGCCTGGATGCAAAATACAAGGTCAGAGGTCACTGGACTATGTTACATTTGACCTCAAAACCCTCTTGACTGTATACATGGAAACACATGGAGGTCTATCTGTTTGCTGTGTTGAAAACAAAAGTCTCAGACTACTGTATGTTTTCTTTTTAACTTGTACAAGTTGCAATATGTCTTGTATCGACCAGTCTAGTCCCTGCTTATTCCATTTTTCTTATTTATTTATTACATTTATGAAGTTGTGGGTGAATTTACTGTCTTGAGTGTTTGGGCTGCATGAATGTAAATGTCATCCTCATGTGCGTGACCCCAGGGCCAGATGAATGTTCTGATTCTCTCAACATATTACAGACATCCTCAAGGAGATGATAAACTTCAATTCACTACACTCGGCCTGTGGCACTTGTGTCAGGACTGTCTGCTGCTCTTCCTCCCGTTGTGTTGTCCCATTTTCCCTCTCTTTCCTTTTCCCGCTTTGAGTGACTCAGTGATGGCTGCTTCTCCTCCTGCCTCTAAACACTTTCTTTTCTGAGCAGGTTCCCTTCAGTAGACAGTATCAGTGCAGGATACAGTCACAGCACAGAGACCTCTGCTTATTCAGTTGGCTGATGACTAACACAGCAGGGCGTGCCAGCTCAATACAGCTGCAGCCACTGCTGTGCTAGGATTAGAGCCGTGCTCCTCATGGCAGCCCTCTGAATAAGCCCTGTTTTCTCTCGAGGAGTTGTGTGTGGATGAGGTCTGGTGGGGGTATTGAGCAAGAAACCTGTTTGGAGTCTGGGAACGGCTAAAGCTGGGCGCTCACTACAGACGTTTGTTCCGTGTCATTAAAGGTTTGCTGTTGGAGTTCCTCGAACACCAAACTGAATACATCGGAACAAACCTTGTTTTGAAAGTCAGGACTCTCAACACAGACTCAGCAACGTGTTTTTAATCGCGCCTCATTCATAATCGGTCCCATTTTTAAGTCTTGTAGTCTGTGTCCAGCATAAGGGAGGTAGTTATATCAGAACTGATCCTGATCTCTGAGCGTGATTCATGCTGATGGCTTCAGGCTCATCTTTGAAGGGGATGTTACTGACCAGCTCTGAATGAACCCTTGCTGATCACCTCTCTCCCCGAAGCATACCAACCTGAGAGGAAACATGTTGGCTGTCTGATCACAGTGATGCCAGCATGTGTCTCTTGAGGGGGAGAGGTGAGGGGGATTCATTCAGGTTCGGTGCCTCCTTTCCTCCAAACTGTAACAGTAACAGTGGTGCCTCCTGGGTTCCCACTCCAAACCCACTTTTCTTTCTTTAGGTTTGTTCTTTTTCTCTCGTTACTTCTTTGTTTTTGTTTTTTTCTCTCCAGACAGACCCATGTCTTTGTCCTCTGCCTGTTTTTTGTTTTTGGTTGGTCTGTTCTTCCAAGACTCTGCCAAAGCTTCATATGCCCTCCCCCCCACCACCCCTTTGTTCCTTATTCACCTGTGGATTCTTTCAATGAAATATTTTTGAGTTATCTTTTGTTTCTACATGACTGTTGAATCTATTCAGTTGCTGTTTGTATATTATTCTCTTATGATTTCTTAAGTTTCATCTTTATTATATTTTAGGACCCAGGGATCATCCTGATATTGTTGATTCATTTATGCAACTCCAAGCTCAGGTGTGTTTTTGGTTTCTTATTTCATTCACTTTGGGTTTCTCTCTCTCTTTCTCGCTTTTTCTGGTTTCTCCCTGTTCTCTGTCCTCTCCTCCCTCTCTATATCTTTTTCTGTTTCTTGGGCCCTAAGGGGTCCCATCACATAGGCCAGGCAGTGGAATGAAACGTGAGGGGCATGTTTGAAAAAGAGACGTCAGTCTGTCCTCAAACGCTTTTGATTCTAACAGTCACTTTGCCACATTGAAGTACATACTATCCTGTAGGTTTTTATTTCAGCTGGAGAAAAAACCTAACACTCTTATAAACAACAGCAGCGATTACTCACAAATCTCTTGAACGGCCTGGGAAAAAATTGTGTTTTAATCCCAGGGCTTCTATTTAATATGGATATTTAAAACTGTGTAAACCTGGTCATAGGTAAGAAAATCTCTTTTCTTTGTAGCTAAAGATAAAGAAGATAAAGATATTTTTGCCAGCTAGTGGTGCATTTTATACAACCTCAAAATTTTAGAAAGGTTTAATCCTAAAATGGCGTAATAACGTACGCAGGACTGTGTAATCCTTCTGTTAATTGCGATATGGGTGAATTACTCTACTATACATGCAGCTTCCAAATGGAAGACTGAGACATTTGTGCACATTAATGTTCTGCATGGAAATTCATAATTTTGAGCTCTTAATTTTCACTTAATCTCTTTTCCCTTTTTTGTATGTAAATCCAACATCGAGCAATTCATCATAAAAAAAAAATCAGCACACTCAGATGAAATATTTTAGTCGATGCAGCGCTCTTGGGAAGCTGAAGTAATGGTGGTCCCAGGTGACTGGTTAGTCTCTGAACCTGCTCGTCCTCTGAAGTCATTCCAGCCCAGAGCCAATCAAAGCCCAAATGAATTAATATTCAGCTAATATTAATCCGTTCAGACAAATTGGCTGATGGCTCTCCTGTTTTTTATTTTTGTCTTCATTCTTCTTCCTTTGTTTTCTATCTTTGGATAGATCTGACCTTCATCTCTCTCCCTTTCCCTCTCTCCCTCTCTCCTCTCCTCCATCCTGAATGAGTTCATTATTATGAGATGAGTTGTATTTCTATTTATCTGCACATGTTACTTACTTACACACTTCTGTTGCATATTCAATCCAGTCAGCCAAAAAAATTTAAGGAAAAGTAATGTTTCAAATAAGATTGATTTCTAAAAAACAAAACCATCATTGCCTTTAGTTTGACTTAAGTTTCTAATGATTTCAAAGTTGATTTTTTGCAATTTGTTTGTTATACCTGCTGAGTTCTGCATTGGAGGATCTCTGTATCAGTTGTATATACCTTTATAAACAGATTTAGAGAGCACTATAGCCTGGTAGGCAGATCTGGTCCCAGTCCTGTGTTGCTGTCAGATCCGGCTACCAGGCTGAGCGGGTATTGTTGATAGCAGTATTTTGAAGGAGCTTATGCAGTGAATTGTGAAGCAGTGCCGATTGGGTTGCATCAGATGCGAGCATACTCTGTTTAATGCCTTTATCTGCCTTCTAGGCCCTCAAACGGAAGCCCGATTTGTTCTTGTCTGAAAGTCTTGATGTGAAAGCAGTGTTCCATTGTGGTAAGTTGGCCCTTGTAACTTTACATAAACACACTCAAGTGCACACAAGTGTGCTTTGCTACACTTCCTGTGAAATATGTAGCTGTCAATACAAAGAACAAACTGAGAATGTTTGACAACAATCCTCAGTCGTCTATTTATGCCTCTGTCGCCCTCTCCCACTTCTAGGAATTCTGTCACTCAAATTTCCTGAAACTCCGACAGTCAAGTCAACGTGCTTGTTCTTTGTGAGCACACACACACATACACAGTGAACCCTTTGTTAATATAGCCATCACTGTAGATGCAGATGACTTATTGTCTTTGTGTCTCTGCGTTAGACGGAACTGTTACCCCACTGCTCTGATGTCCCTCCGTTGGCCAGACTGATGCAGGAGGAGGGCAAGCTGTTGGTACAGGCCGTGTTGGAGGTGAGGGGCACCACATCGCACACAAACGCATCACACCACAGAACTATTTCATCACTCTGCCGCCAGCGCAGTTTGCTGTGTCATCTCACACAGCCTCCTCTGCTCTCTCTCTCCAGGGCATCGGGGGTGGGGCGTCTCGGAGTCTGATGGACCAGTTTGCAGAAGTGTTTTTCTCTCTGAACAAGCACTGCTTCGCTCTGCTCTCTGTATGGTTGAAGGAGGCTCTGCAGCCACCAGGGTTCCCATCGTCACGGGTCACAGTGGGCCAGAAAGAACATTTCTCCCAGCAGATACTCAGGTACGATGCCAGACATGATGAGACAACTTGAGACACTGAGTCACTTTTCAGTGTGTGAGAGCAGGAAGTAAGATCTAATCACAGGTATTCAAAGGAGAAACATTCAGGGCTCATGTTAATCCCAAGAGTGAACACAAATTTAGAGCTGCGCACTTGTGATCAATTCCCTCAGGATGTCTGGTAAGACCAGGTTTGAACAGGGCCTGTCGGTTGCCTATACCAAATTGTTATTTCACGTATATAATTTTATGTATCTGTTTCTGTCATGCAGAGAACGGGTGAACAAGAGGCGGATGAAGGAGATCGTGAAAGAGTTCACACTACTGTGCAGAGGGCTCCATGGTACAGAGTACGCCGCTGAATACTGAAACTCTACCCTCGGACTCTCGCCTAACCGTGACCTCTGCCCTTAGTGCAAACCAGCTGGATGCCACAAACAACACAGTTCACACCAAACCCTGTCAGTGAAGATACCATGAAGTGATTGTAAAGATTACCCTAACCCCGCTGCAGGACAAGACACAGAATCTTACCTGCAGACGCCTGCCACCGGCTGAATAGACCACACATGAAATCCACCAGTGGCTTTAGGGAGGCCCTCCTCTCTGCTCTGGTTTTCTGTTTCTGGTCACGGATTGATCGTTTCCCCTCTCTCCTCATTTAAAGGCCTTTTCTTTGGCAGAGCTTCGAGCAGCACTCCCAGCATGCTGCCTCACGCCTCCTCTTCTCTCTGTCTTGTTCTGCCTTGATAGATCTTCCTGTGGTTCCTAGGTTGTTTCCTGGTGATTAGCATCCATATCAAATGGTAGTGGTATCGTACGTAGCTACTTGACATTATTTTTCAAAGTAAATCAAATTAAGTATATAAATGTATATGTACACATATAGAAGGATGGCGGTCGTCGGTCCTGCTGCTGCTGCTAATGGGTGGCGAGAAGAGCCAATGTCAGGAGTGGATTCTGCAGGAGATATTACATAAATACTGAAAGATTTACTCCCACTCATGCCCCCTGAAGAATTTATTGCCAAATTATCATAAAGATGTTTTATGAATTTGTCCTTTTTTGGTTATATATTGCTTTTAGGGGCGGCTGAGTGGAGACAGAAAGCCGAAGAACAAAATACTTGGACTCAAAACAGTCTGCTCTCTTTTGTCCAGCCCTCTGTGTGTAGGGCTGTTCCTCATGCAGTCCCGCCAAGTCATGCTGCAGTTTCCCTGGATTGTAGAGAGTGATATTTCTGCAGTGGCTCCTTTAGGGAAAGCAGGACTGAGTAGAGTGAAGGCTGGAGGCGAGAAGGGATCAGTGTAGCTGGCAGCTAGATAGAGGCACAGGAAACCAGGTGGAGATATTTGGAGGGATTGTTGATCCTGACGTTGGACGGTTTAGTCACTGTAATCGTACAAAAAATATTAATCGAGTTGTGTATATTAACAGTAATTGCTGAACACCTCTTTGTATTTGAGTGTATGCGTGTGTTCAAACCTGTATGAGAGGCTGTGTGTGCACAGATGTAACTTTTTTCCACTCGTTCAGTGCACTTAAATTGGACCTACAGTACACATCCATGACTTCCTCCTATCTTTTAAACAAAGAGCCTATTCATTTCCTAATGTCATCACTCCTTCACACCACACTCATTCAGACTCTTCTTACAGGCTGACCAGGTACGTCCAGTATTTCACCTCGTTGGCAATCACACGCATCCATTTAACTTCCTTACCATGTGGATAACCATTGACCAGACTCAGCCATCTCTCCGTCTCTCTGACACCAACTTCAGCTCTTAACAAAATGCTTGTGAACAAGCTACCTGAAAATCCTTTCATTCATTCATCTGGCTCACTGCCTTGGAGAGGACCAAGAAGGATTAGAGTTCAGTAACAACAACCCTGAGAAAGTAATTCAGCATTTTCCAATAGGATTTATAAGTGACTGTGTGCTCAGCCGATTTGCTAGAGACGTTATTGATGAAGTGATGTGACAATTGTAAAAGACAAACAACATAGAGCCTAGAGAATCAGCAGGATCAGTGGACATCTAAAAACACACAGCATAAAAATGTACTTTGTGGTCTGATTAAACTTTATCTCAGTCTAATCCTTCTGTCTTATCCGAGGTGCCTGCAGACATGTAGCATGTATGTGTTTTGTGGGGGTGGGGTGGGGGTGGAACCGAGGGTTCAGGGGACAAACGTGCTTGGCGTGCAAGACACGTGCACAAGATGTGACGTACAAATTGAGACTGGAGGCAAGACTCAGCTCTGCAGAGAGAGCTGGTCTGCCTCTGAGTCTGATCTGAACTGATCGGGACGTTCAGCTCTGATCCTCTGTCTGTATCATGAGAAATAAAACGAAATGTTAGACACGGTTTAAAGGAAGAGTGATACGTGGAGGAGGGGAGGGAGATGTGAAATGTACATTGTTTTTTTGTACCTTGGCTTTAATTTATTAAATATATCTAAGACTGCACATCCTGACTCCGTGTGAGTGGTTAGAATATTGCCATCTCAAGGTGAAAGAGTTTTACACTTTTTCCATCCACACACACAATCACACAGCAACACTGGGTTCAGTATCTTGCCTATGGACGCTTAACAATGCAGGAGTTGGAGATCAAACTACCAACCATTCTACTTCCTGAGCCACAGCTTCCTATAGTCACATGATAACTAGTGTGGAATTAACAATCAAACATTTTATAAGCCAGTATACTGGCCGGGATAAGTGCACCTTACAGGAGACTTAGGAAGCAGTCTAGTCTCAACAGAGGAAGACAATGAAACGCCGGTAGTTTCATAACATTTGATAGATAAAAATTTACTGACTCCAAAAACACAGGAAGCATCAAATTGATTAAACACTCAGTTGAGGTCCCATGATCATTTAAACAAATCATTAACTTGCTCAGTGTCTGGCGAGGACTGTGACATTTTCCTTCCACAAGAAGAAAAAACGTAAATTCTTTCTGAACTATTTTTTTTTTTTAAGTAATGACATTTTGGGAGCAGCAGCCTGTCGCGCATGCGCAGACGGTAGGAGGCGCACATGGGTGTTGAGGTCCCATCATCCTCCTGTGTTGATCCGAGTCACAGACCTCCACAGACCACCTCCTCTTCCTCTGGTTTACCCATAGAGTCACTGAAGGTCAGCAAACGTTTGTCCAGGACTCCGGAGGTGAGACACAAACTCTGCTTCACACTAACAGAGGCTGGCGCTAAAGCTAAGTTAGCTAACTTTGCTCACTAGCTCTCTGCTAACTCCTGAGCTAACTTCTGTTTTGGTGTGTTTTCATGTTTCATATCTCGAGTCGGGGGAACAACACCGTGTTAACATCCTCTCACAGTCAGAGGGACACGCTTTCTACTGTCCTCTGGTTCATATGTAGCAGACATGTCATCTCTGTGTGTGGTGTCTGTCTGTGTGTGTGTGGTGTCTGTCTGTCTGTCTGTGTGTGTGTGTGTGTGTGTGGGGGGGGGGGGGGGGGGGGGGGGGGGGGGGGTTAAGAACTAACAGAAAGCTCCTGACCGTGCAGTGTGTGACCTCCAACGTGCACACAATCAGTGAGCCAGTTGTCATGAGGCTGTGTGCGCGCACGCGCATGTTCATTCGCGTTTTATTTAGTTTTGGTAAAGTTTATTATCATGCTTCAAATGTCTCACTGGTTGTTTGTTGCTAATAAGTAAAAACACAAACTGCATCAATTGCTCGGACTAAATATGATGCAACATAATTCTGTTTATCAGGTGTCTTTCTTTCACTGTCCATAAAGAAGAGTTTAAAACTCAAACCATGACTGGGAGGAGGTTAGTTCACTCTCCAAACCCGAAAAGAAATAGAGACATGTCATTTATGAAAGTTTAATCTAGAGCCACTTTATAGCCCTAAATAACTCTTCTGTGTGTATTCCAGGCTACTGTTCCATTAGCGGCCTGCTATCTTGATTACTGGTCTGTCTCAACCAGTCTGATTTGAGACAAAGTTCAGCGTCATTCAGTAAATACAAAAGTCCTTATTTACCATTAGTCGTCACTACTGACCCCTTGAGCGATTCCTTGCCTTAGCTAAGAATAATCACTCAGTAGGACAGAGTGAATCAATGTCATCGACACAAGATGCTGACAATCTTTTTCTCTGTGAAGTTGGTGATTGATTTAATAAATGGAGCTTAATTAATGTTTCCCTCGCTCCATCAGTCATGGCTGTGGTGCAGTTCTACAGTAATGAAGCTGTGAACGGGCGGGCCTTACAGCGGGCGGCCAAGCTCTACCCACAGCTGTCAATCACTACCGAGCTGTGCTACAACGTGGAGTTGACAGGTGAGTGTGCAGCAGCCATGCTTTAAGGCTGTGGAGAGAACAGTTGATCAAATGTGTTCTCAAATGTTGGGCTTTGAACTTGATCTCTTTCCATATATAACTTTGCCGTGTGCTCCCCTCTGCCCCTCTCTCTCTCCTCACTGTCCTTCTGCAGGCTGCCAGAGTCTCAGCACAGAGCAGAAGGAGGTCCTCCTCTGGTTGTTTCGTCCTCCCCTGCAGTCGGAGCCACTGTCAGAGAAACCATACCTCACAGAGGGCAGTGGGGAGAAGCTGGTGGAGATTGGACCCAGGTACTACTGAGAGACAGAGAGAAGGGGAGAAGTGGTCTGTGCATGATGGGAGTTGCGCCAGCATTCTAGATTTATAGCAACATAACCAAGGAATGGTTCCGCCTACTTTACTTTCTGCGTAGCTGGCTGTCTCTTTGGTATATTATAGCCTTTTCTCAATTCTTCATTTAGTAGAAGGGTGATTTGGTGATAAATGTGTCTTCTGATGAATTCCATTCAAACATGAAAACTTAGAAGCTTGTATATTTATTAACCCATAACATTTAAAGAACACAGCACCGGAAATATGAAAACATGAACATGTCAAAGCCAAAAAAATGCAATAATATTGTTGCTGTTCTGATCTTGAGGTTGAACTTCTCCACTGCCTGGTCCACCAACGCTGTGTCCATCTGCCAGAGCGCTGGCCTCACTAATGTCACACGAGTCGAGCTGTCACGCAGGTTTCTAATCAAGGTTTGAACACAAACAGTCAGAGTTGGTTTTGAAGCACTGGATTGTTTTCTCTTCACGTCTCTCTTCCCTTCAGCCCAGAGCAGAGGGGAGTGTGACCGAGCTCAGTGGAGGCCTGAAGAAGCTGATTGAGTGTCTGTACGACAGTATGACAGAGTGTATCTACAAAAGTCCCATCACCTCCTTCTCCGTGGACACCAAGCCACAGTCAGTGTTCGAGGTGGACATCCTGGGGAAGGGTCGTGCAGCTTTGGAGGCAGCAAACGATGATCTGGGTGCGACATTTTTCTTCAGTTTCTCTTTGCAGATAGCAGTCTCTCTCCATCTCTGCTGTTACGGTTGTCGACCAAATGAGCACCGAATGCACACTTACCTCTCACTTTCTTTATGCCTCTTTCCAGTCTTGCAGCTATCTGTGAGTACACTGTGTGTGTGCTGGTGGAGGTAATAATGTCCCATGATGCATGACATTATTGCTTAGCCGGTTAAAGTCACAGGACATTGAGGCTGTGGCTCATTATCTCACACGTGCATGTGTGTGTGTGTGTGTGTGTGTGTGTGTGCTAAGTGAAAGCAAATGAGAAAAAGGAGACTATAGTGGTTCTATGTAGATACTTCCACCATGGCCTGACAGTAAACCACTGCCTTTCAGAACTGATTCCTTTGTATAAACAGGTTCAAACTGTTTCTAAAGATGGATGAAAAGTTTCCCCTTCAACCCACAATTTAGAAATTAGCCCCGACTGGAGTATCTGACACCATTTGAGGCCAGAGTCTGTGAATTAGAATCAAAATCTCCAACTGGAGGGATTTATGTCCTATATAACACCACTAGGTGGCGATCAAGAGGCTTCCTTATTTCCAGTTTATGGTTCAGACTGACGCTACCCATGGTGACGGAACCTGGGGTGCACACTCATATCCACACACTGTTAATTCACCTCTGCCAAGTTTCATTAATATTCACAAGCCGCTCAAATAAATGAGAATAATTTCCCGTCATAGATAATGGGTTCACTCAGGCTCAACTGCTGAATGGACGACTTAATTAAAAATGGCCTGTGTGAAACTGATTTATGCTGTAGAATCCTAACGTAAAGATTAATGTGCTTCCTCTGTTTTGCCCCCCCCCAAGTTAAAATTGTGGCTTTATTTTATACAAACGGTTTTCAAGTAATAATTCCTCAGTCTGTAAAAGTTCAGTTCTGCATAATTTATAAGGCTTTTCCCTGGAATCATGAAGAGGATATTAATATCTGTGTGTGAGTGTGTTTGTGCCGACTGATTCATTTTGCATCGTGAATGCTGACCTGTGTGGGTTGTTGTCTCCATTGCTTTCATAAGAAAACATTCAATATGTTTATTTTCTGTTCTTTAAACTGTCCTGTGTGCTTCATACAGGTCTGGCCTTTGACTCCTGGGATCTGGATTTCTACACATCCATGTTCCAGAGGATTCAAAGGAACCCCACCAGCGTGGAGTGTTTTGACCTGGCCCAGTCTAACAGGTGAGGTTTGCTGTCTGCTGTGAGCAGACTAGCAGGAGGGCTTTGTGTTACTCAGCATCGTAGTTTCTGTTACTTGGTATTTTTTTCCTCAAATGAGTTTTTTGCCCTGTGGTGTCCCAGTGAACACAGCCGTCACTGGTTTTTCCGGGGACGGATGGTGATTGATGGGCAGGAGCAGAAGCAGACTCTTTTCAGTCTCATAATGGACACCCAGCGGCACAGCAACCAGAACAACATTATCAAGTTCTGCGACAACAGCAGGTAGCGTACGAAGCAGCTCAGTAAGCACAGATGGTGTGTGCGCATTTTACTCTGTCTCCATGGGTTTGGCTGTGTGTATCTCCAGTGGTATCAAAGGCATGGAACTGGAGTGTGTTTACCCGAAAGATCCATCCCAGGCCAGCTCGTATGAGACACGGTCCTCACTGCGACATGTCATCTTCACTGCAGAGACACACAACTTCCCAACAGGTCTGGACACACCTTACCTTCTGTACTAGGCCATGTTAAACTGAAACATGGTTTGGTTCATTTGTACAATGGAAATATTTATTTGAAGAATTCAAGACGATGTTTTCCACCTCGTCTGACATGCAGGTGTAGCACCGTTCAGTGGCGCCACTACAGGGACGGGAGGTCGTATCAGAGACGTGCAGAGTGCTGGACGAGGAGGCCACGTCATAGCGGGCACTGCAGGATACTGCTTCGGCAATCTGCATATACCAGGTCAGAGTTGCTTCGGTTTTAATAATAATAATTTTGACTCTGACATGTTCTCAGACGGCTGCTACACCCACACTACATACAGTCTACATGCAGTACTACAATATTATGTAAGGGGGATCATGGCCAGCTGATGATCTTGATTGCCTATTTTGTGTTTATTCGTGTGGTGTAGCTGTTAAAATCAAAGCTGCAGAGCATGTGTAATTATAAGCAAGTTCTAACTCCTCTAATCCTCTGAACAGAGCGAAGCTGCTCAACCAATAAAAATGAAATCCACCAGCAGCAAAGAAAAATCTGAACAAAGTCACTTCAGCTGCTTGAATTCTGCATAAAGACCAAACGCACACATGTGCTACATCATGGCAGCGTTTTATTTATCGTTCAGTCTCAGTTCCATCATCTGTCTCTTCACCATCAGTTGCGAAAGAAACTCAGTGTCAGTGGGTGAAATAAATATATTTATATTTATATATATATCCGTATACCCCGGACCCTTGGAGCATTCTCTGCTCACACTGTCTTCTGACTGTTGTCCTCCTCAGGTTATGTTCTCCCCTGGGAATCTGAAGGAGAGAACTGGGATTATCCCTCAAGCTTTGCCCCTCCGCTGCAGGTGGCCATCGAGGCCAGCGACGGAGCGTCAGACTATGGAAACAAGTTTGGAGAACCTGTCCTGTCAGGTAGGAAAACCTGCTCTACATAAACTAAAGTATGACGTTACAGTTTTTATATGAAACAAAACATTTCACGGAAGTGCAAGCAATGTGTTTGTGACTGATAAGAAACCATGATCGTAAAAACATGAAACCAAACCAGTCTCTTCAGTTAGGAATATTAAGAATCTGTTTCATCGATCTCTGTTTGTTATGATTCCCTCTCTAGGTTTTGCTCGCTCCTTTGGGATGCGGTTGGCTAACGGCGAGCGGCGAGAGTGGATTAAGCCAATCATGTTCAGTGGTGGCCTCGGTTCTATTGAAGATTCGCATATAAAGAAAGAAGTGGCAGAGACTGGTATAGACATTTGTTGAATTAACGCATTGTCTGTGTTTACATCAGTAACCTACACTGCCTCTGCTGCTCTCCTCCGTCAGGAATGGAAGTGGTGAAGATCGGAGGGCCGGTGTACAGGATCGGAGTGGGTGGAGGAGCGGCCTCCTCTGTGCAAGTAGGGGCACCGTGTTAAATCCCACCAAGATCAGTGAGCCCATCGGGTGCAGACAGCTCAGTGTATTTCAACATATTTCCGTCTGTAGGTGCAGGGGGACAACTCCAGCGACAGGGATCTGGGTGCAGTGCAGAGAGGGGATGCTGAGATGGAGCAGAAGATGAATCGAGCTCTGAGAGCGTGCCTGGAAAGAAGCAGCGGGAATCCAATCTGCAGTATACATGATCAGGGGGCGGGAGGAAACGGTAAGAAACACGAGGCCGCTATTTCAGCATTTATACAAAAGATGAGGTATTGAGAAATGTTTTCATCTTTAGGTAATGTACTGAAGGAGCTCAGTGAGCCAGCTGGAGCTGTGATCTATTGCAACAGATTCAAGGTAATCAGAACATGCACACAAACATGCAAATTGCATCTGGATATTTTCACAAGTTACTGAGTCAGGATATACTTTTTTTTATGGCACTTCCACACTGGGGTCAGCCGTTACCACTTCTGAAATCTCGTTATCCTTTCCACTTGACATCTCTTGTCAGCTTCTTCTATGTTTATGGCTCATCTTTTTCATCCTGAGATATTTATATTCAACTTGATTGCTGAGAATTCCCCCTACATTTTACTTGGGGCACAGCAAGAACATTTTCAGAAGTAGATGCACAAGAACACATTCTGCTGTGTCTTAGTTCTCACTCTTCTTTTTGTCCTCTTCCCTCGCTGCTGTATAGAAAGGTGATCCCACGCTGAGTGTGTTGGAGTTGTGGGGAGCAGAGTATCAGGAGAGCAATGCTCTGCTGCTCCGCCCCTCAGACAAGTCTTTCATGGAGAGAGTGTGTGTGAGGGAGAAATGTCCCATTGACTTTGTTGGAAACATCACTGGAGATGGCAAGGTATGTTTCAGCTCCATCATTTCCACAAGCATCTAGTGGTTATTGATTTGTAAAACCTTAGCGAGACCAGTTTCATTTATTTCTGACTTGATCTCCTGCAGATTGTGCTGGTGGATGATGAGAGTGGTAGTAGTGATCAGGCAGACAGAGGGCACTGTCCTGTTGACCTACAGCTGGAGTGGGTTCTGGGAAAAATGCCTCAGAAGGAGTTTAAGATGGAACGTCTGACCACAACCCACCAGCCCCTGGCCCTGCCTGCTGGGCTGACAGTCAGAGATGCTCTGGAGAGAGTTCTGCGTTTGCCTGCTGTGGCGTCCAAACGCTACCTGACCAACAAGGTGCGCGTTACATCAACAGTTCACGCTGTCCTCCCCTTCACTCTCCTCACAAGTAAATTTGTACAAACAACATGTGGCACTCCTCATTTTCACTCTCTCTCTCTCTCTCTCAGGTGGACCGGTCTGTGACTGGGCTGGTTGCTCAGCAACAGTGTGTCGGGCCCCTCCACACGCCACTGGCTGACGTGGCTGTTGTTGCCTTGTCACCGTTCAGCACAGAGGGTGCGGCGACGGCCATCGGGGAGCAGCCCATTAAAGGGCTGGTGTGTCCTGCAGCTGGGGCTCGTATGGCTGTGGGAGAAGCTCTGACCAATCTGGTCTTTGCTCAAGTCACGGCGCTCAAGGTGAGCAGATAACGGAGAACAAGAGGAACAGCAAGGAATCTGTATACATACAAACCCAAATAGTGGAAATTTATCAAGTACCACCTACATAACACTGATTCCAAAAACTACAACATAATTCTGTCCTGGACTTGTGTCTTCAGGATGTGAAGTGTAGTGGGAACTGGATGTGGGCTGCCAAGCTGCCTGGGGAAGGAGCTTGTTTGTGGGAGGCCTGCAAAGCCATGTGTGAGGTCATGGGTCAGCTGGGAGTGGCCATCGATGGCGGCAAGGACTCTCTGAGTATGGCAGCTAGAGTTGGGAACGATACAGTCAAAGCTCCAGGTACTACCACTGTCTGTGTATGTGTGTTGCGTGTGTGTAGAGGTGTGTTTTCACTTTAATTTGTTTTTTATTTCAGGTGCTCTGGTTATCTCAGCATATGCTGTTTGTCCTGACATCACGGCCACTGTGACGCCCGATCTGGAGGATCCAGATGGCAAGGGTAAGTAATAGAAAAATGCATTCATTTTTAAACAAAATCAAAATGCAGAAAGCTCAGTCCTAGTGCTTTCTTTCTCTGAAGACTAATTTATGATCGACTTTTTCCACTGCCAACGCAACGTGTCCAGAGCGGTATAGATTGAGCTGGGGGCAATCATCCAAATTTAACTTTTCAGTTAAACAGTCATAGGATCTGCTTTAAAAGGTATAAAAATATAGTTATACTGCATCAGCCTGAACACCCTGAGTGATTATGAACCACTGGTCTAACAAGCACACGCCATTCTTACTGACTAACTGATGACCTCTGACCCTTTGCACTCTGTCTGCAGGCGTGTTGTTATGGATTCCTCTCAGTCCAGGTCATCATCGTCTGGGGGGCTCTGCCCTGGCTCAGTGCTTCAACCAACTGGGAGACTGCTCCCCTGACCTGGACCATCCAGCACTACTGACCTCCTGCTTCAGTACTACTCAGACTCTCATACATGGTCAGTCTGCAGTCAGAGAAGTACAATCCACCATAGAAGATGAACAACTTAGAATTGTAGCCTTCTATTTATATGCTAGTCAAAAAGCATTCTTGTGCTGTATTAACACTGCCATCTAGTGGGTGTCTGGGTATCATCTGCCCTTTAAAGTTGCATTTGTGGAAGATGAAATCAAAGAGGGTATTAAGATTTCTTCTTTTCTTCTTTCAGATCGTCTGCTGAGTGCAGGACATGACATTAGTGATGGAGGCCTCATCTCCTGTTTGCTGGAAATGGCATTTGCAGGAAACCGTGGGATTGATGTTGAGTTGTCATCTGGAGGAGCTGGAGGTTAAATGTCTTGATGTGCATTTTTTGTGTAAACCACAAGAAATAGTCAGTGGTCACAGAATCATGCATCTTTGTCTACACAGTCATGGAGCTGCTGTTCAGCGAGGAGCTGGGTTTGGTTCTCGAGGCATCACAGTCAAATGTTGAAACTGTGAGTCAGAGACTCGGCGATGCAGGCGTGCAGTGCCTCCGCATCGGCAGGACCTGTGGCTTCGGACCGGAGGCTATGGTGAGACGTTGACCTCGACATGTATCTGAGACCATTTGTCTTTGAGTGCAGTGAGAGTCAGCTCCTGTTTCTGTCACTGCTCCTCCAGGTCAGCGTTCGCGTGGACGGACAGGAGCTGCTGAGAGAGTCACTCCCCAGCCTCAGAGCATTATGGGAGGACACGAGTTTCCAACTCGAGCGACTGCAGGCCAATGAGCTCTGTATTGAACAGGAGGAGGCAGGGCTGGCCAAGAGGACACAGCCCTACTTTAAACTCTCCTTCAGCCCCTCGGAAATGCCTCAACTCACTAACAGTAAATGGAACCTAGAATATTTTCTGATGTTTAGTGTATACCAGGCTCCACATGTATTATTTTTATCCTTGAATTGAAAATTAAAAGTTCGTTTATTAGTTGATTTATAACTGATCACTATAACTTGATAAATCTCTGTGTTTTGTTGGTTCAGCTGCAGCATCGCCTCGTGTAGCAGTGATCAGAGAAGAAGGCAGTAACGGAGACAGAGAGATGTCTGTGTCTCTGTACATGGCCGGCTTTGAGGTAAGTATAAGACATAATCACCTTCATGGCTCAACTGTATGTTAACTGAAGCGGTACAGGTGATGTGCATGATTTATATATTTGTGTGTAGGTGTGGGACGTCACAATGCAGGACCTGTGCTCCGGTTCCCTGACCCTGGAGTGTTTCAAAGCTGTCGTGTTTGTCGGTGGATTCAGCTACGGAGACGTCCTGGGATCTGCTAAAGGTAAAGAAGCACACACACATTGCTGTAGCACTGAGACACAGACTTCATCTTGTGTGACAATGTTCTCCTTTCATGAAAGGTTGGGCTGCCACAGTTGCCTATAACCCCAAAGCCAAGGCTGAGTTTGATCGCTTCAGGCAGCGGGACGACACGCTGAGTCTGGGTGTGTGTAATGGCTGCCAGCTGCTCGCCCTGCTGGGCTGGGTAGGAGAAGGCAATGATGGAACAGGTATGAGGAAAATTGATGAAAAACCATGACAGTATACTACTGCAGTAGTACATTGTAACAGCATTAAGTGAAGAAATGAATGTCGTCGTTACAGAGGAGACTGGTCATCGCACTTGCTGGGCCTAACATGTTTTTAATTGTTTTCATTTTTAATTCAGAGTCTGAGGTGGTTTTGACCCATAATAAGTCTGGCAGGTTTGAGTCACGCTTCATCAGCGTTGGGATCCAGGCGTCCTCGTCCATATGGCTCACAGGCATGGAGGGATCTGCTCTGGGAGTCTGGGTCGCACATGGAGAAGGTACAGGAACTTGCTGTAGATTCAGTAATGTAGCGACCTACTTCTTGGTGACATGAAAGTCAAACTAAAAGGCAAGGCAGGTCCAGCTCATGGAAAGCAAATTTGCTCAGAAACACTGTTGCAAACACAAAAAGTGAATCACTGTGAGATTTGGCGTTGCGCAATGACGGATCGATCTGCTGACTCAAGTGTCACAGGGTCAGTGTTTTCTGTAATCCACAGCTGTGTTTTATGTTGATTTTCCCCCAAACTGGTTTCCTTCCCACAGGTCTGATGCAATTCCGTAGCTCACAGGCTCAGGACAAGATTATTTCTGGAGGCTACGCCCCCCTGCGTTACCTAGACGACCTGGGACAGCCAACTGAAGAGTACCCTCTGAACCCTAACGGCTCCCCGCAGGGTATCGCGGGGCTCTGTTCTAGGGACGGAAGACACCTGGCCATGATGCCCCACCCGGAGCGCTGCACCCTGGGCTGGCAGTGGCCCTGGGCCCCCAGGGACTTCAGAGCTTCCCTCACACCTTCACCGTGGTTACGCATGTTCAAGAATGCAGCTGCCTGGTGCAGCAACACACAGTTGTGATCATTCTCTGTCTCTGTTGAGTCAGTTGACCAAAGCTTAGACCTTTTCACTGAATACGGTTCTCTTCACTTTTTTACTGTGGTGCTTTGACTGTTTACATGATACCTGCTGTAAGACTTTAAGAGGGTTGTTGATTCTTGTTGATTCTTGTTGATTCTGTTTTCCTCCACAGGAACTCACTGTTTATCTCACTAATGAAGCAGTGAAGCCTGTTGCTTTGCTGGAACCCAAGCAAACTGCAATAAAACTGCATATAAATTCATACAACAATAAATAGTCTTTATTTTACACATGAAAACAAGTATTTCCCTAGATGCCATCATTACAGTATTGACATGATAGACTTTTTTCAGCTTGATGAAACAAGATGGGAAATTTGCTGCCCAGTTAGAGGAGTAAAAGCAGCTTTTAAAAATAGATTTAAAAATGTAAAGTAATTAATAATGTACATGGAGATTGTTTTAGATACATACACATATTGTAGTTTAGCTCACTCATACATGGGCTCTGTAAACAGTTGACAAACAGGCCTTAGAGGCTGATGCTGCCTGAAAGACTGAGACAGTTTGACGCCTTGAGTTTTAAGTGCAGTGCTGATGCCAATTTCCCTGCATCCACTGATCCACCAGTGCACAGCTGGAAGGTCGAGATCCAACTCATCTGGCAGCATCTGTCTACAGCGTGTTCCCCATGACTCCTCGAGCGGTCGTTGCATTCGCTGAGCGTCCTCCGCTCTCTGTCGCCATTTGCTGGTTGATGTTGATGACGCAGATGAGGAGCAGGCTGACCACCACCAGGTCATCCAGCAGCCCAAGCAGTCCACAGAGGGAGGGGTCTGACTCCAGGGGGTCCAGAGGAGGGGAGGAGATGGACATCACGGTCCCCACGCAGCACAGGGCCACCCTGAAGAAAAACAACCACACCAGACTTCCCATGGTGCCGAGGCCTCGAGCGAGTAGCTGCAGGAGGAGGGGCACGTCACACAGGTAGTCTGTTACCTGCCAGAAGAGAGGCAACCATACTGAGTTAAGTCGAGGTCATTCAAACGTCACATGACTCCATGATTTTAAAAGAGAAGCAGGTAGAATGCGGATAGATAAAACACATTTAAATATATATAAATTAAATAGGTTATTTTGTGTATAGAAAGTTGGACTGGGTTCAAACAGCCGACACCCCTCAGCAATATCTCCCTCACTCCTTAAGTAAATTATGAGCCCAAATATGAGAGTAATAGCTCTTATTCAAAATGTAATTGTATATTAAAAGTTTTATTCCAAACCTGATCCTAATTCCAGCTCCCATACCTTACAGTGCACTGTCACACGTCACCATATTTGATGTGTATTCAAATCAAAGAGATATGATGGGAGGGATATATTATTTCAAAAAGAGGCAATACAAGGTTTGGAAACAAAGCGTGTCTGTAATAAATGTGTTCACCAGACACTATTGCCCGGAAGTGGTGGTGGTAAATGGCAGTAAATGGTTGGGGTTGGGTAAGTGGCACTCCCAACAAGGATCAGGTTCTCATCTTTCTTACGATCTAATCTCATCTATGACTTCTACACAACCAGAAAGGTGGAGAGTACAGAAGAGGGGACATTATTTCCTTCCAGTAACACAGAGCTGATTGTGGGACAATGTGTGCTGTGTGATGTCACGTCTGAAGTTTGGATAGAGCACTGACCCGCCGTGGAGCTCCAGAATAACGCCTGTTGTAATCTGTGATTTCCCCAAGCACTTCCTTCGACTGCCGGTCTGATCGAGTCTCGTTAAAGAGATGGCACAGCGCGCTGACCTGTAAAGGGCACTTTTTAAAAACTGTGTTCACACCCTTTCTGAACTGACTGTTCAGACTCTGTTGACATTTGAACATGCATTCTGTACCTTCTGTCTGCAGAGAGGGCAGCTGATAGCATCCAACCATGAGCTGTGTCTCCAGTAGGCGATCAGACAGGGAGCTGCAGGCAGAATCACACAAAACGCTTTGGTCCACATTTCACTATTTACAGTACAATGCCAAATATCTCATCCCTCTTTCACATATCAGCACTGTGAGTAAATTCCAGTTAAATGCGTTTGTAGTTGATGAATGAAAAGAATATGCATTTTTCCATCACTGCTCCAGGTCCAGGTGTCTGGGTGATAAACAGGTTAGTGGGTCAAGTACAGGTAACTGTCTACAGTAAAGGTGGGGAATAGTGCTGATCTGTCACAGATCATCTCAAGATTACCTTTAACCAGACAAACCTACTTTTGTGCGCAAACCAGAATATACACAGAATAAAAAGTGTACTTCTCTTCAGACCTTTAGAAATTGGTGTTGTGGTGGATTTGATGGAACCAGAAATGCTTTAAACAACCACTCACACCTGAAGTAGCACCGCATTTTTATACCATCAGATTCTTACCAGAACCAGACCTAATGAGAATTCTGAACACTTTAAAGTTGACTCAGAATGTCTCTCTCTCTGGTAGCACATTGTTGGACACCTTGGACATAATGATCATAATGGTCAATAATCACCATTGATCTTCAACAAAGGTTTGATGTGTGCAACACAAGCCACTGAGGTCAAGTGGTGCTGTGTGTGTGCATGTGTGTTCTCGTACCACAGAACAAATGGCCACAGTTGGTCTGCACAGGGAAGCTGGATGTCTGCAGGCAGACAGGGCAGTGCCAGTCTCGATGGCCGGTGGACGAACAGAACTCTGCAGGTTCCTGTAAAGATGACGAGAGAAGATAGATAAAGTAATATATAGAATAAAATATATTTAAAATATATGATATAAATAATAAATATAATAATGGATTAATTCAGGAGGCAGGAAATTTGAAAAATAAAAGTGTAGCATTTTTGCAACTTTGTTTGAAAAAAAACAAAAATTACAGAAAAGCTTTGGTGATTCATTTGCCTGTATATTTCCCTTTTTCACCAATCTCTCAAAATAAGTTAGCATGATTTCCAAAAGTGTAACTTCTTTATCTTTAAGTCAATGCTGTGAACCCACTGGCATTCTACAGGCCGGTAGAATGTGTTGAATCATCTGTGGTACATGAGTGAGTGAAGTGAAGCTTTCACCTTGAGGCAGCTCGCACACGGAGTTGTCGACTGCTCCGGTGCGCAGACCAAAGACCTGGACGACTCGGGGTGACCCTGACCTGCTGGACCCTCTGAGAGGAGACGGCCCTGTCTGCAACGTGACATGACATGATGACAACGATAAAACATGCCTTGAATCCTGGGTATCAGCTAATGAGCACATGCTAACACAAAACTATTGATTGGCGAGATAAGGTTCATTGTGCTCAGCATATTTTTTCTTCTGTGTGTTGGTAACAGATGCAGATGCTCTGACTGCTGGACACATTGCTTATAAATTATAAAAGTGTATTAATGTGAGAAATAAAATAAGCACAGTAAACAAGTTGAGTTGTGATTTTTAATTTAATTTAATTTAACTAAACAACAATCAGAACATTGCAACTATCATAAAACAGCTTGTTGAATTAAATTTGAGCAATGATTTGGTTTTTAAGCTTCAGACGCAACCCTTGTTTCCATAATTCAAAAACCCCAACTTTATTTTCTCCCCAAGAGACTGGTTCAAATTTCCAACCTTCATATCATCTTATGAGCAAATGTTTAAGTCTTCCTTCTGTGCTCTCATGAAACAAAATAAACAAGCAGAAGCCATAAAGTGAAACTCACCTGGACTGAGATCTGTTGTACGGCTGCATAGCTGAACAACACAAAAAGCAGCTGACAGTGAGTCACTATCTCCTGGAAGGAAGTGAAGTGCAGCCTGCCCGCATCTCTGAACAAAATAAATTAGCCGCCTGTTAATGATCAACTTCCCCACACACCCAGTGTCTGCTGCTCTTCCTACTTAAAGGGACCAGGAGTGACCAGCGAGGTGGTGCTCTGTGCAACAAACATCAGACTCGTTTTATTTGGTGACAGTAACTGTTTTTAAATCCACATATAGACCTGTATTTGTCACATTGGTGTGGTCAGAAGAAAACTCTCTGGGTCACATGAGTTGTCACAAGATCAAAGCTGGAGTGGGTCTGTCCCACTGCGTGTTAAAGTAGGTTACATCTGGCTTTGTTGATCATTTACTGAAAGTTTACTCTGCCAACAACACGGCTTCGCATAATTCTTCGCTTACAATAAAACTTTTGGTTGTGACAACGCAAGTATCTCACTGACACTAACACTGTGGGCAGCAGACGTGAAGGCCAATCATACAGTGACCACTGTTTCTTAAATATTTTCACACCTTTTTTCTTTCTGAAGCAGTGTAGTTGGGTGGTATAAAATACTCAAAGTACAGAAACTTAGTTTTAAATTCTGAAATTCTTGTTGCATTTGTATTATGGTAACAAATGTCACTTGGAGAATAGAGAATAGAATAGAATGTTTTTATACGTACCCCAGAGGGGCAAAACACACATTTACAGTAGCTCAGGGAAACATTCAAAGTGCAGTAAAATGGTTTAAGTAAAATAAAATAAGATTAATTAAGATAAAAAAACAAGATAAAAACAATACTCTGAGGCACTATATACAAGTTAAATTTCGATCTGACCGAGTGAGGATGTATTAACAGAAATAGCTTGGCAAACGTCCACACAAGCCCTTCACCTCTGATAGGAGTTACAGAGAGTGGGGGGTGGGGGGGTCATCAGAGTTTAGGTCATCTAAAAATAGCAGCTGTCAGTCAATGGGGGTCATGGTCTCAAAGTGAGTAGAGGAGCTCGCTTATAGTTAAACACAGAACTGAAAGCTACACCTGCAGGCCACATGTCTCTCATTCTAAGAGCAAATAACATAAAAAGTTATTTTAAGCTGATGTAACGATGACATGTGATGATTCAGCCTAATATGGAACTTTCCATATTCTCTACTGAAGGCGACACGTGCACATCTGTTATCTTGACGTTAGCTGTAGTATTGACACCGCACTGGAGGATGTGACTATCTATAACTCATGGTGCCACAGGGGATATATAAAAGGGGTAACGTGAGCAGGTTTATGGTGATGAATAACAAATGATTTACTCTCAGAGGAGGGTTGGCATTCTGCCATAGTTTTAGCAGCTGGGAAAAGTGTCGATGGGAGAAAAACTTTGTGTTTCTGGATCATTATTGCATCTTAAATGGTGCTCATTTTTACAACCCAACAGCTGACACGTGCAAACTGACTTTGCAAGATTATATCTGTGCTGGGACTTGGGTGAGGTTATGTTGTGTAGTTAATAATTTGCACATATAAATTAGTAAATGTATTGATACTTCAGATGAATATTTCCATTTTTATAGACTGATATATGATAGTAGGAATAACATTTTAAAATTATGTTCAATGTATGATAATTATTATCATCATTTATTTTTATTAACTACATGCCCTGCAGACACACACTATTTTAGATTTTAATTATTTAGAATGGAAATAAATATTTCTTTAATTTTTTTTTATTTATTCTTTAATTTTTTACATATTGTATGGTCAAATACACACTATCACAACTTCGTCAGTAAAGTAATGAACATTTGGTCCATACACTTTATAAGATAAAAACACGCTTGCTGATTGGCTGGAGTCGGGTTTAACAACCGTCAATCATCACCATTCTCGATTCTAATTGGATAAGACGGGCGTCCTTCGCTTCCTGTCCACCAATCCCTCTTCATCAAACTCTAACGTCAGAGACGTAAGAAGCTGCGCTATTCGTGTAAGCGCTGCGTCGCTTTTACGGCGGAACGCCCGTGTCGCCCGTCGCCTTTACGCTGTTGCCGTTGCGGAGCTCCCTCCTGACAGCAGGTGAGGTCAAATGCAGGAGACAGCAGCGGAAGCGGTCTGCTGACAGGTGGAGCGAAGTTGGTTTAGCTCCGATGGAACAAATGGACGACGTGAAAACGGTGCTGGTCGAGAGCCTCATCGTTTGGGTGAGTGTGTTTCCTGTGAGCGACAGCAGGAGGAAACCATGGAGGCGCTGCACCTGTGTGTGTGAGCGGTGGGGCGGCTCTCTAGGAGAAATAGGAAGTTGTGGGTCAGGCTAACTGCTAACCGTTAGCTTCTGCTGCGGCCATTGTTATTACTATCACCAGTGTGAAGTTCCCTCCAGGAGGTACAGCATCCTCCGGATTATTCGATCCCCGCCGGGTTTAGAGAGCTAAATCCATTTAAGCGGGAGATATTTGTGGAATGCCTTGTATCTTAAACTCTTTTCTCCAGCGTTATGTAAGTGCTTCCGCTGAGCTATCACCTGCAGCACAGTTACCTCTCCACCTCTATACATGCAGAACTAGCATAGCTGCACCTACTCCTGTCCTCCTCCAGGGCTGCGACTCCCTGGTTTGTTTGCTGCTTGTAATGGGATGAAGGGTTTGTTAATCAGATCTCACGTAAACTCCGCAGCTGTATCGGAGCCACACTTACTGATCTGTTTATTGAACATCAGTGTCGCTAAGTGGTTGTATGATCTTATCCCTCTATAAAACACTTTGTCTCCAGAGTGTCAGGAAGACATGGGGCTGGGTGATGAGGCCAAACATAGTCTAAAACATATAAAGTTTAATGTCAATTATTAAAAATGTATTTTTAACTTGCTCCTGAGTGAAGTTTGTGGTTTTGATCCATTCCCCATTACTCGTTCTGTGTCAAATCATCACACACACCAATACAAGCAAAATGTATTATTTCTGTTATTGTTGACAGTCTGAGTGATGGTGCTGTTTCCTCTCAGCTGCAGACCTTTAACACTACTGCACCCTGCACAACTGTGGAGGAGCTGACCACAGGAGTGGCAATTTCACAGGCACTGCATCAGATGTGAGAACACACACACACACACACACAGACACAGACAAACAACCAACATACATTATTTAAAGCCAGTCTAGTCGGTGTCATATTACATCCAATGTGGCAGCAGGCCCTCGCGTCAGCCAAGGATATACTCTTCTATGTCCTGATTAATCTGCACTCATACAGTACACATACATTTTGACTCATCTGTCCTAAGTGTTACATCGAGAGCATGTTTTGTTCTAAAATTGGATTCACTGTGTGTCTATGTTGGTGTATGTATGTGTTACAGAGACCCCGCATTCTTTAATGAAGGATGGCTTGGTCGAATCAAAACAGATGTTGAGGACAACTGGAGACTGAAGGTACAGAGAATGAAAAATGCAATCAAAAACAAAGCAGCAGGTAAACTTTTACCTGCATTAATTAGAAGGAAATACCAGTACTGCTGTGAAAAAGGCATATTAATATAAATATTTGGTCATTACCAATATTTTCCTGTCACCTTGTCCTCTTTATATACATGAATTATAAAGTGAATTTGTAGCATTGTGTGACATTGTGTGTTCTCCTCAGATAAACAACCTGAAGAAGATCCTTCAGATGGTGGTTGATTATTACAATGAGGTAGGTGGTTGCCTTGAGCACACTGTCCTCTGTTGTTAAGTGATTGAGCGAAGCGTCTTCTCTATGTTAGTGCCAGTCTCATTGTGTTACCTCTGTGTCTGTGGGAATGAATACTGACACTCAGAGGGGTACAGCACACTGACATGTTAGGTTGTTTATCTCTCTCTCAGATCTTATGTGAGGAGATGTCAGACTTCCCATGGCCTGATCTGGCTCTGGTGGCAGAGCATTCAGACCCTGTGCAGTTGGGGAGGCTGCTGCAGCTCATACTGGGCTGTGCTGTTAGATGTGAGCATAAACAAGGTATGTGACTGCTTGTATGTTAACCACAGTTGGTGTACACAGTGTACACACATGCAGATACTCATATCTATAGTATATATTTACTGCACAATGCCAGCAAAAATAATAATTCATTGTAAGGCATTGTCCAAGCCACTGACAAAGGCAGAGCCCTGCTGGGAAATCAATGACAGCAGTGAGTCTGTTCATAATGAATAATGTGTTTAATGACTCTTTCTCTCTCCGTCAACAGAATACATTCAGATCATCATGACATTGGAGGAGTCTGTGCAGCATGTTGTCATGACAGCCATCCAGGAGGTCAGCCCATCCTAATACTTTCTGCGTCATATTTTTGTACATGTATAAAACATTAACAGAAAAGCCTGGCTGAACCCTTATATGCGTGACAGCAATGTGTCTGACATGTTTTCTTTCCAGCTCATGGGTAAAGACACTAAAGGCCTGTGTGGAGCAGAGCAGTCAGGAGACCTTGAGCAGCAGGTCAGTGTCTTTACTAACGTGTTGTTTATCATATGTTTCTGTTTTAGTTTTAAACACTTGTGAATGAGTGCAATATGAAGTCTGTATAATACGAAATATATAATACTTAATTGGGCCTAAAAAAATTAAAGGCTGGATTTGGTGAGTGACTGAATTACTTACTTCATCTTGTTCTTGTGAACAGTTAAAGAAATCCTGTGAGGACCTTGCTGAACTTTTAGCTGAGAAGGAAGCACTAGCCCAGCGCTGTCAAGAGCTGGACATTCAGGTGAACACAGAGCGCATGCGCTCTCACACACATACACACGCAACTGAATTTCCAGGGTACAGTATAAACACGAGTTGGGTAATACCCTGTAAAGCTTGGGTCCATTGTCTGTAGCTGCTGTGGCAGAAGGACTGTGAGCCTATAGTCTGGGCTCTGCTGGCTCACATCGTGACAAACAGCCCATGCTCTGCCATGGCTAGAAGGCCTCGCCGGGTTCTGTACAGCCAATATTTTGCACAGTAACTGTTTAATTGGATCTCGACAGATTGATTTTTTCTCTGTTTCCAGTCTTGTTCATCTCTCACCGCAGAGAGGTAAGTCCAACATGGCTGGCCGTACGGCAAAACTAAACCCATCTAAACCCGCTGCTCGAATGTCGACTCTAACTCAGCTAATAGACGACTCAGTCAGAATCCTGAGTCCTGCGATGTATGTTGTCGTGTTGTGTGGCATTATTGCGGTGTGGTTTTATTGTGGTATTATTAACACAGGGCACCTATGTCATACTAATGCAGTGGTGCTACCCAGTATGAAAATGCCTATCGCTGACCTGAGAAGCTCAGTGTTGTGCTTTGAACAGATGTTGTAATTATGAATTTGTACTAAGGTGCCAGACAGACAATGGCAAGCCAATCTTAGACTGATGTGTGGTGGTAAAATAAAATTGATGGAGATGACAAGTGAGTAAATAAAAGGGACTAACCACGCATTAACCTTTTTCCTCAAAGTTCACATTTTCTGTGCGATGCTTCCAACATGGATTAACAGCACAGTTTGCTTCTACAGCTGGGAGAGGACGAGGGTTATCTGTGATTGAAGGGCCATGTGACTTTGCTGCTTTGCATGAAATAATTGACCAAAGAGAGATTTAACCACATACTGTCCATGATGACATGTGAATTGTATTTGTCTTTGTTTGTAATGCATATTAACTTGAACTCATCATTCTCTGTGAGAGTGGCTTTAATACCTTGCTGCACCTGGACAGGTGGCCGTACTGCAAGAGGAACGAAACAGCTTATTGGCCGAGAATGATGTCCTGACTGACCGAGCGAATCAACTTGACACATTCGATGACCCGAGCACACCTTCAGGGAAAAAACACAGCCAACTCCAGCAGCAGCTGGAGTCACTGCAGGAGGAGAACTTCAGGTTTGACCCTTTCTGCTTAAACATACCACAGCAACCTCTTTCTGGTGAACCACTGATCTATGCATTTGTAACTTCAAGGCTGGAGGCTGCAAAAGACGACTACCGGATCCACTGCGAAGAGCTGGAGAAGCAGCTGATTGAGGTGCAGCACCGTAATGATGAGCTCACCAGCCTGGCAGAAGAATCTCGTGCCCTCAAAGATGAACTGGATGTTCTGAGGTGTGTCAACAACAACAATCTGTTGCCTCCCGATAGGAGCTGAGCACACAAGTGAGAATGTTAGATGTTGAAGGAAGGCAAGGACCATGATTTTATTGATTACCAAATACTCACCAGTCAAGATGAAGTGAAATGAGCTGGCGTTTTGGCTGGTCCAAGTGGAGGCAGGAAATCAGCCTCAATACACAAGGAATTCTTCCTATGATAGAAAATCAGAGCTTGACAGATGAATTGGTTGGTTGATAATCATTAGCCAGTATGATATCGGGACTCGATTACATTTCTCCTCAATTTCTATATGTTTATTTGTGTGTCCATACAGGAACTGCTCAGATCGGGTGGTGATGTTGGAGGCCTCAGTGGAAACATACAAACGTAAACTGGAGAATCTGGGTGATCTGAAGCGGCAGATGAAGCTGCTGGAGGAGAATAACACATCCTACATGCACAACACCATCAGCCTGGAAGAAGAGCTCCGCAAGGCCAATGCTGCCCGGGCACAGCTTGAGACATACAAGAGACAGGTATGAGATAAATTCCAGAGTTGACTAAATGCCACTTGCTAGGATGAATGCATGTTTTCCCACATCCTGTTTTCTTTCTTCTGTGCATTATGATTTCTTTAAGGTCCAAGAGTTACACAAGAAGTTGACTGAGGAGACGAAGCGAGCAGACACTCTCGCCTTTGAGATGAAGAAGCTGGAGGAGAAGCACGAAACTGTAATGAAGGAGAAAGAGGTGTGGCAGTTTTTGAAACGTGTTGAGAAGACATGACAGCGATTTATCCGTCTTAAGCTGATGTAAAATTCTTCAGGAACAATTGTATGATTTGAATTGAATGTATGTCCCCTAGAGGATCATCATTGAAAGAGATTCTCTGAAGGAGCTCAATGAGGAGCTGCGATGCACCCAGGCTCAACAGTACCAGCTCTCCCAAGCACAAGCAGGTATTTCTTTACAAAGTTTCACTGAAAACAATAACCTTGCTAATCTAGGTGTATCTTCCTAAAATACACATGACGTTTCCATGCAGGGATGCTTCCTTCTACCAGCCCCAGCCATGATAACCTGGCAGCTGAATTAATACCGATTGAGTTCAGGTAATGGGAAACAAAGGATTGGTCTTCATTTTTTAGTGTAAGTGTGCATCAGTACTAACTTTGTTTGTGTGACTGTTCAGAGAAAAGTTCATCAGGCTGCAGCATGAGAACAAGATGCTCAGAGTGCAGCAGGAGGATCAAGAGGTGCAGAAGATTGCTGCTCTGCAGGCTCAGCTGGAGGAAGCACATAAGACAAGCAGTGAACTCGACACTGACAACAGGTCAACAGAGTTTCCGTCTCTCCCTCCATGAGCCACAGAAAGATGTGATACCGTACATCGATGATGTATTGTGTTGATGCCGTTTTTATGTCTTTCCTATTCATTGCGACATATCGCCAGACTGAGCCAGGAGCGGATCAGTGAGCTGCAGCAGCAGGTGGAGGACCTCCAGAAGGCTCTGCAGAGTCAGGTGGCCAAACCCGATGATGTAAGTGCGCCAACATGCACTGGCACCACTACAGAGCAAAAGCCCCACAGAGTTAATCTTCTTTGGCTGTTAGACTTTGTGTTGGAGACAATCCTTCCGTCAAAAATTCAGCAGATTTAGAGATGGAAGCCACTTCATTCTGCATTTATTTTGTCTATTTTCATTGATTTTATTTTTCAGTCAAACCTAAAGCGGAAACTGGATGCACACATGTAAGTTGGGTTTTGGGGTCTGTTCTCTTAAACTGACTGTTGACCGTGAAATGAATCCTGACTGCTGGAGAACAATAACTGCTCGTTCTTCTCAGGGTTCAGCTGAACGAGGCTCAGGATGAAATCATGAAGAAGAAAGAGCTGCTGGAGGATCTTCAGCCTGACAACACCCAAACCTGTGAGTCCCTCTTCTTGTCACGTAACACATCATTTCAAGACTGCAACCACTGGGGTGTGCCAAAACACACCAGCGCAATACGACTTCATTGAAAACTCAGTCCATACCATGTCTCTCAGCTTTGAAGGTGGAGGAGCTGATGGCTTCTCTGAAGAAAAAGGATGACGACATGCGCGCCATGGAAGAGAGATACAAAATGTATCTGGAGAAAGCTCGTAATGTGAGCGATGGAACAATGTTTTTAACATGAATTATTGTATTTACTCTCCTGAACCACAAAGCATCGTCACAGTCAATATTTCAGTATTGTATTTTCTTTCCTGCTCTCAGGTGATCCGAGCACTGGACCCAAAATTGAATCCAGCCACCGCTGAGATCCAGGCTCTGAGGAACCAGTTGGCAGACCGGGACAAGCAGATTGTCAACCTGGAAGTATATAAGCATTTTGACTTTTTCAGTCTTTGTTTAATGTTTGGAATTTGAACATATTGGATGTTGTAAATAACTTTTTTTCTTAAATAACTAATTGAATTTTTCCTCCCAGCGTCAATATGAGCAGGCCCGACTGAGAGAGCATGAGGAGAAGCTGATTGTCACAGCATGGTATAACAAGGTATTAGATTATCTTTAATTTCTGTACTGCCCTTCAAGGCTTCTTTCATATTAACTGTATATTAGAGTAAGAGCAGAAACCTCAAGTCACTTGTTTTTGTACCTTGTTCCTCAGAGTCTGAGCTTTCAGAAGTTGGCCATTGAGTCGCGTCTTGGCGGCCGCACCTCCTCCGCGCTGGCCCCTGGTCAGTCCTTTTTGTCCCAGCAGCGGCAAGTCTCAAACGCCCCACGCCGGGCGCTCTCCATCAGCGTGCCTGCCACTACCTCCAAATAGAGCCAAATGTCTCACCTTTATTCAGTGAAGGTTGAAACATACACTCCCTCTATCCCACAAGGGAGCACTCAAGTGACCTTAAATGCTACATCTGCTCTCAGGGTCACACATGAACTGAGTGGGATCTATGAGCACTTACTCACCATCTAAACCCTGTGAGTCACCAATCCATGGTTAGAGGATGCTGTCCCGCTCTTACATAGAGAATTAACCCACAGCCTGTGGTCACTTCTCTAGCTGAAGTAGTGCACCCCCCCACCCACACACAGGCTTAGTGTACTTCATATTGCTTCGTATTTCAGCTTTGGTGGCTGCAGGCTCAGCCGAACACTTAGTCTTTCCCTTCTTATATTCTGTCACTCAGAAATGAGTGACGTGTAGTTTTGTTCAGAACTGGAGCAAGTGAGTTTTAAAAAGAAAATGTAACTGAAAGTCGTTGAAATATACGTCGAACAGATCCATGATACTATGCAGTGAAGATGGGACCTTTAAGGAAATTATTGCTATATCTGGTGCTGGCCACCAACAGTTTTTAAGCATCCAACATCATAGTTTTTCTGTTTTTAAGATGGAACTAGCCCTTGGTAAACAGCTGTGAAAACCCCATATGTCACAAGTAAGTGATTAACCTCTGAGGTGCTGCAATGACAAATCACATAAAGTAAATCCAGGGCTTGCATATTTCTTGTGTCTTTAGACTCTTAGATGTGATAAGAAGGAAACTGACCTTTATATGAACTGAATGTGTTGAACTTTATTTAGTGCTGAGTAAATAGGACTATGAATGAAGTTGTACTGCTGTAATGTGAAGATGATTTAAACACCAGCGTTTCATCCTGATTTTGGGATCAGGGTCAGGATTCATACGATTGTAGCTATAGAGCTTGGATCCCTGGGAAGCAGTTGTTTGATTTTGTGGGTCGTGGCCCTCTGATCTGTTGTTGGATTGTTGATTGGTTGGTTCATCTCATTGTTTGCTGTAACACTAAAGGGTCATTTCTGTTATGGTGGTTTTTCGATCTACAGATCAGAAGCACTTTTATTTTGCTTTGCAGTGGCTGATTTCTGTACATTGCTGATTTAAAGGTGTTTTCACATAAAATTAAGAAGGAAGTTTGTTCAAACATAGCACAGAGACCACATGTGTAGTGTCACAGGCTTGTGAGGCGTTGTGAATTTAGGGAGATCAAATTTTAAAGCCTTTTTTTGTGAATAAATAAATAAATACTTTTTTCTAAAAGTGTCTCACATTAAGATGCAGTAATCTTCTTTGAATTGAGGAATTAAACACAAACACACACACACTTTTGAAATCCAATTCTACATTTCCTTTTATTTTGAGCACTTTAATCCCATAGATCGGAACAATCACAAGTCAGGCTCAGCTGACAGTCATGACATTTCATCATGTTTTTATAGCATCATGGAAACCGTCTTCAAGAAAATGTTTGTATTTTTGTATCTTTTAGTTTAGACCATGTTCCATCCATTAACATTGAGGAGGTTGGGGAACTCGCCTTTACTGCAGCTGGCCACCAGGTGGCAAGCAAGACACTGCATCATTTATAATCATATATATCACACATATTGCTGTGTGTGTAACTACGAGAGAAGTGAAAGTTTTTTATTAATTGAAGTTTATTTTTAAAGTGAGCAACGCTATAACTGAAATCTTACATTTAAAGCGAAAGTGATAAATAGACATGAATGGACTTGTCATTCACCAGCTGCTGGCAGGTTACATAATGATCCCCATTCATCACATAGTCACCCATTACGTGATTCTGTGCAGCAGCAACACAAAGAGCAGGCTACAGTTCCACTTCATTACCAATTTCATGAATCATTACTTTGTGCATCCATCCGTGTTCCTCTCACATTCTTTGCTGGAATTGTGAGAACCAGGGATGGTGATAAAAACTGTTGCAGCAGATGTTTTTTTTTTGTTTTTTTTTTAATTTATGAAACTCTTGGCTTAGTCTGCAGGACAGGGGAGCAGTTGCGGGTTTCATCGGGCCTTGGCGTAGATCTCAAAGGGGTACGGTGTTCGTGTGGCTCCAATGATTCCCTCTGTCCTCAGCTCAACTCCTTCCACCGTGGAAAAATAAAACTTCTGAAACAAATTGACGAAGAATAAGAACAGCTCCATTCTCGCCAGGCCTTCTCCCAGACACGCACGCTTTCCTGGAAAAGAACAAAGAGCAGTTCTCATCATCTACCCACAGTTTGTTCCTGCACCACTTTAAGGTTCAGTGTGTAGGATCTAGCAGCATCTAGTGGTAGGCTTGGATTCATTCACTTAATAAACACACAGATTCTTAGTTTCAGGTGGTTATAAACTCATAGGTGTACAATTTGATGTTCCATTTCAGCTGATGGAGCTCTGCATGTTTAATGATTCAAGTTTCCCACCCGCAGAGAAAGGTAAGAATGCGTCCCTCCTCACAAACTGTCCATCAGCATCCAGGAAGTGTCCGGGGTTGAAGGTGTCTGGGGTTTCCCATTCAGTCTTGTCAAACAGAACAGAGGTCAGGTTGGGCATCACACTGGTTCCCTGCACAAACCATTAACAAACACCTGTTTGTGTAATTCAGAGCTAATTTTCTCATGAATCATCCCCTTCAGTTTGAATTTGTGACTCTTTGCAGGGCGGAAATCTACTGGACTTCTTTGCACAATTTTAACTAGCTCCAGCTACAACAGGTAGGTTCTGACTAATGTAATGTCAGTTGCTGTTTTTTTTAACTTTATATTTTTCTGTGTCACAAGCAGACGCACCTTCGGTATGAAGTAACCGCCCAGTGTTGTGTCCTTGGCAGCGACTCTGAAACCATTCAGAGGAACAATGTTTCCCATCCTCTGGATCTCGTGGATGACAGCGTCAGTGTAGGGCATGTTGGGTCTGTCGGCCATCGTGGGCTGACGGCTCTGTCCGATCTCTCTGTCTATCTCTGCCTGGACCTTTTCTACAGATGAAAAAAAAAAGAGTTTAAATCTGTTGCCACTGTCGGGATCATGACAGCTACGTCTCCTCTGAGCTGCCACACCTTGGATGTGAGGGTTCTTTATGAGGTAGATGAGGCCCCACTGCAGGGTCTTTGAGGTGGTTTCACTGCCGGCCAGGAACAGATCCAGACAGCACAGAGCCAGGTTTCTTTCGTCAAAGCCCTGTTCAGTGGGTCTGTTGTGCTGTCAGGCAGAGTGGAGGCAGAGCACATGCACACTCAGCTCATAACAACTGCTCTGTCTCTGTTCACACAGGCTAATGTGACTGCAGTACTTTCTGTTCTATGAGGAAGGTGTCAATGTAATCTCGAGGGTCGCTGGGGTGCAGATCCAACTTATGCCTTTCTATCTCTCTCCTCATGGCGGCCTGCAGACGTCTGGAGTTGCTGAAGATGCCATTGTGAGGCCCGGGCAGGTATTGCATCAGAGCAGGGAACGCGTCATACAGCTGTGTAGAGAAGAAACGAGGGATATCTTGAAATTCTGTTTAAGCTTCAAGAATATTTTCTGTTGTTAACTTTTAAGTGTTGCTGTGCTGTCTTACTAGAGCCCATATGGAGCCTTCCAAGTAGGCGATCTCAGTCAGGTTCGTCAGCATGCTCTGAAAGTCCTGATCGCTGTAGTCAAACCGTCTGCCGAACACTATCTGACAGATGATGTTGGCGACAGCGTTGTTTAACAGCGACACAGGATCGAACGGCTCTCCTGAACAGAACAAATGTCTTCAGAAAATGTCTTAATTTTACTTGTACTTTCTAACTCCTACTCATAATGTTTATTTATAGATTAGTAACAGCACCAGTCAGAATTTTAGTAGTATAATGTAGTCGACTGTAGGGAAAGGCTACACTATGCAAGTACTTTTATGCTTAAAAGTCAAATGTCAGTGGTGCTTTCACGTCGCTGTGTGTTTGTGTCTGACCTGTTGTTTTTACTAACCTTTCTCCTTCTCCATCGCCTGCTGCAGATGTTGGCTCTCTTCACAGATGCTCCGCTCTGTGGAGCTCTTGGCCAGACCAAAGGTGCGTAACATGGCCATGGCGAAGCGCCGCTGTCTCCTCCACACCCTCTCGTTACTGAAGAAAAGACCCGCTGAGACACAGAGAACCCAAACATTGATAGGTCAGGACTCAGGAGACAGGTAGAAGACCACACTATGCGTCTTATTTCCCATTTCCCAATGAGCTTCTGTGAGCAGAGCCAAAACCCAGGTTTACCTGAGTTCCCTGAATAAATTCTGTCCACCATCGGGCTGTAAGGTCGATCCACAAAGTTGTCCGCCTGTGTCACTAAAGCTTCCTTCACCATCCTCCACCCAGACACAAACACGGTTTTGTGTCTTCCCAGTCGAATGCAGAACACATTCCCATAGACATCAGCGAGCTGTGGATGCAGAGGCAGAGAATAAGAGGCCTGTCGTCCATCATATGACTCTGATAAGATGCAATTGTCAGTGCAATGGACTGTCAAACACTACGTCTTAATATCAACAGGTTCTTTTGGGGCATTGTCTTTAAAAGTAAGTTTGATATCTAGTTGCCGCAAAAATCTTTTGTGCAGAATTTATAAATGAGACATGAAATCCTCTTTTAGGACATCATCAAGTTGCTCAAATACACAACACTGCATTAGATGTCCCAATGCTGTCAGCTTACCTTGGTGAGGTAAATGTGTGGCTGCTTGGCTTCGATGCTTAAGACGTTTCCGAGAAGCGGGAGCGCCGGTGGTCCTGGTGGAAAGTTAGGAGGATCCTTTTTGACCAGAAAGTAAACGACCAGCAGAGCAGCGACAGAGACGAGCAGCAGTCCCCTCAGGTCGAGCCACAGACAGAGATAATCCCCCCTCATCATGGAGCAGCGCAGGAGCAGAGACGAGCAAATGACGGAGGACTAGGATCATATTTGTTCCCAGTAAGAGATGGGATGGTGCTCTGCTGACTCACAGCCAAAAGTGGGAAGCAACAAAGTATTTGTCCTTTGTTACTTTTGAGAATGTAGGAATATAAAGTATAGACATTTGTGTTCATATGTAGGGAGTAGAAGTATAAAGTCATCAGTAAAATAAATAGTGAATTAGTCAATTACACATACAAAATATTTTTAATCTCCAAAAGAATAAAGCTACACCTTCCTGTTCATTTAGCTATTTAACAAAAGAGGAATGGAAGTTTTACTTGTGTCCTTTTCAGAGCCTGTACTTTCTGACTTTCACTTGAGAAGAGGAGTTGACTCAGCACTTGTACTTATGCCAGTCTTTTTTTTTTTTTTTTCAGAGAACCAGTTAAATGACCTGAGATAGACCCGCTACATGATGATGGTCCTCAGGCTATTGACCTGCACGTGACCAGCCACAAGGTAGTTATGTTTTCACCTTTGTCTGTTGTAAATCCTCCACATCCTTTGGGCAAGAGGTGGAGCTGATGATTAACTCAGATCACTTGACGACTGCTATCAGCTCTTATCACCACCAAATTGTAATGACATTCTACAATTATATAAATGTTAGTTGACTTTTTGAGAAGAATACGAACAAGAAATTAAACAAGTCACCTTCCTAAATGTTGGAACAGTGACAAAAAAACCTAGATGATCAAATAGCTTATTTTTCTTTTAAATTAATTGATTTAACCTTTTCAGAATTTTATTAATTCATTTATTAAACAAAATTAAACATATATGGAGCATATATGAATCAGTAACTCCCTCTCACAGAATTAAAAGTACATGCAGAGAGATGTAGACACAGGCTCAGCCCATGATGCTGCGTCAGTGAAAGCATCAGAAGGAGCTCTCTTCTTTTGTGATTTGCTTGTGTCTTGTCCCGTGGTGATTCATGGGAACGCATTCAGCGAACCTTGGCATGAACCTTGAAGGGGTGTGGCACTCGAGTCGTTCCAGTGACTCCTTCTGTGTCCAGCTTTGCTCCACCAGGGGAGGTGAAAGAGAACCTCTGCAGTAAACCAACCAGAAACAGAAACAGCTCCATCCTGGCCAGGCCCTCTCCAAGACACACACGTTTCCCTGAAGACACACACACACATGCCCAAAGATGTAAGAGCACCAGATATATATTCCAGGTCATTTAAAAAATGAAGGTTAATCTGCATGGTTTACCTGCAGAGAAAGGCAGGTGAGCTTCTTTCCTTGTAAATTTTCCGTCAGCATCCAGGAAGTGTCCGGGGTTGAAAGTATCTGGCGTTTCCCACTCGTCCTTGTCATACAGCACAGAGGTCAGCATGGGCATCAGGGATGTCCCCTAAAAACAGGATTGCTGGGTTAACACTGAACAATGCTGCAGTAAAAACAACACTCACACCTTTAATTTGTCAGTGTTCAGACTTTAAATGACGATGCAGACGCACCTTCGGTATGAAGTAACCGCCCAGTGTTGTGTCCTTGGCTGCCACTCTGGGTCCATTCAGAGGAACAATGTTTCCCATCCTCTGGATCTCGTGGATGACAGCGTCAGTGTAGGGCATGTTGGGTCTGTCGGTCATCCTGGGCTGACGGCTCTGTCCGATCACGCCGTCTATCTCTGCCTGGACCTTTTCTACAATTTCAACATGTAATTGGCTTCATCTTAAGGCACGGGGCGAATATTAAAAACCACTGACATACATTTATATTAGCTACTGCTACAATCATGTTAGCATTGTCTGTGTTTGCACTCATAAGAATGAGCTAATGTGAATGATTGATAATGATTAGCATCTCACTAAGTATGGGCAGATGCAAACTTCAGTTTCCTCTTTGCAGCTTCGCTTGTCACAAACCTTGGATCTCCGGGTTATTGATGAGATAAACCAGAGCCCACTGTAATGTGGTGGCAGTTGACTCTGTTCCAGCTAGGAACATATCCATAGAGCACATAATCAGATTGGTGTCCGTGAAGCCCAGGTCGTTGTCTTTGTGCTGTTCAGAGAGTGGACATAGTGGCGAATGATTAGCAGTTAGACAGAAAGCTAAAACCCTGCGTCCAACACATCTGGCCACGTACGTTCGCCATTTCAATGAGGAAGGTATCCATGTAGTCCCGGGGATTGTTGTGGTCCAGGTCCTTCTTGTGTCTCTGTAACTCCAGATTGATGAAGTCTTGGAGGCAAATATATTGGCTGAATAGTTTCCTGTGGGGACCTGGCAAGTACTTCATCACGGTGGGGAAGGATTCGTACAGCTACCCATAAACACAAAACAAAACAAACAAAAAAACACAGCAGATAGAAAAAGTTAATGCTTCCACTCGATTCCACCTCTCTGCTTGAACTTGTTGTTTGTTATTGACTTACAAATCCCCATATGGAGCCCTCCAGTCTAACAACCTCAGTCAGATACGTCAGCATGGTCTGGAAGCTGTGGTCGCTGTACTCGTAGCGTTTTCCCATCACCATCTTGCAAATGATGTTGGAGGCAGCATTGTTGAAGAGGCCTGCTGTGCTGGCAGCTCCACCTGGAAGACAGGAGTCCAGTGCTAGGACGAGTCCTCATGTAGCGTTATGAGATTATTACGAGTGTGTTGTATGCTACAGGTTCACCACCTCTCTCCTTCTCCAGCTCCTCCTGCAGGTACAAGATCTCCTCACAGATGCTCTGCTCTATGAGACTTTTGCCCAGGCCAAAGGTGCGTAAGGTGTACAAAGCAAAACGCCGCTGTTTCTTCCATGTTTCCCCATTACTCAGGAACAGACCACCTGCACACAAGCACGCAGACGGATAAAAGAGTGAACACGTTGTGTGAAGTCACATCTGTTCTGCACTGGGCAGGAGACAGAGGGTGGTTCCACCTGAGCTGCCTTCATATATCCTTTCAAACTTGGGAGACTGTGGTCGATCCACAAAGTTCTCAGCTTGTGTCACTATGGCTTCCTTCAGCATCTTATATCCAGTCACAAACACCATCTTCTCAGTGCCAAGGCGAACACTGAACACGTTCCCGTAGATTTCAGATAGCTGCAGCATAAGAGGGACAGATACTGGTGAGGAAAACATTTTGAAATATTTAAATGGTTAAACAAATACATAAATGTACACCGAAGACCTAACGCGTCTTCTCTCTAAAAATAACAGATTGTCAAGTAGAGCACATTTCCTCAAGTGCATTCTATTTAAGACTTTACCTTGGTAAAATATTTGTGTGGATGTTTACTGTCCATACTGAAGAAATTCCCCACAATGGGCAGACCAGGCGGCCCTGGAGGATAATTTGGTGGATTCCTGTTTTTGAGGAAATCTGCGATTAAAATAAAAACAAACAGAGACAGAAACAACCCCATTAGGTCCAAACTCAGCAAAACATTATACAGCCACATGGTTGCTAGAGCCAAAGCAGAGCCAAGAGGACTGTGCTTTTCCAAGAACAACTTCAGTGAGCAGTACAAAGGTCTTATATAACCAGCAGCAGATAGGCCACGCCCACCTCTCCCTCAGACCAGATCTTTGTCAGGGGAGAGCTGAGGAATCTCAAAGCTGTAGTTCTATGCACAAACCATTGAGTTTTCATCATTCGTTCTTTGTATACAGCAACTCTGCAGTGTTTCAGTGTACCTACAGTAGCGTACCCTTACATGGCATGACTTTTCAGGGCTTGGTCTGCGTGGCTGGGCGAGGGTGGCGCTGCAGTTATTTTCATTCTGCAAACAAGCAGCATGAAAGACAGAAAGAACTGGACAATGGCAGTGGTTTAGCTAACAGCTTACCTGTTCATCACAGAAACACTCAAACCATAGACAAATGTAAAACGTCCTCCAGCTTTCATTCCAAGCTGAGTTTGAGACCCCGATTGAATTTGTGCATGTACAATACTTTAGTGAATTATATTTAATGTTTTACTGTTTGTTCTGGTGTTTTCTTAATTTATTGCATGGTCCAAGCAAAGCCTCATCTATGTCACAATCCAAAGACTGAACTTCACCTTTACACATTGAAAGATGCAGAAGCTTAGAAATAGTCAACATTTTTCACCATGTTTCCTCAAAACATCAGGAATATAGAGCAACACAAACACTTGAGCGTATGCTATATTTCTTCTTTTTTAATTTTTCAACTTACAACCTTTGTGTAGTCCCTCAAAGGTAAGTAAGTTATTTTTGGCCTGTTTTGTGTGTGTTTTTTTAAATAAGGAAAGAGACAAAAACAAAAAGTAACAAATGTTTCTGGGGGTTTGTGTTCTTTTTACTATTTACTGTTGAGTTGAGCTGAGTGTAATCACTGTTATTAGTAGTATATAAGTAACTGAAAGTTGAAAGTTAATAACCAGCTGATGAGTCAGTGAAACTTTCATTGGTTAAGTTGTGAAAAACAGTGGTATTGACATAAAAATATATATATCTGAAAACCTGTTTGTTGAGGAACTGCGTAAATAACGGTTTAAGTTTCCTTCAAAAATCAAATAAAAAGTAATTGTACTGAAGCGAAAGACCCGGATTATCAGGAATTTGGTCATAGATGGATATTAATTTTCTATTTACATGCAGATGTCATTTTTCAGGTACGAGTTAGATATACAATCACTGTCTTCATTAAAGATGATGGACCTCTGATGTGTTCCTGCTCACTGTTGCCTCTGTTTTAGATGGGGTAGTGGAAGAGCCATCAGCGGGGTATGGCGAGCATTCTGAACGCATCTGGCGAATAGGTAAAGCCCAGCACGCCCTCCAAGCTGGGCATTTCTCCAGGAACAGGAGCGAAGGTGAAGCGTTGGAGTAGAGACGTAAAGAAAAGGAACAGCTCCATTCTGGCCAGGGGCTCCCCCAAACATACGCGTTTACCTGGGGGCCGATGAGAGTGCACATTCTAAATGTTGCTGATGTTAGCAACTTTTGTGAGACTTTTTAGACTTTAGACTTTTTATAGAACAAACCTGCTGAGAACGGCAAGAAGGCCTCTCTCCTGCGGAACTGACCCTCTGCATCCAAGAAGTGCTCAGGATTGAAGGTGTCAGGAGTCTCCCACTCGTTCTTGTCAAACAGCACAGATGATAGCAGTGTAGTTATACCTGTGCCCTGGAAAGAGTGATGCAATTTCTTTTAACCAGCTGTCAAAATTCAAGACTTTAAACTCTTCTGGGTGAGTGAGGACAACAGTCGCCTACCTTGGGTATGAAGTATTCTCCCAGTGTTGCGTCTTTACTCGCCATTTTGGGGAATCCCATCGGAACAATGTTTCCCATCCTTTGGGTCTCGTGCACGGTGGCATCAGTGTAGGGGAGGTTGGGTCTGTCGGCCATGGTTGGCTGACGAGACTGTCCTATCACTCTGTCTATCTCTTCCTGGACTTTCTCTGTAGGACAGGGAAGCAGAGCCAGTACAACAACATTGGCCATCAAAGACCAGACTGCACCCTTTAGCATAGTTAATGAGGATGAAGTGACTGACTCTGTATCTCTGGGTAGTTCATCATGAATACGAGAGCCCAGCGTAAAGTGGTTGCGGTGGTTTCCGTCCCAGCCTCGATCAGGTCGAGCGTGGCAATCAGAAGGGTTTCAATGTTGAAGCCAGCCTGAGGATCCTCTTTGTTCTAACAGGACAAGAAAACAGGCGATATTATAACATCACACAGCTCTTTGTACATCACCATTCGCAGAGGGAGCATAACTATTGACAGATTTCATCTTAATTTCCCAACAGAATAATAAAACACTCTCTCTCAGCATGGCTTACTGATGCTGTTGGCTCACGACTGGAGCAGCTAACAAACAGTACATAGTTTTGTCCTGTTAAAGGGGGGTTGTAAGGACACAAGAGCAACTGCAAAACAATCTCCTTCAGTAAATTAAAATAAAATAAAATAAAGTAACTTTTCAGAATAAATTATTTGAAACCTTAACTATTATTGAAACTTTATATGTTGAAGTGGATCAGTGTACAAATCTTTCATTGGCATGGGAGGGAATATTTCAAATCCAAAAAATTTCCACCTGGGGAAAATTGATTGAAAAAGTTATAAACATCATACCTTCTCAATCATAGTCAGGTATTCATCGATAAAATCTCGAGGTTCTTCAGAGTTCCACTCCTCCTGGTGCTTCTCTATTTCCTCCCTCAGGAACACTTTGATCTGTGCATAGTTGCTGTGGACTTTCTGGTGAGGCCCTGGCAGGTACTTCATCACGCCAGGGAAGGCATCATACAGCTGTTTGATGGGACACAGTATCAGGTCGAGAGCAGGTTTCTATGGTAATCACTAGCACATGTATGAGCAGCTCACTTTGTTTTGTTTTGATATGTCATACTTAACGTACCTGAGTCTGAGGCAAACCAGC
Organism: Pseudorhombus dupliciocellatus; assembly: GCA_016785235.1. NCBI lineage: Eukaryota > Metazoa > Chordata > Actinopteri > Pleuronectiformes > Paralichthyidae > Pseudorhombus > Pseudorhombus dupliciocellatus. Next base: position 2,069,074 of record JAFBJW010000091.1, on the reverse strand, counting down.
CAGGAAAACGGCCTCATTGTCCAACACCAGAACCTTGCGAAAGCTTTCGTCGCTGTATTCAAAGCGATGCCCGAACACCACAGAGGATATGATGTTGCTGACTGCGGTGGTCAGGGTGTAGTGGGGGTTGAAGGCTCTTCCTGGGAAAACAGGTAGTTCAAATTGGGATAATTCACACCGGACTCATTCCACATTATTCAGTCATATTAACTTCATATTAACATATCTACTCACCTTGTTCCTCTTTGAATGCTTCACAGAGACACCTGCTCTCCACTTCAATATATTTCTCCAGCGACCTCATGCCCTCTCCAAAGTAACGCAGGTGAGTGTTGGCAAACTTCCTCTGTTTCTTCCACAGGTAACCGTTGCTCAGTGCGATGCCTGTGGACATGACTCATGAGCTTGTTGGCAAAAATCAGTCCCAAATATCTGTCATTATTTCTAGTTAAATGCAGCTTAACATGGAAACTAACATCCATTGAAGATTTATTCATTGACTCACCAAGACCCTGAAAGACAACATGGAAGAGAGGAATGATGGGTCGGTCCACAAAGCTGTCCAGCTGGTTGACGAGTGCCTCTTTGACCATCTTGGGTCCCGAAATAAACACCATCCTCTCGCTGCCTCTCCTCAGGCTAAACACAGGGCCGTACTCCTGAGCCAGCTGTGCATGCATGTGTATACATAGGCAGCATACAATGCAGGGAAAGGTTTAATAGGAAACATTAGGCTTTGTAATGATTAAGATCCTTTGCACTGTGTGTGAAATATCTGACCTATGTGGTTGTTTCTTCCTATCAATTGTCCATGTAAGACCTACTGCTCATGCACCCGTTGTACGACGTGTTACTGTTCATCTCACCTTCTCCATTGTTTTGAAGTCGACTCCGGTGAAGACATTTCCTAGAAAAGGCAGGGCCCATGGTCCGGGTGGGAAATTGTGAGGCCTCCAGTTTCTTATCACATCTGTCAAAAGCAACAAGGCAAAACCAAACAGGAGCCAACCAGTAAAATCCATACAATCAAAAATAGCTTGAAAAATCATGATGTAGATGTTTCCAACGGCCCTCTGAGAAATCCTTGTGGATCCCCCCTTCACATGTGAGTGTGGAGTGGAGGGAAAACAAAAAAAAACAAAAAACAGGCTGGACCAGGGAATGTTATGTAACAATGGTGACCCCCGTCAGGACCTCTGGCTTCCTAAGACTGAGGCTTGAGCTCGTCCAGCTGACTGTTTGCAGGGAAAGCTGCAGTGATAATGGCCGCAGTAGAGAGACAGAACTGTTATAGGGTTTAGGTCAGCATTACTTGATTAGTTACACATTAACAGTCAATATTGCCACTGAAACGTTTGTTGGTTAAGTTGTGATCATTAACTACTAAACAGTGGTATTGACATAAAAAAAAAATGTATTTGAAAACCTGGCTGTTGGGGAACTGCGGAAAAAACGGCTTAAGTTTCCTTCAAAACTCAAAAGTAAGTAATTGAGTGTACTGAGGCCAAAGAGCCAGCTTATCAGGAATTTTGTCATAGATGGATATTAATTTTCTATTTACATGCAGATGTCATTTTTCAGGTACGAGTTAGATATACAATCATTGTCTTCTTTAAAGATGATGGACTTTTGACGTGTTCCTGCTCACTGTTGCCTCTGTTTTAGATGGGGTAGTGGAAGAACTGGACAGAACCGTTATAGGATTTAGGTCAGCATTACTTGTTATTACTAGTTACACATTAACAGTCAATATTGTCACTGGGACAGGGGCCAGTCGTGGTGGTTGTAAAAGTGAGGCAACATGTTCATTAATTGGATTGAAATATTATTCTGCTACAGATTACGATATGAAGGGAAGAGTAAAAAGCTGTTAGTGGCAGAATCCAGTACAAATAATGTTTCAACTAAAGGTACAATTACTGAAACCCAAAGCAGCCCACACCCCTGAGTCTAGAGAGAAATATTGGGTCACTCCATCATGCCAGTTTAGCAATGCTCCACCCTTCAACTGCTACTTATATCTTGCATGTTCTCAGGTGAGTACGTGTGCTGTTGCATAATATATGCACCCCCCCCATATTTCATCAGTAATTTGCAAAAATGATTCTATCGTCTGTCTCTCTCTGCCACTCATAGGAAGAAGACAAAGAGAGTCTGAGGTTACAGCTTTTCAAAAGCTTCTGCACACTTGATTTTTGTCACACTTTCTAAAACCTGTGTGTTCACATGGTGGTTTCAGTCTGAGGTTGGGCAGGTGAGACAAACAGAGTGCCATGCTGCTCATCAGCCTGACACTGTTAGAGGGGATTCAGTTTGCACCATTCACTTGACTGGAATAGTCAGTGGTATTTGATTTTAGTCAAGTCATGTACTTCACAATATTTACTGTCTTCATGCACTAACTACAAACATCTACTGTTGACAGATAAAAGATAAAAGGTTTAGGTGTTTCCCTCATCATTAACCTCAAGTTTGAGGTGTCTCTTATTTTCACACCTTCTGACTTCTTGGGTTTTCCCAGAAAAGCCTTTTGAAGATGCCGATGGAAAATTACAAGTAACATTTCTGTCCTCAAAGCAGACTGAATCTCTGCACATAGTGAGTGGCCTCTCTCAAGCGAAGCATGTAAGTTTGAATTGAATGACATTTGGATGTGTGTCGTCAGTTAGAGATAATGTTTGCTGAATGTGTGCGCTGATAACACGTGTCTTGTTTCCTGCCACTGCGCAGTTTGATTATCTGTGAGAAAGGTTCGGCACCAGTGAAAAAGCATCTTCAGCAGATTGTCTGACAGTCAAGTGGAGTCGACACATGTCACATGTTATGTTCATAATGTGCCAGCAGCAGCATGTTTATTGAGAGCAGGTGCTGTGGTGATGAAAACAGGGCGACTGAAGTAGGACAGTGAAGTACTCAAATATTCAAAGTCAACTGAAAAACCACCAAACTAGGTCAGAACCCACTTTAAGAGACTTAGTTTGCACAACTCGGATCAGTGTCGCCAGATACGTGTCACAGAGCGAGTCATCTGAGGGAAGCTGTGACCACTCTGAGCAACCTGTTGGATGATAAGAAAAGTGATAATCTGAGGTGCACATGTCTCACAGAGAGGACACGTGGAGCTGCTTGATCTCCGCGGCATCTGCTCTCGTCCCAGTAGCTCTATGGCCGAGGTAAGTTTCTGAGCTTTTTGGAAATGTATGAAGCAAGTCTTTCTGTACTATGAAATATGTTGTTGTCATATAAAAAAAAAACAATCAATTGTGTTTGCAGCTCTGGAATTTTTTTCTTCTGGGGGGAAACCAATGATGTGCTGAGATGAATCTCTCCTCGAATGTTTGGAGATGCATATTCATACTTCTCAATGTTTCCATCCAACGTGAGTCAGTCTGTATATCCACTTCATACCATCCATCACAAAGAGAAAACTGCATTATTGTAGCTGGTGAGGATTTCTGTGTGTGTGTGTGCAGGGTCCCCTCTGCTCCCAGTCGGCTGCCTGGACTACAGAAAAATTGGGTACCTCACAGTCGAGCCGGCTTCGCTCTTCCGCCTCGGCTCTAACCTGACAGTGCGCTGCCACATCTATGACTGCCAACAGGGGTATGGACGCTAGAAATACAGTTCAATGTAAAGGGAAATTCTGTATATTGAAGAAAAAGTGAAGAAACTACAGGTCGGATCATGTCACTGACTTTCAGGTCCAGAATCTCCCTGGATCTGAACAATGAGGCCGTGAAGGACTGGAAGGAAGTGAACTGCAGCACGGCTATTTTTTATCTGACCAATGTGCAGAGGCCACGGTCTTACGTGCTCTGCAAACTGAAGAGCCGCTATGTTACGAAGATTGTCGGGGGAATGGATCTGCATGGCGGCCGTATGTACACATGACTCTGATGACAGCAGGATTTCAGGTCCAGTGTGGAGGAGTTTGTTCTGTTCACTGCAACCCACATGCACCCATTCACACACGATACATACCATTCACTTCCACATACATCAAGGAGATGTTGGCGATTGGACCTTCAGGTTGATGGTGACCCACTCCACCTATAACAGTAGAAGTGTTCATATATGAAGCTACATCCTGACTGAGCCATAAAGACATGTGTGCAGGCTTATGAGGTTTATGAAGAAAGCTTAATTTAACATGAGGTCATGGTAGTAATATAAAGTTTATTTAAAGGTCATTTCTCATCCTGCTTGACTGCATTAATCTACTACATAATCCCTGATCTGTTTCCCCTCCAGTGCCGGCACGTAAACCTGAAAACATTACTTGTGAAACAACGAGGGCCTCAGCCTTCGTAGACTGCTCGTGGAAGAGCGGAGCGGAAACGCACCTCCCTACTGCCTACAACGTTTCAGTCTACAGGTGCGATGTGACACTGAGGTCAAACTGGGCTGCTGTTTATAGTGGTGCCATGCTTTAACACGGCAACTCTTGCTTTCATCAGAAGCAATGGGACGCAGGTGCATTCAGCGCAGACCCTGGATGCTGAGGAAATCACAATACCACGAGGAATTGTGGATGAAAACGTTAAATACCAGTTAATTATCACAGCTTACAACCACTTCAGAGCATCACAGTCGGATCCATTCATCCTGTGCGTGGAGGATATAGGTAAGCACTCCCCGCCTTTAAGAACTCACAGCTGTGAGACTTCTGGAGAAATGAGTCAACCTGTGAACTGTCACACTTTCACGAACGTGTCATGACTATCAGCAAAACTGTTTCTCTAGTTGAATAATGGCACGCCACTGCATCAGTTCCCTTTATGAGTGTTCCAGTGTTTGTTCAGGAGATATCTGGCTGTACTGAGAACTCATCGCGCTGCACATGTCCTCTTCCACCGCAGTGATACCCGACACTCCTCGTATTCTACACACAGAGTTTGAGAACAGCTCCACAGCAGCAGTGTTGACGTGGAACACCTCGGATTCCTCGTTGACTCTCAGGTCGAGCGTCAGGCTCCGCACAAACAACGGCTCCTGGGTAAAATAAAAGCTTTCGCCGCAGCCTCTGTCAGACGGCGAGCGGGTGACCTGACGCCTTGATGCTTTCTAGGAACCCAGACAGCCATCAGAGCTCAGTGAGGGCTTGATAAGAGTGGATGGCCTGAGGCCTCTGACTGAATACGAGTTCCAGATCAGGACGTGTAACTGGACACTGGTGACCTCCAGCGAACAGCCGTCCTGCAGCAGGTGGAGCTCGTCTGTGAGGGGGAGAAGTCCCGGAAAAGGCAAGCTCACTGCCTCGGCCTCAGAATGTGCTGATAACAGCTTCGTTCATCACTCACAGTCCACATTTTATCATTAGGTCCATCTCAGCCCTTAAGCGTGTGGAGGATGTTCAGCAGCCTGAGCGTGGTGATGGTTCTATGGAAGGTAATCTGTGGTTTAAATATTCAAATTGATGACTCAAAAATACGTCAATTACTAGGAATGGACAGATGGTTCTGCTCGGGACATCTAGACCGCTCAATGATTTGAGGACCAGGTAAACATTTGGGAAAATCTGTTAAATTGTTCTCCTCTTCTCTCTTTTTATAAATTTGACCCTCAGAAATTACACAAGAAGGAGAGGAGAGAAGAGAAAAATAACCTCGAGTGTGTCTCTACAACTTCCATATATTATTTTACTGCTCCTTCTGGATGATGGAGAAATCTAAACCTGAAGGGATAATCGCACTTCTTCCCCGCAGCCTCCACCTCCCGGCAACTACAGTGGCAAGGTGCAAGGATACAAAATATTTTTGGATGAGAAAGAGGGAGCGACCTGCCCTGCAAATTCCAGTCAGTGGTCAGTTCGGGCACCAGCGAAGGTTCGGACCCTGAGCATCATTGCTGTCACTTCATACGGATCCACCCCGGCCGCTGATGTGCCGCTCACACACTCAGGTACACACACAACCAGCACAGGAGACAGAACCTGACAAAGGAAGTTTTTTTTTTAAGTAATGGATGTAATGGATAAGATTAGTAATGGATGGATTTAGTTTTTTAAAGTAATGGATGAGGTGTGATTCTGGAAATGCAGGTTTGTTTGGGCCTGTCCTGAGAGAGCTGGCTCCTGCAGCTGACGGCGGCGCTGTGACCGTCTCCTGGTCGTGGCCGGGGCCCAAACACTGGGCCACATCTGGAGGAGAGCTGCTGCACTATGTGGTGGAGTGGATAAGTGTCCCGGCGACACAGCTGCAGTGGAAACAGCTGGACAAAGATCAGAACAGCACCTCCATCACAGGTTCTCACACACGCACACACGACTCAAACTGAGGACAAACAGTGACCTCCTGTGATTCATTGGTGAATTACATCAGTTTTTAGAATCACAACACTTTCTGAGCACTGACATAAGCCTGTCAATCATCAATTTGCCGTTCAGTCATAATATTTTTTAAATATTTGTGTAATTGTTTGCTTTGTTTCCCTGTGGTTTCAGGTCTGAGCGCAGGTGTGAGGTACAACGTCTCTGTGTACGCTGTGACCACCAGAGGTGTCAGTGCTCCATCCTCTGGCCTCGTCTACTCCAAAGAACAGAGTGAGATTCATTCGCTCAAAACCAGCTGATTACTGACACTATTTCAAATATAAAGATGTTTTTAATAAGGTCGGCATCCTCATCTTTTTAAGGATGCAGATGATAACACGTGATAAACACCCACCATCATCTCCCGGCGTCATTATGTTTCATGTAGGACCTGTGTCTGCTCCTGTCCCGTTGGTTCTGGTTCATGAGTCCAGGCGGATCCTGATCCAGTGGGACGAGCTGCCCGTGGGCCAGCGGAGGGGCTTCATCACTAACTACATCCTCTATGTCCAGACAGCGGACTCCAACAGCACAACACTCAGGGGTGAGCGTTGAGTGTCTGTTCTCCATATCTGAATCGAGGCTTTTATGTTCATAGATAAACACAGATGCTTGATTGGTGTGTGTCAACAAAACCAAACCTGAAAACTGTCTGCAACCATCTTTCTCTTATCTGAGTTCAAGTTTTCCTTTAAATAAAACCAGTGTCAATAGTAGTTTTCTTTTCAGAATTACTTGAGTGTGACAGGATTCTTCACAGTTAAATTACCCTTTTTGTGTTGATCTGTGAAGGAAACAACTTTGTCATGCGTCGTTTCCTGTTCACGTCAAGGTGCTCATTGGTGTGTGTGTGCGTGTGTGCGTGCGTGTGTGCGTCTGTGCGTCTGTGTACTTTCCTCGGGCGAACAAACACTTTTTCCAGCGTGTTGCAGTCGACGCACACATGTCTGGCAGATCATACATGCAGTAGTGTGCATGCATTGTGTTTCACTGTTACATAATGGAAAGTGTGGAACAAGCATTCCACCAATACTCCCCTCCCACAATGCCTCAGTGCATCAGCAGGGTTTTTCTGATCTTACTTCCAGTAATGTCAAACGTTGTAGACAAAACAAAAGAAGAACAACAGCTGGGATTAGTCCCCATTTTCCTACAAAGACAGCATCTCATTCATTCATGACCGATAAAGAAAATTCATCCCCACATTTTTAGGTTTGCTATTTTTACCTCCGACAGCCCGATCTACACCCATCCTCTCCTTAAACACAAATAGCTGGTTGTGGGTAAACCGTCGGATGGTCTGTTAGAACATGTATCGTCTCAGCATGGAGCTGGCAGCTGCAGACGTTGGGTAGTTGTGGAGGTAATCATCATTTTTTACAATGTCTTCAGTGAATCATATTTTCTAGAACTCGCTTTCGACCACAAACAGGAAGCCACGCGGCTACGTGCACACATGCAACCGTAAAGGATGTTAGTAACCAGTCTGCTTGACACCATTATTTCTGGAAGTGTAAGTAAATGTACCTGAGAGTTTACCTTTTCCTCACACGCCACATCCTTCACAGGACGCTAGAACTCCTTTACGTCTTTACTGGCCAGATCGTTGCCAGAGGAAATGAATGGTAAAAATGATCATACACCAACCCTTCATCACTTTGAAATTAAACATTGGAATAGAATCTTTATTCCCATGCTCTTAGAACATATAAATAGTGCTGCATTTAGCACAAATTCACTTTTCCCTTCAGGAGCAAGTGAAGACTAAAACAGAAACCACTTTCATTAGGTAACAAGAAACAACTGGACATTATGTTGTTCTACTGTAGAACTACTAATATGCAAACTATAAAATAACTTTAAAAGGCATTTGTCAGTCTAATGTCCCTCTCTGCTGCCACCAAGTGGCCAAAAATATTTTCTTAATTGTGCCAAATGATTAAAAAGCCTGACTCTGTTCTCTCCAGTGGTGGTGCCTGGCTCCGGCCCCAGACAGATGTGGCTGGACTGTCCTGATGGGGCTCTGGCTCTGCAGCTTACTGCGTCCACGTCAGCAGGAGAAGGTCCACAGGGCAGCCAGATAGTGTCCCAGCCCGCAGCTCCTGCTGGTCAGTCTCCTGCCGCCGCCATTTTAAAAACAAACACACCCAACTCATTACACCTGCAAATCTGAAAAACTGAAGAAAACAAGTTGTTTTCTTAACCTGGTGAAAACTAGTGTACTTGTCTGTCTCTCTCCTCTTCCAGACAGCCTGGTGATTGTGGTTGTGTTCATCATCACCCTCTTCATCGCAGCCACAGCCAACCTGATGTGCTGGAGCTGTGTGAGGGACAGGTAATAAACAATAAAAAAAAAGAAACGTTGCTCGTCACAACAGGCAGCAAATATTCAGGTCAGGTGTAACGGAGCCCAAGTGTGATCTGGTTATCCTGCAGAAGATTCTGAATGAGCTTAGGTTTTGTTTTTCTGGTAACCAGGATCGCTGTCGCTGTGGTTGGTTTCATGAAATACCACACAAACGCTTCTGTGCATCACGATGAGAAAACCTCACGAAGACACAAAGACAAACCTTACACTTGCAGATTCCCATGAAAAAGAAAACCGTGTGCTTCTCATGTTCTGACGTCACCATCACGTTTACATTTCCGCTGCTGACCAGATATTTTGTGTTTTAATTACGTGAACGTGCTGAAATCACCTGCAGCTGATACTAGCATGTCTTCATCAGGCCTGTAAAGATTGACTGTCTTTCTGTCTCAGGATCAAACAGAGGTGTGTTTCTTGGTGTCCCACCTGGCTTGTTGAAGACTTACCAAAACCAGAAAACAGTAACGCCATCAAGCTTCTGGGGGTAAACGTCTGTTTTTGTTGCCTAACTTGTATAGCAACAGCTCAAAAATGCAAATATCATCAGCAACCACAGTACAATTAGACACTGTTACATCATTTTACACACGTGGCACTCAGTAGAGCGTATGCCCCTGAACGCACCGAGGGCAAGGCCCAACAGTCCCGTCATAAAATCACATTCAAATTCACTACTTCCACTTTTTAATTTGGATTTTATCTAATATCAATGTCCTCAACGTTGAGTGATTTTCCTCCTGAAGATCCAACAATTCTTCTCTGGGAATTCTTCTCTATCTTTGTTAATGAGAAGAAAACAAATTCTTGGTTCTGTTAATGGATCCTGATCCCAAAATGTGATGAGTTATGCTTATGAATGACCTGATTGTCTATTGACCACTATGCTGACGGAGGGTTGATGCTGTGTTTGAGTGCACAAAACACTTCTGAGGTGTCAGGGGTATACTGCAGCCAAATGTATACATTTGAAGTACTTGGTGGCCAGTTCTTCCAGACATGCCTCGACACTGCTCCGGCTGTGTGATTTGACATTTTTGCATTTCAGGACCATCATATATTTGTCCAACACATTTATTATATATTAATCCCATTGGACAGTCAAATCAAATTCTTTTTTTTTGGGGTCTCCAGCAGGACAGAGGCGAACCGTCCTTCTTTTCCAGGGACAGTGACCCTCTGCTGTCACGCGTCAGTATGAACTCTGTGGTGATGACTGACTTAGGACAACCAGCCGCAGAGACACCCCAACTAGCATCTGACACTGGGACAAAGCTTGTTGAAAGGCTGACGGAACACATCAGCTACAAACCTCACATTGCCACTCTGGCTTCACGAACAGAGGAAGTGGATAGGGAGCCAAGGGACGTACCAGCCAATGGGGATGAGGAAGTACATCTAAGTGAACTTGGAGGACTTCTCGGAGCCTTGCTTTCTACTGTGGAGGTGGATTTATCTGATTCACCTCTGGAACTGACCCCCAGCTCGGTTGGAAGCATTTTGTTGCCTAAAACTCCTGCAGCAACAGACGTCCTCAGCAGAGGATTCATAAAAGGGAGGACAGAGACTGAGTGCGAGGCTGAAGTGGACTGTCCCTCGCTGGGACGCCAGGGTGAAGTGCAGACTCCTGACGTGGCAGACACTTGTCTGTCCCAGAATATCGCTGAGGTGATGCTGAGCGAAGGCTACTTCCCTCAGGTTGCTTCACTCTGTGACACATAGAGGTGGCTGGGACAATGGGGAGGACACAGGACAACCTCCACTGAACTTCAAGAAAGCATTACCCACACACCAGTTCACCTGAGATATGGGACTTCGTGAGATGATCACATGATCGCTTAAAAACCAATGAAAACCATATATTCGTCTCACCATCTCTGCCTGGCGGTGGGCTGTGGTATAGTATATTTACTTTGTCACTGTACTTCATCGTTACTTTATCTGTACTCAAGGAGATTTATTTTCATTTATACTTCACTTTTACTCCACTACATATATCAGCAAATATCTGAGTTAAATGTTTGTGCGTATGTTTGTTTTTGGATGCCTACGGTTACTCACGTAGAAGAGTGAATATGATCATTGTTACTTTAGTAAACTTGCGTGTATTTATTTGTACTTTCACTGAATTAAAAGGTTTGAGTACTTCCTCCACTACTGCACTCTCCATCCCACCTCACCCTTAGGAAAGTCATCTTTATCCAAACCCTGCATTCACTGCTGAAGCTTGAGTGACACTTTGTGTGAGACAACATCATTTGTCAGTTAATTTGGTGAGATCAGGTTGGGTTTTCTCTGTTGTGTTCTCTGTGTGAAGTTCCAACTTTGTGACATATTTATGATTCTGCTCACACAAGCACCATCGACAGTTTTTTTTTAGGACTTCCTGAGAGCTATCTCACTTCCTCATTGGCAGTCGTGGCACTCATTGGCACTTTTCAGGGGGGTCTCTCCTTCGCACTTAAGCAGGAATACACCTCTTGCTGCCTGTTGCTTGCTGCCTGGGCTTTGCATTGTAAAGCACAGGGGAAAGCCCCCCTTCTGAAGCACATGTGCATGTGGCTGACGCAGTGTGACGACGCCTGCGTGGAAATTATCACGATGAAGGTTCTACTGGAGGTTGTCGTGTTTAATGTATTCATTTCCAACGCAACCAGTCTGACTAGTGGCTTGATTGGTTGCTCTGAATGTGATTTTAAACTAAACAAGGTCACACCCACATCTGCATCGTGTGTGGTGTGGACCCGTGTTATACTGTCGTCTGATCCAAAGGGACAGATGTTAACAGGATGTAGTAGATCCTGCAAAATCTGATGTGAACAATTAACAAAAAAGTGCAAGTAAGATACAAACTGTGTGTGTGTCAGTCTTGGAATGTGACTGTTGTGCCTTAAACCAGAGGCGGGGCCAGTAGCAGTGTCTCCTCTGCTGCCACTTCAGTGTATCAGTCAGACGTGCAGCTGTGATGACAGATGTTGGAGAGCGCCGCACGCTGACGGACAGAGCGGTGTGAGGCCCAGGGGACACGGTCGATGTGATGTCTCTGTGAGTGAGTTGAAGGGTTTTGCTTTTTAACTTTTGTTTGTACGATTGATGAAGCACTTTACTCTGGCGTGCGTCCTCATACCTCTGTGGAGATGCTGTCATAGGACCTACACTGGCATATGTAAACTCTTGCTTTTAAAGAGTTCATTTGTGTGCTCTTTTTTTAAATTTTGACTTAGCAACAGGACAGTTACTGACGACTCACCATGTCTCAAACATGCTCCGTCATCCTCGCCGTCACGCTGCTGGTGGTGCAGCTTTGTATGGGTAAGCCCGGACCTCTCTACCATTTCCAACATTTGTGTTAGCTTGTAAGATACATTTTTATTTTCTCTGATTTGATTATGATTTGGAGCTGAAAGTTATTCTATTTTTTCTTCAAAAATCTCCACCTAAAAAAGTTTTTGTTCAAGACAAAGGTGGCGACGCTTCCTCATGTGCTCGAAAACATCAACTGAACAGATCATGAGTCTGTTGAGCTCACCTCAACTATATTATCAGCTAGAAGACATTATGGACACGTCTCTGGAGCCTCATCATGGCTACCTCTGTTTTTAGGTGAGAAGTCCTGCAGCATCTGGTCCAGCGCCGGAGCAACGGTGCCGCGGGAAACCAGTTTTGAGGTGTACTGCACCTTTAACTGCAAGTGCAGGGGCTCCATGTACAGCGGCCATCCAGCCACACCACAGACACACACTAAGCTGAACGCTACAACCATATATTTAAAGGTGGTGAACATAACAAAGAACAGGACCTACAGCTGCCAGTGTAACTGTTACTCTGCACCGGAACCCTGTGGACTGGACATCTTCACTGGGTGTGAGTATGGAGAGAAGCAACAGCTCTCTGAAACTTGTGTCTTTTGATTTGAAAGATGATCACGTTTCAAGTAAGACCCATGCACCACCTCATGATGTCTACGCATCACGCTCATTGAAAACGCATGTGAACAGATAAATCTGGGTGTCGACTTTCTTCTCAGGGCGTCACTCCAGCTGGTTCTGCTTTCTCTTCTTTATTTAGACTTCTCAGTGTTCACATGTCGAAGACGGCAAGCAAAGCGTCTCAGCTCGCTGTTGCTCAGTCTGTGGGGAAAAGCTTGGGGAAAAGCTTGCTGTTCTGACGTATTGAAACCGATCGTTTAAGAATAGTTTGTGCTTGGTTTTACGTATGCTATGAACTGTTGTCATTAGTGACTTGTCGTGTTATTAGTGCTTACAAAATTTATCTTGCTAATGTGTGGGAATGAGAACAATTCGTTTCTACACTTGGCAGGAAAAATGTCAAACAGGAAGTAGTATTAGGGCTGGGGGGGGGTGAGAGATATGAGGATGAAGTTTAACTTGAGAAGTCAGTAAAACCTAAATGAGAAAAAGGTCATATCAAGATAATAAAGCCTTTTTAACAACATAAGCAGTAATAAACCCATGACTGCTGGAGTTCCCTCTCCTTTGGAATCTAAAATCTGTAAACAATCCTATTATTCCTGGAGATGTCTCTTGAATAGATGTCGACCATGAACAAACCTTTCCTCCAGAGGAAGAGAGAGCATTCTAGTTTCTTGCAGAATCCCTTCAAGGTCATGGAGAGTGCATCTCATCCAAGATTAAACAGTCTATTCTTCTTCTTCATCGTCCATCAGATGTACCAGATCTTCCTAAAAACCTGTCGTGCATCTACAAGGTCCTCAATAACAGCAGCGGAGATGTGCTCTGCACCTGGAACAGAGGGAGGAACGCTTATTTAACAGTCAGTACAGTGCTGTGGTGAGTTCAAAAGAAGAGGAATTTGAAATTGAACATGCCGTCAAACCGTCCCGTGACAAAGTGGCACTGTTACACTACCTGCTGACCGTTGGCGTGTTGTGTTTTTCAGGCTGAGAACTGTATCTGGAAATGACACGAGTGAAGCGGAGCCGCATGACGTCTCCAGTAAGGGAACTGGTCCACTGTCCCGTATGGTCCCTGTTCCCAGGTCTGTGCAGCTCATCTCTGTGTGGGTTCAAGCCAAAAACGCACTGGGCAATGTGGAGTCTGCCCCCGTCAACTACAGCCTCACTGACATCGGTAAGACCCACAGAAATGGCTGGTCTCCATTTCATGGGATGACATTTTCAAGGCTTGATTGGATGATGAGAGTGTGTCTCATAATCTCCCCCGATCCTTCTTCCAATGGATGAAAGGTTTTGAATTGGATTGAATTGAATTGGATTTTTTTTGCAGTTGCAGGATAACGCGATAAACTGATCAAAGTCACTTGTGTCTGACCTCTGCACAGCGATCCCCTCACCGCCTGCTGTCGGCCGACCAGAGTGCTCCTCCCGGGAGTGCTCCCTCACGGTGGAGCAGCCCGCGGCGGCGCAGCGGCTGCAGATTCAGTACAGAGCAGAGGAGCAGACATGGACATCTCACCCAGATCAAGTAAGAAGACGCTTCAGAGATGAGATGCTGTGGGAGATATTGCAGTCGGTTGCGAAAAAACCTTTGTGGTCGACATCTTACGATCTCATCTCATAGGTCTGATTCAAACCGATAAAGAGGTATGAGTGTCAGGCCGATGAGTTCAGAGGTGAACTCTCAGTGAAACATCAAAACAAGCTGAGGTGTACCTGCAGTGTGATCAGAGATCTGCGCCAGTATTCTTCCCACACTCAGTTTTTATCTCATTTACTTTTATCTTGAACAGGCACCGCATTAGTATAAATTAATCAAACATGACTAGACTGGAAGGCATTCTACTGCAAGTAAAACTGTCTTTGAGAATGAGTGACTTTATATCATAGATATATATATATATCTATATGCTATATTACATTTTTCATCCACAGAGCGTGCAGATGGGCAGAGTTCAGGCCCGGTGCATCTCCTCTCTGGAGCCCTACAGCTTGTACCATTTCAGAGCACGGTCCAGTTTCAGCAACGGCCTGTGGAGTCAGTGGAGCGCAAACGTTTCCAGCTGGACTGAGGAGGAGGGTAAGTGACCAGCTACCAGGGGGGTTTCAGGGGGGTTGTTTATGTCGTAAGATGTGAATGGAGCGTTTACAGTATCTCTGTGGTTTGAGGCTGTTATCGGATCACCACTCTCTGCCTGCAGGATAAACCACTGAAACAGTCCTCAGTGGGTTGTGTGTTGATTTAAAAAAAAAAAAATGTGCACAGTTGCGAAAGGGCATGCAACAAAATAAACACAAAACCAAAATACTGGAGTTGAGTTTTTGTCAGTCGGGGCAAACTGAGTCAGAGTCTGTGTCATAGACACGAAGTAGTCGAAGCTGAAGAGTACTGATGGTGTGAAGATAAGCATGTCACCTCTTAACGTGCCGCCATCAGTTTCGCACAAATAGCAGCATCAGATCCGGAGAAGAAAGTGTCTCAAAACTCTGCTGGCTTCTGTTCCAGTATTCAGTTCGTGAATGAGCTGAATTACATTCGTGTCTCATCCTCCTGCAAAAGTGATTTCACCAAATCAATTAGCATTGCCTTCAAATACACACTTTCCTTTATTCAAAGCAAACTTTGTAAAGAATTAAAGTAAGCGCTCTTTCCTGAGTTTACGTATTTCAAGGTTTACATGCAGTTAAGACTCAAAAGTGTTGGGATTCACCATCTTGAGAGAGAAGTTTAGTTAACCCCATTAAAAGACAGAACACAAAATAAAGTAATATTTTCTGGTTTTGTGGTGGATGTTTAACTGTTTGTACTACAATTCGCATGACTGGAAGGAAATAGTTCACCTGCTTTGGTAAACAGCTTGCATCAATGTAAATATTCCAATGAGTGATTATATAGATATTTTTTTAACGACTCGTTGGAGTGTATTAAAATCATATTAAGCATAATGAAAGCAGAGGTGGAGTGCTGACGGCTTATGGCTCACTTCTTCCTCCTGAGGAGGTGCCTCAACTTCGATACTGGGCTATCACATGTTCACTGACGTCGCCTCAGTGTGCTACAACAGAGGAGAGTGACTTTTGCTTTCTGTAGCAGGAATCATTAACAAGAAAAATTCAGTCATTTATTTCATCAGATTTTTTTCATCAACATCTATGAATTATTCCTTTGAGAGATCGGTTGGGTTATCAAATCAAAACCCACTTTGTTGAAGAAAGTGACTTTAATTATTTTTTTTTTAATCAGCTATTCCATTTAGTTCTCTGTGGTAGTAGAAATATTCTTTACATTAACCTCATCATATCTGCCATAATGTGTCATTTTAATGGAAAGACAATTATGTTCAATGTGTCTTAGAAGTGTTTGACAGACTCACGTAGGAAACTTAAACAGACCTGCAGAGATTATGAGTTGCCTTCAAAGAGTTTCAATTAATTCCTTTACTGAGTTACAGCTATTAACAATCTTTCACACTGTGATGTTTTATTGTTTCAGCTCCTGAAAAAGAGTTGGACGTGTGGTACGTTGATTCTGCATCTGACTCAAAATCCCTGCGGGTTTACTGGAAGGTGCATTTATTTATTTATTTATTTATTTTTTTATGAACTGCTGCGTGACAGTGACCACACAACAACAGTCTGTAATATTTCATTGTCTCCAGTGCGTTCCCTCCTCTCCGTCTTGCTGTTTGTGTGGGCGTGTGGTGCAGAGTTGTAACCATAGTAACACATCCAGAGCTTTACTGTCAGTACTTTGTTCTGCATAAGCTAAAGGTCAACTCTTGACCACTTCTGAGGTGTGACAGCCACACACACACACACACACACTTGTACATCCCCTCACTCCACCACAAGCTAACATTCATTTCATGTCATGACAAAGTCACTGTGAAAAGTAAGTGAAACCTGAGTACAGACACCACGGTTTCAGTTTACAAGAAATTAGGAGCTGAACAGAAATGATGTGTCTTACGTGCTAAACCTGTAGCGCGTTAACTTTGAGCATCCTGTACTCACAGCCAAATCCCAGGCGCATGTTGAAGCTCCAAAACCTTTTTCTTATGCGTCAAGAAAATAATGATTATGTAATGACGTTGTTTTTCCCGGTTGCAGGAGCCGCACGTGTCCATCACAAGAGGGAAGATCCTAGGGTACAGAGTCAGGATTCACAGCCCAGACTCTGGAATGGATCTCGTCACAAACTTCAGCCTTGACACCAGGAATTTTTCTGTCCCATCCTGTGCTCACTGTGAAGTCACTGTGTGGGCTCGTAACTCCAAGGGGTTGTCCCCTCCCGCTACCATCACAGCACATCACACCAAAGGTAGGAAAAGCTGAATTTCAACACTGAAATTCTTATTTCTGGAAGCTGAAGACAGTTATGTTCACTCGTGCTCCTCGTCTCTCAGTCAAGTCCTCTCAGGATGTGCAAGTAACTACTGGCAACCACAATGTCACCATCTCATGGAGGAAGCCTGACACTGCACTGTCACCAGCCTCCTATCTGGTGGAGTGGTACCCGGAGGGTCAGAGGCTGGAGCAGCTCAGATGGGTGCGACTCAGCGGCAATGACGACCACGCAGTCATCACAGGTGGGACATGTGGCGCTACAACAGAGGCATGAATACAGCTTTATTTGAGGGTCACATAGTCTGACAATTACTGACAATGATGCTTCAATTGTCATTGAAGCACCATTCATCTCTGTCAGACATTTGTCCTATATGCATAGATCTTTTAAACAACAGTTTGTTCTTATCCCTGTCATTAACAGTTTGATGAACATATTGATGCCCTTTTCTGTACGCAGCCGTTAAGCCGTATGAATGTCACGAGGGCGCAGTGTACGGTTTCTATAACGACAGCTCTGTGACCAGGATGATGTTTTCAGGTGTCGCCACTTTGGAATCAGGTAAGATCAGAGAGGTGCTACACACATGATGAATATTATTTCATTACACACTAAATCAAAATATCTTCATAGTGCTTATTGTTACTTATGGAAATGGTAGTTGCATGATTCTAACTGGTAGAAACTGCAGTGTTGAACTGAATTTATCATGTTCCTCCATGTTGTTGGTGAGCAGTCTTTGTGGTCTGTGCTTGTTGGTTGCAGCCCCAGAAGTTGGTCCATCGTTCCACGGGACGGTTGAGGGACAAACAATGAAGGTGGCGTGGACGGAGCTTCCCAGGAGCAGGCAGAGGGGCTGTATCACCAGCTACACCATCTATCTAGAGAACAGCACTGGACACCAGCAGCGATGTAAAGAACGGCTTGATCTGTTGGGAGAGAGGGAGAGGTGTCAGGAGACGAGGGGACAGAGATTTTTTTTTTTTTTTTTTTTAAAGAGTGAGGAAATGTATGTTTTCTGAAACAAGCAGGATAATCGTGTGTGTACGTTTTTCTATTTCAGACCCGATCCCAGCTTCGGACCGGACGTACGTGATCCAGAACCTGTCTCCTGCCACCTACAGCTTATGGATGACTGCGTCCACCACTGAGGGGGAGGGCCCTATGAGTCAACAACAACTGAAGTTTCTCATCCAGCGTAAGCACATATGAGACTTTTGGGAAAATGCATATGTGAGTTCACTGACGTGAGTTAGAAACTTGCCAAAAGCACTGGAATATAATTAACTGTTGGTCCTTAAGAATCTGGCAGAATGCCTTTCGATGATAGTTACTATGGAAACACCCACTTCAGATCTTCTCCCTGTGTTTCTCTCATGTTCGCAGACGGAACTCTACTCGCCAACTTCCTTTTGTTTGGTGCCATCTGCTTCATTGTGGTTTTAGTGTGCCTCTGCCATTTTTCATCAATAAACCAGAAGTAAGTGAGCGACAGCAGCACCATACGGACTCACAGCTAAAAAGTCTCATTGAAATGATGCGTCATGAACGAAAGGGTCATTCAGCTACAGCACGTCTTTATCTTTCCATCGTTTCCCACGTTCCCTCAGGTTCAGGGTGTTTTTCCCCTGCCTCATGCTCGATGTCGTCCCGGATCCTGCAAACAGCAAGTGGGCAAAGGAGTACATACAGGAAAAGGTATTTACTGTATGTAGAAGACAGATTTGAATGATTGTTGCTGGTTTGAACCTTGACCTTCCTCCCTAACAGGGCAAGATGAACCTCCAGCAGCAGCACAGCAACTCCAGCGCAGCCGAGGAGGAGGAGCCGATCCTGGTGGAAATTGAGGAGCTGCCCAGGCAGAGCGGGGACATATCCACATCTACAAAGACCTCCTTACTGCGGCCCTCTAAGATCAGTCTGGATTTAGACAGCACGCCAACGTACCCTCTAACCACGTTCATCAAGAGCATCTCCCAGGATTCAGACAGCTCCGATCACACGCAGACCTCCCAGGGCACGAGCTCAACTGTCGACTACATCTCATCACACGGTCTGGGAGATATGGATGAGGATCAGGAGGAGGAAGAGGAGGAGGAGGAGGAAATGCTGGGTTTTTTCCCCAGTCACAACCCCTTCACCGGACCCATGGTCTTGGGAGGAAAGTTAACGCTGGATGCGTTGAAGATTGACCTCTGCAGTGAGTTCTTTCAGGACAGCTAATTTAAAACCACGACTCCCTGGTGGGACCAGTGAGATGTTTGAGAGGACAAACTGGTGAAGATGATGAAGGACAATAGCCTTCAGTGAGTTGTCTGGATCACACTGGGACATACATGAACTACCTCTACAACTCGAGACAAACTGTAATCATGAATCTAGCGGTAATTAAGTGGCAATCATTGACTTAATGTGCACGGAACTTCAAATTGTATGCATTATCCTTTTCTTCTGTCAGAATGGCTATAGACACACTAACAACATTTCTGCCCGCTCAAATTTAAATTTGCTATACAAAAGAAAACATTTCTTCACGTTTTCAGCAACGTACCGGAAACAGTACAAATCATATTCAGAACTGCTCTTAAAATATTTTCAACCAATGAACATCTCTGTTCAGATATACTTTCTACACGTTTGGAAACTTATGATTTGTGATTTTAATTATTTTACCTTTAGTGATTTGTCTAGTTTTAGGAACAATGAAAATAAATGATCTAAGGGAGTTTGTAAGTTTAAAAAAAAAAAAAAAAAAAAAAAATCACCCAGGGAACATCTTGTAAAAAAATAAATAAATAAAAAAGCACATTTTTGGAACTGACATCTGACTGTCAAACATATCTGGTTTAAATTAGTTGGGAGTCATTCCCTCACTAAACGCAGGTCTAGAACAGTGGACTGAAAACCAGACTTGCAAAATAAAATCTTGGTGATAGTTTAACATTTCTTACACTTGCTCCATTGCATCTTTCCCAAAAAAAAATGTAACTGTGGCACTGTGTGGGAAATATAACTGGCAACAAGTCGAGCAAAGCAATGAAGACCAGAACATTTGACCCTTTGTCCGTGGACAGGGTAAAAAAGTGACGCTGCAAAAATATTTATCGACCATCTTTATTTACCGACAGAGGTCTCCAATAGCAGGGCTAGAATTCACACATCTGTAGAGCACTTCAGTTGTTCCACACAAGGACGACTGTATTTCTTTCAGAGCAATTATGCAGTGGTGCCACTGTGAGAGCTACAGGGCGAGTCAACAGTGGAGGAAAATATCAGCACAGAACAGACTGCCGAAACAAACGGACACTGGGCTGAGTTTACATCTGTGGAAGGATGCTCGAGTGGAGTGTGTAAACAGTCAGGAGGCCCGAGGGAGGCTACAGCTGCATCAAGACATTTCCTCTCCGAATCACTTTGAAGAAAACTTTTGATTGACTTCCACATGGTGAATAATCGGAGGTGAAATGTGCGAGGAGGAAGAGACACTTGATTGTGAACAGCACCCCAAGCACGAGTGAATCGGAACACACGGAACAGCCTGCAGCTTCAAATGAACCCACTTGACAAAAGTCACAGGATCTATGTAAATTTTGCAAAGAAATGACCAATGTGTTCCTCCAAAATGACTCAATGTTCTTCCTTAAAAATCTAAGTAAAAAAAAAAAAGAAAAAAAGAACTTCAATACAGATTTAGGCGCCATTTCATCAATGCACTGTCCTATTTGCACCATGTGAAATACAGTCTCTGAAAGAATTTATGAAAATAGTCAAGATTTACAGGCCTAAGTTCATAAAAGAATAGACCTCCTGTATAAAATATAAAACAATACCCCAGTGCTAAAGAAAAGAAAAATCCTTAAATCTCAATGACTGAAGCTGTAACTTCATCAATAACACCCGGTGTGGCAGAGCCAGGAGCTTGGGTCGGAGCTCTGCCGTGCCCATTTCGTAGCAAGCAAGCAAGCAATGGCACACACCAAGCTAAAAGATACTCTTCTTATGCTTACATTTCGAAAACGCATATTTTCAAGCAGCAATTACAAAAATTTATCAATGGACAATGCATAACCTCTGAAAAAAATACTGTATGAAAACATCCCTGCTACTTTGTTTCCAAGTACAAAACCTCTACCAATAATTTGCTCCGGAGTAGCAAGAAGTCCTTTTCTTTTTTTTTCTCCTTTTTTTTTTTTCCTCCTTACTTTGTTTTTTTTCCGTCTTTGTTTTGTTTTTATTGGATAAAACTCAGTCCTCACTTGAGTGCCATAGTTAATGACAGTCTTCTCCATCATTTCACTTTGCTGAAGGATCCAGGAACATGCAAGCCTCGTAGTGGAGGTGCTCAGGAGGCTCCTGTAGGCCTGAGGGCAGCAGCCGGGGCTTAAGCCAGGGCTGGGAAGGCCTCTGGGTCGTCCACATTGGGCACGGACCCAGATGTCTGAGAGGAGGGCAAACAGAAGTTAGAGAAACAATAATCCAATAAACGATAAAAGTAGTGGCAGGCTAATGTTATTCACCTTTTCAGGCCTTGCTGTGCGGACCGGCCTGGGAGCCTCTCCACGGCCACGACCTCCTCGGCCACCACGTGGTCCTCCGCGTCCACGGCTTGGACGGCCCAGATCTCCGAAGTTTATCTCCAGCTGGGACGTGATGTCATTGGCTGGCTTACGGATGTGGTGCTCATCCTCCAGCTGAGGCTAAAACATGATTGAAACAGGTTAATTTATTTTGCAGCTCTGCTGATCACTTGATGACAGATACTGTGCAACAGAAGAAGAAATGTTACCTTTTCCTCAGCCTCAGGGTCAATCAGATCATCCTTCTTAGACTGTGATAGAGAAAAATGCTATTGTTATTTCCAAAATTATTACATTTTTTGAACAGATGGATTACATTTTAGATTAAGTTGTGAGAAGAAAAACATTCCATAAAAAGTCTGCATTTCCTGTTGATTGTTAACCTCGTTAATACAGAAACTATTTTTGCTGCCATGGACACAAATGCTTATCACCAAGGTCCATCAGACCGATAAGTTACATTTTTTGTCACATTAAACATTTGAGTGAAGCTTCCTCAAAGCTATGTTGCTGACGCACCTCTGCTTTGGACCTGTGCAGCACAAATCCTTTGTTCCAATCAGCTCCCTCGTTGGCCTTACGGATGTTGAATTCCACTTTGGACCGCTCCTTGTCCTGCACAGCCTTCCATTCGTCCAGAGTCATCTCCTTGGGGCCTTCTTCCTTGACCTCCTCTACCTCATTCTCCCTTCAACAAGAACAAGACACAGCGTGTTGCTAGTAGCTGTAACATCACTATGATACAAACATACATTTTATTAATTTAGGTCTATTTGCCTTTTATCAGTTATAGTAGACTCCAGCAAAACCAAAATCCAAATAATTCTTGTTGCTTAGGACTAGATTAAAAAACAAGAAAATGCATACTTGTTCTCAGAGTCAGCAGGTGGATGCTCCTCTCCTTCAGGGTTCTCTTCAGTGTTGGTTGATTGGTCAAGTTCACTTAAAGTGGGAAAAAAAATGTCATCAAACACACTGAGCTTATTGATTCCTGAAGTGAAGTTTGGACTGGGTGGATGTTCATGCTGCCTGTTGTGCACATGTAGTGTTTACAATATGATGGAGCAGAGCATGCTCTCAAATATGAAAGGCAAAAAAATTACCCAAGTGTGTTTGCTTAACAGTGAGTGTACTTTGAATATCCTTACTCTGTACAGACACTTACTTGAGCTCATCCTTGACGGTGCCCCAGTTGTGAGATCCACTTCCACCCCGCTTCTCCTCACCCTTCAGACTACTGAAACAACATTTGCTTTAGCCACGATCACTCCACAGGTTGGTTATTAAACACCTTCAAAGATCTCAACTTTGTTTCTTTAATTCGAGCATTGTGTTGAGGAGTGAAAAAGTACTTACGATTTGTCACTGCCACTGTGTCTATCAAATTCACGCTTGCCCCGGGAGTCAAAGCCATCGTTGCGGGCCATGCCACGTCCTCTGCCGCCGCCACGGGCTCCTCTGCCACCACCACGTCCTCTCATTGGCCTGTCACCGATTGGTCTAAAGAGACAGATAACGATCATTAGTCTACTGTTGGGGCAAGCACGAGTGTTGATGCCTGACAGAGGGTCTAAGGCAGGGCCAACTTTACTCAGTCTATTCTGAAAAATTAAATAGAATTGAATTTACTACGGAAGTTAAAAATTCTATTAAAAAGTTGTGGTAGCTGACTAAAAGTAGCCATGTAGACGTGCTTGACTTGCATCGATCTTAAAAGGTGAACTGGCTGTTTATTTGCCTGCAGTAGTCAGGGCCGAACATACTAAGCCTTATCATTGCAAACAACGCCTCTAACAGTTGCTGTCCATGCCCACGCCCCCTCCCGTGAGAGCTGCTTTGGCTTCTTCTGGTGAGAAAACACCCCCCAAGATAATAATGGATTCCCTAGGGTTTCCTCTGTCAGCACCAGTTCAGACTCACTGTACAAGTTGAAGATGAATGTAATTACTCATCAGAAGTTATCAGGACCTGAACAATAAAGTTGACTTTGTTGACTGAAACTTTCAGAGACATGTATTTAAACACAAGAGGGGGAGGTTTGGTCATCCCACCCGTGCAGCCTAAAAAAATTGCACTTACTTCTCCACTGAGAATTCGCCACCCTCAGGCTTCTCACCGCCTTCGCCAGCGGGTCTTTCGAAGCGACGAGGGGGGCGCCTGTCCATGGGCCGTCTGTCTGTGGGGGGGCGCCCTTCACCCTGGCCGCCCTGGGGTCTGGGGCCATCACCCTCTGGCTTGCGGCCCATTCTCCTCATGCCGGCACCTAGGTTTGACCACAACAGTGGGGTTAGAGGACAATGGGATCGATAGATCAGGAACCAGCAGTGAGCATCCAACACGAGAAAGAAAGCGGGTTGATTGTTCTTTTTAAATGGAGCAAATAATTTCACTGTTTGTTGTGATGGATGATATATACAATATATAACTAGTTATTCAAACTCATTTTACTATTTTTTTATAGACAGAAGTGAGATTTTAATATACGGTGAAAACAACTAGAAACGTTTTTACAGATGGCTGGGATTCCACTTGGAAATGTAAGTGTTTTATGAATGATCGCTAACGTCCCACTTCTTTGAAAGTGTTGATCACCTAAATCACCCAGTCACTGAATGGAATTAACAGTCACCCCATACCCCTGTAGCACATGGTCGAGTATGACTGACCCAATCCCACCCCCAGCCTAAACCACCAGTTACCAAAATAGACACCAGCAGAACATAGTGGCAGCTGGGTGCACTGTAGTCGGCGCACCTGTCTCATCTCCTCTCCAGCAAACATACATGAGAGCCCACTTGGCAGACTGACTTGCTGGTAATGGCCAGCATGGCCATGACTGTCTGCACTGGAGGCTGCACTTCAGCGTGTAGTAAATTCAACAATGCTGCGAACACGTTGCCACATGAGGACATCAACTCGGCCTCCATTTGCACAAGCCCGGTGGCGGATTGAATATTGACACAATCTACACAGAGAATATCTGACAAATCCCGACTGGGAAAGTAAATGTGCAGAAGCAGGTCAACCGCATGTTCGAGCGCGCACTGGGCGTCAATGGGAAGTGGCAG
The DNA here is from genome assembly GCA_016785235.1 of Pseudorhombus dupliciocellatus. Taxonomy (NCBI): domain Eukaryota; kingdom Metazoa; phylum Chordata; class Actinopteri; order Pleuronectiformes; family Paralichthyidae; genus Pseudorhombus; species Pseudorhombus dupliciocellatus. The sequence goes on along the minus strand of JAFBJW010000091.1, from coordinate 2,044,469 downwards.
TTCGGTGCTTCAACACGCCCCACACGGTCACCACGAGGTTCATCACCATGAGAGCGCTGCTCCGACACAGAGCCACCGGCACACCCAGCTTCACTACGATCACCCAGCAGTTTAACTTCGATTTACACTCAGTTTAGAATTAATGGGGTCTGATTTAACCAGCACACGGGTTTATAATAAATTGTTTCCAATAAACTGTGATAAAACACCAGCGGTTGCAGGCCTGATCTAGCAACAAGTAGCCCCAGACAGTCGGGACCGGGGAGCATTTTAGCATGAATGCACGTAAGGGCCACTTTCTCCGGATACCCAGGCTCTCGGCGTCCACCTGCTCCACAAGGCCGATGGGGAGACGTGGGGTGGGGGGGGGGTGCTCGGCCTAAAGCTTCACACACACTGGTCAAAAAGGGGGTGGTGGGGGGGTGCTCGGCCTAAAGCTTCACACACACTGGTCAAAAAATGTCATTGTTCTAGAAAGTGACAGCGCACGGGGCCACAAAAGCAGCCACGCGGACCTCATGTCACGGGGGGGGGGCTTACGAGCCGCGGCTAGCTAGGAAACAAGCACATTAGCCTATTAGCTAAACAGCCTTACACCCTGGCCGGGAGCTTAACGGTAGAAACCGGGTTTACCATCTTTCTTGAGCGGGACGGGTGCCTGGGTCTCCTCCTTCTTGTCGGCGAGCGGGGCCTTTCTTTCTTTCTGGGTCTCCTTCTTCGTGTGCTTGGCAGCCTGGGCTGCGGTCTTGGCGGCACCAGGGACAGTGGCAGCGTCCTTCTTCTTCTCTTCGGCCTGCTTCAGCAGCTCGAAGGGATCCGACTCGTCGTCAAATAACTGGTCGAACCGATTGGTTATGGCGCAGCCAAAACCTTCTTGCATTTGTCCGGGCATGATGGCGCCCCTTCAGCAGGATTTTCCTCCGATTCTACGAGGCTTGGTGCGAACACTTCGCTAGATGAAGCCACAAGATGGCTGGGAAAAGGACCTTCTTCTCTTCCGGCGCGATAGACATCCGGGACCTCGGGCTTTGCGCGGTTGGGGCGTGTAGTTCTTTGACAGCGAGCAGACAGCGGGCGTCGATGGAGGCCACGCCGACAGGCGAACTACGCTACCCACAATGCAGTTCTCAGCGCTGTTGCTAGCCCCTGCGAAGCAAAAGCATGGTAATTATCCTGCACACTGTTGTGTTGCCTCCTCGTGGAAACGTCCCTGGTGCCCGTGGCTGCTGCCTCGCCACTTTGAAAACAAACAGTGCTGAGCTAGTCCTCCACCCCCGCTCTCTCCATAAATGATGCGTTCAAGCGCTCACTCGGCAGGTGCATCTATTAGCTGCTGCTGTGATGTAATTTCACTTTGAAAGGCATTAAAGGAGGAAAGGTCAAACTTATCATTTAGGAATTACAGGCAAAATCTCACAGCGACACAGTGCACGGGCAAGTCCTGACATTTCATTGTGTTCAGGTATTCACGCCACACTGAGCCCCAGGCTTTTTTTTTTTAAAGCCTGCGTGTTAACGTTTCACACTAACACCACTCCTCTTGGTCACAAAACCTGATCCATAGCAAACATGCTTCTGTGCTCAGCAGTGAGAACAGGCCGATCAGTGTGAAGAGTCCAGAATGGTACAGACAAAAATGCTGTTTGACATGTTTTTATGTGGTTTGGCCCTTGATATGTTTTAATAATATATTAAAAAACTGTTTCCTGTTTTCCTTATTTCCTGTGAATATTTGAGATTTCCACCAAACAAATCATTCACATTCATGTTATAATGTAATGTAATATAAGGAAAAGAACAGGGCTGTTTTATTATTCAGTCCTTTTTTATCAGACTAAAGTAGTGCATGGTGTAGCTTGTATGATTAAAAGAAAGTACTTGGAAATAATATTGTTTTGTTCCTGTATCCTCCCATGTTCCCAAATATATATTTAAATATATTGTTGACCGGTAAGGGGGCAGGGAGTGAGGCTGTATGTTCTGCTCCTTTCTTTTCGATAAGTAGATTATTTAAAAATAATCATCATATGAAGATTATTATATTATAAACCTCTACTGTGTCCAAGCCTCAGAAATATTAACTTGAATAAAGAAATACATGTTTTCTTCACGCTCATTTCACTGACCAGTGTTCCCCAGAAAAAGGGACCAAGCCTGCAGTCTCATTGATCATTGCTGGTATTTTGAGAGTTGTGGCTGGTGGGGTTTGACCTTAAAAGGGAAGCCAAGCCCTGCCAGCTGATGGGTCTGTTAGTCAACACTGACCTGGAGAACAACTGACTCATGCTTTTTTAAACATGTTTGAATACTGTCACAGTCGCTCACTATCAGTCTGATCTGAGGGGATATTGGAGATACAAATGTATAGTTTCAATACTTTCTTACTTATACACATAAGCACAAATCACTGATCACTGTCAATTAAAAGTCAGTTAAAAGTCCACAATTAAGTCAATGGAGCAAATACTTGTCTTCAGCAATACCTCCTAGTTTTACTTCATTATCATTTGTTCCTGAAAATCATGTGATAAATGATATCAGTGTTCTTGGTCCAGAAAACAGAATATTGAATATAAGGGCTGAAGCAAACAATTGCCTGGTCCTGAAGCTGAGAGGAGGCCCTCAGAAACAGCTGAGAGGTGGTCAGAAATCTAATGAGACCCAACCTGCTGCCTCATATTACCACATATTAGAGGGCTGGTTGACGACTTATGTCTAAACGTGCGTGTGGTTTCAGGGATGATGTTGAGGTTAGCACCAAAACTTTATTTATGTGTGTGCTCAGTATGCCCTTTGTTTAAAATCTTAAAACTAGAACAATAACGTGAGGGCTGTGTTTTCTATCAATTTCAGGCAAAAAAAGTTTCTTTATAAATGTTCTCAATATTTTTTAAATGTTTAATTTCCTCAAAATGGGTTTATTTAGTCGGGTGGCAGAGAGGAGGAATCAGTCCCTAGTGTCTCCATCTGGCCGAAGCAGGTACTGAAGGGACCCGGCCCACGTGTGTGATGCTGCCAGTCGCAGTTCCTCCCCCCTGAGCACTTTGGACCTCGGTACTTGCCCCTGCACATTCCTCGGAGATGACGTCTCCAGTCAACAAAGCCATGATCGAGTCCTACGCGCTCATGATCATGGTCATGGGCACGTTTTTCGTCTACTTCTGCGGGATGGTTTGGGCTTTTTGTAACCCGAAACTGAGCGGAGCGGAGGAGGAGGAGGAGGAGGAGTGCGGGACCGGGCAACAAGCAGCGGAACACGGGGACCACCTCCACGGCTCACACCCTCCACAGCGGAGCCTCAGGTGCGTCTTTGCGCACACGGCACCGGCACCGCCATACACGGCCGAGGGGTTCGGGCAGAGCACTTACATCAACTTCTGGGATGACACGGACAGTCTGCTGTCAGAATGCACCGCGGTTTGTCGCGGGGATCACGGCATTAACAACATGATTGGATACAGTCCCTCCTGCACCGCCTAGACTGAGTCCATCCATCCATCCGCCTGCGTAATGCTGTTCCCCTCAACTCTCTGCCAAGCCATCAGGACAAACAGGACAGATTTTTATTTTGAGCCCGATACAGATGGAAATATCAAATTGAATTCAAATAATTCCAGTCACTCTAACTTGTTTTGAATTCGGATGTCCAGGTGATATTTCTGGCTGCTCTGGTCGTGTCACACACGTTGGCTGGGTCATTTTAGTTTTGCCTTCAGTTCCTTCCTTACTTCACTTTCCAGTTGCAGTAGTTTCTCGTACAGAACCTCTGCTGTTTCCTGATCGACATCCATCTGAGGAGCAGAGGACACAGACTCAGACTGTGACCCACTCGACATGTCTATATAAGGTATAACATACTTTGCCCTACCTTGTGTGGTTTTGTGTAGTTGTTGCCCAGTCCAGATGTTAGGCTGTGGTACTTGACATATGGGTCCAGTGATTCAGGATTTTGCTTAAACAACCAGACCTACAGGAGAGAGCATCAAATTGGGAGTATTTCTTTTGTACGTAAGAGTGTATATAACTAGTGCTCAACAGTGGAGTTCCAGGGTATAGAGGCATCAACTATCAGCAGTGAGTAAATGAAACAATGATGTACTGTATATGCTCCTGTGGAAACACACCTCTGTATAACCTGTGTTTTAATTGCAATGCCAAGGAAAAGTACTACGCTACCCACAATCCTCACGTGTAACAGCAAAGTCTATGATTGATGGAGCTTGCCACAATCAGATCATTCTGGGTAACTCAATACAACACTTTTTTAATAGGTTGGATTCAAGAAGAGCCTCTGAAATCAACTGGAAAGGGATCGTGTGCAAAGATTCATGAAGTTTGTGATCACTGTTTCACTTTGGAAGAGATGTTCTTTTGCATACCAGGGCTTCAGCTCCATTATACGGCGTCAGGGTGAAAGTATTGGTTAACATTCTTATCTGTGGTCATGAAAGACAAAAACAAATGACTGAAATGAAAAAATATTTCATACAAGATTAATTGGAGGAGCCAATGTGTCTGTATAGTTTACACCGAGAGCTGCACTCACAAGCCAAAAGAGAGGCATGAGCAGGGTCCAGAGGAATGCTGGGAAAGAGGGCAGGATGCCGTAGGTCAGACTGGTCATCACAAACCCAGGACAAATCACAGATGAGTACAAACCCTGGAAAACAAAAAGGCAGAAGGATCCTGATCAGCAAACTCTTTTCAAAGATTTGTGACACGCACAACACAAGATGTCGTGAGCGTGAAAGTCGACCTGATTGTTGTAGTGTTTGTTGAGCGCCAGGCTGAGCAGGTCGGAGGCAAATTTGGAGGAGCTGTAGGGCTGGGTTCCTCCCCGGTGCTGTATGTCTTCGAGGTCAAAAGCTGAGCGGCTGGCGTTGCTGGAGGAGGTCCAGATCAGCTGGGAGGTCCGACCCGTGTGGCACAGAACTGGCTCCAGCTCCCTGATCTGGGCCATTACACAGACGGGACATGACACTGAATAAAGATAATCAGCCTGATGAGTCATCAAACCACAGTTAGGCTCTCAACAACAAAGCAAAGAAACATTTATTCTCTATTTTCGAGACAGAATGTGGCACCTGATTTGAAAAAAGAAATATCAGGTACAAAACCTTCCATGTGAAAAACAGGTCAAGTGTAATTCTTTCACTGTTACGTCTGCTGTTGTTCTCTTCATGCCCTTTAAGATCAAAGCAAAGGTAAATTCCCCTTGACATTTAACTTTATTGAGCGTTTTCAAAAAGACAACACTTAAATCACCTTTTATCAAAAGTGCTTTCCACTCAAATCCTTGTTTAAAAAGCAATACAGATAAATATCGGAACGTTTGAGCAGGTCCCTCTTTGATGGCAGCTTGATAAGATGGACGCAGTTCACCTGCAAACGCACACTAAGCAGAAACCTGTCTGCAGGCAGCTTCTGGCTGGAACGGTGCGCTCTGTTAATTTTTAATGAGCATCACTGCTCAGTGTCAGTCAGATCGAGTATCGCCTATATTTGGCCCACAAGGTCAAGCAGCTGACGAGAGAAATGAGGGGAATGCACTTTCATCCTACATGGGAATCAGACCCAAAGATGATTTGCTCAACAATGTGGCAGTGACTGACTAGTAGGAAGTGACCGAACAGGTTGGTAGTGAAAACCTCCTGCAGGCCATCGGAGGTGATGCCGCCCTTCTGCGTCAGAATGTTCTCACCGGTGGCAAACATGGTAACAATATCGCTGAAATAGAGGCAGATGAGTCAGATTATAAAACTGCCATGTGCAGCGACATCGAGAATCATTTCAAATCCAAAACAAACCTGGAGAAGAGGCCTCTGAGGAAGGCTTTGATATCAAACCGGGGGTTTGGCATGATACCTGCGTTCAGGTAAAGGTAATCCAACCGGTTATATCTGCAGATGCCAAGTCAAGGCACTGATCTTAATTTAGTGGCTTGGTGACACACAAATAAGGAACTGTTCCTTGATTATTTGAATCAGTGTGTGTGTGTGAGAGAGGCCTGCTACCTGAGCTTGACCTCCTGTGCGGCGCTGATGACAGAGGAGATATTGCTGGTGTCCAGCTGCAGCAGGGCCACCCGAGCCGCGGGGTGAGATGTGAGCAGGGCAGCTCGAGCGGCCTGAGCCCGACGCATGTTCCTGCAGGCCAGACACAGCTGCAGGCCCTCTGAGTCCTCGGAGAGGAGCCGCTCGCATAGCGCCAGGCCGATGCCGCTGCGGAGGGACACATACCGTGGACACGTCAGTACCTTGAAGATAACAGTTTGCGACTCTCTCTTGGAATAAAGGTGATTTAACTGGACAGCCATTCATTAAAAAATATCTTTATAAAGAGATTTCAGAGGCAAATAAAAAAAGAATATGTAAAATAAACTGATCCTAAAATATGATTGAATATATTGAGAGTTATTAATATTTAATTAATATCCACATCAGACTTCACATGTAAAACAATAAATCCAGTCATTACCTATTTGCTCCCGTCACCAAAACCACCTTATTCATCTTTCGCAGGTCCAAACTGAAAACAATTGAACACACAGACCAACGTTCCAAACATGCAACAAGTTCTGTGTCTGCTCCATTCTCCACCTCCATCCTGTGATTGGACACCCTGGCAGGATCCAGCCAATCAGATCCTGACACTACCCTGGTCAGCTTCAAGCACTGCCCACACAACATAACAGGCTCTGATAAATAAGACAGGAGCTCACAGTAAGGGGCCTACACTTCCCTGTTTAAGTTTTATTTTGTAATTTGTCCATCAATGTACGAATTCAGTTTATATAAAAAACACATTCTCGCCAAAAAGTACAGAGAGTACAAAGATTCAATTAAAAACAAACAAAACAAAAAACATTTTTGCAGCTCTACACTCATTTGTGACACTGAGAACATTGTTAATGCCATGGAAGGAATTTCATGAACTTGAAACCAGATAACACATGATATTGCAAAGTAGTGAAAGGCTGAGAAGCCATGCACCTTGGATAGAAGTGTCTTTAACGCAAAAGGCGAGTGGGACAAAGGCCTCTGATAAGAGTGCAGGAATTGTAAATAGAGCCGATGTAGCTCAAACAGTGGTATGCAGTAAGACGTTCAAGCTATTAGAGTAAAACAAAAACACACACAGCTTCATTCCGTATGGAAAAACACAGGAAAACACAGAAATCAGTAACAGGAGGAGCGAGCTGACTGCTGATAACTAGCTCCCATCGAAGAGCCGGTACAACGTTTGATTGAATGTGATCTGCAGCAGTCATTTCAGTTTAAAGGTTCAGTGTGTAGAATATTTTGAATCGAGTGTTTAAGTTGCACATGAATGCAGATGAATACCCCTCACCCCCCCTCCCTTCCAAACATGATAAAAAACTCAAAGAAGGTTTACTTAGTCCAGTTTGGACCAATGCATAAAACATGACCGCCTCTGTAGAGAGGACCCCTCCATGTAAATATAACATAAATAAAAGGGCCTTTCTGGGGTAAAAAAAAACTACAATTCATCAAATTTAGACAAAAACAAACGTCTCAAAACATCATGAGGATGATTCTACATTACATTTCTGCCATTAGTTCCCTTTCACCTGAAATCCTCCACACTTGACCTTTAAAGTTCTTCTTCGTTCCTCTTTTAAAAGCGGTTTACTTTCTCTTTTTCAACGTTCACAACACACTCAGTGACATCGCCTCAACCAAACAGAATGAGAACATACTGGTGACCAACACAGCACAGCCTGGCTTCCTGATATGGTTTTACAAAGAAAATGACAAATGATATTTCAACTTCAAAAGCATATTAACACACTACACATAACCAGAACAAACACATATGAACATATAAATATAAAATACTGATATTTGAGATTTAGACTTATCTATTGAATATACACAGTCATATACACGTTGTGTTCAGATCACTGTAGGAAAACTGCGGGGAGATGTTCAACGTGTGGCGGTTTGTCCGAGCGACTGAGATGAAATGATGAAATATAACGTATATTATGACATAATGGCACCTTTTTATCTTCAAGCAGTCCTCAAGACAACAGTTTACAAGGTTTCATGTGATGGTTTACTGAGCACGGTGGCAACATGGGAAATCTATACTTCAAATCAATAAAAATTAAAATATATTTTTCAAAAAAAAAAAAAAGTGCTGTTGGTCACTTGCTACATTTAATTTTGATTTGCACAACACGTGTCACCACACGACCGTAACTGTCTTTGGTTCATGTGTGGCTTTCAGGGCTGGTGTTCAATAAAACAGAATTGATTTTCTTACGAATATATGCCTTTCTACGAGACGTCTTAGTAAAGTTATTGTGCTGATTAAAATCAAAATGACAGACACACACGCACACGCAAGATGTCTCTGCTAGTCCATCTTTGAGGTGTGCTAGGTCCTTGGAACAGTGTTTCCCAGATTGTAGCTTATAGCCCACAGGTGGTTCTCACCCTCAAGACAAGGCTTGAACCTGGAGTGTGTCTGCAGCTTTAGCCGAGCACCGTTTCTACCAGAGATGAGCAGACTGGGAATCACTGTCTGAAAACATAGCCCGGGCTTAAGGCTGTATTTCCAGGAGGGCTTGGTGTATTTCCTGGAAAGAGGGCCGCTCCTTGGTATTCCTCCTCCAGCAGCTCAGCATGATCTTGTAGAGCGGGTCTGGACACAGCACAGGCTGAGGCAAGTAGATCTAGACGGTAGGAAGGGACAAATTGAAGCTTTGGATTCAAAGTCACCTCCACCAGAGTTAGAAATGTGTGAAATTGTGCTGCAGCCTGATTAAATTTAAGAGGACTGAGGGGCTTTGGCAGAGAGTTGATAAATGTAATGGCTCTCACCTGTCTTTTCTGGTCCCTGAAAAACTCTCCCGTGTTCTCTATCACCTGCTCATCGGTGAGCTGTGAGTACGGCTGCTCCTTGCAGAAGTTTAGTATCTCCCACAGGGTCACCCCGAAGGCCCACACATCGCTAGCTGTGGTGAATTTTCCCTGCGAGACACAGTGACCAGCCCAGACTGAAAAACTCTTCTTTAAACATGCGTTTGCAGATCAAGTATCGATCGAGTCCTCACCAACAGGATGCTCTCCCACGACATCCAGCGTATAGGGAGCACGGCTCTGCCCTGGATGCGGTAGTAGTCGCCGCTGTACAGGTTCCTGCTCATGCCAAAGTCAGCTATCTTTATCGTGTACTTCTTGCCCACCAGGCAATTTCGCGTGGCTAAGTCCCGATGGACAAAGTTTAGAGAGGAGAGGTACCTCATCCCCGATGCTATCTGAGTGGCCATGTAGCATAGATTACTGAAGCTGGGGGTGAAGGAGGAGAGAGAGAGAGGTGACGGGGTTGTGAAGGGAAACAGGAGAGATGTAAACGTGCATTAAATGCAGCCGCTTAGTCACCTGACAGTGGGCGCGTTGCTGAGCAGAGCGAGCTGTCCCTCGGGCTCGTGGCGGGACAGAAACTGGTTGAGGTCTCCGTTCTCCATGTACTCTGTGATCATGCACAGCGGGTCGCTGTAGATGCACACAGCTAGGAGGCGGATGATGTTGGGGTCCTTCAGACGCGACATGATCTTTATCTCTTTCAGGAAGTCATTCCTGCAGACATAACACCACGAGCTTGGGTTAAATGACTTACTTTGCACAGATTCATATTTACAGCTCAGGAACCAGGCCACTGGAGGCACCCAGTCAGCACCTGGCATTTTTGTTGGCGTCTGAACGGAGCATCTTCACCGCCACTAAAACTGGCACGTCCTCTGGGATGTCAAATAAAAACTCTTTATTCATGAACTCTTGCATTCCTTCTGCTTCACACAGGTGCACCTGAGAGGACAGAGACTGAATGTTAACTTCCATTTTTAAATCACAACATACAGTAGCTTAAGCATCTTTACAAACTCCCCTGATTAGACAAGAATTTATTTTTTTAAATTTTATTGTTTATTGTTTTTTCATATTGTTAATGTTTTTTACTGGGATCCTTGGCTTTTCTATGTTTTTCTACAATTTATATTTTAATTAACTCTGGTGTTCTACAGTTATAAAGTTTAGAATTGTTATGGTTCTTTGTTTTTTTAATTAACGCTGTAGACGTCTGGTGAAGAGCGCACACCTCTCCAAACTGGCCTTCTCCCAGCTTCTCTTTGAACGTGAGCAGTTTCCGTGGGAACTCCTCCACTGCGACGTCCTTCCCCGACAGCAGGTCCATGGTCAATGCAGGGATGGCGTACGTGTTGCCCCCTGTCACACCTTGCAGGTTGACAATGTCTGCCTCTGCGTAGTGAGGGGCGCCATCCTGGGCCACGGTGGATGTGGTGGATTTGGATGCTGCTGTGCTGGTGGAAGCTGGAAGACGGTATATGAGACTGAGCACGTTTGTGGTGCTTATCTATTGAACTGTACATATAAAAGCAGACATGCACATCCACCTACCGGGCTCCTCCGAGCTCTGTGCAAACTCTGGGAGTTTACTTATGAGGCGCGAAGGCTCCTGATAGTCTGGACCGAGGGGGAAGATGCGCTCGTAGGTGGAGTTGGACTCCTGTTCGCTGGTGGCGCTCGACTGGTTGTGGTTATAGGCGAACGTTTCGCTCTGTATTGACAAACTAGCAGTTAGTTCATCGTCCAGCATCCGACGAGAGGCCTACAGAATAAAGGATGTGGGGGTGAAGGAACAGGACGAGTCACCTCCCGAAAAGAAAATTCAGGAAGCTAAATGAAAGTGTGCGAAATATACACAAGCATCTGTGAGCTGGTGTTCACTTGGTGCGCTGTTACTGGTGGGCTCACCTTCTCCAGCATCTTCTGCCACACCTGCCTCCACAAGATGATGACGATGATGGCCACAAGGATGAAGATGATTGCCACTAAACAGCCGATCAGAATCCGGGTGTTGCTGTCATCCACTTTGTGGGTGGGGTCGTCTTCTAAGGAGGGGTGGGGAGATACATTTGAGCAGGTTTGACTTATCCCACAAGTTAAATTATTCATAGTTGTGTTTCATGGAGGTGTGACATGAGTGTGTGTGTGTGTGTGTCTTGAGATCACTAACCTGGTTGTGTGTTGGGTGGCAGGCCAGTCTTGGGTGGAGCCAGAGTTGTGTTGTACATGGCTGTGTCTGAAAGAGCAGTTGGAACACAACTGATTTTAATTATTGATTTTCATCAAACAGAGTTTCCTTTTAGGTGTTGATGTGAATTCTAAAGTTTCATGCGTATACCTCAAATGTGAAAATAAAATACGGTTACACACAGTTCTTCATTACCTGACTGGAAAGTGATCTCACTGAACAACATCCAGGCATCAGCAAAGTAGAACTGGCATTTGATGGCACTGGCCATGTGATTGGCTAAGTTGACAGTGACGAATCGGGCGCTCGGGTTCTTCTCATCCACCACAGGGCTGAAGGAGAGGGGCGGGGCCTCCCAGTCCGACTCAGAACGGAAGTAACACACCACCTGACGGAAGGCCTTGACGCGCTGGGAAAACATGTTGTTGCTGTGGACCTGGACGGGGGACACATGGATCAGAGATGTTAAACTGGAGTCTTGAGAAAAGACGACGCTACAGTATCACGATCCTCACCTTCATGGTGGTGAAGTTTCGCGTGCGGTCAAACTCAAACATGATCTCCACATATCCACTGGGAAAACTTTCATTGTTCCAGCCCACGTAGTCGTACCCGGGCCACACGTTGTAGACGTGACTGTGCGTGAAATCGTCCAGACCACACACCCCGTCAGTCAGCTGACCCAAGCCCTCGGTCATACTGAGAGAAACACAGACAGGACACAGATGAGACATCGATTAGTTAGCGGGATTAGGCCAAAAATACTGGGCAGATTGCAATCAGATTGATATTGATCAGAGAAAAACTCATTATGTTGCTGGGCCCACACCTACAAACAGTAGAGTATGTGCTGTCAAATAGTTTTATGGGTACAACCAGTCAACACTAGGGGGCAGCATTACAAAACAATCCCTCACTCCCACAGTTGGCTGAGATATTGTGATATGGGCCATTTTCTTTTTCCGTCCGCAGTGTTCCCGAGGCCTGTGTCATGGAGGACATTATTCACCACGTCATGATCCACTAACACTAATGTCAACAAACGGCTCCGAGTTTTTCACCGCTGTGTTGTAACTTTCTAGACATGGCTGAGTCAGTCATTCCCATGAGGTATTACTGAGAAGTAGCCGCTGTCCACCATCTGATTCTGTGCTTTCACCATGGTGACCAGGCAACAAAGAGGTGAGGCTAACACCCTCACGATTCCCTTGGCAAATGACAGACTTTAGTTTACACAATTAGTCTCTAGTGGTAACTTACAATGTGTTGCACAATCCTCCTCTGGCGCTTATTGTATTTTTTGCAAAACAGAACCCCACCCTCGGATTCTGATAATAGAACACACTGGAAAACCCAAATACCTGTGGATGACGGCACCATCGTAGACAGAGTCGTTGAGATACACAGGGTAAGCCGGCGAGCTCATTTGTTCTCCTATTGGGGCGTTGTACGACACGAGACCATCTGGAAAGCAGATTTTTTTTAAGGCCAACAAATCCAACTGTAACACTATACAATTAGAGATTAAAGTGAGAACAAAAGGAAAAGAACAGAAGTGGCGGAGGTGCTGTCTAAGTACCGGACGTTTTAATACATGCTAAATGCTTACTTATGCAGAAAAATATTGAACACTCTAAGTTGACTGAAAATATGAATGAGTTCTTACATATCCTCTCCACTCTCTCACTCTCATGTCCTCTCTTACCCAGCCATTCACAGCCGTAGAGCTCCACTCTCATGCAGACGTTCATGGAGTGGTCTGTGACGGGCATGAAGCGCACAAAGCGAGCGATGATGGGCGGCTCGAGGTCCTTCAGTACAATGTCATAGGCGTTTCTGTTTCCTTCAATCACCTGCAAGCAAACACAATAAGGAACTCACTGATGAAGAAACTGACCCTTAGCTTTATCTTTATTAGAAGCTTAATGTGCATCACACAGCCACATCTAAACCAGCCTGGTCAGTGACTGGTGGACAGACTCGCCTGCTTGCCCTGTCTGTTCCTCCACGAGATCCAGCGGCTCCCGTCACGGCTGTACTTGATCTTGTACATCTGGGCGAACTCGTTGCCGATGCCTCCCGCGTGTCGACCCTGCGTGCCCACGAGGGTGATGAAGTGGAGCGAGCGCAGGTCAATCTGGAGGAACTCCTTCAGGCTGTCTGGCTCCACTGTTATTTCCGGGCACCATGCTCCATCGCCCTCCTCGAAGTCCAGCCTGGAGAGAGAGGTGAATGGAAAAGGGTGGGGGGAAGACGGAGGGATGAACAGTGGGCAGATGGACGGCCGCAGAAGAATTACAGCAGTTAGGGGGAAACAGCATGGAAACGGAAATGTGGGCGCAAAGTAAAAGTGAATGTGGTGGTGGGTTTCAGCTCTTAAAGCCTGTAAAAAAAACACCTGAGTGAAAGGCTGCGTTGTAAATTCTTCTAAACTGTTCATTTTGGGTCTGGAGAGGAGAGAGGGAGCTGAAAACGCAGCCAGGACGGAGAACGTGTATGACATCATTATCCTGATACCTGATGGCCACCCAGGTTTTACAACACTCACACACACACACACACACACACACACACACACACACACACACACACACACATACACCATGGCTTTAAGTAGAGCTGATACCCCAGCTTGTGGTTAACTGCAAATAAACAGGCACCTTGCATCCAAACACACTCATTATCTTGGCAAACAAACTGTGAAGCGTGTCTCTGTGTGTGTGTGTGTGTGTGTGTGTGTCTGACCTGCCATATCTTGCAGCGGTGGAGTCGGACCACTGGCTGGAGGCAGAGATGTCCTCATCCTGTATCTGCCCTCCTGACATGCCCAGAGGATACCGACACACACCTGAGACAAATCGACACGTGAGCCGGTGAATATTCAAACTGTAATAAAGATGCTTGGTCTTTACCCCAAGGTCACATAGGTGACCGGTAACAAGCACTGTCATCAGCTTCTTGAATTCATTTTGGGGTGGCACAGTTAGTATATTCCTCAATCATTCTACGTTAACTTAGTCCACTTTTATATAATTCTGGAAAATCCAAAACTCTGATGAAACTGTTATGACTCATTCAGGAAAATATGAGATGTCCTGTTTAGTTCAGTGTTTTTTGCACGCAACATAACGACACAATTTCACATTTTGAGCAATAGAACAATGTTTAAAGCTTACCCATTTTTTTTCATTTTACATTTTTATAAACATACATTCATGGTGCAGTACTAAAGTCCAACCAACTTTCAATTGTGAGAAATGGCTGTGGAAGTCTAGAGACAGGCTGCAGTAAACATACGAGTCGACACCTGGACAAAAGCTCAAGGAAAAAAAATGTAAACAAACCTGCCAGCAAGACAATGAGGAAACATAGTCTTTGAAATCTATATCTATCAATACCAGATAAGTGTTGGAATCATTTAGAGGTACATGCTGATATGATCTGATGTTAGATCTTGGCTCTTTGACAGCGATTTCAAAAATATTAGTAACATTTTCACTTTGACATATGATTGCGTTTATGTCTAACTAATCGAATAGTTCCTCTCCCTATTTTTCAGCTGAAATAAAAACATTTATATCTGTGCTGTATGAACTGCTGTACATTCACAGAGCAACCACACATCTGGTTGGTGCGGAACATTCAAAGCCAAACTCAAACATTCACCAGACACACTCAGACATTTCTGTGAGCTTCTAATGAGACTGGGTGAGGCAGTGGGAAGAGACACACACACACACACACACAAACTGTGGTCGCTTCATTGAAATAATAAGCTGGATCCATTCAGTGTGTCTGCCAATTCAAATAGCATTGGTATCGTGTGTGTGTGTGTGTGTATGGTAAAACTGTCTGGTCTGAGTTCATCACGCCTCCACTGTGTGGTCAATAGAAGCAATGTGCCCTCTGTTTCCTGCACAGCCCTCCACCCCCTCATCCTCCTTTTTTTGTTTCCTCTCCATCCTGAGCTCCTGTGTGGTCTCATCCCTCTCTCCTCTCTTCTGTCTCCTTCATGGCGAGACTCGATTTAAATTAACACCATGATTTGGAAACCCTTCATCCCATTAGGACCCAGCGGGTTCGCGGCTAACTGAGCGTGACACAGCCGGCGTGGCATCTATTAACTTTTACAAGACTCGAAATGAATGAACGGGTGTTTCCACGAGTAAAAGTAAAAGGGCACTTTTTCCACCATGTGTTATCTAAAGGCTTTGGGCTGTTTTGGGCCAACACTGATAACTCTGCCAAACAGGATGTGACCACTAGGTGCCCTCTTGTATGGATGAAAGAGCCTTTGGAAAAACCTGATTTCTGCATATGTGATAGCAGTGGGGCTGGAGGCAGAAATTTCGGGGGGTCTGATCCTGTAACTCGGCCCCTTGTCTCACAGAAAAACCTTTGAAAAGACGCCAGCGAGAGCAGAGATGGAGGCTCAAGGCCATCCCTGTCCCACTCCTACTTTGTCTCTCCTCCCGTTTTCTCTCATTGCAATTCGCTCTTCCTCTTCATCTCCCCCAAATATTTACTTAAAAGTCAAGATGTGGAAACCCCTGAAGGGTTTGGACGAGGGCTCTTGATCTGATACGCAGCTCACATGGCACGCGCGCACGCAGGCTCAGTCTTGGCAGTGACACAGTGACAGTTTGAAGGCGGCACAAACAAAAACTTTTCCAGATGTAGATGTTTGCCTCCTCTGTCTTTCTTTCATCTTGTCCTCTCAAACCCCTTGTTCCACATCCCTCATCGTTTATCCCGCTATCTGTTTACACCCCTTCCCTCCTCTCCAACCCTCGCCCTGGATCGCCTCGACCATAAACCGACCACAACAACCCAAAACCGTCTATCTCTTCTCCGATTCCCTGTACATTAGTGGAGAGCTTGGCTGAAATCACATTTAATGAAAGCATTTTCGGTCACAGGTGCGGCACTCGGCCTGCACGGATCCTAGCTGTCGTGAAACACAAGTCACCAGGACCTGCTTCAAGTGCAACAACAGACATCTCCAAGAAATCCTTTAAAATCAAATCAGGGTGAAATAAAGCAGGACATTTAGACGGATAATATCTGGAATGTGGAGGCTGTTGAGCTGTTGTATCTGTCCTCGTGTTACAGGGTTGCAGCCCAGTCCAGGCAGAGGTTATGGGGTTTGAGGTGGTTGGCGTTCCTGAAGCGGAACCCAATTCGCAGAGGTGAGTCGCGTAAACAGGCAGTGAAGCAGAGGAGCACGGGGCCGAATCTCCTGTCTCCACACTGGGATGAAACGCTGTCATAAAGCCCAGAAGTCTTAGAGGAAATGCTGGGGCCGTAATGTGCATGTCATGTGGTGCGAGGTGGTGACATGAGTTGTGCAGTTTTCGCTGTGAGGCCTTGCCAGTAATACAGAGCGAGGCTGCAGACCACAGACAGTGCAGCATCACCCATTGGGGGAAAGCTCAGTAATTGCCCGGGACATAATTGATGAAAATAAGAGTCATTATCAGAGTCTTCAACCGCATCCCACAGAGAGTCAGAGCAAGAGAGAGAGAGGGGTTACAGTGTTTCGTGCCGGATGCATGACCGCTCTCCCAAATGTTGGTTTTTGCTGTGTTTATTTATCTACCCAACCCACTCAGAGGTGACCCTGGGGGTGAGCTGTGTGCATTTAGATACACACACACACTAGAAGACCAACCGCCCCTACGCAGACACACACACCAGCCCCCACCCCCACCCCCACCACCCATCAGGCTTCACATTTGGCCACAGCATCTAAAAATATCGACCTAGAAAAGGTGGAAAAATACCAGCCTTGTGTGGTTGAGGAAGAGAGGGAGAGAAAGAGCGAAAGAGAGATGAAGGAGTAACAGACCAAACCAACCCCCCCCCCCCCACACCACCTCTTGATTTTTACCGCACCCTGCTTCTGAAAGGCAGGCTTGTTCTGTGCTGTTTGCCGTCTGTCCGCTCACTCCAAACACACTCACCCTCACTCACACTGTGCAGTCACGCAACTCACTGCATAACACCTGTCAGTCATGTGTCAGGGAGGTTAGGGTTGGCTATTTCTTTTGAATTTACCGGCAACTTTATCACTTCCTAAAATTTGGATCATGAAACAGTGTCCACTGCAGTGACAGGAGGGAACTGCAGGATCCCAGCTCACATCCTGACCCTGACAGGGGGGTGACCGGCATGAACACAAAGTACTTCACACACACAGTATGTGCCACTCACACAAACATCCATACAGCACAGGGGCAATCTAAGTGTTAGCAGCTTATAAGAGCCAATCAGGACGTCCGTACTACAACACAACCCGCAGTGTTTTCCTTTCTGTTTTGAGGCACCTGTGTATTTTGGTTCACACTTACTCACACATCACTGATAAACCCACAGGATGTTACCTTCCAATAAAAAACATCACACACATTCAGCAGTAAAGAGCCAGGTACAATATTGACATCAGGAGGGGGTGGAGACCAAAGTTGGACAGAGAGAAAATGTGACATGTGATTTTTGCCAGGTGGTAATTCATCTGAATGCATAAACATGAGCTTTATAATTCAACGTGTAGAGTTTTTCTGAAGCTTAAGAGCTCAGTCAAAACAACAAAAGACTTAAATAGATCATCAAAGGGGGAAGTATTCATGCATTCGTTCTTTCATGTGGGACTGATGTGAAACATCGTCGAAAAAGAGGAGCCCACACAATAATAACACTACAGGATATCTGGCCTGTGCTCATGTCCACACATCCGCCTCCCCTCTCCACAGTGAAATAAAGTTCGCCCACTCATGAGTAAAATGGGAAAGACAGGGATGGTATAACTCCACTGCTTGAGAATTTTAAACAGGGGAAAATTGGCATCACTCAACATCTCAGCACTACTAAATTCAGCAGTGAATATTTCCAGACTGTGGAAAAAAGACCCTCTCCTCCATGCGGCAGCGCTACAGCATCAGGCGGAATTATGGGTGGATATCTCCCGCTTCCATTCATTAGAGCAGGTTGAGATCTGAGCTTTTGCTCAGGCTGGAAGTAAACTGCTGGTGGTTTGTCGAAGAAGAAATCCCTGTGGTCGCATTTTACAAACAAATCTGATGGTGAACTTGCTGAACTTTGACCATGATCAGATGCACGAACAGTCCTTTCCATGACTTATGAGTGGTCAAATACTGGGAAACACACACCACACACTCTCTCTCTCTCTCACACACACGCACAGTGTTGGGGAGAAAGACAGAGTTTATTTCAATGGACTTTCCTGCTGTCAGAATGTCTGGTATGCATTAGCCACAGACTCCAGTGGGATAGCTGGATCCACAGCATGCGGGTGCATGCGGGTATATGCATGCAAGCACACGTACACACGCACACGTACACACTCTCTCTCTCTCTCTCTCACACACGCACACACAAGAAAGTCCCACAGGGGTCAAACACTCAAATCCTTTATTAAGTGTATTTGAGCGATCTCTCATAAAATACTTATGTTGACATTTTTGTTGCTGAGTGCGAAGTGGTCTCTATGATTGCGTATAAGAATTTCAATGGAAATTTCTTATGTTACAGTCACGTCTTGTTAAATTCAGAATTTAAAGTCAGAAATGTTGCTATTAACATATACAGGCATGTATGAAAGCAACCACAGCACGAACACTCCATTTTACTTGAGAACTCCCTCTATAAACACTCCATGATCTGTATCTCACTCAACTCGGCTCGTTTCTTCCCTGGCTTTCTTTGAAGTTTGTATAAAAGGGCTTTTATTTCTGCTAGTTTTGGCACAAAGAACGCATGAGTGACAAACATAAGCCAGGTTTTAAAGCGTGTTTACATGTGGTGTGTCTGTGTGTAAGTTTTCATGTGCATGATTGATTGAGTGTGTGGAGAAGTGCTGTGGAAATCAGCTTTTGTTAAATATATTCATGTTTAAAAATGCCACATTTGTAGTTTCCTCCCCGGGGGCAGGTTTCCAGTTTTCATCGTAAAACACCATGGTTGCTTTCATTTCATAATTAATCAAAATATAATTCATTTATCTTCTAAAGAATTACATTTTATTTTGAAAAAAGAAGTGGGTGGAGTAAGGAGGGGGTTGGGAAGTGATAGAGTGTTTTTTTTTTGTATTTCTTTTTTTATTTTAAGCACTGATTTAGATCATTCCAACCTGTAAAATCTGTTTTTGACAGAACTGTTATTAAGAACTGCTGGATCTAAGTACATTCAATCATTATCCTTTCAACAATAAAGAAAAGCCAGTGTGTTGACAGAGGCTTTGAGACCGAAATCAAAAACAGTAGCCACTCGAGGGTTTATACTGGCAAATATTACTACAATTTCAACAATAACCAAAAACCTCTCTTTGAGTCCTTCTTGACTCTGCTTCTGCCCACCAAATGTTGCTACTCTATTTCTTTGTTGAAAAAAACAAATTTAAAAGTGTTGGTCTCTTTTCATTGACATCCCCAAAAAACCACTCAAATGGCGAAGGGAGAACTGCAGAAAGACGTGCCTGCTGGGATCAAAGCAGCCAGACCAGAGAGAGGGGAACACATGGCTCCCACAAAGCAGCACTTATCCAGAATCTGAATCAGTTGCAGACGGGATTGACGGACTGCAGCAGCAAACCCCCGAAAAACACGAGCCAGAACTCAGAGAAGTCACTTTGTAGCGTTCACAGAGTTGCTGGATGTGATCTCATTCATAGCGCGTAGCCGACAGAATCCAGAGAACTGGAGGACGAGACGCGTCCTCTAACATGTGCACGTACCTGGGTTGACCTGCGACGTGACGGCTCCTAACAGGCAGAGGAGGACGAGCGGGAGGAAGTGAACATCCCACAGGTGCTTCATCCCAAACACATGCACAGACACTGGCTTCCGATCTAAAAGAGAAGATGGAAAGAGCAGGACGCATGATGTCAGTCTGACCACAGGGCGAAAAGAAAAAAATAGCTCAGAGCGTAATGTCAGCTGCAGCATGCACACACTTTCATTTCCTATTTACTCCTCTGCACTCATGGGAACCAAGCATGTGTTGACATATATATACAGGGATAACAGGAGTTTTAATTGGAAGCATGTTTTTTATTTCACTCAATAAAAGACATAATAATTGCTGCAAAACGATGGAATATCCATTTATTTGGTGCTTTATCACTGTATGAGAGAAGGCTTATTAAAGTGTAACTGCAAGAGTCCTAGTTCTGATACTTTCTAATGAGTGAATGAATGCATGAATGAGTGAATGACAGAGTGACTGAAAGGACAAATGGTGGCGGAAAGAGACTCTGAGTCACAGACATGACTTCAACTGGACAGACCCAGCTACGCCTTTAGACCAACGTCCAAGAAAAACAATTTGACAATGTTAAAGACCAAATCACAAAATAAAAAATGGCAAAAGTCTTTTGTGCCTTCACATTAAAAGTTTTAAATGTTAAAGTTTCCAAAGGAAAAGGGCTGCGTTATTAAATCCAATTTTAAGGTCTTGGACTCTATGTAAAGACGCTTGAGGACGTATATTAAGTCTGCGTTATATATAAGTAAACTTATTTTAATTGTTCACTTTGTGTGACCACACTGTGTAACTGAAACACACAGCAAGCTTTGCACTGCCCCACTGTCAACTAGTAACTGTTGTCACGGAATTATCTAGTAATGCTTCGTTCATTTTGATCCACTGAGGAAATGCTGTGCAGGCAACCCGCTCTAGTGTAAACATTCAAATACATCAGCAAAGCGGGGTTATCTAAATTCAATTACACATGACACAAAACAAAGCTACCAGAGCACTGTGGGAAGCTTCACTTTGTGTGTGTGTGTGTGTGTGTTTCCTGGTTGTCATCAAAAGTCCAAAAACAACATTTTCCTGACATCTCACGATTGAAATAACAGCTCGATCAGCAGCGTGCCGCTCAGGACAACGGTTCAAGCCTCCGGCTCACATACTGTTCAGAGTGCTGCAGGGATCTCCACCAGCTCCGTCTGCTCATGCTCCAGTGAACTATGGGAAACAAATCCGGACCTGTTGATTTTGAACTCATGCCCACGTTTATTCTTTTTTTGAGCAGCAGGCAGAATTTTTAATGATACCTGATATTAAAGCACAGTTTCCTCAGTTTTTCCTTTTGTCTGGAAACTGGAACCAAAAGCACAGACAGACAGTTCAAATCCAGCTGAAGTGAACAGAATGGCACCCAGTCGGTGTAACCATGTAACCTTTTCAATTCTGTACGTTTTTAAACCAAATACTCATAAAGAGAAATAACACAGCCACAAAGCATCATTCTGGGATGTGGATCTGGATCTGTAATAAAGATCGATGTGTTCTATCTTGGGCCATGTCCCACTCTACCTTCATACAAATCCATACGGTCAATCATAATCCTGCAGATAAAACAGCAAACAAACCACAAATGGACATGGCAGAATTCAGCCCTCCACCAAACTTCCCCTTAAAATCAAGGTGTGCCAAATTTCACACTCAAAAAAATAATTCTTGCAAACAAAGGTGGAAAACAAAACCCCTGATTAATCGTGTATGACCAGTGCTCAGCCTTGATTTGCTTCTTTCATTGTGACCTCATGAATAATCCCGTTGCTTTTCTTTCTTCCATTTCCTGCGGCCTCGGGTTCCGGCCACTTCCCACTGCGAGCCCTTTAACTGGGGTTAACTCCTCCCGGCTTTTCGCAGCTAATGAAACACAAACACCTGATGGCTTGTGTGCGTTGGGAAGTCAAAAATATGTTTGCCATGCGCTGCAGAGCGTTGATGTAAGGGCTGCTTGTGTTGAATAGAGGAGGAGAACTGACCTTTGCTTCTACATATCGAAACTCTCAAAGGACCATACTGGTGCGTGTGTGTGTGTTTAGCCCATTTACTACAAATCACATACATTTCACTGCACAGCTCACTATTTAGCAAAGCAAGGACATGGAGGCCAGTCTCCCAGCTGTCAACATTTAGACGCCACAGTGGAAAACATCCAAAACTAATGGATTGATTAAACTTTGTTCCCAGAAAAATGTGCTCTCTTGACTTTTCCTCCTCACGTCAAAATCTCCACTGATCCAACACTTAAGTGCCTGGCAGGAAATAACTGAACATAATGCCTGATCGCCATCACCCTCATCAGCAGCTGTGCTTTGAGATGATTGGGGGGGCCCCGGGTTTAACAAAGTCAACACAGATAAAGGTCGAACCACTTGAGATGACTGATGACCACACCAAGAGGAGGCATTTCCAGATAAAAAAAAAAAAAAAAAAAAAACGTGGCGTAGCCGTGCTGTTTTGGCATGAGCCAGTGAACAAGAGCTTTAAAAAAATCAACCTCACAAACAATGACAGAAAAAGATGAAGAGATGGATAATGATGCTGAATCATACCACCAGTAAATGGACACACTCAGAAGCATATCATGAAAGTAGAGGGGCCCTCCTTTGACCCAAACTGACCGCTGCCCCACAAACACTTTATATCTAATCTTAGAAATATACCTTTACGAACTAAATGATGATAGTAGTCAAATTTAAAAAAGAAAAACCTTCCCAGAGACAAATTTAAACTTTAAACTTGATATTGACATTTTCAGTTATAGTGATGATATACTTGTAGGTTGAGTTGACTTGCAGTTAAGGTTACAGAAACAGTCATGTGATTGTTGAAATGTGATTTCCTGTGTCTTCCTCCAGGAGCGTACAGCTGTGTTCTCAATACCGGTATGAAGCAAACAGCTGTTATTCCACAGCTGGATTCCACTTAAACAACATCGGATCAGTCATCAGCTCGGCTGTTACAGTCACAGGTTCACAGTCCTGGAAACGTCTCTTGTTCTCGTCTTCCATGGATACAGCAGGAAAAACATCTCAATATCCGAGTTTCAAACACTGCACTGCATTTTGCACGACCAGAAGCAACGTCTGCGGAGAGGCGATCGTGGGCTGGAGCAACAGTAGATTAGAACCTGATGATACACTCGTTCCACGTAGCATGAAGCTATCAATCATAAAAAAATCATAACAAATACTAAAAGTGTCAGTGAACTACCCATAAAGAAAAAATACTGCTTTGCGAAAACATATTCCTAATCCACATGTATGTCCTATCTGCGAGCAAAATGAGACGACACAAGGTCACAGCAAAAAAATGTGAAGGAGAAAGTTAGTTAACCAGAGTCAGAACTTTTAGACTCACATCGGGTCCCAGCAGCACCTCCAGACGTTAGATTAAAAAAGTCTGGGCAACAAGTCGTGAAGGAAAACTGGCCTCATATGTTCCTACTCCAGAAGACTCGTCTGTCCCTAAATATTTTTAGACATGCAAGTGCAGTGAGGATACCCATGCATACAGTAGCCTGCTTTATATACATCCAAACCAGATAGGAATATAATACTAAACATTTCCCTCACATAATCCACTCACAAAAATGTTGAGAAACAAATAACTGCAAACATTATTGTGTCTTCTAGGAGTTCCCTGTTATGTGCCAACACACACAGACAGTATTCAGGGAGGGATTATTTATACTGTACAATTGTATATTGTACAGTTGCCCTTGTCTGAATCATTTGAAACAGTTCATCCATGTGGCCAAAGGCTCTTCAAAAAATTCCAGTTATTTGCATTTCGACCACCGGAACTTTCCCCTGGGATCAGGAACCACTTGAGGTCCGGCCTAAATCTTTTCTTTCATTTTCAAGGTCTTTTTTTTTTAATTCAGTTCAAACATTAAACTGTTGAGTTCCTGTTTTTCTCCTGAGTGTCCCCTCTTCCTAAATACTGGACCATGATTTTATTTTTGTTAAAGAAAACTTGTCCTGGTCGTAGTGTTTTGTCTCAAATTCTGAAAATGAGTCCTTGCTGTATTTAAATAAAGTGGCTAAATGACTATTTACAGTTTAGAGCTTCAGCTGATGATGGATGTGTCTCAGAGGACAACTAACAACTCTACTTTGACACAATTAACTGGCAGTCACCCCCCACACACAAGAGGCCTTGTGGCCCCATCACTATTCACATTTGGACCATGAAGGTGAAATACTTTCAGTGTTTATTTGACTTAATGTTCAAGTTGTGTATTAGGCTATGTTATTTTAAATGGGCTGGATTTAAAATAAAAGACGGAGCAAAGAACATTTACTGCACTGGTACTTTCTCCCACAGTAACCATATGTAGTAACTATACCTGAATGTGGTGGTCTGTACTGTAGCAGAGGAAGGCCTGGCCTGTCATTCCACATTTAGCACAGTATCTAACATGTCAGTGACTCAGATATGACCCTAGATATCACAGGTGAAGTGCTCCATCACAGAACTGAACTCTGGACAGAGAGAACAAAGTGTAATCGCTGTGACTGGAGCTCTGTTAGAATTCAAACAGTTCTTATAATAAACAGTGAATAATAAAAGGCAGGGAGCAGAGATTATTGTATCAACGTGGTGCAGAACTTTCCCAAAAAGCGATTGACTTGAATTCTGCTTCAGAGAGGGAGAAAATGTCTGTGTCCCATAAATATCATCTCCCCCTCGGCGAGTTCAGGAAATGGCAGAGGACAGAGACTCCCCTCACAAACCCACAAGCTCACGGAGCTCAATCAAGACAGACGAGCCGTCACTAGTATTTTAATCTGAGGGCCAAGTTAAATTCATTAGAGATGCGATCCAGGGTGGAATTCAGGAATTCTGGTCACCTTGAAAAAAATATGAAATTTCGTAGATTAACATCTACCACAACGTTGGTGAAGTCGTCCAAAGCTCTTTGTCATGTCCTCATGCAAAACCTTTGCTCCGGGTGATTCCCAGGCTTTCCTGTTTGTATAAATAATCTGATTTCCGTGGGAGGGTCGAGCCCAGCACACAGTGCAACACCGGTGCACCACCAGCCGCGGCTCTCTGGGAACAAGCTTGGAAAGTAAACATGCAGGTTTACTGGGCTTTGCTCCCCGACTCAGTCCCTCTCCCTCCAGGCTCTCCCACACACACAAACACAACCAGCAACGTCAACATTTGGGGTTTTACGCAGCCCAGCAGCAAAAAAGCAACCAGTGGAGGGTCAGAAGGTCGAGAACAACTTCACATTTTACCATCCAGCCAACAAAACCTGGCCTGGATCTGCAGCCATTAAAGGGGCAAACCGGTGCAGGTGGCAGGCAGTGTGTATTTATGTTGGTCATCTACTCTGTTTTCCTGTATCTGTACTCTGTGAGATGTTTACAATAATGTATTTTTTACATTTCAGAATGAACTGTTTTTTCTGTTTTGTCATTTGACTGTAAACAATTTGTTGTAAAGAAGTGAAGTGATTAATTTTACATTGTATTTTACATTTACTGAGCAAATCTCAGAATGTTCTACACATATAATGTTTTGTTTTCATGTTCGTGTTGCTTTAGCTACTTCACTGCCCCCGACACATTTGGTAAGATTCCAGTGGTTCAAGGGGACATCCGGCGGTCTGGTGGTAAATATCGTTACCATAAAACCATCGTAGCTGGTTCTGTTTAAGCTCTGGGACTCTGTTGCACGTTATAACTTTGAATACCTTCACGTTTGTCATTCTCTAATTAAGACAAAACTCTATCAGCGTTGAGTGAAGCACAAATAGTGGACGCCATGCTGAGCATATGAGCTAAAAACAAGGCAGATCACGTTTGTCTACCCATGAATTATGTCCAGGCCTTATAGCACAGACCGCATATACAGTAAGTGTGTGCGTGTGTGTTTATGTGCACTGTTGGTGCCGGGCCTGTGTGCCCCTATACTATGCACCATTACCATCCACACATGCTTTCTATTATATGCTCTTGTTTCTGCCTTCAGGCTGAAACATCTGTATCACAGATATTTGACTTTTATGGGAATGCATGAAATCCAAATCACATTTCCTGGGCCGAGCCAGGTGGAGCCGTGTACGCATGCAGCCGTAAAATCTGAGATGTATGTGGGCATGCAGTTTTACACACATACATGTGCACGTAGGTAAATTGGCTCGTCTCTAAAACAATCCTCTATTGTCCCGGGGAGAGGTAAACTACAGGATACCTCACACCTTGTGTGCACATGCCACGACGATTTTACATCGTTGGCAGCAGAGATAATGTGCTCCATCTCAGGAGACCTCATGGATAGCTTTAGACTCTTATAGGAACTATTTTCCATGAAAACTGAATCAAATGCTACCAAGCAGACTCATTCAAAAAAGGATGCATTGTTGGATGGATCGCATGCTGACATGAGAACCCTGACGCTGCCTTCAGGGACCTTCAGTTGAGACCGCTCACGTGCAGGTGCTCGTAAACTGTACCAGCTGATATTCAGGGGCCACTAGGGAAAATGAGAAACCACCAGAGGCACACATTGACCCCTGTGTTTAATCAAACTGCTAAAATCCACCAACAACATTCATAACTGTCCACTGTGAAAATCACGCAGCGACCAGGCCCGTGTTTGTTATGTAAAGAGAGTCGCTTAAAAACCTTGACTGGAAATATAATCTGATTCAATATCCAGACCCTGAACTTTACAGCTACACTCTCAGATTGGAAAAACAGCAGCTGACGCCAAGAAGCCTTTTTTTCTTTCCGTTTCCGAGATCCGTCCCCAGCACGCCGCTCCTCAACTACAAGAAAGAACTTTCATACATTTCAACAGGAAAGTGAGTTCTTAAACCAATATGACTTCAATACCTGCACTGTATATTGCATCTGATCAGATTATACACTCACCACCATGTGAACTGTATGAGGATGCAGTTTTACCTTTACATGCACTGACAGCTACACACAGTGGTGGAAGAGGCATTCAGTATTCTACAAAAACAGGTGAACGTACCAGTCCTGCAAGAAGACATTCAGTGCACCTTAGAATTTCTGTTTAGCATATATGGGTGTATATAAGGGTGCCAGCACAGGTCTGATGTCTGATCTTTGTTTGAATGATGGATAAGTGGAATTGTGATATTTTTGCAGCGTGGCAGCTCAGTCATGTGATGATTAGCACAAAATGTTGACCTGGAAGAAGACAACTAAAAACTCTACTACACAAAGGAGTAACAAGGAGAAAGGCTCAAATATAAGTGGTCATGTGTGTTTTGTCAAATGATGTGATAAATAACTCTCAGTGGCGTCCGTGCAGCATGATACATCAGCCGTGACAACTCACTCACTGCCCCAGCGGGCTGTCATTTGTGCACAGTGGCTGCCTGCAGCGTGTCATGAGGTCCTTTTGATGTTGAAATATTACCCTGCATCTCCCCTGACAGCCTGTGATTAGCACAGACAGGGACGGAGGGAGGCAGAGGTGGAGGCACAGATAATGAGCATCAGATCAACAGACAGAAGCGGCCACATGTAAACAGAGGAGATCGAATGAAGAATGACTGAGGAAAAACACCAAGGCCACATGTGTAAACACAGTGGAGGATTCAGGCCCCGGCCACTGTGTGTTACGCTGCGTTACAGTGACTGTGCATCTGTCTTTTTGCTGCTTTATAATTACCTGGTTTGGTGATCACTGCCTATGGAGCAGCCTGTTCTGTAGTCCGGATCAAAGCAGCAAGCGTCTATTCACTCATCCTTCAGGGCTCGCAGGAGCCAATCCCAACTTCTCAACTTCTATTCTACAATAAAGCAATAAAGCTATATGCATGTCTTTGGACTGTGGCAGGAAGCTGGAGCACCCACAGTAAACCTTTACAAACACAGGGAGACCATGCAAAGGCCAAACAGAAAGACCCTGGGATTCAAACCCAGAATCGCTATGAGGCGATGGTACAAACCACTGTTCCACCCAACCTTATAATTACTGCTTCAATTATTCCACAATGGAAAATATCAGGGAAGAAATCAAATGTCCTGTGTTCTGGTGTTGGAGGTGGACCTCGAGTCAGAGACAAACAAGTCATTCAAACTCAGAAATTTAAAAAAAGGACAGCGACATGTAACCCAACCCACTCAGACAGAAGGTGATGAGTGAGGTGCTGGTTTGGGCAGGGTCGAAGTTCAAGCACGTGCGGGAGGCAAAGTCAACAGTGTTCCCTTTTAGGGACGATGTTCCCCCAAAACGTGTCTCTATATATACATAAAATTACAGCGTGCACCTCAGCTGGAGCGAGCACACAGATGGTTTTCTCTTGCCAGAGGCATTGATTTGAAAACACTTCCAATCAAACAACGTCAGAGTCGAGTTACAGTTAAAGCACCGGGTGCCTCCAGTTCACTGTTTTGAATGTGGGGCTGAAATTACAGCCCTGGCTGTGGCGTGTGATTACGGTCTGTGCGTGAGGATGTCAGTCAGCCTCCAGAGGGAGGGGCTGCTAATTGAAATGACATGTTAGAAAGGCGCAGTGATAAAAACACCCCTAATGTGGTTGTAGCCGTACATTCTCTCATTCTATCATGTTCCTTAGCGCGTGTGTGTGTGTGTGTGTCTTCAGAGGACATGTTGGAGTTGGACTGAGGTTAGGGTCAGATGTAGGTGTGATGGTTTAGGATAGGATAATGCATGCTATTAAGTGTCCTCTCTAAGACAGAACTACGCGTGTGTGTGTCAGTCTGTATAAAAATGTAATTACACACAAATAATGAGCGATGGCTTTGGATCAGATTCCCTGTGAAAGTTCCCTCCCTCCATTTTCCGGCTGTCTGAACAAATAAAAAATACTGAATATGAGAACATTATCCACTCCCCTCCGACATCCACCACAGGCATTTCATATATTTCCCTGAAGCGATGGCTCCTCCATTCTGCTTTGACAAAGAACCTTTCTACCCTAATAAAGACTGTTTCCTCTTCAGCGAACACAGAACAAAGACAACGTAAAGGGAGGGGGAAAAAAATGTGACTCTTCATTAATCTGCGGTGACTGCAACAGTTTTTGATGCCACTCTTTTTTCATGGAACTTGTTTTGTCTTCTTGTACTTCGAAAGTAAGAAAGCAGCTGAACTTTAGTGAAGGCAGGACAACGGATCACAGACCTGAAGGAGGGACGGGAGTTAATGTGTGAGCAGATGAAGAACATCATTGTCTTAATTCTGCATCACACAGTCAAAATGAGTTTGAACTCTTGAACACACACACACACACACAATTATCATGGATGATCTCAGAATCACCTTGACCTGTACAGAACAACTGATCCATTGACCAGTCGACTGTTCAGGTGCCTCAGATGTCTGGGCTGTGAGCTCACACTGTGCACGTCCTCAACTCTTCTGTGTCGGGTTCACTCACCAAATAACTTCAGTGAGGGAGAACAGAGGCCTCTGTGTGGACACCTGTCACCCATGGCAGGACACCTACATACCATCTGGGTAACACCTACATAACATCGCACAACATACACACAGGAGCAGGATGTGTGCTCCAGTGACGAGAAGCTCTCCCAAAGCCGGTACTTGAATATTCAGTGTTTCACAAGCTGACCACAGTGAACTCGGAGAATATCTGAGCGACCATAGATGAGTCAGTTGTTTAACTTTCCCAAAGCATTCTTCTAACTTCGCCCGCCACAGTAAAGCAAATAAAAAAAAATGCGTTTGAGCTTGAAACAGAAAAATAAAAGTCACATCATTTTTAATTTAGTTGCTCCTCTAGTTTCCATGAAAAAGGACAGTTCCTGCTTTCTGCACAGTAGAGTTGTATAGCAACGTAAACCAAAGTCCCGATACTAAATAATAATATATTAGACACAAATATACATATACATCTATAAATATGCATGCTCTGAAAAAAGAGTAGAAAGGTTGAAGGGATCTGCTACTTCTTGAGTTGTAATAACTTTTAAAGTAGAGGACTTCAATTATTTTCTTCAAACCTGATCATTATTTGAAGTGGAAGGTGCTTAAAAAAAAGAGAAAAAGAAATGAGGCTTAATCACATTTGCAGGCAACCACAGCACGGAAAGGCAACATGCGTTAGCCTCAGTTAGAAACAGCTGGATGTGCAGCAGCACAACAGACAGGAGTTTGAATCTGGCACTGCATCCCTCAGCTCGGCTCGGCTCGGCTCGGCTCTACACCGCCATGCAAGAAGGTACAAAGAGTTCAAACGAGCAAGAAGGACGACCGGAGTGGAAGTCCTCAAGAACGATTAGGACACACGCACAACGCTTCGGGTTCAGTCTGAAGAACCATCTACAGTCCAAACAAAGACAAAAGAGAAGGATGAAAGATGAGGAGTATAACAGGAAAGGTTGACTTACTTTTAAAATGTTCTTTTGTCCTTTCAGACCATTTGTTCCACGATGGTTCCAGATTATCCCAGTGAGAGTCAAACGGCTGGATGTTACAACCCGAGTCCTTCTTGCTCTCGCTCTCTCTCTCGCTCTCGTCAGTTGCTTTCACCAGGACTCAATGGGCTGATGTAAGACACCCCTGCACAGAGGAAAAAAAGAGAGGGAGAGGAGCGAGAGAGAGAGAGAGAGAGAGAGAGGTGGGGGAAAAAAACTCCACATTCTGTGGATTCTTGGGATCATGCCAAAGTCCCAGAATTCCACATGCCTCACATAAGGTTTCAATCAGGCTGAATCCAACGCTCAATCAGAGAGCTTTCTTCCTCCTGAAAAGAGCCTTTCTTTTGACAGCTAGACGCTGGAGCAACAATCCAAGGTAATGTTTGTGTTGTTTCGCTCTCAAGTCATTTCAGAACACATTTGCTGGACATGTTTGTTGCTGCTGTCCCAGACCCTTCCACATCAAGTGTCAGGTTTAAACCGTTTAGAAAATGATCTGTCGTACACCTGTTTGATTGTATACATAAAAAAGCTGATCTTTGACTTGTCGTAAACGAACAAAACAATCCACTGTGTACGTGTCAAACGTGCCGGGACCTCGACTGCAGCTACATCCACGAAGGTTGGTTTCTAATCAGGTCATAAAATGTGTTTAGGAGCTGATGTGGCCTGAAACTTTTCACCTGGCTGAGTGCATTTTGCTCAGAGGACATTCTGACCGTTTCACCAACAGCTATGGGTGGATTTCCAATTTGATACCATAGTTGACAGCCAATGAAAACCATAAAAAACATTTACCACAGTGTAGCCTCACAGATGCCAGCATCAAAGTGTCATCAAAACTCAGATGCTTGAAGAGCTTCATTTGCAATACACATAATCAAACCTCCATCTGCAAACCAGGACACATCAGC
This sequence comes from Pseudorhombus dupliciocellatus, assembly GCA_016785235.1. Taxonomy (NCBI): domain Eukaryota; kingdom Metazoa; phylum Chordata; class Actinopteri; order Pleuronectiformes; family Paralichthyidae; genus Pseudorhombus; species Pseudorhombus dupliciocellatus. Next base: position 2,013,259 of record JAFBJW010000091.1, on the reverse strand, counting down.
GAAAAGAGCAGCATGTTCCAGTCCAGCTTATAAATAAACCACTTGCTGCACAATCTGATCCAAGATTATAAGGCAAAAAAAAAGTAACAAGTCATTGTTTGTTTTTTTTAAGTGGGACATTTGTTTAATAAAGATGTTAGAAATCACAGTTAGTCTTAAAGCTGAATAATACCGACTCTTTAGTGATGACCATCAGAAAAGATATATTATAAATACCCCCCCACACAGCCCATACCATGTACCATAATTACATGTAAGAAAACACTCTGATTATTTCATGTTCAGTATTCTATAAAAATCACCAGGTAAAATGGCCAGATGGTAATTTCCAACTATAAAGCATCAATCGATACATATAAAAATAAGTCTCATAAGCAAAATAAATAGATGCACCGGAGGATTGCTTCAGCCAGTCACTGTGACGGGCATTTAGTCCTTCATTTCAGGCTGTGTTCAAGTTCTTCAAAACAAATGTGAAAAGAGGTTGATGATGACATACGATGCAAACAGCACTGAGCATTTCATCTTGCTCATTCGTTCATTCATTCATTTTATGGGATGGGGAAGTAATTTTTTTTTGTGGAACCCATGCAATGATATCTGTTATTGCACATCGTGGAAACTACAGTTTTGAGAAGTCGAGAGACAGAGGGAGGTGGTTCTTTGGGTCGTCTCTCGTTCTCTCATTGTTTAAACCCCGTTTTTCACCAGCTCATGGACCCCGTGTTGGTCGATCATCAGCGTGGGATGAAACTCCCGTCCCTTCACCAACTCTTCGAGGCCCTTGACAAAGCACAGACAGTCAGGTTACAGACAACCCCTGGAATTTCTGGTTCGAGCATCAGACGTTGCCTCCTTACCTCTCCCCCGTAGGACACCAGAGGGGAGACCTCACATTTGATTGGCAAGTCTGTTCCATCCTTCAGGCTGCGTTAGGAGACAAATGAGGAAAAGATCAGGAGATGAAAGGAAACAACGCAAGGGATTATCTCCGTAAAGAAAGGGGAAGAGAGAGACGGTAGCGGGGAGAAGCAGCTGTGAATCCTGAACACAGCTGTTCTTCTACTGTAGCTTGTGATTAGCGTTCAAAAGGCAGAGAATCAGTTTCATTATTCCCCAAACACAACCAGTGATTAGTACCGGTACTCCGTAACAGACTTCCTCTAGAAGAAAACACATGAATTACAGGTAATATGACTGCATGACCGCCCAGTGTGTTTGGTTAACTGGAGGAACAGTGCACCACATTACTGTCACTCAGATTGTTTATCTCTAGATAATCATTACAGACGACAATCACTAATCACATGTCAGGAGTTTCAGGTGTTCGGCTGAGTGGCCGCCCGCATAGCTGCGTCGGGAGAGCGAAGGAGAAGCTGAATAATCAAGGGAAGAAGCGCACCATAAACAGTCAAAGCCAGAACAACATTCATGGCCTCCATGAATGTTTCTGAAGCACATGCTCATTTATATCAGCTTTACTCAGAATGACAGAAGTTTAGCAAGCAATGATCTGCCGCCCTCGTCTGACTATTAAACACACAAATGAAGCTTTATCAGGGACTGCAGAGTTGTCGCTGTTTGCCATAAAGTGCGAGGGGAGCCCATTACCCAGCATGCAATGCATGGTGTGTATTAGTAGCAACCATCTGAGGGAAAAATCCTGTCAGCAGGCCATTATGACTGTGCATCATCTAACCAGGATGCGTTCTCAGTTGTTGGGACGTCAAGGATCAGAAGTAGCGTTAACATGTCTAAGAGAGAGGGAAAATGAGAGCCAGAACCCCGTCACCATGCACTCAGAACTGCAGGGGGATAATTACTTTCTGTTGCCATCCTCTGTGACACTGCCTGCTGCTCCGTCTCTGGAAACATTGCATGGGACACACAGGTGCAGGACCAAGCATGAGAGAAGGGGAAGTGAGAGTGTGAGGCTAAAAGAATATGATGTCTTCCAAAAGAAACAAAAGGCAAATAAAACAAAGAGTGGCCAGCGTTGGGAAGGTGAGGAGGACCTGGAACCCGTTTAAGCATTGTGTGAGGCAATGACATTTGTGGGCTGGCGTGCTTTAGCCGGCTGGCTATGGTCACCTGGGTATGGCCGGCACACGTCTGCCGTTCTCGTCGATGAAGTGGCCCCCAGCGTTGAGCACCCAGCGGTGGTGGAGGGACATGAGGGCGTGTTTGGCTGTGGTGGGTGTGTCCTTTCCATCCTGACTGTCTGCATTCTTCAGCGGAGAGAACTCGTCCTCCCGCAGCACTTCATACACGACAAACTTCCTATTGCAGACACGTCAGCACACAGGCAAAGGACATCAGACACAGCTATGAAAATATAAATATATACATATAAATTATACAGGGAAATTACTCTTCAGTAGTTCCCATGTAGCTGTTAAATGGCTAAAGGAAAGACTGTGTTTCAGGGGTGATCAAAACACTCTGGATAAAAGCAGTGAAGGAGTGAGAGCACTTGCAAGGAGGCACAACCGAGGGAGACAGATCTGTCCACTTGTGATCAGACCCATGGTCAGATGCTGACACCACCCAGAGCAAACAATACTGGCGTAAGAACAGAAAACAGCAGCACCTTTTGAAATGTGAATTGAAAGTGATTCAGCCCATGTACTGTATATTCTCCTGGAGGTGCCAGTCAGTCAGTCAGTCCGAGCCCAACGGTCATCCATCTCCTTGGCAACACTGAAAACGACTCCTCCGCCCCTCTGCTTTGTAATACAGTGAACGAACCTTAAAGCGAGCTGGAGATGTCTGCAGGGTTTTTCCATCAGTCAATCATTACGGGAATCCTTTCATTAGATGTAAAGTTCTATTAGTACTGGCATGACTCAGAGCTGATGTCATGTAACACTGGAGGAGGTGGAATGAGTGAACAGCTCATAAAACCTCCATCCCCCTGCAGAGAGCTTGGCAGGCCCGGGCTGCTGGACCCAGCCTCGGAGCCATGGCATGACTGGGGCTGGTGGATACGGATCAGGACTGGAAAAAGGGGCTGGTTCATGTGTGGAGGAACAGATCAAGGACCAGTCAAACCCCGAGCTCGGAGGCGTGCCAGAAGAACATATGCAATTAAGCTGCCTCTCAAACGGAGCATAAGATATTCTTTGTATTCTTATTACTTGAAGGAACTTCAAGTCTGAGGTACGATGCCATCTGCTAACACTGTCCCCCTATACACACACACACGGTGGAAAAATGCACTGTAACTCACTCGGCCAACTGGAAGATGTCAAAGACGAACTTTTCCATTTTAATTCCATTTGGTTTGTCTGGTTTGATTAAATGGCCCTGTGAATCCACAAACGGGATTTTCTTCTGGGCCACGTGGTGCTGCAGCCTTGGCTCGTACTTCCTGATCAATAAAAAGGAAGAAAAAGAACATTTTGCACATTTACTGCATAATGACAGCGTGACCAGAACTTCAGAAAAAGGTTCGGTCAGCCTCTGACTTACTCTACTACATCTTTGAGAAAGGAAAAGCTGAAGAAGTGATTGGCCACGTTTCCAGCGTTGAACATCAGTCGACCGTCGGAGCTGCGCTTCTCAGCCGTTGCCAGGGTGATCTCACTGTACTCCACGACCTGGTAACGCCCATCCACCTTGCAGACCACACCGACGGCCTCGGTCGGATTGGTTTTCTCCACCACCTGGGAAATGTCACGGGAATCATTTTTTTTGGGGGGGGCAGCAAATATCAGCAACCCATCACACATTTGTTTACATGCATTTACCGTCAAACTATCCATTAAAATGACCAGTTTATTAAAATGGGGCTGGTGACATTGTTATTCAGAAACTTCCAACTTTCTACAGCAGCATGTTAGAGCCTGCACTGAGAGGAAACATAATCCCTCCCCTCATCTGTTGGCTCATAATGACAGAGAGGAGTCCTGATGAGGGGGTTGGTGAGCAGGGTGGGGTGAGGGGGAAAGGAGGGGGTGGTGGTGAAGCCACATGAACTGTAGTGGGGCTTAGTGATTTATGACAGGAGGGTGGGACGCTCTCACTGTGATCCCTCCATCTCTGCTCCACCGCACGGCTCGTAATGTCAAACAGGAGCAGGGGCTTCAAAATATTTGGCATTAGCTGGAAATATGGTGAAAATACTCAGAATGAAAAAATATATCTCACTGCGGTAGTACCAAGAAATGGGGTGCCTAGACAAAAATTCACTGAGTTTCAGAGCTTCAGATCTGCAAATCTTTCTTTTTAAACGTGCAACAGGAAAACTTTAATTTTCTATTTGAATGAAATTGCCTGACATGTGTTTCACAACAGTTAGTCATCGATTCCACATCCTGTTTCCCATCAGGAGTCACGGACAACGACAACAATATTCACATACTTTTTGAGACAAAGTCGTAATCAACCGCTGAGTCGGCCAAATGTTTTTATAAAGGGTTTGGCTTCATTTCTGGAGAATCAGAGCACTGACAGGTCCTTTGTCTTTATATACTAGATGCTGAAATTCTGATAAAGTCTGGTCTCACAACTTGTGCAATGTGCATCTTCGAATTGGAACAGCAGCATCACATACAGGGCATTGATGTAATATTGCTTTGTACAGTGTAAGACAAAGAAATTGTTTGAATTTTAATGCTGCTATTTATGGAATGATGTGTTTGTCTTTATTAAGGGCCTATTTGTGTAACACCAAATTTCAAAAAATGTTTTTGTGGATGGATCCTCGTCTTAAACTGATCTGTTTCATGAGTCACTCACCAACTATCCATCAGTTCATTGTGTACAGTGCAGTGGCTGATACATATGTAATTAACAGAAATTAGAAATCAGAAAAAAAAAAATCATGAAAGCTTGCAATCACGACTACAGTTCATTTGCTAGTGGAAAGTTTTCCAGTTCAACACGTGTGGAAAAACTCTATTTTTCCTACACTGAGACCACACTCTGTCCATACAGACAGTTTAGGAAAATATGTCAGCTTCTTGAAACACTCGTGTTATCTGAGACTGTGATGAAAAGTGGGGATGAAGAAGATTTTGGGCTCGTCCCTCAAATTTCCTAGAAAGCTGTAATGAGTTTATTGCCTACAAAAATCAAACAAGGGGACAAAGTGGCCTGCATCGCCACCCAGTGGTGAAACAACGGAAGGTGCAGCTGCGCAGAACCCTGGCTGTAAATTCATTGTGAGAGCAAATACCCCACACACACACACACACACACACACACACACACACACACACACACACACACACACACACACACACACACACACCTTCCTGGAATTTAAACTGGTCTGACCGATCAGACTGGGTGTCATTAAGCCAATGCTGACGTACTTTGTTCGGCTCGTGTGTGCACTCACTACTACTAAAAATAACATTATCATTACATACATGCATCATCATAATAAAATGATGACTTCCTGGTCTGATAAAAGATAACTGGTGTTATCAGTGTACTCAAAAACAAGGGGTCATTGTGTCTAACAACTTTATGGCTAGACAATTATATGTCTGCAACTGGAAATCATTATTCAGAAAATGGAAGAGACAGCCCTAGATGGAAAAAGCATGAAAGTGCACGTGTGACCAACCTTAGCTCCACAGTCTGCTCCCTTCTGCACACAAAAACCAACAAAGGTGGGATCTGCCACTTTGACCAGGATGTTATCTACACAGTACACATGGATGGACTTGATGCCCCTCCTCTCCATGTCGTCCATGATTCCCTGGTTCCCCAGGGCTCTGTAGAGACCTCCGTTCCCATCTGAAACACAAGCACCGACAGGCTTCTTTGGACGCCATGACTCCAAGACTCTCACTTACTAAAATCTGAAAAAGGGAGTTTACCAGGGGCCATGGAGAGCTTCCCTTTGCTCTCGAGGATGATTTTCCCATTGTAGTCCATGGCTGGAAGCATGCCCTGCTGAAAGAAGATGATGCTGCTCTTGTCCAAGCCAAAGTAGTTGTGTCTTGAGAAGAAGTCCTTTGTGGACTGCATTGTCCTCCCGCTGGTCATGATGTACCTGAGGGCAGACAGAAGCCAGTGTTATTTCACCTCCTTCATTTCAACCGAGTTACACATGAGTAAAACAGTATAGCTCTGGGACAAAGGGAGACACAGGACGTTCAGTCAGTCAAAATCTCTTTCAGAGACTACTAAGAAGCTGACATCAGCTGAAGCCAGGGAAAGAACAAGCTCATCTATATGACTGATAACAGTCTTCTTGAAAGAATCAGACTGACAGTGACTGTTGGGCCCTGGTTTCTGTTCTGATCCCTATTTCCAGAAAACAACTCGCTCCATTGAGCTTCCTTTTACCCTCACAGGGATTGAGGGAACCTAGTCAACATGAATTTGCTGGAGCTCATAATGAATAAAGAAAGAAGAGAATTTGGAGTCTTGGATGTGTTAATTATTCCTAAATAACGACTCAGCTGAAAGGCACAGTAACCAAACTGTCTTTTCTCAAAGACCTCCCACACCATGACAGCACGTCTTACCAGGGAATACAGCACTTGATTTTGTGCTTCTGCTCAGCCAGCTGTTGCAGCTTCAGAATGCGTTCGGCCTGGATTTGAAAGAGGGTCTTGTGTGACGGCAGCCCCACGTCATACATGCCTTTGGGGTAAGAGACCCCCAGTCTGGTCCCCTGGCCCCCGGCCAGCAGCAGGACTGCCACCTTTCCCTGAGAGATGTGGTGAAGACCTGAGGGGGAGGGGGGCAGAGCACACCTGATTGAACTGTCGTACATGGAACATGGAAGAGCAGCTGCAGTGGAACATGTTGAGACGCTGATATGATGGAATATGATCCCAATTGACTTCTGTAATATCTAATCTGCGATCTACGATATGCAGTGCCATAGGGCACCTTCATGAGGATGTCCCTGATAAATATGAATAAATAGAACTAAGTGTTTCACGACCAGCCCTCCGTGCAGGGCATGAACTGAGATCCAATAACCCTGCCCTGGCCCGTGACTGGCTTTACTGTGGCCCATTGGTTTAATGGTTTATGACAGTTCCAGTTTATGTAAACTGCACTTACGTAAACCGCTGTTCCTAATATCCACGCTCTTTCTTCTTGCCGTCATTAACACACTAGGTTAATGGGCAGGTCAGCTAGACTTTGACAACCCTGACAGATCTACACCCACACACATTTGCTCACGCACGTCCGCACACACCACACCAAGAACCCAACAGAGCAGCGTGACTTCATGGATGAGGTCAAGCAAAGACTCCTTTTTACGTCAGGGCCCAAATTAATGCCAGATGTTCTCCTTTGCACAACACCGTTGTCATCGTCCCCCAAGAAAAAAAAAAAAAAAATCCAACAGACTGTAAAAGTGGTCAGACCCCCACTGCAAGGAGGAGGATTGCGCAAAACACAATGAGCAACACAAGCAGACGTACTCACATTTCAGATCTATGCAGGGGGAGGCTCTGTGAAGGACTTTCTCATTCTTCTGAGTTTCTGGCTCAAGTAGGACTTAACGATAAGCTCTTACAGAGATGATTTCAAAAAGGCTGTTATGAGGGCCTCCCTCTGGAATTTCACATTATCGGAACGCTCACTGTGCCATCTCAGCATCATAGCATTTGGGTTAGCGTGTGATGTTTAATCCAATCTTCCTCTGTCTTACCTCCCTGTTTGAAAGCCTGCTCTAACTAGGTCACACTTGTTTGCAACTAGAATTGTTCACATCTCTCTTTCCTGCTCCATGACATTTTTATAGTGACAATAAAAAAAATACCACTAGCAAAATAAGATATTCTTCGTCCTTTTGACATGTACCACTATTGCCAAATAAGACAGACACAGTGAGCTCACCTGTTTGCTCCCACTCTTTGAGACTCTCCCTGTCCCTCGTCACACTCCCCAGCACCTCCCTGGGCACGGGCTCCATGCGAGTGTCCATTTTCTCCTGCTTGCTGCTGCTGGACACCTCCATGGCATTCTTGAAGAAGCCATTGATCTCTTTGAAGTCCATCCCCTGCAGGTCAAGGGTTAAGTCGGCCTGCTCCCCAGGGCTCAGCTCGCTCCAAAACTGCAGGAGGTGAGACTGGTCGGCTTCGGCCAACCTCTGAGCGAGTCCGCTGACACTGGCGTCCATGATGGCGGGTGGCTTTGATGAACTCTACAACACAGATGAGAACATGGGATGAGTGGAGGGAGGATCCTTTAACTAGTTATGATTATATTCAGAGAAGCTACAAACTGAAAACGCCCAGAACTAAAGAAAGATGACATTTGGGTGATGGCCTTTTGTCATGGCGTTGAGTTCCTCTAAACTAAAAGTCTGAAGCATGACGTGAGTATTCCAACATCCTCCCTGGCCGCTGGACAAACACCACTGGTGACAACACAAAACCACACCCTGGTATCGGCATCTTGAAGTGGGGGTGTGGGTAAAAGGTTGATTACAAATAAATACTGGAATGTTAATGTGCTCTCTACCAGGAAACATAACTCAACCACTGGAGGCCGATTCTCACCGAGAAGCACATGAACTATTAATACTAAAGACTAATTTAAAAGTGACTTTAAACTCCTGATTAGGACAAGCACACAAACACATTCTTCACTTCACAACCCGCCCATGTTTATTCCTCATGTTATCGTATCATTTTAACATCTTCGTCCTGTTTGCTTCAAATCTTAGTATCTGTTAATTGTTCCTGTTCTCAGGCCGTGAGGTCAGGTGCGATGCCTCCAGTTGTTCGATAGAAACCATTCACTTTGCGTTTCCACGAGGCCATGTGGACATTTCCTGCGGGTTTAGATTAACGTGAAGGCCACGTTGTCGTCACCCAGGAGGCGCCACGCCGCTGTGAGCAGAGAGGAGCTGCCGGCGCGGTGTGATGAATGAAACGTAAGATGATGAAAGACAAAATGAACCCTACGGGGCTTGGAGTGCTGTCAGACCACTCATCGGGCTGTGAGGTCGGACGATGGATTCAGCGGGAGCAGCCCGAGCGGAGGCGCGCGGCTCTGCGAGTGTTCGCTCCGGACAAACATAAAATCCGAAATTAAATATTAAACTCACCTCACAGTCGCTCGCTCCTGCCGACGCGAAGCACCATTAAACGTCGGCGGCGTTTGTGCTGCAGCTGACGGCGCCTCCCACCCGGACTACACCTCCCGCAACGTCACGCCTGACGTGGCACTAGCGACGCGCGCAGCATTGTGGCCTCTGGAGCGCGTGCTGCCTTCAGGTGCTCCTCGTAAAAAATAACAAACCTGCAATAACACGTGCAAAATTACAGAGGATGACACTGTGGGAAAAATAAAGATAAAGAGATGCGAATGCAAAAAACGTAGAAGAAGGAGTTAGAACTGTGACACGTAAGTCAATTGTAAAAAAAAACATCATGTATGGCTGTCATTCATCTCATCAAAGCACCTTACTTTGTTGTACTTTTTAGACTGCTAGGTACATGTTGCCGTGTTTTTGATCCTTTAGTTATATTTTATAGCATCGTGTTTATAAGTTTTCTCTGGATTTTACATAGACGTGGATGGAAATATGAAGCCGGAAAAGACTTTCCAAAAATAATGTTCCAGCCAAAACTACAGCAGCACATAGGAAACAAACTATTTAAATCTTAAAACCGAGTCTATGAGACTTTGTATGGGGACGCTAGAGGCATTTGCCTTTTCTTTTTACTTGCATTTTACTTGCGTGTGCTTTTGCGATTTCTGAGCAAAATACTCGTCAAAATTCTTAGAAAAGTCAGAGCACAACGATAAACGTAATTCCGCACCTTTCTTTTTGGTCTCGTGTCTCCACAACAAAACCTCTGGGAGGAGTAGCAGGACATACGCTTTTGGAGCAATAGTACTAGTAAAGTAATCAGTAATCACAACTGTATGTGCAAATAATGGTAAATCAAGAAGTTTGTTTAATATTTTTACACAGGCGTTTTTGTCTCAGGGTTTGGAGCGTATAGTACAGTGTCTGACCCCGTACACCTGATAAAGATTTGGATAATATGTTGGAAATTCAACAGTTTCTTTGTTTTTTTCTTTTTGTTTCTTATTTTTGTATTTCTCCTGCACATAAATGTACACAGCTTCTCAATCTTGTGTATGAATCCCTCCTTCTCTCTCTCCTTGTCATCCAGAGCCTGCTTGGTGTTCATTAAAATCTCCAGGAGGTGAGACCTCGCCTCCATCCACTGGAGCCTCTCTTTATTCTGGTCTTCCTGTGTCTGCATTATCTCTACCGTGAGGAGGCAGACTTCTTGAGCATGTTCACAGGAGAGACATGACAGCTCATCCTCCCACTGGCTTTTTGACTTTTCTTGTTCATGCTTGACCATGGCCAGTGAAAGTTTGTATGTAGAAGTGTCTTCCACCTGTCTACTGAGGCGTGCCTCAGCCTCCCTTCTCCTTTCAGATTGAGAAATGAGCTCCTTCTCCAGTTTTGTAATTTCTAAAGCAATATCCCGTTCCAGCTTGATATGTTTGGACAAGTCAACGATTAAGAATGATCTCTCCTGATGTGCCTGGGTTAGTTGAGAATCCAAGCGATTTAGCTGACTTGTGAGGATATTCTTCCGTTTCAGCAGTGCAGATAAGTTTGTCTCCTTTTCATCGATTACCTGAAAGAGTGACAGGAAGTCCAGGCCATTTGCTGCTACGAAGTTGACGCCTGGGTCCTGGTGATTAAAGCCTGTTACCTGGTTGTTGCCATGATCCTGGCGATTATAGCCTGGTACCTGATTGCCTGCTTGATCCTGGTGATAATAGAATGGTCCCAGGTTGTCGCCTTGATCCAGGTGATAATAGATTGATCCCAGGTTGTTGCCTAGATCCTGTTGATAATAGACTGGTCCCACGCTGTTCATATAGCCTGACCCTGGGTTATAGGCTGGACCCTGATTGTCATTGTGGACAAAGTTATTGACACTTTCCTGGTTAAGGGATGTCATTGTATCAGAAAACATTCTTGAGAATATTTTTAATCCAGCGAGTTCACTTCATTCTATTGGGTAGCAATCAAGATCAATATGCATCATCTACTTCGTCCAAGGCCTTTACATTCCAGAGCTCATATCAGCTACAGAGATCAAAGCATCAGAGGAGTAAAACAGATCAAAAAGACCTAAAGGACATGAAATGATCCATCCTATTAATTGGGTTAGGGAATGTAAATCGTGCTTGGGCATGGCAACTACAAACAGGATGAAACAACGGTTGCCTACAAAAAAAGATCAAAGGAATTTGAGATCAATTAGATGGTGGCACTTTAACAGCAACAATAATAATAATAATAAACGGTTACAGTTGATTGGACTGAGGTTCTGTAAAAAAAAGTCCTTATGATGAGAATAGAGGCTTGGATTTCTACATTGTGTCTATTTTTTCGTTTGATGATAATACACACCATGGTTACTTGTGGTGGAGTAGTACCTCAATACTTCTTCCATCACTGTTGAACACGGCACAAGCACCAGTTTCTCACGCCCATTGAATTCGCCTGTGTTCAGCCCATCCACCAGGCGGCGACAAGGAGCCAGTTTCCCCTTCAATACAGATCGCTTGGGTCCTCCTCCTCCTCCAGGCTAACGCTAGCTAGCAGCGCCGCTTCTATGTAAAGGCGTCTTCACCAACAAGCCGAGGAGATGAAGAAGTTATTCGAAGACTTTAAGAAGGACATAAAGTTTAAATCGGCGGGGCCGGGAAAGAAGCTGACGGAAGACACCAGGCGAGTGGCGAACTTTCCTCAGCTCAAAATGCTAACAACAGCTAGGTGGCTAACGTATGCTACAGCGGGTTAGCTCTAGTTTAGCTGCTGTTTTTGGTCACTCATTACTGAGCAGCGTGTCATGAACTAGAGACATGCTGACCAGCGACCTTCACGTGGTTACCAGGAGCGTTCAATTTACGTGTTAGCATCCATCTTGCAGAACACTCTGCAAATAAGCCGAGGGCGGCTAACAAGTAATCCCTCAACAAGCTTACTCTGTCAACAGGCGAAGGAAAGTGACATTTACCTGCGGGGCTGGTTGAACCCCACGAGACTAAGCTGCTCATTAATCGCGATGTGCTGCAGCAAAGCTCATGTTGTCGTTGGCATGTGACACGCCATGAGTCAGCTGACGTTTGACCATGTCCACCCTTCCTTCTCTGTCCTCATCGCACACAGCACCAAGCCCCAGGCGGCGCAGAGCAGCTCCGGAGTTAAACACAACCGCCATGTCACCAGCGAGGGGGCCCAGCGGGCCGGGGCAGCGGCCCTGGCCAGGATTGAACAGCAGCCCCGGCCCAAGGTCCAAACCTCTCACGACCGAATCAGGAACCAGGGTGAGACCCGGTGCAGCCCTCTCTTCCAAAACAACAAACTGTCTGTGATTACATAATATATACAGCTAAACTTCACAGTGGTGTAACAAATAGAGACAATATTGAATAAATGAAAGGGTGCATATATTTTGTCACGAGAGATTTGAAGGAAAAGTTCATTCAAAGTTTGTGTAAAAGTCACTTGTTATTTTTTCACCATGTCAAAGATGGAGAAGACAATTGTGTTAAATTGTAATTTAGACCCTCACATAGATCAACTCTTAAGTCTGTGGCCTCTTGAAAAGATGTGTAACTGCAGGACTTTCTGCTTCTGATCACAGTTAAAAGAGAACTGGAGGCGGAGGCACTGGCTGAGAGGGATAAAGCAGCGATGGCAGAGGTTCGCACTGCAGTGATTTGTCAGCTTAAATGAAGCTTTCTGAAGTTATAGGATCAACTTGAGTCTGGCACTGCTGAAATGACTCCTTTCTTCCCAGGGATCAAAAGTGCCAGTGAACGATCCCAGCTGTCTGTCTGTGTCAGGTGTGTTTTTCACCTGTCCACTGACCGGAGCCACTTTAACTAAGAGCAACAGGGAAGTCCACATTAAGGAGGCCATTTTTATGGTATGCTTGAATGAAATCCACCAGTTTGCAGTGACATTACATCATGTCAGCTTGTCCCTGCTGATGAAACCTGTCCTGTGTTCACTGCCAGCGGTTTGAAGAGGATGCTGTTGAGGCCTCCATTATGATGGTCCACACATTTAACAAAGACAGAGAGAAGGTGAAGGCCGCTGTGGACATCATAAGCAAGTAAGACACCCCAACAGATGAAATGATTCTCACATCTTTCTCAGTCAAATAATTCTTTTTCACTTTCCTTTATTGCTCCATCATCAGGTATGTGGATAATATATGCAAGTGTCCCACAGAGGAGAAATACAGGAAGATTAAACTCAGCAACAAGGTTTTCCAGGTACTGCAGAGTCGCTGCCATTTATCTGTGTTTGCTGATAAACCTTAAAGATGTTTCTGTGTCATTGTGTTCCTCCTGTTGTCTTCTTCAAGGAGAAAGTGCGTTGTTTGGAGGGCAGCAGAGAGTTCCTGGAGGCCCTGGGCTTCACAAGTGTCATGCTCCCTGTAGCGGATCAAGGTAAATGATTCCTGATGTTTCTTGTGAACTGTTCAACAACATGACTTGGTGAATATAATTAAAAAAAACAGTCACATCAAATCTTTTCACTTGCTTATGTTTGCTGGAGTACAGAGGAGGAAGAGGAGTTCCTGGTGTTACCAGAGCAGAGTCTTGAGGACCTAGAATTGATGAAGGAGAGAAGGGATCGACTCCTGAGCGGTGAGCCCGTCAGAGCTCAGCTGGACAGACAGCCCCAAGCTTTCAGACCCTCCCCCAATGCCCAACGCTTCGAGCTGCCGCCGGAATTTTACAACCTGACAGCAGAGGAGCTCAAGAAAGAGCAACAGCAGAGGTACAGACCCCTCTGTCTTGGATGCTGCAGTTCACACTTCATGACAAAGATGTCAGCACTCACTGACTAGCATGTTTTTTGTGTGTGTTTGGTCAGGAGTGATTTGGTGGAGAAGAACGCCATGCTGCGCACGAAAGCCATGAGGGAGCGCGAGGAGCAGAGGGAGAGAAGGAAATACAACTACACCCTGCTCAGGATCAGACTGCCTGATGGAAACCTGCTGCAGGGTAAGAACCCCCTCCTATTTTTAAGTGTCAGCATCATTGAACAAGAATTTTTCTTAAGTTGTCATTGTCAAATATGGATGTTTATTCCATATTCCTGATCGTAAATGATAATGGGTCTATGAATGATTTGTGATCACAGGCACTTTCTATGCGTGGGACCGTCTGTCTGTCTTGTTTGGGTTTGTTCGGGAGTCCCTGGAGGACGGCTGGCAGCCCTTTGAGCTCATTGCACCTGGAGGTATAAAACTACAAGAGGCAGAGGAAGTGGCTCTCGCAGAACGGAACCTGGTGAGTTGTAGCCAGAGGCATCTTGTGGCACTGGCCCACGCAAAGTACTTTGAATGGAGGTCATATTTGTTGTCATACAAACTGTCCTAATTGACACAATCCTGTGTTAGTCCTATGCTCCAGGCAATAATCCTCTGTGTACGTTTTGTCTCAGGTCCCTGCAGCTCTACTCACGTTCTCCTGGGACGCAGCTGTGCAGGCAGATATCGCTGCAGCAGGTGGAAAGAAGCCTACCCTTCTCAAACCAGGGCTGCTGGAAACCATTAAGACCCTGAACTGAGCAGAAGTATTCTGTCCCCAAACTCCTTCCTGCTACGATCCTCCCTGGCACTGTGGGGGGTGAAGTTGCTCCTTCCACAACAACTAGTGATGAGTGTGACTAACTTAAGTCAGTAGCAGCAACGGTAGACTAGGGGCAACTTCACCCTGGTGGGTGAGCGCAACCCTTCTCGTTACTGTGGGGTAAATGTCACCCTGCAGTGTGTCTCAGCAACAGCCTCTGCTGAAGAAACACTACAAAGACATCTAAGGAGAAAGTAAGGGATGAGTGTGGTTTAGTCAAGCATGTACATGCTGTGTAGTGAACTGACTGGTAGCAGTCGTCTACCCTATAGTCAGGTATACTTCTCGTGGCATGTGGGGAGACCGTTTCAACCGTCATCACTTCCTCCTCTGGTTTTTGTTGTCGTCTAAAGTATTCAGTTCATTTTGCCTCCGACTGTTGAATGAGGAAACTAGAAACTAGCCCTCACAGCAATTACCTCCAGCAAGTCCCAAGAGTCCCCTTAAATTTAAAGTTATATTGCTGTTTTGTTCGGCAGTGTTGTGGGTTCGCTCAGTGTTTAATCTGTCAGCTGATGGTGGACTGGTCTAATAACAAGTCTGTGTCTGTCAACACACTAAGCTATCGTTGCTCGTCTTGTGCTCTGCAGTGGAGTCAGACTCCTCAGTGCTGTACTCCAGGCTTTTGCGGTTGCTTGTGCATAAACGCACAAAAGCCCAGATCATCAAACATGTTTTCTCTTAATGGTTTCACTTAAGACTGAAGTCCATAGCTGGGGCACTTATTTGTATAAAACCCTACACTACGTTATTAGTCAGTCAATTCTAAGACCTAAATATTTGATCTGATCTGATTTAAGTACTTAAGACTGTTTGAAAGGCTTCCCCAAACTATTTAATTGTTAAACTGCAAAATCCTTATGTTCTGTCCTGAATTAAAATTAATTTCGATAAAGGTTACAGTCATGGATCTTTTAAACCAGAGAGGTGGTTTTAATTCATCTTGAGTCTTGTATTTGTTTGTATCAAACACATTTAATTGAGATTAAAACAGTTTCAGCAAACATTTCACTGAATTGACTAGAATAAAAGCAACAAATGTATGCACCCTGAATGATTGGATGCTTTAAATCCACCCTTTGTCAGATAGAGTATAAACCTGTTAAACCTGTACAAGCTAATTAGGTTCCTCTGCTTGTGGTTGGTTAAGATGACAACAACCTACCTCTGACCATACATCTCCAATGAATCCTGAACCAAGAGAGATTCTAAAAAGTGTCTGACTATTGAACTTCTGTCACCACCATCGACCTGTACCACTGTCACTGCACCAGAAACACTCACATACCTGGTGTGCTGACATTGAGGATTCGTTTTTGGATTGAGGGCAGGTCTGCCTTGAGCAAAGGTTCTGCACTCTACAGATTTTAATGTGTTCTCAGCAGTGTAAAATTATTTTAACACTTAGCAAGCAGTTGTGATCCATCCAGATGTTGAGTTGTGTTTTGTTGTTCTAACCTGCCTGTAATAAAGATCGCTTGCACTGCATCCTATTTAAAAAGGAACTGAAGCATGACTGTTTATTTCCCCTGTGCATCTAAAGAGATACTTTTCTACAACTTCTCATGATAAATTAAGGAGCAGCTATTACGAATCAGATATCCCTAAAAAGCTTTGAACACAAAAGCCTCAAAAATATACAGATATTAAATGTGAAAGTAACTAATTCCCATGGAACATGCATGGCCAGTGTGTACAGTGCAGTCACAAATTGTGATGCACAGGGGGCTGTTCTCACTGCAGACTGGTGCCCGTGAAAACTTAATTTTAATTTGGGAAATGTTGTCTTGGAGGGTTGAATATGTGATTGACTCCCTCAAGCACATTATATTTACCGTTGTCTTGAGACTGAAGATCAGTGTCCTGCATTAAAATAAGTTCCTAGAAATTTGCTGACAAACTAACAGCATCCCACAAGCTAACCTACCAAGACTATGCTGAAGGAATGAAGGAGATATAAAAGTGCAGTACTTTTATTCATGTTTAATGAATGTATCCTGTTCAAGTATTCTTGAAAATACAGAAAATACATATTTATAAAACAAGTGACACTGGACCTAACTGTACAAGTACAGATCTAGCAACTACACCAGTGAGTTGTCAGAATCAGAAATTGCAGAATAAATGCACCCACTGAAACCAAAAGGGAAAATTTCAGATAAACTTTCAGCCTGTCATTTCCCAACTAATTTCTGGTTATCTATATACATTTAGAGCGTAAAAAGAAATCCATGTCTTTACTTCAATATGTCAAAAAATGTAGATAATGCTGTTTCTCAACATCTTGGGTGCTTTGATATTTCCATTCTGCTCTGTTCAACTCAAACTGTTGTAACCAAAACAGTGCCAGAAAGACACCACCTTCCCCTTTAAAGAGGTCCACGCCAAACATGACCAACTGGCACTTTACTGCAACAAATCAGACCTATGTTTACTAGACAAGCCTGTCCTCAAAATTCAAGTCAAAGACTGATTTTATGCACAATTTTGTTTTACAGGCAAGTCTTTGAACAATTATTAGGGTGAGAGGGAACTCACGATACTGAGCCGATGCTGCCTGCTGCGAGGTGCCTGTACCAGGGAGTGGTGATTCGTGTTGCTCGAAGATGAACCACCACAGAGTTCAGAGGCAGGAAATTTATGAGGAGCCCGGAGTAGCTTGGTTGGGGGAGACTGCATCTTCTTCTCAGGCAGTAGCAAGTGCAGGAGCAGCGCTGGCCAGAGGGAGAGCACCTGCGTCGGTGGGGTTGACTTCCATTAGGACGTCTCCATCACTGGAGGAGTTCTCTCTGTTTGGGCCTGGGGAGTAACAGTTTGTGAGGTTTCATTTACTAATTTTAACTTATTAATTTCATTTCATCAATCAAATGCACGAATGCATTTTGAAAAGGGTTTCTAAAAAGAGTTTGCAAATACACAGGCAATAACAACTGGTTTTACATTTTAAATGAGCTCAAACAATGATGCAATTTTTTTTTACTTTGGAGAGCCACGGTGACTGGATCTATATTCCCCAGCTTTAGTTTGGGTAATATAAGGTAACAGTGACAGTTCAATTTAGAGGGGGCTTTATTGTAACTGGTCTGCGGTTAACAACACTGCAAAGCTGAATCGTAGCTAATAACTGAATGATCAGAATGCTAATACCCTATATTGACATTTTTAATAATTTGCCTTGTCTGCCCTTTCATCATTATTGATTCACGTTGTGTAACTCACCACTGTTTGTGGGGATAATGATACAGTCGTCCTCATCATCTTCCTCAGTGTCAGCCTGAAAACCGTCCACCTCTATTGCTTCCGTCTGGACAGAGGAGTGAGCCAAAACCATAATAAATTATGGAGATTCATATTTTCATGAGACCTTAATAGGTTTATAAATGAATTATATAAGAGCAATTAAATTACGGCCAGAGCTGACCGGTTTCTCTACCTGTTCATCTCCTGTACATCTCTTCATGAACTTTTTGATTGACATGCTCCCTGTGCTCTTCCTCTTGTTGGAGGATGAAGATGTGGTGGAGGAGGTCTGAGGTGTAGTAGGAGAGTTTCCCTGAGAGCCTGTGGCAGCCTGGGGTTCTTCTCGGGACTCCTCTCGGGCGCCTGTGGTGAGGTAGGTCCACTGGCAGGGCAGTGGAAGAGCCTCCTGGCCCAAACGGGACAGGACTTCTGTGTGCACGTACCAGCAGCAGCGCCTGTAAGTTGAACGCTTCTCATAAACAGCATTTGTCTTGATGAGGCGCTTCAGCTGTATTCTGCAGTAGGAGGAAAGAAATTAATTATTTGAAACTGATTTTATGAAAACACAAAAAACAAAGGGTACTGATTCGCCACAGCATGATTTGGAATATAACTTCTTTTGACAGTAATAAGTGAGGGAGGAAATCACCATGACACATATTTACATTTAGTCTCTGAAAGTGTTTCAGTTTTAATTAATTCATTTTGTGTATTTTATGCCTACTAACCTGGTGGGAATGTTCTCAGTTGAGTTCTGGGGGCTGGACTCTTCAGGGGGCGATAATGATGAGGATGAAGTTTGCTGACGACAAAACTCCTGAAACTCTGTGATGATCACTTTGCTGCTGTTGACATTGCCGTGCAGCAAAGGCAACAGCTGACCGAGCACTGTAAGAAAGAAAGCAAAATCAAATTTAGGGACAAAAGGACAAAAACACATTCCTTCACACTCGTTCATTGTCCATTGACTAATTTGTATCCTTGCTAATTTAATTGTAAAACATCAGTCAATCATTGTGACACACTTACATTGTGCTTCTCTCTGACACTTCTGTGACAGCTCCTCTGGGCTCAGGCTGGTGTCTGTTTTGGGTAAAGGCTCAACCAGACACACAGCGTAAGGCTGGAAGAGCTCCAG
The DNA here is from genome assembly GCA_016785235.1 of Pseudorhombus dupliciocellatus. Classification (NCBI taxonomy): domain Eukaryota; kingdom Metazoa; phylum Chordata; class Actinopteri; order Pleuronectiformes; family Paralichthyidae; genus Pseudorhombus; species Pseudorhombus dupliciocellatus. The sequence goes on along the minus strand of JAFBJW010000091.1, from coordinate 1,994,259 downwards.
ACTGACTCCTTCTCCCTCCCACATGCAGCCCCTCACCACCGGCTCCAGGATCTTCATCTTCTTCTTGGTGGACATTAGCTCATCCCACTCCTTCGCTTTCACTTTCTGACGAAGCTTCTGATTCTCCAGGTCGCCGCCCTTAAGGGAAATTACATTAATTTGTTAGTGGGTGCAGAAAGGAAAAATTCTGAAACATGAAAATTGAAATACCCTCATGTCAGATGAAATATTAAAATGTATAAAAAAAACAAATGCTGTGCCGCACCTCCTCTTCCAGTGCCCCTTCATCATCCGAGAGGTAACCATGAGGAACAAAGAAGCCATCATCATCGTCGTCATCTTCACCTCCTTCCTCCTCATCTTCCTGAAAGCGATCAAGAATGTTTTTATATAAAGTGCACTCAAAACAAAATTAATAATAATGCATACTTTGTTGCTTGGTGAAGTTCAGGAGAATAATTTTAACCCATTCATTTATCATCACTAGAAAAAATCCTTTGTTTTATCCTAAATTGAAACATACCCCCTCACTGTGTGACAAAGATTCTCCTGGCTCCTCCTCCTCCCATTCTTCATCACTGTCCACCTCATAGTCCAACAAATCCTGTTGTGTCCAAACACAACTGTTAGCAACAGAGTTACATAAACAGCATTTCTAATCAAATCAGAAATCAATTCTTAACAGTGATAATAAAGCCTGAGGATTCAATCTGGGTAAACATCTGCAAGTGTAGTCAATTTAATCTGCAAATTAAAAAAAATACCAATGCTTTGAAATGCCATGAACTTTACTTTAATGAGGTGTTGACTGAAATTTTTCTTTTACCTTGTCCTGTTTTAAAGGGCAGCGCGCTGAGATGTGGGAACTCTTTTTACTCCAGGTGCCCCAGTACGCTGGACGGTAGTTCTCATGAAACCGCAAAAGCTTCATGGGGCCGTAACGTTTTCGGTCTGGAACTCCATCTGGTTTAGGGCTGTCCATTGTTATACAATCCCTGAAGAAATAATTTGCATAGGGTGAGAGAAAAATTACCATAAACATGAAAGAATATCACGACCAACATGTGGTGTCTACTTCTTTAAGTTCTTTGCCCATCGTTGAGCCATGTTTGGTGCATCTTGTTTATGAATGCAAATGAAATCAGTATTCACATCTGTGGTTACCAGGCCACTGTGTTAACCATGAATGAATCAGAATCAAATGAAAGAGGAAGGCTAGTTAAGATGCTCTCTAATGAATCCTCATTTCCAGTCTCACCTGAGCGTGTCTGTCCACCTGCGCTTGGTAGGCCCTGACCGACGAGGCTTTTGTCCAATCCAGTCTTTCAGTCCATTTATATTTTTACTGGGATTCAACAAACACCGGTCAAGTTCCTCCAAAACAGAGTCTGGACACTGAACCCGACACAGTGGTGCCAGATACATGTGTTCTTTTATCTCGAAAGGAGCAAACTTTCCGCACGCAGCTGCTAGCGTCTGAAACAACACAGGGGCAAGTTGTAGTTATAAATGCAATTTCACTTATTGCCACATTAGGTCTGACCAGTAATAAATGTATAATTCTTCTTGTTCATGAACTTAAGATTACAATTTTAGATGTGAGGATGCTGATTTCCATCTCAGATAAGTTTGTTTTATTGCCCGTTTTTGTTCTCTCCATGTTTGACCTCAGTGGGCGAGGCCTCCAAAACAAATGACACATGAAGGCCACTGAGTCTATTATGGTCAGACTGGTCATCACGAAGACCAGGAGACAACCTACCACAGCAGGGGCAGCAACATGAATAATGTTATGTACTAATCCAAAAAAAGTTCAAGTGAAGCCACTCTGACTTCTTATAGTAATTAGATCCACTGACCTTTGGAGCTTGTTGGATCTTGGATATCTGCAGAAAACGTGTTATTTCTGATTTCTCAGCCTTGAGGCGCTGTAAACGGAAACATGTAGATCAAAAGATATTTTTGGTAAAATTCATTAAGCCCATTCAACATTTTCTGTTCAAACTTACATCTTTCTCTTCCTTCAACCGTTTCTCCTCTTCCTTCATTCGCTTGTCCTCTTCTTTCTTCCGTTTTTCTTCCTGCTTGGCTCTAGGTAAAGTTTCAGCACATTTAGCTCACCAAATTCATTATTCTCGAAAGAACAATTTGACAATTGTCCAATGGATAAACAATGCAGACTTCAGAGTAAAAGGAACTTCGTATTACTCACTCTAGCTTGGATTTCCGTAGCTCTTCTTTTACTTTTAACTTCTCTGCTTTTTCCTTTTCTTCCTTCTCTTTTTTCTCTCGTTTCTCCCGCTCATCTTTTTCCCTCTTCTCACGTTTTTCCCTTTCTCGTTCCTCTTTCAGTCTGCGAGCCTCTTCTTTCTTTTTCTCTTTTGCAGCTTTAGCCTCTTCCTTCTGGCATTCCTTCTCCTGACGCAAACGAAGCCTCTCCTCTTTTTCTTGTAAAGACTGCAATTGCAAAAATTCAGAATGTGATTCATACTTAATAAATAATGAAGAGGCAGGCAAATTCAACCTGTCAGTTAATAAAAAAAGACAAGCATAACTCTCACCTTCAGTGAGCGTCTTTTGATGTTTTTCTGATCAGCTGATGTCTTAGGGGTGGTCTTTGGCTCCTATGAGAAAAGATTGGCACAAATCTTACAACCATAGTCTAACATTTATTAATGCAATTATTTTGGTGGTGACAAAATGTTTTTCTATGCATTTATCTTAAATAAATCCAAAATAACAGGGTTAGCCCCAGTTATCCCAGTGAGTTTTACACAACCCTCAGTGGGAGAGAAAGAAAGCAGAAAGATGTGCCTACTGTAGGTGTTGTAGTGGGTGTGGGCTCATCATTCTTGGACTTCTCTGGAGAACTTTCCGACATGGAGCTGACTGATGAGGCTGATAGCATGGACTTATTTCCCAAACTTGAAACATTTCCAGACTCATTCCGCTCCTCTGATTCACTGCCAGAATCCTGTGTTGTGTCCAACTGCAACATAGATGTCTGATCCGCATCCTCGTCACCTGCCTCCTCTACTTCCTCATTACTGATGGCTGCACAGTCTACTGTGTGTGTCTGAGTGTGATCAAGGTTGCTGGATTTCTCCGAAGAGGCAGTTTTGTCTTTGCTTTGATGCTTATCTTTTGTTGGGAGGCAGGGAGAAGGAGGAGCAGGTGAAACTAGGGGTTTTACTGGAGTCACGACATCATCCTCAGTCAGATCAATAACCACGGTCTTGTTGGAGACTGTGGAGCGCCTTCGGCTCAAGAAGCCATCCAGGGGCCCGCGACCATTAACCAAGGGTGGTCTGGGGAGAGGAGAGGACTCATTCTCATTTTCTCTGTCTGAAGGTTCGGGGTAGACATGTTCGCAGGGGCGTTTGTTTAGGTGGTTCTCTGTAGGGTCAGAGTTCAGGCGCTTAAACGGGAGACGAGCTGCAGGCAGAAGAAAAATAGTCACAACCACAATTCTGTGTATGCATCAATAGGTCAATTGAAAGTTGTTCATGTCAGGGAGCACTTTTTAAAATGACACAGTACTAGATAATTTACTAACATTGATGAATGGCTGAAATGCAACTTTTGATGGTGTTCTATGTATCAGCAGGTCTAAAAGTTCATTTTTGCTGTTATTCTAGAAGGAAATTATAAAATCTGCTGGTGGAGAGTTATCAGAAGGAAAGGAAAAAAATACAAAGCTACTTTAAATATAGGTATTATTAGATCTGACTGTATACATTGATGAATCCTGCATGCTCAATCAACAATATGATGTCTGAATCATCTTTCAATTGTGTCAAAAATCATGAAATGTGAAAAGACTTTTTACCTTGTATCAGTTTCTTGTTGGCATCTTTACTTGGCTTACAATCCATGCCTGAGGAGAGGAAAATAAAAACATTAGTACATCAGAAAATCATGCATCATGTCAAAACTTCACAACATTTAGAGACAGAAAACGAGAGTGAACATAATGACACGTCTTAAAGAGATGGTGCTGTCACTGCAAGGAAAGTTTTCAAAGTTCTAACGCATTAGAATACACATCACAGAACAGAACCTGGGTGTTTAGTGTACTGCTGTGATGACCATGCCAGAGAAGCTACTGCAGTGCGTCCTAAAATCCCCTTCGTCATAATTTATTGTAAACTACAGCACACTAAAGCAGCGAATACGGTGCTAAGATCCGGGTTGTTTTATGAAAAGCCAGGACAGTCTCCATCGTCCAATGTGTTTCGGGCAGAACGTGACAATGAGTATAAGGGCTGTGTTCGGCTTGCTCTCCCGCCAACCGGGGCAGTCGTCAGTGCGGCAGGCCCGGTCTGGTCCGCAGGGCAGGCACCATAGAGCTGTCGGGGGAGACATCGGCTGTCCGCCGGGCTACAGCCACAACCTCACGGAAACCTCTGTTAACAACGCAGGGTTCGAACGCTGTGTGTGTATGTGTGTGTGTGTTACGGTCACAGTGATTGTGTACGAGCTACGACCAAGTCGGAGCTGTGGAGGAGCTCACCTACGAGACTTCCATGTTTGATGCTAACGTCCATGACTACCTCGCTAGCATTAGCAGCCTGTGCGCTAACCTAACAAATCTAGCCTTTTTGCTAGGAGCTAGCAGCAGAGCAAACTTACAAAGTTTGTCCCCCGGTTGCACATTTTGACTGCAACCTGACAGAAACACGGGAGAACACGTTTATGTTGTGGATTCACTTTATTAAACATTTCTTTGTTTTGTTTTTTTTTTGTCTGACGATTAAGGATCTAAAGTAGCCATTAGGAATACCGGTGTTGTTTGGAAGCCTGATTCCTAATCTATACATTTACCTAAGCTCTGCCCTTCTCTGCATCTGGACTCTAACATTATCACTATGGACTTCCAGGTCTCTCTGGGATGTGTATATCACACATATACCGTGTAGCCGGTTAGCTGTGCGGGGACACTCTTCGTGTTTTGAAGCTTGGTGGCAGAGTTAGACATTAAACACTTGTCTCAGTAACAGTGACAACAGCAGACGTTGACTGGTGTCGCTGGCAGAACGAGGCTGCGGGCCTTACTTAACGGAGCTTCAAATGGCGGAGTGTTTTTATTGATAGTTACGTTGGCACCGGCCTGTTTTCGCCGGACGGAAGAAAGAATGGGCTGCACCCCCTCTCGCATTGTAGCAGCAAACATTAGTGTCACCAATAAGACTTTCTGTACGCCTGGCAGAAGTGGCATTAGACTTACCTCTTCGGCGGGGTGTCGATGCTGCTAAGTGGCCGTCCACAGATGGGTTTTCCGCCGCCAACATCCCAAACACTGGCCGGGGGCTCCACTCGTTGGCGAGTCCTCCGGCGAATCAATGGAGCAGTTCGTGCGAACACTCTGGAACAGCCCGGTGTTGGACAAAAGGCTACGCGGTTACCTCGACGACGTGTATTTCTAATCTATTTCACAGAAAACATGACGCGGGCCCCTTCCTCCTCTCCCACTCTCTTCCTCAGTTTGCCCCGGTGCCTGCCTCGCGCTCACTCGGAATTGGCGGGAGTGTGTCGCTCGCTTCAATAGCCTCCTCTGATTGGTCAGCGCCAAGTCACAGTGCGCTGCAGGAAGCGTTTGATATATACACCATTGCTGCACCTTGCGCGGTGCTTCGCGTGTGGAAGGGCTCTGGGCGATTTGTTACCGCATTCAATCTTTAAACGATCGCGACAGTTGAATTATAAAACACAAACAATCAGCTGTGTGACGTAGATTGTCCAATAGGTATGTTATCTGTTGTTATTAACATACAATCCACACAATCGAGGACAGCGTGTGGTGAAATCCGACATTTGCCTCTCAGGGCACGCCCTGTTGTCAGATGTTTCGGCCCTTGTGATTGGTCCATGTGTTTGACTTTGGGAAGTCGGGGTTGCCATGTTGCGGAACATTAAAGTACGGATGATTTACACACATGCAGGAAAACAAATAGAGACAGGGTGCCGTGTTTAATGAGACACTCACGCTTCTTTATATATTCATCCAAATATAGTGACAATCATTAGTGTCCCTCACTGCCAGTGACTTGTGTCTTTCTGTGAGAAAGTTGTCAAACATGGACGTGGAGTGAAGACTTGTCCTGACTATGGCCAAGAGTGGTTCCGTCGATCCTCGTCTTTATCTGACTGAATAAAATACTAGTATCACGGGTGGATACTACAGTCAATGTGGGATACGTGTTGTGCGGCTGGGATTCATGCGGATGGGTGTCCAGGATGGACAATCACGCGTCTCCCATTTGCCGCTAAGTGGAGCCCTGGGACTTGTAGTTCTTTCGGCCGCCGGGTGCTCTGGGTGGCAACGGCCCGGGAACTACAAGCCCAGCGGCGCCGCGCAGGCGCAGTGTGTCGGAGAGGCGCATTAATCTGAATGAGACCAGGATCTTGCGGTTGTCGACGGAACCGTGAGGAGATAAATCCTTATCCCGGTAACTGCGGCTCTGGTGCTTTCTCCGGTCCGAGCGGCAGCCGCGAGAGTGTCCGCAGGGTTTGCCGGCAGCGATCAGGTCAGTCACATGAAGTAGGGGCGTCAGAGAAACAGACAGTTAGCCCGCCCGTGCTGAGCTCCAGCTACTGTCTCCAGCACATCACACTCAAAGTTCACACAGACTAACTTCACACCACCGCAGCCCAAAGGAAAAAGATCATTCTTCCACGGTTTATTGTAACAATCCTTTCACAGTTTGACCAAAGTTTGAATGTGCATCCAAACTGGAGAAACGTGTTGACATGATTTAGTCAGTATAAAGAGTGGTTTGCGGTTTAACATGTCTGTTGTTTGTCATGAAGCACACACAAAACAAAATAAATTATACCTGAGACTATCTAGCCTGTCTGACCATTAACTGCTCTGTTTTCTTATTATCTAGGGACAGCTGGGATTCAAAAATGGGAGGTTTGTTACTTCACATCTAGATCTGTCTATCTGTCTACTTCTATCTACTTGCTGTGTAATCGTGTAAATATCTTATCTCTCATATTGCACAATCCTATTCTTGTGTATTTTATATTCATGTTTTCGCAAAACCGGACACCACGTGTGATCTAAAAAAAAAAGTAATGTCAGCCAGTAAATAATGAAGACACTTCTCCTTTTGTTTCAGAGCGCGTAAACAACTTTCCTCCCCTGCCTCAGATTTTGAGGATAAAACCATGTTTCTACCAGAACATTGAAGAGGAAATTCCTGCACCCCACCAGCAGTTGGTGCGCAGAGTCTACACTCTCTGGATGAGTAAGTGTATTCCGACTCTGCACACACTTTCTAACTTTACGTTCGTCATTAACCACTCTGCACATCTCCCATCCTCTCACCTCTGCAGTGTATTCGGGCACACTGTGCATGAATGTGATCGCCTGTATCGCCTGGTGGGCCGGGGGTGGAAGTGCCTCAAACTTTGGCTTCTCCCTGCTCTGGCTCATCCTCTTCAGCCCCTGTAGTTACACCTGCTGGTTCCGACCACTCTACAAAGCCTTCAGGTTAGTTGTCACCTGGTGAATATCACAAACAAGAGAGTGGGCCTTAAGTTCAGTTTACATCACACCCACAGCAGTAAAACACACATACAGCAGATATTTAGTTTATTCCCTTCTGCATGTTTTACTTAAGAGATGCAGCAAGAGTTTTTCATTGCATCTCCAATGTGATTCATAATTTATGGCAATTCATAAGAGGTCAAGCTTGATCTATATTTTTAAGTATTTGTGTCTGAGCAGAATAGAAGAAATGAAATGAAGAACTTTGTACCTGAATTAATGTCTTGTTATGTTATGTAACCACTTTTTCTAATGGTTTTGACACAAGGGGGAGGGGCAGTGTGTTCTGTGTCGAGTAAACAAACAGAATTAAGGTCTGTAAATATGGCTGTTTTAAAAGCAAAGATCTGAAAACATAAAATAAGAGACAAGACACATCTGCATTAGTCCCACAAACAAGATATTTGCTGTGTTTGCAACGAATGGAAAGTAAATTAAAGGAAGCATCATTTTAAATGAATGAACAGAGAAATACAAAAATAGCCACAGAGAAACATTGAAGTAGTGACAGTTCTCACATCTCAGTGAATCTGTCTGTTTGTCACAATTATGTGATATGAAGTTGTGGTTTTACCAGCAGCAGCAGCAGGAAGTGACACTTTGTGTGAATCATTGAAGATTCTGAGAAAATGGCTCCCCTTTCGGAGTTATTTTATGAGGTTGACGTGACTTGGTTCTAGAGCGAATGTGAAACAACTCGTAACAAATCCAGTTAACTTAAGAACATGAATGTGCAGTAGAGGGTGGGTGGGATTTGCGTAACCTATGTCAGGTCTATTTTTCAATAGAAAAGCTGTTAAACTGGAAGCCTCTGTCATTCAGAGGAAACCGATGGGTAAACTGACGGAGAACCAAGGTTTCAGACATGGAAAAAAATAGGTCTTGTATAGTTTTGTGTCAAAGGAGAAATCAGTGGACCAGGTTCTGTTAAAGATGGAGCAGCAGATGAAAGTGATCAGTGCAGAGGCAGTAAACCCACCAAGTAGAAGTAGGTCAGCCATGTGTGGGCAGAAAAATCTGAGGTTACAATGAACCTGTGAATGCTCCACTGCATCAGATGTGCTGTTAAAATTAACCGTGACGGGATTCATGCAGGTCACAAGATCTGATATCAAATGGCTGCAGTTCCATTAGAACTGACTTCTTCTAAGATTAAAGCACAAGGATCAGTTGAGCTGTTTTCAGACTTCCACACGTGCACCACACAGCGGGAGGTTCTCTGACACGTCACAACAACAGCATCAGGCAGGATGTAACATATTCATCCAGCCCTTTTATCTTGACAATGCACGGACACCGGTGATGGTGACATATACATCAGTATGTTCTGCCATCATCCTCTTTTTTTTTTCTTTCGCAGGGCTGACAGCTCATTCAACTTCATGGCCTTCTTCTTCATCTTCTTTCTCCAGTGTATTCTGGCCCTCATCCAGACTATAGGCTTATCTAACTGGGGTACAAGGTGAGTGGAATCAAACTGGCCGTGAAGTCTGTGTGCATCCCAGTTTTACCAGACTATAAGTCTGCAGAGAACGTCTTTAATGTCAACATTTGGAAAGCACATTTCCCAGTTGCCTTGAATATATGAGAAGGTATCTGAAAAACCTCAGATTTTAATAATATGGTCTTAATATTACATAAATAGGTCATTGAAAAGGAAGCCATAATATGAAAAGAATAATTTAAAGAAAGTAGTTATTTCAGTAAAAAGTTGAATCTATTTTAGGGAATGAACAGTAAGGAGAACACTCGGCCTGTTTCTTGAGAAACAACGAAACCTCTTTGAACAGCACACAGCTGTAACCAACTATATCCTTCCACTGGATCACCAAAGTGCTTCTATCTTATACAACAAGTCCTGATATCTAATAATGTGGTGCTGAGGAGCCACCAGATGGGGATTTCATTAGACCAATACTAAAGTTTAACTTAACAAGATGCCCCAGGACTTTAATTTCAAAGCTTTTTTTTCTCCATTCCTTTGACTTCAAGACACGATTTACACAAGTGTACCTGTTTGAAATAAAACCATTAAATTGACCCATGATGAGGTCGTTAACAACACGATAACTATTTTGTTCAGTCAGGCTCCATTTACTCCAATTAATTTATTTCAATTCAAGGCCATGTTTTCTTTTGTTTTTGATTTGTTGAAATTAAAACAGTCCTCAAGGCCACTAACTGAACATCGCTTATGATAACGTCACTGTTCACCTGCTGTTTGTCAGTTTCTTCACCTCTTAATGGCACTGTAGAAACTGTGGATAATGTTTGTGTTGAATTCACTTTGCCATGCACTAACCCGTACTACTCCATCTCACCGTCACCACCACCTCAAAGCGGCTGGATTGCCACGGTGATGTTTTTCAGCGTAAATGTGGGCTCCGCTATAGTGATGCTTATCGCAACTCTGCTCTTCACTCTGGTGACCGCTTTAATGGCCCTGGTGCTCATTAGGGTGAGTACGCTCTCTGACAACATGCACACACTTGTGGATGAACCCCCCCCCCCCCCCCCCCCCCCTGGATGAACCCCCCCCCCCCCCCACACACACACACACACACACTAAAGCAGCACTCAACCTTTTTGGGCTCCTGGACTCCCTGCATATTTTTTATACTCTGAGGAATAGGTCATGTTACCTTCTGTCGTTTAGGTAGATAAAGGTCTCAATCATATTCAGATAAAATAATGCGGGGTCCGCGGCCCCCCAGTTGAGAATCACTGCACTAGAGAACACAACTTAGTACATTTAACAGAAACGTTTCTTACCCTCCCTTTGTTTTCCCGGGGCAGGTGCACAGGCTTTACCGTGGCGGCGGTGGCAGTCTGGAGCGCGCCCAGGAAGAGTGGAGCACGGGCCTTTGGAAAAATGCTCCAGTGAGAGAAGCAGGGTTCAACGCTGTGTCGCAGAACGCCCAGGGCCCGAGCTTGCCCCAGTACCCGGCAGCAGTGCCGAGCTATCCTGACAACAGCCACTGGTGAGGGCCACACTCTGCCTCTAGATGGAGACAGAGAGCCGGCCAGCTCTGTGGCGCGCACAGGCGTACCACATCATTTCACCTTTACATGACAAAATGCATATCCAATGTATACACCTTTTCTTTTTTGAACGGGATTGTGATTTTCAAAGAGTTTTGTGAGCTTTTTAAAGCCCTTCACTTCTGGAAAAGGGGTTTTCTTCTAAATATACTTTTCCATTTCAGTTTTGTTTACACACTGGTTATTTAGATGACTGAAAAAGATTTGATTAGGAGGACGTCTGTCACGTAAACACACGATCGGACACTCCGAGACCAGATTTGTGATGTCAAAGACACGTGCCTTGAGGAGTAATTTGAGTGTTGACAGCTAGGCAGTGTAGAGAGCTGGAAAATAGGGTTGTCTATCTTTTTTTTATTTTGAAACAAAAGAAAGTCTTAAAACTGCACGCAATTGTTTTTGGATGAGCTACTTTGTTTATGTATTCCAGTTCAGCTTTTATTCACTGTGCTTGATATCTTCACGCTTGTCTGCTTTAGCCCTCTTGAAACGCGCCTTGCTATTACGTGCACATTTTGCATGTGATAAAATGACTGTCGCCTTAACGATTGCTTTTAAAAAAAAAAAAAAAAAAACTGGAATCATGCTTCAGTGAAGCAACATGTGGAAACGTTTCAAAAATTGTTGGTGCACGATCCTCCGTTGTGATTGGTCACTGAGCACCTGATGTGCCATAACACCTGTACAACACCCAAAGTTGACACGTGTTGTACTCTGCTTTAGTATTTCTCAGTTTCTGTGTTTCCAAACCAGCACTGTTTGCCTTTAGTGGTCAGTGCCCTGCTGTGAAACACCTTATCAGCTGTTGTCCCTGTTCCACCCACTTTTGCCTCAGATAGTCTGAATTTTCTGTTTAGTGACTGCAGTGAGTGTTTGCATGCAGTTTGTCATGGGTGGGGAACTAAGTAAGACTTGTCATTTCAAATCATATAACCAATATTAACTGACGCAAACATCACAACTGACTCAAAGATAAAAAAAGAACTGCACTAAGGTGAAATCTTGCATGTGTCACTATATGATACAGAATACAGGCTGATTCCATCAAAATATGAAAAAAAATCTGATCAAAACCATTGGATGTGGCTTTGAATGCAGGTTCTTTTACAGCTCACTCTGATTTCGTTTCACTAATCAAATCGAAGCCTGTATGAAGCACGAGCACTGACTGGATGGAAGTGGTGTCCGTCTCATGCTCTTATTTGTTTTCTTGTTACTAAGTGTCCTTTATGGCCAACTGCCAAATGTAGTATTTTGTTTTTTTCTGGTCTTTGATAAGTGACAAACTATTAGAGATGTTGAAAGAAATCTTTAAAAATTGCAGGATTTCAATAAATATTCTTACTCACGTTGTCTTTGTCCTAGTTGAACATATCAGGAATAATATGACTCAGTATCTGATAAAAATCCTCTGATGCACGTCTGAGTTTCAAGTATTAAACAATGCAGGTACAACCCATCTGACCACACCAAATTTAAAGGCTTGTACAATTGGGCAACAATAAAAACAGTAGTGGTGGAGGAAGTGTTCAAACATTTTACATTAAAAAATAAACGTACCAAGCATTAAAGGTAAAAGTACATGCTGAATGTTGCCTCTTCCCAAGGTAACAGTAATACTACATGACAACACCACATTTTGTTTTGAGTCTTCAATTTTAAAGGAGTCCATGTGATATCTGCCTGCTCTGATTGAATCAATGGACAAATCCCCCTAATACTAGCAACTTAAAAATACAGTACTTCACTCACAACTGATACACGTCCATATGCTTTTCTAACAAAGTAGGACAATGCACTGTGAAGCAGCCTCTGTTATTCTGTGAGTCTGAGTGTCTGGTTGTTCTTATTCTTGGTCATTTCAACTGTTTTTTCCTCCTCTCTCTCCTCTTTCATCCTTAGACTAAAATCATTCACCCTGGCAAAGAGATAGAGCCAGACATATTAGAAGAAACTGGGTTTGGGATCGAAAAAACCTCCCCGCCTCTGAGCAGCATTGCAGAACTCTATAAGAAAGCCTGAAGTAAAAGTACGAAAAAAGAAACCTCGTTAAATCTTGGGAGGAAACTGAACAGTGACGAATTGTAGAGAGGGGGCAGCTAAAAAAAAACAAGACAGTGAGTTTTGAAACTTAAAAACAGATCAGTGTGAGCCCCATGGCTGTTTTTGGAATAAAGAAGCCAGAGACAATAACATGTGGGTCGCTGTGATTCCCCAGAGTAAATATGTCTATACAAAGCATTCACAGCAACAACTTTGCTGCATTGCCAATAATTTATAGGAATAGGATCAATATATACATATACGTTCAAAAGTTTTGGGTCACTTAGAAATGTCCTTTATTTTTTTAATTTCTAAGGAGAGGAGCTTTGAATATTGATTTTTGTCAAAACCATACAGTGAAAATGAATGGCTTTTTTAGGCTTGTGGGCAGTCAGAGGTCCTCTTCTTAGAAATATCAGTGAATGTGTATAACTACTGTATATATCCTCCATTTAGTTCATGACCAGTTTTCTTATACAGCACTGTTGAATAATTGAGCAGAGGCCCACTTCGTCCTTTTCATATCTACAGCACTTCCCATGAAACATGAGGCAGCTCTCTCACTAGCACTGAATGTTGTCTTAAATAAATAGTAGTATAAATGAAATGTGCCTGGGGAATGGAGGAGAGTTCACGGTGTTTGCTACTTGTTCATTGTTGTTAACATTAAATACAGAAGTCAAAACTTGAATGCCAATCATTTAAAAAATGAAATGTCTTTGCTGTACAAAAAAAAACGCTTTATATATAAAAATGTCTTTTCCTAGTGTGGAGATCCCAACAGAAAAAGTCTTTCCACTAAACATCAGCTGCTGTGTTACAGTGTGGAAATAACTGTCAGTCCAGGAAATTTGTGCAGAGAACCTGAGCACCTATCAAAAGAATTTTTAATGTGAAAATGTTTAATGTTCACCTATAGAAAGATAATTAGTGGACTGGCATTGGCCTCTGACTGAATCCCATAACACAGCAGAGTCAAATCTCTGACTCATCATTATGTATCCGAGACCATCTCGGCTTGAAATGTTGGCCATAGGTGTGGAGTGGTACTCGCCGTTGCCTTTGAAGTCCACAGTAGTGTGATTATTATTGGCTGCACAAGTTCTCCCAGATTCAGGGCCCAGAAACCTTTTCTCTGACGCCCTGTTCTGGATATGCATGTATTCACACGTTGTTTGCTGCTTCCCCTCGCTCTCGCTGGGGCTTTGGAGAACGGACACAAATCCAAAATATGACGCCTATTAGGCTGACGCTAAGCAGCGTGAGCAGACCCACGGCCACCTGCAAACGAATCACTCGGCCAGTGTTGCAGAGCATCTCTGAAGACAACGGGTCAGAGGAGAGCTGATAAGCCGCCATAGTTTGGTTATATGTTGTGCCGTCTATCTGCTCTACTGAGTCACAGGTGTAAAGGCCGGCATCAGACTCAGAGACACTCAAGATGAGGAGGCCTCCGCTGTAGATGTTGTATTTGTGGTCGGAGTGAAGGGTTTGGTTGGAGAAACGCCAGACGACCTCTGCCAAATTGGAGTGGAGCTGGCAAGACAGCTGGACATTGTTCTCTGGGACAAGGGGGACGTCCACAGCTGCAACTGGATCTAAAACACATACACTGTTGGTTCGTCTCCCCAGTGATCCCTCCCCTTGCAAACAACACACTGTATGTGAGCATACCTGGCTGAGGGCAGCGTGAGATGTCTCTCTCCTTCAGACTCTGCACTGCAGCAGTTGAGGAGGGGGGTGAGCTGTGGACTGAGGAGCAGCGCTCAGTGGAAAGGTCCCAGGCACAGTACGGATCCCTGGCCAGGATGCAGTCCACACATGTGTCGTAGCGGCTGCAGTTACTGACTGGCATCTGGACAGAACCAAACTCTGATCCTGCGTACAGCAGACCCTGGACACACACATGCACACACACTACTCTATAAGTGGTACTATGGAAAGAAATGTTCAAATGTGCCCTCAATCTGATCATCAAATATTTTGACAACTTTTGATGAGCTAACAAAGTTGGACATAACTTACCTTGGTGGAGGAGAGGCGCAGGATGAGGATTGGCTCATGGTTTTCGTACAGTTGAATCTCCTCGATGATGAACATTTCTCCATCGTAGTTAACAGCCTTCTGAACAAAACCATTTTCTGGCAGGAGACAAACATGAATAACAATTAACATGTAACGTGTACAAGCCAAAAACCATGACTAAGATCACATTTTTGTTGTGCCTGGAATATTTGTATCTTTAACTCTCAGTTATGAAAATTTAAAATAAATGTTTGACTTTGATCCACTTGATGATATTTTAATATTATTAGAACACATCAGCTCTGTTGTTATGCTTTGTTATATAATGTGCTTTACCAGTGCCAATAAACATGACAGTGTATCTCTGTCCATCCAGCGCCTGCACCATGTCCACCACAATCCGAGTCAGCAAAGCTCCTCTCTTGACCAGCAGCGGCCCTCCTGTCAGCGGACGAACAGACTCGTCCATGAGGGGACGCTGTTTAATGAACTGGAGGGTTTTGTCAGGAAGT
Source organism: Pseudorhombus dupliciocellatus (assembly GCA_016785235.1). Taxonomy (NCBI): domain Eukaryota; kingdom Metazoa; phylum Chordata; class Actinopteri; order Pleuronectiformes; family Paralichthyidae; genus Pseudorhombus; species Pseudorhombus dupliciocellatus. The sequence goes on along the minus strand of JAFBJW010000091.1, from coordinate 1,979,082 downwards.
TCCAGAGAGCTCTTTATCCCCATGTTGGCGTGCCACATTATTATTGCACTGAAACACACAACCACAGTGAATGATTGAGGGGTTTTATCATGTGGATTTGACTCATACACCTTAAAGATCTAACATAGTTTCTGGCTGCAGTTGATGCACTCACTGCTCCTGGTCTGGGGACGGGCACTTCTCCGGTGTACGTCACCCACTTCGTATGGTAGCGCTCCATGGTAAGGGGTGACTTGAACTTTCCCTCACTGAAAATATTCCTGATGTCAGAGAGGTTGAATGCGCACACAGCAGATACCTTGGACAAACTCCTGGAAACACCAACCCAAATTCATGTGCTATAATAACAATAAAACAAATAATAAACTTTCAAAGTCTATATTAAAAAGTGCTTTACAATGGGGATTAAAATATATATGAAGTAAAACAACAGGAATATTTGACTATGACTAGGAAAAAAATGGTTTATCTTGAACGAATAAAAATAGAAGTTGTTAAATACCTTACACCAAAATGAATTAATGAATACAAACTCAACACCCAATGATTCTGTGTAAAGTCAATATATTCTAATGTTGGGAACATGAAACTGCAGGACATGTACTCACAACTGCTGTGTGAAGACTGCATAGAAGACGCTCTTCCTCCAGTCCTTGTGTTTCAGCAGGAAGACATCCTGGACAGTTGGGGGCAGGCTGGGTTCAGGGAGGGAACAATCCAGGCGAGCTTTCACAAACGATGTCCATTTCTTCTGCAGTGTCCATGAGCCACCCATATCCCCCTTAACACAGAGACAGAGCACTCAGTCATGGGCACATATTCCCTTCAACAATAATAATGAGCAGAACTGCATCTCTAAAGTCTCATTACTTACTCCACTGAGGAGGTTATGTCTTTGCCCCTGTCTGTTTGTTTGCAAATAGGATTTAGCATAAAACACTGAATGGATTTCCAGACAGAACACATTCCGCTTGATGCAGATCCAGATCAGGGGGCAGAGCCAGCATTCTTACCAATTCCCTCAAGAATGATTCATGGATATTGAATTCAGTCATGTTTAGGAAACTTAAATTCATGGGTGTGTGATATTTGGTACCTTGCAGACACGGGCCACTCGTGACACTGTGAGCTTGCTGTAGAAGTCGTACTCCAGGGCAATCTCGTTGAAGAACAGGTACACCTTATCATCGTCGCCATCTGAACTATCCAAACTCTCCTCAACAAAGTCCATGGCGACAAAGTTTGGCTCTGAAATCACAAAACATGAAGTCAGGGTGAATGCAAACAATGCAAAGGGCAACACATACTTTCATGAGTTGCAGTAATTTCTCTCTAAACTATGCACGTCATTACAGAAAACGTTAAAAAGACAGAGGCACTCACCATTGAGCCAAGAGTTGATAGACTCAGTGCGGATAGTCGAGTCTGAAGTGCGCACAAATGCAGAATCCCAGCCCAAGAAGTTGATGGATGTAGCAGAAAACAGGTCATTTCCTGTTAGACAGGAACAAAAGTTAAAGGAAACATTCCTAGAAAGCAATTATTCACATGCAGTTAGAACAATGTCTTGTTTATATGGCGACTAATGAAGTCAACAATGCTTTCAGTGCATGTGTTGAGTGAGGAAGCAGCAGCAGCAGAGATATTAGATGTTAGCCTGGACCTGTGGCCTTTCATGTCGGCCCACAGTTATATTGAACCTGTCTTTTCTTCAGTTGGTGCACTTGTGATAGACACTCACCAACCATGAGGGAGGAGTATCTCTGGAAGGGATCATAGGGACACTTCCCCTTCCCCCTATCCTGCTTTCCCTGCAGCCTCAGTTGTCCGCTGACAAAAGTCTGTCAAAAAACAAGAGGAAGAGAGAGAGACAAGAAATCTGAGCCCTTTTCACACACTCAGATCTTCAGGAGATTCAGCACATTAATTGTATCCAATGCAAATTCAACCTTTCTCCAAGCTGTTTTTGTCAGAATGAAACCATGCAGATACTAGAGATCGGCTTCAGGAAACCATGATTTTATTTCTTCATTAAATTTAAAATCGCTCTCTTTTTGCAGTTGCCCATACAGTGGGAACCATTCAGTCCTCTGAGGATTGAGCTCGCTGCCAAAATAAGCCTCACTCATGAGCCGCTGCGTGTTGTCGAACAATGGAACCCAACAAAGACAATAAATAAGCAAACACTGACTGCATGCATCACAACCAAATGCACTGCAGGAGAAATGAAATAGAAGGTGCTGATACTTGTTTATGATACAAGGGAAAGGATGTGAGGCTAATAAGTTCTAAAAATAAGTCGAATAATTGAAACCACAGTTGTCTGCGTGACTTTATAATACATGGGGGGATGTTCCTTCTCGTCAACACATCACATGATGATAGTCTGATAGACCTCACAAATCCCTCTATACATTGTATTTCGTACTGGTACACTGTATTTAGCCACACCATTGCATATATCTTGTCCCCCCCCCCCCCCATTCCTTTTACTTTTCCCCCCCCCCCCCCACACACACACACACACACACACATTTGGGTCTCCAAGATTTTACATTCATTTACTGCAGATTTCTTTGAACCTTAACCACAGTTATTGTTTGCCTTACCCGAACTAAAACCTAACATAAAAATAGCCTTAACCTAAACATAAAACTCAAGCATAATTTTAAAGCACGTTTGTGTTATGATTAATAATACAAGTTTTTGTTCTTGAGAGGAAGACGAGTTCCATAATGATTCTGTCTAAGCAGATTTGGGTGGTAACATCATAGCACACATACGCACACACACACACAATGAGTCTTTTCATCACAACACAGAGTCAGTTTTCTTTAAGTCCTGATATCTAACTATATTCTACACTTACCATGTAATCACAGGTGGGGCTAAAGGCATTGGTGCCGCACACGTACATCGCAGTGTCATTCACTTGGTGCAGGGTTCGAATGTAGTTGCGGCATTCCACCTGCAACAAGATCCAACCCAGAGAATGCCAAGGTCAGAGCTTTGTTAGTTCAGCCACAAAAAATTCAAATGTGCCACAATCATGTTCTTCTCGTGCCTTTATTTGGTCTTTCAGTACGGAGCTAGAATTGCAGCACTTCAAAGACTCCAAAACCCGCTCCGTTATGAATGATTTACTAATGCACAGGGATAAATTGCGCGGGGAGTAAATTGTTTTCAGTCATCCTTAAAGCCTGTGTTCTTGCCCCAGACATACGAGTTAGTGTCTGTGAGCTGTGTTTTAAAAAGGTGGTACACAAACCTCAGCGTTTTTTCCTTTGTAAGAGCACTCCCTCTGCTTCTCCTCAGTCACTGGCCAGTACACCTGCATCAACACAGAGAGAGAGTTTTGTCAAAGCACGCAGGGACGATGTCGCAACCCCCACAACAGCATGACAGCCGAGCTGAAGCCTGTTTACACTCGCACATCGGTCGGTCTCACGATCAGGACCAGTCAGTGCTGCAAACAGGGACAAATTCCTCTTCCGCTCAATCAACAGGCCGCTGTAGCAGGTTCAACAAGACCAGTATTCATGGCCACCTTGTTCAATCACCTTGGATTAATTGGGAGGGGGCTTGGTGTGAACTGTACTTATGCCATTCTCGTTTAAATCTGTAATAAGAGCTGAATATGATGAGCCTATCAAATAGGAGCTCTGCAGGCACATGTGAGTTCATCAATTTAACAGCAGCCTCACACGGAGCACCACTGATCTGACTCTGCACACTTTCTTACCGCAGCCTTTCTAACTGAGATGTCGTCCATGTCCAGAGCATATATGGCCTCTCTGGCCCCCAGCAGCAGTATGCCCAGGTCTTCTCTCATCAACATGGTTGAGTAGTTGGAGATCCCCTCCTCTCTGAAAACCTTCAGGTCATCTGGAGAGGAGAACATCTGAATCAACACTTGTCTTTTACTGTCTAATGTGCAGCTCCAGAATATCATCCAAGAACCTGGAGACACTTGTCAATGTGTCCTGGCTGAAGTACTCTGCTAACAATTCTGGTGTTTACTGGTCCATAGCAGGAGTAGAGACACTCATTCAACATGATAGTAGTATAGATGTGGTGAGTGACTTACTCTGATAGGGGACAGTCTTTCGTGGAGCACAGTAGTGAGGGCTGAGTGCACTGAGTGAAACCTGGAGCATCAATCCACAGACGATGCTCAGAGCTGAGAGAAGAGACATGGCTCAGAGTCTCAGTCTCAAGCTGCAAGAGCATTTAGCAAAAATTTATGAATGTTACTGTTCAATGACACACTGCCTATTTCTGTTTGTTCAGTCTGGCTGATCAGAGAGCTACAGACAAGAGCTGTGACAGTCCCGTGTCAATAATAAGGCTGCTGCATCTTTGTTGTTCTAATTATTTAGTGTTTGCACAACTTCACAGTGACAGTCAACAACAATGTGAGAAGGACAGACAAACATGGCCTCTAAAGGAATGCGTTCCAGTCAGAAGAAGGACATTAGCAGTGGTTCCGTTAGCGATGCTAATGGCGCTGTTCAAATCCTGTAAAGACTCACTTTTCGATTTACAAACCAGTCTCCACTGAATGGAATCATCCAGGTAGGAATTACACCAACAAACTGAGAGGCTGGACCGACGGACGCAGAGGACAGAGTGAGTACAACGCGAGACAGAAGTGTTACAGCAGGAGAGAGCGCGGGGCTACCTGTAGCATAGAGAAGCTAATCTCACCAACAACACAGGTGACATGGAAAGACACTCTGCCGCAATAACGTCAGGATGTTTGGAGCTCCAGAAGACCTGGAGTGACATTAAACTACAGAGAGCGCACAGAGCAGAGCAACATTTTGGCCATAATCGTGCTGCGCTACTCTTAGTGTTACACCAGGGAAATCAGCATCACTAAACATTGTGAAAAGTTGTACAGTAACTCAAGTTCACAGCATCAATTCATGTTTGTGACAATCTGCTGAGTGCCATGCTGCCCACCAACCCCCTGACACTGGTCTTCCTCCTCCACTCTGTCTCTTCCTGCCCTCCTCCTAGATCAGAACTTGCTTCCTCTGGACTCAGAGGGGTTCAGGAAGCAGAGGGGGGGTCGGTGCAGGTTTGGGCATGCATACAGATCACATTAATTCACTGCTTTCGTGCTCCAACCCTACCCAGGGATTCATGCTCAATTTAGACTTTGCAGCTTGTTTGGCGAGTTTCTAACTGTTTTGACTAAGCGGCACGGCCTCATTCAAAATTCTCACAATAATACACAAAGCACAAGGTAAAAACTGTGCTGTTATCCTTTTCCTTCAGAGCAGCAGCATCCTACAGTTGCTTTGTGAGTGTTATTTAGATTTTAGTTCCAAGAGGAAAAAACCCAGAGCAGATTTCATGGAGATGAAGCCTTTGAAACGTCGGCGCCTGCTGACAGACACCAGAAATGACAGCATCCAAATTTCCTCAAGAGGCCAATTTTGTTCACTCTCACGAGATCAATAATATACCTCCTCACTGTGTTTAAACATTGCATAATCAATTTACCAATACGTAATTACAATTCACTAAAATTATATCCATTACTGATCTTGTTTAATCACCCAGCTCCTACCTTCAACTTTGGACCATCCAGTTTCATTTAGTCATAAAACAGACTGTTACTTAATGATTGATGAAGTGACTGATTTTATATTACACAAGAATATAAACCTTTTCCCTAAAAGTAGAGTAAACGTTATACTTAACCCACTTTACCTGATAAACACATTTAAGACATGTCTGTGTCTTCGATGGATCAAAGGATACATCCATATCAAAGGACGTGTTTATGTTTTTGCCATTAAAGATTTGTTTCGAAGTTTCAAACCCACCCTTCATTGTGTACAGTTGAGATGTTAGCTAGGGGAGACAGCAGGATTGATACAGTCATCGCTTCAGATAGCTAGGCAGCCCTTGAGAGTATAAAGCCAATGAAATTCTGCAGACAAGACCTAGTCTTACCTAGTCGGTGGACCAAGAGAAGAAGAAGAAGAACAAAATAAAATGAAGTTGGTGGCAGCAATGCACTTATAAACTGGATGCCAGCCACCAATCAAACCAGCAGAAAAGGGAATGTTTCAAATGATGGTTGGTTCTCTGTGGCCCTACATCTATTGAAAGTAATTAGTGCCTGATCATGTGAATTTTGATTGGAGCTTTCCCCCCATGAGCGCGCACTCACTGCAAACAATTTGACATGACCACAAAATGAAATACACGTAAATAATGATTTTTAATTATTTGTCTGATACTCACATTGAAGAGACTTCTCTTTGGGACTTGTCTTCTTTACGGCGACAAAATATCCTCATAAGTCATGATTCAGTTAAGGTGTGGGTTAAGATAAGTTTAATGATAAGTTTAAGGGTTTAAGGTTTAGGAAGGTGTCCTCTCATGTCATGGAGGTGTGTGTGTGCTTTTAAATGCATTTCCTCGACACTGAGAGCTACATACGCGCCAAACAGCGAATTAGTATTTATTATTATTTTTATGAATATCGACTGTATTTTCCAAAGCTCAACACTATCACTAACTGAGATGTGTCTCTCTTAGTTGACTCACTGCCAGAAATGTTCACCCACGTATCGACATCCCAATGACATTTTACATTTTTCACAGTAAGAATGTTCCTGGAATATAAAACATGGCCGAAACAACCTTGGTTCCATTATTGAACTGCAAATGATGATGTAACATTTACTGGAGTGAGAACAACTAGTTTTTTTTTTTTTGTGAGGGGAAAAAAAAGATTATAAAGTATAAAGTTCACCAGTTGAGCGTCACTTGAATGTTTAAATACAACGTTGTATGTATGACATTAATACTTTAACAGCCACCATGAAAAAAGGGAGCAGCATAGAGAGCTGATTAATCATTAACAGCCAGTGATGCTGATGAATGTTGTCTTAAATAAACAGTAGTATCCATAAAATGAAATGTGCCTGGGAATGGAGGAGAGGTCACAGTGTTTGCTACTTGTTCATTGTTGTTGACATTATTTACAGTACATATTAAGAGTTTGAAGCCGAAGTCAAAACGTCAATGCCAATAATAAATAGCTGATAAAAAGAAAATGTCTTTGCTGTACAAAATATGCTACACAAAGCGTTTTCACTTTAGTTGTCCTTGTACAAAACAAAATACATATTTATATATAAAAATGTCTTTTCCTAGTGTGGAGATTGCACCAGAAAAGGTCTTTCCACTAGATATCAGCTGCCATCAAAAGAATTTTTAATGTGAAAATCCTTTTTGAGAAGCATCCCTCTTCAGATGTTCACCTATAGAAAGATAATTAGTGGACTGGCATTGGCCTCTGACAGAATCCCATAACACAGCAGAGTCAAATCTCTGACTCATCATTTATGTATCCGAGACCATCCCGGCTTGAAATGTTGGCCATAGGTGTGGAGTGGTACTCGCCGTTGCCTTTGAAGTCCACAGTAGTGTGATTATTATTGGCTGCACAAGTTCTCCCAGATTCAGGGCCCAGAAACCTTTTCTCTGACGTCCTGTTCTGGATATGCATGTATTCACACGGTGTCTGCCGCTTCCCCTCGCTCTCGCTGGGGCTTTGGAGAACGGGCACAAATCTAAAACATGCCCAGCGTCCTCTCCTCTGTCCATTCCAGATGCAAAATAAGACGCCCATCAAGCTGAGGCTAAGCAGTGAGAGCAGAGCCACGGCCACCTGCAAACCAGTCACTCGACCAGGGTTGCTGAGTGGCCCTGCGGGTAATGGGTCCTCTTCACCCTGGTCTGGCACCGGAGCAACTGTGTTAGAAGAGTTCCAATCATCTATCAACTCCGTGCCAGGAGTGATGCTGTCCCCCACTCCAGAGTCCCCAGGGTCAGAGGAGAGCTTTAACTGATAAGCCGCCATAGTTTGGTTATATGTTGTGCCGTCTATCTGCTCTACTGAGTCACAGGTGTAAAGGCCGGCATCAGACTCAGAGACACTCAAGATGAGGAGGCCTCCGCTGTAGATGTTGTATTTGTGGTCGGAGTGAAGGGTTTGGTTGGAGAAACGCCAGACGACCTCTGCCAAATTGGAGTGGAGCTGGCAAGATAGCTGGACATTGTTCTCTGGGACAAGGGGGACGTCCACAGCTGCAACTGGATCTAAAACACACACACTGTTGGTTCGTCTCCCCAGTGATCCCTCCCCTTGCAAACAACACACTGTATGTGAGCATACCTGGCTGAGGGCAGCGTGAGATGTCTCTCTCCTTCAGACTCTGCACTGCAGCAGTTGAGGAGGGGGGTGAGCTGTGGACTGAGGAGCAGCGCTCAGTGGAAAGGTCCCAGGCACAGTACGGATCCCTGGCCAGGATGCAGTCCACACATGTGTTGTAGCGGCTGCAGTTACTGACTGGCATCTGGACAGAACCAAACTCTGATCCTGCGTACAGCAGACCCTGGACACACACACGTGTTTAAGGTAAAGTGTTTCGGCTGCCTGCCTGAGTGGATCTGAAGATCAAAATGCGACTAACACATTTGAGGACAAATCAACCCTAATGAAATTAAGAAACAGATTAGAGTTTTTTTTTCCTGACTTGAAGTCGCCTCACTAGTCTATAAGTGGGAAGAAATGTTCGACAACTTTTGATGGGCTAACAAAGTTGGACATAACTTACCTTGGTGGAGGAGAGGCGCAGGATGATGATTGGCTCATGGTTTTCGTACAGTTGAATCTCCTCAATGATGAACATTTCTCCATCGTAGTTAACAGCCTTCTGAACAAAACCATTTTCTGCCAGGAGACAAACATGAATAACAATTAACATGTAACGTGTACAAGCCAAAAACCAGCTCTACTGAGTCACAGGTGTAAAGGCCGGCATCAGACTCAGAGACACTCAAGATGAGGAGGCCTCCGCTGTAGATGTTGTATTTGTGGTCGGAGTGAAGGGTTTGGTTGGAGAAACGCCAGACGACCTCTGCCAAATTGGAGTGGAGCTGGCAAGACAGCTGGACATTGTTCTCTGGGACAAGGGGGACGTCCACAGCTGCAACTGGATCTAAAACACATACACTGTTGGTTCGTCTCCCCAGTGATCCCTCCCCTTGCAAACAACACACTGTATGTGAGCATACCTGGCTGAGGGCAGCGTGAGATGTCTCTCTCCTTCAGACTCTGCACTGCAGCAGTTGAGGAGGGGGGTGAGCTGTGGACTGAGGAGCAGCGCTCAGTGGAAAGGTCCCAGGCACAGTACGGATCCCTGGCCAGGATGCAGTCCACACATGTGTCGTAGCGGCTGCAGTTGCTGACTGGCATCTGGACAGAACCAAACTCTGATCCTGCGTACAGCAGACCCTGGACACACACATGCACACACACTACTCTATAAGTGGTATTCATCAAATATTTTGACAACTTTTGATGAGCTAACAAAGTTGGACATAACTTACCTTGGTGGAGGAGAGGCGCAGGATGAGGATTGGCTCATGGTTTTCGTACAGTTGAATCTCCTCAATGATGAACATTTCTCCATCGTAGTTAACAGCCTTCTGAACAAAACCATTTTCTGGCAGGAGACAAAAATGAATAACAATTAACAATTAAGATATACAAATAAATTACACACAAAACCATGACTGATCACATTTTTTGATGTGCCTGGGAATTATTTGTACAAGAGTGTCTTCACTCAGTGAATGAGAGAGGAGTTGATGGAACAACTGTTTTATAAACATAAACACTATGATGCCTCTATCAACAACAATCAAATAAGATTCATGTTTTTTCTCAAAGTTTGTTGGTCTGATGTGGTTGAAGTCATATATATATACTGAAATGTTTAATCAATTACAATAGTCATACAGGAAAAACTGAGCTGAGGAAGCTCTATAGTTATGTTTTGTTATATAATGTGCTTTACCAGTGCCAATAAACATGACTGTGTATCTCTGTCCATCCAGCGCCTGCACCATGTCCACCACAATCCGAGTCAGCAAAGCTCCTCTCTTGACCAGCAGCGGCCCTCCTGTCAGCGGACGAACAGACTCGTCCATGAGGGGACGCTGTTTAATGAACTGGAGGGTTTTGTCAGGAAGTTCCAGAGAGCTCTTTATCCCCATGTTGCGTGCCACATTATTAATGCACTGAAACACACAACCACAGTGAATGATTGAGGGGTTTTATCATGTGGATTTGACTCATACACCTTAAAGATCTAACATAGTCTCTGGCTGCAGTTGATGCACTCACTGCTCCTGGTCTGGGGACGGGCACTTCTCCGGTGTACGTCACCCACTTCGTATGGTAGCTCTCCATGGCAACGGGTGACTTGAACTTTCCCTCATTGAAAATATTCCTGATGTCAGAGACGCTGTACGCGCACACAGCAGATACCTTGGACAAACTCCTGGAAACACCAACCCAAACACATGTGCTATATTAACAATAAAACAAATAACAAACTTTCTTTATCACTCTTCTTTAGTTCTTTTCATAGTCCATATTATAAAACTAAAACAACAGGAATATTTGACTATGACTGGGAAACAATGGTTTAAATCTTGAACGAATAAAAATATAAGTTGTTAAATACCTTACACCAAAATGAATTAATGAATACAAACTCAACATCCAATGATTCTGTGTAAAGTCAATATATTCTAATGTTGGGAACATGAAACTGCAGGACATGTACTCACGACTGATGTGTGAAGACTGCATAGAAGACGCTCTTCCTCCAGTCCTCGTGTTTCAGCAGGAAGACATCCTGGACAATTGGGGGCAGGCTGGGTTCAGGGAGGGAACAATCCAGGCGAGCTTTCAGAAATGATGTCCATTTCCTCTGCAACGTCCGCTGGCCTCCCATATCCCCCTTAACACAGAGCACTCAGTCATATGTACATATTCCCCTAAACAATAACAACGAGCAGAACTGCATCGCACATCTCTAAAGTTCATCATGATTTGTCATGAACAAACAAAAAAGGATTCATGGATCTTGATTTCAGTGAGTCATGTTTAGGAAACGTGAATTCATGGGTGTCTCATATTAGGTACCTTACAGACACGGGCCACTCGTGACACTGTGAGCTTGTTGTAGAAGTCGTACTCCACGGCATTCTCGCTGAAGAACAGGTACACCTTATCATTGTCGCCATCTGAACTATCCAAACTCTCCTCAACAAAGTCCATGGCGACAAAGTTTGGCTCTGAAATCACAAAACATGGTGACATGCAACAGGGGTGAATGCAAACAATGCAAAGGGCAACACAAACTTGATGAGCTGCAGTAATTTCTCTCTATCATTTTGTGATATGCAAACCAGTAGCAGAATTTTAAAATAGATTCTGTAGCTGACTGCTCTACTGATCCAAGAACCAACCCCTGAGGCACGCCACATGTCATAGCCGGTCGATAAGATTCATAACTACCAATGATTACTAAATAACTGCATTGTTTCAAGTAGGACCTAAATAATTTCAGGTTTCAAGCCTGTTTAACGGTATAGTGCGACTCACAGTATCAAATGCAGCAGTCGGACCAGCACTTACCTGAGTCAGTGTTCATCCTTATATCATTTAAAATAGAGCTTTTTTTTTATTTTTTGCTGCAGAGGCACTCACCATTGAGCCAGGAGCTCTTAAACTCAGTACGGAGAGCCAGGTTTGAACTGCGTAGAACCACAGGCTCTGAGCCCAAGAAATTGATGGATGTAGCAGAATACAGGTCCTTTCCTGTTAGACAGGAACAAAGGTTCAGGGAAACGTTCCTGGAAAGCAACTATTCATATGAAGTTAGAACAATATCTTCTTTATATGGCGACTAATGAAGTGAACCAACACTCTTAGTGCATGTTTAGTGAAGAGGCAGCAGCAGCAGCAGAAGAGATATTAGACGTTACATTTATAGCCTGGTCCTGTGGCCTTTCATGTCAGCCCACAGTTATCTTGAACTTTTTTTTTTTCTTCCTTTTTTCAGTTGCTGCACTTTGAGCATTCAGCTTTATACTGTGCTTTGTTCCCTTTGGCAGCAAACGTGACTCAGACACTCACCAACCATGAGGGAGGAGTATCTCTGGAAGGGATCAAAAGGACACTTCCCCTTCCCCTCCTCCTGCTTTCCCTGCAGCCTCAGCTGTCCGCTGACAAAAGTCTGTCGAAAAACAAGAGGGAGAGAGAGCAAAGCAAAGAAAGACTGAGCCTTTTTCACACATTCGGATCTTATGGAGATTCATTTATCCTAGTTTTCCCCCCCACGCACACACCCACACACGGTTGGGTCTCCACTTTAATGTAAGATTCCGGGTTGTGTTATAATTTATAACTCACCTCGGCAGTACAGCCAGAGGGAGCTGAGCTCCTTCTACTCCAGTGTTTATAATAATCATGGACCTAGCTACCATCATACTATTATTCTACCATGTCAAAAATGAGTACATCAGTGCGTTCAGATCTTCATTATTGAATTTGTTCTTTATCTAAACTAAACCTCAATCAATGAAACTCCAGTCCATGTTTTCACTAATAGCGGCACTTTCTCTCATACCACACACACGATGCTGCGGATGCACAGGCAGCAGGAATCTTAAGGTGAGTCAAGTACTGTCACCACAAAATGTTCAGGTCATTGTTAATTTACTGAAACTAAACGCCTATTTATTCACCACTATGTGTCTGGGACTTAGTCACAGAAGCATTAATGCTAAGATAGCAAATGTGAGAATATGAGGAGGGTGGTTAGCTCTGCTCACAATATAATTATCACTCCACTGGAGATGCACAGTTGGCAGTTACAGCCACAGGTCAGGCGGATGACATGACAAAAAATTATATTTGAATTAAATTTAGGCGGGTGACTGTTGACTGAAATATATACCACCTTGCATTGTCCATAAATATTAAAACAACCTGCGGGATCGCAGGTGGGTATAGTTTTAAAAAAACGCCCATTCAGATGGATGCGGACAGATTAACTATAGTTAGTATGTGTATACTATGATCATGATTAGTTTTACAAATAGATAAATTGATAAAATACATATTAAACCGATGGTTAGGCAAATAAAAATGTTTTGAGAGATATTGCCTACTGTGATTTAAGTCCTGATATCTAACTCTATATTCTACACTTACCATGTAATCACAGGTGGGGCTAAAGGCATTGGTGCCGCACACGTACATCGCAGTGTCATTCACTTGGTGCAGGGTTCGAATGTAGTTGCGGCATTCCACCTGCAACAAGATCCAACCCAGAGAATGCCAAGGTCAGAGCTTTGTTAGTTCAGCCGCCAAAAATACAAACATATAGTGACTGCCCGGGATGCCAGGGGTCAAACTGGGGACCAAGAGGTCAAGGCTTGTTCTTCTCGTGCCTTTATTTGGTCTTTCAGTACGGAGCTAGAATTGCAGCACTTCAAAGACTCCAAAACCCGCTCCCCTATGAATGATTTACTAATGCACTAATGCACAGGGATAAATTGTGCGGGGAGTAAATTGTTTTCAGTCATCCTTAAAGCCTGTGTTCTTGCCCCAGACATACGAGTTAGTGTCTGTGAGCTGTATTTTAAAAAGGTGGTACACAAACCTCAGCGTTTTTTCCCTTGTAAGTGCACTCCCTCTGCTTCTCCTCAGTCACTGGCCAGTACACCTGCATCAACACAGAGAGAGAGTTTTGTCAAAGCACGCAGGGACGATGTCGCAACCCCCACAACTGCATGACAGCCGAGCTGAAGCCTGTTTACACTCGCACATCGGTCGGTCTCACGATCAGGACCAGTCAGTGCTGCAAACAGGGACAAATTCCTCTTCCGCTCAATCAACAGGCCGCTGTAGCAGGTTCAACAAGACCAGTATTCATAATATTCTCTCATGCAAATACCCACAGGTCTAACAGACAACAGTGTGGAGCGAGATCTTATCTTATGGATTCTTATCTTTGACCAGAATACACTGCAGTTAACTGGCCCACGGACACCTTGTTCAAATACACTGGACGTTGACAGTGAAAAGATACACAGGGAACATAGATGAATTGATTTAAGCAAACATGACAAAAGCTGCAAAGAATTTCATGTCGTTAGTCATAGATCAAGGTTGTGCTTGGGAACTGGTCTTACACATAAAAGAAAAAAAAAAACATTACTATATAAATATGTGAACTGGTAAATGACATTTGTATGGTATAGCAGTAGTTCCCTAATTCTCAACTTGGTCATATGACACTAAGGGGGGGATTGCAAGAATCAAATCAAATCTAAAAGACCATGGGAAAAGCATATCAACGAATTTGACAAATCAGTCTTTTAATTTTAGATAGCTATTGACTTTAAATGTGGATTCGTGGGGGAGGGGGCTTGGTATGAACTGTACTTAGTGTTCTAATTTAAATCTGTAATAAGAGCTGAATATGATGATCTTATGAAATAGGAGCTCAAATGTGAGTTCATCAATTTAACAACAGCCTCACACGGAGCACCACTGATCTGACTCTGCACACTTTCTTACCGCAGCCTTTCTAACTGAGATGTCGTCCATGTCCAGAGCATATATGGCCTCTCTGGCCCCCAGCAGCAGTATGCCCAGGTCTTCTCTCATCAACATGGTTGAGTAGTTGGAGATCCCCTCCTCTCTGAAAACCTTCAGGTCATCTGGAGAGGAGAACATCTGAATCAACACTTGTCTTTTACTGTCTAATGTGCAGCTCCAGAATATCATCCAAGAACCTGGAGACACTTGTCAATGTGTCCTGGCTGAAGTACTCTGCTAACAATTCTGGTGTTTACTGGTCCATAGCAGGAGTAGAGACACTCATTCAACATGATAGTAGTATACATGTGGTGAGTGACTTACTCTGATAGGGGACAGTCTTTCGTGGAGCACAGTAGTGAGGGCTGAGTGCACTGAGTGAAACCTGGAGCATCAATCCACAGACGATGCTCAGAGCTGAGAGAAGAGACATGGCTCAGAGTCTCAGTCTCAAGCTGCAAGAGCACAGGTGCAGCTCTACCAGCGCAGAGCCAATGAGCTGATGGTGTCCTCTTTGGGAGGAGGTGATGAGGCCATCCAGCTAGTCTGACTACTGGTGAAGGAGGCTGGAGGAAGTCATGGCTCCACTCTAGAAAAGATATAAAATGTATGAATTGAATGTTCAAAGAGACACAGTGTTCTGCCTCTGCCATTTTGTTTTGTTTGATGAATCTGGCTGAACATCATCCTCAATTTCCCAGTTTGGGATAAATAAAGTACTAATGTATCTATTTATCTAGAGCTACAGTCAAGAGCTGCTTCACCAATGAAGCAGGTGACATGGAAACGCAATCTGCTGCAATATTGTCAGGATGTATGGAGCTCCAGAAGACCCGGAGAAAGATGACATGATATCTCTCTCTGAGCACCTGGTTAGTTTGAAGACGAAGTTGATATTAAACTAGATAGTGAGTGCACAGATTGCTCGGTCCAAAGCCGCAGCGGCGCCACTCTGTTTCTGACAACAAAAGGTGCTGCTGCAGGCTTGGAAGCAAACTTTTATCATTTATTTAATTATTTATTTTTTGAAGTGTAATTTTGAACTGAAAGCCTTGGTCACATACTGTTTGCATAAAATCGTGCAATAACAATGTTTTAAATAACATAAAGAATAATCATGGCTAATAATCAAGATTACAGTCTTGATGGAAATAAGATGATTATCATTTTGGCCATAATCGTGCTGCGCTACTCTTTGTGTTACACCAGAGAAATCAGCATCACTAAACAGTGTCAAAAGTTGTGCAGTAATTCAACAGACAGATGACAACATCCAAATTTCCTCAAGAGGCCACTTTTGTTCACTCTCACTAGATCAATAATATACCTCCTCGCTGTGCTCAAACATTGCACAATAATTTACCAATACATATTTACAATTCACTAAAATTATATCCATTACTGATCTCTTTTAATCACCCAGCTCCTACCTTCAACTTTGGACCATCCAGCTTCATTCAGTCATAAAACAAACTGTTAGTTAATGATTGATGAAGTGACTAATTTTAGATTACGCAAGAATATAAACCTTTTCCCTAAAAGTATAGTTAACTATATTTTACCCAGTTTACTTGGTAAATACATTTAAGACAGTTTGTGTCTTTGATGTATCAAAGGATACATACATATCAAAGGATGGGTTATTTTGTTTATATTTTTTAAAGACATGGTTTCAGTGTTTCAAATGATGGTTGATTCTCCTTGATCATACATCTAGTAAAAGTAGGTCAAAAGTCACATGATCAGTATCACCTGATCATGTGACTTTTGGTTGGAGCTTTCCCCACAAGCGTGCACTCACTGCAAACAATTACACATGATGACAAAATGAAATTAACATAAATAATGATTTTCAATTATTTGTCGAATACTCATGTTGAAGGGACATGTCTGCACATTAATGGGACTTTTATTCTTTAGGAAATAAGACATCCTCATGATTATTTAAATCTGTAATAAGAGCTGAATATGATGAGCCTATCAAATAGGAGCTCTGCAGGCACATGTGAGTTCATCAATTTAACAGCAGCCTCACACGGAGCACCACTGATCTGACTCTGCACACTTTCTTACCGCAGCCTTTCTAACTGAGATGTCGTCCATGTCCAGAGCATATATGGCCTCTCTGGCCCCCAGCAGCAGTATGCCCAGGTCTTCTCTCATCAACATGGTTGAGTAGTTGGAGATCCCCTCCTCTCTGAAAACCTTCAGGTCATCTGGAGAGGAGAACATCTGAATCAACACTTGTCTTTTACTGTCTAATGTGCAGCTCCAGAATATCATCCAAGAACCTGGAGACACTTGTCAATGTGTCCTGGCTGAAGTACTCTGCTAACAATTCTGGTGTTTACTGGTCCATAGCAGGAGTAGAGACACTCATTCAACATGATAGTAGTATACATGTGGTGAGTGACTTACTCTGATAGGGGACAGTCTTTCGTGGAGCACAGTAGTGAGGGCTGAGTGCACTGAGTGAAACCTGGAGCATCAATCCACAGACGATGCTCAGAGCTGAGAGAAGAGACATGGCTCAGAGTCTCAGTCTCAAGCTGCAAGAGCACAGATGCAGCTCTACCAGCGCAGCAATAATCAGAGACACCCTGGTCCACGGTCTCAGTCCAGGTGCTGTAGCGCTGCAGGGACGCCGCCTCCCCGGACGTGTGCAGCTCAGGTACGAGTGGTGTGTTCACAGCAGTTCGTGCAGATGTTCAAACAGGCCTGTGAAGTGCAGCTCCGCCTGCTTTGAGTGAGAGTCAGCATCCTATGTGGTGTGTATCTATGTCGGCGTCAACCTCCAGAGCAGAGCTAACGAGCCGATGGTGTCCTCTTTGGAAAGAGGTGAAGAAGCCATTCTGTCTGACTACTGGTGAAGGAGGCTGGAGGAGGTCATGGTTCCACTGTAGAAAAGACATGAAAACACTTTAATGTTCAATGAGACACAGTGTTCTGCCTCTGCCATCTTGTTCTTCCCAATGTTTCTGTTTGATGAATCTGGCTGATCATAGAGCCACAGATAAGAGCTGTGATGGTCCAACAACAATGAGAGAAGGACAGATGAATATTATCATTCTCCCCAGCTTGGGATGAATAAAGTATTTATCTTTCTTCAACTAGAGAGCAGAGTCTTCGACTCTTCAAAGAGAAGAACGAGAAAAACAGAGCATTACAATTCCAAAGAGAGGTCAAGCTGATATTCAGGTCCTCATATGCAAATGAATGAAATGAACAATAAATCCAAATAAATCCACATAATGTAACTCAGGATCATCCTCAATTAAACCCCAGGTTTAAATATAATAGGGTAAAAATAATCAGGATTATGCAGAAACTACTTGAAACAGTCCATCCTGGTGTTTTTTCACTTTGTTTAACTTGAGAGATCAGACTTTATTTTCCATTGATTTCTCAGAGAATAATTTATAGATGTATGCAATCTGGTGCAGATCCAAGTAAAAATATGGATCTCGTGAATTAAAATGTGGTTTCATGAGCAGACTGTTGGTTTGGAAAACAATTCTTGACCTAAATGAACAACGTGTTATGTAAATTAATGTAAATTATTAGATAGGAAAACAGAGTTGAAAAACTGCAAGTAGAAGGATGGTGACTTTATGCTTAGTTCACTTGCTTACTGGTTTTTAAAAACAGGCACTAATTCACTGTTCGTGTTACACCAGAGAAATCAGCATGACTAAACAGTATGAAAAGTGCAGTAAACAATCAAGTTCACAGCATCACTTCATGTTAGTGACAATCTGCTGAGTGCCACACTGCCCCCCCCCCCACACACACATGACAATCTGCTGAGTGCCACACTGCCCCCCCCCACACACACACACACACACACACTCTCTCTTCCTCCTCCACTCTGTCTCTTCCTGCCCTCCTCCCCGATCAGAACTTGCTTCCTCTGGGCTCAGAGGGGGGTCGGCTCAGGTTTGGGCATGCATACAGATCACAGTAATTCACTGCCTTAGCGCCCCAACCCTACCCAGGGATTCATGCTCAATCGAGACTTTGCAGCTTGTTTGGCGAGTTTCTGTTTTGACTGAGCGGCGCGGCCTCATTCAAAATTCATAATTTTTTTTTTCCTCCCCTCACAATAACAAAGCACACTTAAGAGCAGCCTCACAAGGTAAAAACTATCCTCTTATCCTTTTCCTTCAGAGCAGCAGCATCCCACAGTTGCTTTGCGAGTGTTATTTAGATTTTAGATCCAAGAGGAAGAAAAACCCAGAGCAGATCTCATGGAGATGAAGCCTTTGAAACGTCGGCGCCTGCTGACAGACTCCAGAAATGACAGCATCCAAATTTCCTCGAGAGGCCGCTTGTTGTTCACTCTCCACAACCTCGGGTTTGAAAGGTGGGTTTTGCAACAGGCTTCCACAGGACGAGCCACTACATGTACAGCCGCCCCCCCCCCCCACCTCAGAGACAGTGCTTTGAGTTCCACAACTGGAAAGAATGACTGAGCAGGTGTTTTCCGCAGCGTGTCACAGACGCTGCTGCACGGTGCAGACAGGCAGGTATGGCTAGAATAATAGGAGAAGCATGCCGCAGTTGTCTCTCTACCTTTGTTTATCCAGGGTCAGGCTCACACACTGACATGTGTGTGTATTTTGGGGGTGGGGGTGGGGGGGTTGGTGGGTGAACAGTTAAAGTTTTCACAGGTCACATGCCTTACACTGCTCAGACCGTTGTGCTTTGTCTGTCAGCTGATTGACACTTCTCTTTTTCTTTCTCTTCTATTTAGATTTGGACTAGTAAAGCATTTAGTATTAAAAAAACAAATCTTCTTTCACAGTGGTAGGTCAATAATTTACAGGGATAGATGAGTGACTTGGTGGATCAGGAAAGATCACATTAAATTCTGGCACAGATCAAGGCACAGACCAGGGATTGTTTTTCAGCTGTTTTCCAGGGACTGATCCAGGGATCTCGAGGAAACAAATCTGGCACATTTAGAAGAACAATATTTATGTGTATGCAGCTTGTCAGAGGACTGCTGGGTCTCTTGGTAAGTGATATTCTGGTTTAAAGCTGCATCAACTGTTGTTTGTGGCCACTTGGGGGCAACAGAATTAAATGAAATACAGGCACGGTACCATCTTACACTGAATGTTTCCATCTCCTGTTTACAGCAGACGTTAGCCTGGATGTGGAGCCGAGTGTCCAGGATTTACTTTCTTGTTCAGTGTGCTTCGGTCTTTGCCAGCTCCTCAGGGAAAACTGCTCTTTAAGAAAAAAGGGGTGATAAAGGTTCACCAGCTCCGGTCTTCAAGTCTCTCTCTGGCACAACTCTGTGCGTTGTGCATCTAGTTTTCCTAAGTTAAGTAAAAAGCCAACATGTTCTCTACACTCACACACCTCACTACCTCGACATCTCAAACTCCATTGTGAAAGCCATAACACAACAGAGTCCGACCCGCAACGTCAGAGTGGCAGCAAGTGGTGACAATGAAAAAAGCCAAGTGTGATATTTGCAGTTGTGTTGTGGTTTTTGAGATTTTGAGTTAATGCCCTGGTGTGATACACCAAGACCACAGCGGCTTTGCCTCTCGATGAGACTCGGGTGCAGTAAGGATGTCGATCACTCACAACGACTGAATTAGAGTGACTTCACCACTCACCATGTGGAAGCCTCAGTCCATTCCCACTGTCAAAATCCATTTAGTCAGTGGCTTACAGGCTTAATACCTGCACACCAGATTGTGTATTACAAAGCTGCTTATGACCCTTTGTTAATGACACAGCTTTATTAATACTATAGGCTATTATCTGTCTGTCTCTCTCTGTGTGTGGAATGTTCTGCTGTTTGTCAATTTCTGCTCACCACAAAACCACTAAAATAAACACTAATGGTACACTCCATTCAGCCGTACTTGCTGCCTAAGGTGTCAACACTCTGTTCTTTCTTACATGTTGGGATCTATGCTGACTCCGGTAAATCCAGCAAAACCTGCTCAAAGATCAGTTATTGAGCACACAGCCGTTTACCACTGCGGTATATTCTAGAACAGAGGAGGAGGTGGAGACTATCCCTTGACACTGCAACTCAATGTCCACTGCATTGTGAGATTATGCAGCACATTAACACGCACCTCGCTGAGAGGAGTGAATATTTATGACTGAGGTTGCGAACAGGACGGACACGTGAAGCACTGGTTGCATGTGAAAACAAGCAGCTGAGTGAGAAGGTTCAAAGGCTACACTCGAACAAAACGATGGAGACGGCCTACAGCAGCGTCTCCAGAGACTCCAACCACTTGAAGCGCAGGGGATATTTATAGCCTGTTCAGGAGCTTCCACTGTATCTACAACACCGCTACGATGGAGCCTGACTACAATTACAAGCAACGCACAAAGCAAAACCCTGAGCGTGCACAGGCAGGCACCCCGCTGTCATCGCCATGAGTCATAACAAATCCAGATCCTAAAAAGCTGTGTGAACAAACAGCTGGAGTGAACTGTGACTTTGTCAGTCAAGCATAAGCCTTTGTGCTTGTGTGACAGGCGTTGCGCTGTACTGTATGGGCGAGGCCTCCTCCTCCACCTCCGTCTAACTGATTCGCTCAAACGGCTGACTAACATGCCTTCATGCCCGTTTCAGTGAAATTCCACATCAGGCCGAGTGGTGAGCTGGCCGTGATACAGTATTCCATCATATGGGGCTTGAACAGGAAACCGGCTGTGGGAGGGTGTTTCACCTTTGACACTCCTTGTGTCATCAAACTCTCGTTGTGAAAGTCACACTGGAAAACACGCCCCAGTTCAACGCCGGGTTAATGGTCAAAAACAAACGGCTCTTTTTAGCGCTGCCTTTTGTTTTGGCGCAAAGTCCGTAGCAGTGTGCATCATTAAGCAGATAGAGCATGGAACACATTGAGCATTGTGTTCCATGCTCAAAAGCACAGAACACAACTGAAGGTGACAAGCAGTCAACAGAATTAAGATGCACCAACCTGTTCAATGAGGTGGTTGATCCTGCTCTGACAAATTACTTGTCATTGATGAGACAAGTCTGGTTGAGTGTAAATGCAAGTTTGACTAGCCACACGCTCACACACACACACACACACACACACAGAGGCAAGTCCCAGCAGGAGGTTGGCCACAAAAGGAAAATTTGAACAGCCCAACACTGCCTGCCCCACCAGTGATGAAACCCAAGAAAAAACAAACTGTGACGACAAGTGAAAGCTATAAAAAAAATGGTTTTCAAAACAACAGAAAGGCTCATTTAATCCTATGACCAGCAGTCATTTTCAATATCCATTCAAATGTTCAAAATTATTTCTTGTTTTCTCCAACCCAGTGATATTCAGTTTGTAATCAGCGAGGAGAGAACATCGGAGAAGCAGGAAGAGTTCTTTTTTTCCCCCTGAAACATTAATCAGTTATTTAAAAGTCATCAATGATCTTACTGCACATCAACTCATCTCTGCCACTATGGGGAAGGTGATAAAAGAACGGTGAGTTAATTGTGCAATAGTGTCTGCTGTGACCCACTTCCATGTTCGTGGATAGAGGAGATCCAAAAACTGAATGTTTACTTGACAACTACAGATCAAGCCAAACTGCTTCATCGGATCAGTTAAAATGTTCAGATTCCACAAACTACCAGCACCGGGGCGAAATGGAGCTCTGCAGATTCAAACAAACAAGTGTCAGTAGCGACAGACATGAAGTGTGTGAACACAGAAATGAGCACAGTGTCAGGTGAGACCACAGGGCTGGAGGGTTATATGTGGTGTAGCTGCTCTGCTCCCAGGATGACTACTGAAACTGGGCGACCCCCCCAGTGCAAACCCTCAGCGAGCGTGCAGACACTTTGTTCTCTATTTACTTCCTCGTGCACTCGCATGCACGATAATCACAATAAATGTTACGTTTGTATTTCATTTCGATTTAAAAATACTTCTGCTCCTAACAAAAGGGTTAGGGTTTAAAACACTAATCCAAATTTAAGGTGGAGCAAAATATACCTCCTCACTGTGTTTAAACATTACACAATCAATTTATCAATACACATTTACAATTATAAAAAATAAAATGATACCCATTATTGAGCTCGGTGAATCACCCACCTTCAACTTGGAGCATCCAGCTTCACTCAGTCATAAAACGAACTGTTAGTTAATGATTGATGAGGTAACTGGTTTAGATTACGCAAGAATATAAACCTTTTCCAGAAATTATTAAACTTAATAGAAAATAACTTTAGAGTTTACCAATTTTACTCGGTAATACATTGAAGACTGCTTGTGTTTATCCTTTTAGATCTGAATATCCAACGCTCCAGTGGATTGGGTCGGTTCTCCGTGGTCCTACATTTAGTGAAAGTAGCTTAGTTTGTGGCCCAGACAAATGTTCCCGCGGGATTATTCTCACCTCACACTCACTCCCGTGTGTCTGTGTGTGTGTGTGTGTGTGTGTGTGTCCTGAAGCTGCACCGCGTCCCCCAGCAGCCTGACACCACCCCGGATCAGCGACACCTTCTGCGGCGGCGGTGGTGGTGGGTGAAGTGTGTTTGGATCCTACTACTGCTTAGTCTGCCTTTCAGCTGCTATTCTTAGATTAGGATCCTTTAATCTTTAGATAAGTGACACGGTGCTGTTTGTCTGCAGCCACGCAGGCTGACGAGCCTCGGTGAGCCTCCGTGGATAACAAACAATCGCTGTCCACCGGGACAAACCTGCGGCGCAAACAAGTCCGTGCGTAAAAGTCAGAGGAGCGGCTCACGTGTCCCTCACTCACCGGGGCTGAGCTGAGCTGTCCGGGCTGCGTGCGGCAGAAAACCCCCTCCAGGCTGCTGCTTGTCCTCCTGCTCCTGCTCCACCTGTAACGTTCACTCCTCATCTAACTCCTACAGGCTCAGATTATTCGGCTGCTCCCTCGGCAGGCAGCGCCTGATCATGTGACTTTTGATTGGAGCACCCACCGCGACCAACTACACGTGACCGCAAAATGAAATGATTTTTAATATTGTCTGTCTGATACTCATGTCGAAGGGACTTTCTTTTTCTGTACGGGGACAAAAACGTCTTCACAATTCAATTCACTACATTTTAAAGTGTTTTAAGATTAGGTTAAGATAAGGGTGGGTGTGCGTGTGCGCGCGTGTTTAAATTAAATCATAGAGGCTTATTATTGGAGAAATCCATCACCCCCCCCCTCCAAATAACAAAAAATACAAAAAATAACAAACTACATAACAAAAAAACTGAAAAAAAAAAAAATCTTAAACTTTAATATAAAACAAGAAGACACTTAAAACACAAAATAACATTTAAAACCGATGACAACTCTACAAATCCATTATTGCTGGCAACATTAAAGGTATTAAAGTTATTCAAAAAAAATAAAGGAAAAGAAAAAAAATTAAGTTTAAAGCTTACAGAGCGCCATCTGCCTCCTAGTGGCTTGTTATAGCTTTTTGTTACTGAATAGGCTCAATTGGAAAGAAAAGAGTATACGGAAAATGAGATGTAAATGTACAGTTCAGGGAAAGAGCTCCATGACCTCCTCACTTTTTTTGCTTCCATTTACCGTTGGCATAAGTCCGGTTGGTTCCCGGGGTCCAGAAGTTTTCAGAGGATGAACTTTTCTTCTGGCTGTTCTCGGTCACACCAGGCCGAGGTGACGGCTGCTTCTTGGCCAGAGGACGAGTGTTTTCATAGACCTCATCTTGCACTGGATTAAACAGTAAAAGCACCATGAACACAGGAGAGTTGAATTGCCAGTTAATCTATGAATCAAGTATGCCGTATAGCATGTAACACGTCAGTTTGTTTCATTGTTTGACCAACATTCTGTTCCCTGCTCACAAGGTTCTGACCTTTAAAAGTTGTTGACTGTAATTTTTGTGAAGCATGAAAAAACCTGGTATTGTGAACAGTGTCTTTAAATCAGATAAATCTGTAATGTTGATCTAATTCATGGACAAGCTTGTAATTTTAAGAAGGACATATTTCTTTCAAATATAAATGTTTTACATATTATGTGTTTGAACTTGAAAAATTACATCAGAAAATATTTATAGTATACAATAAAACCTTTCAGTTGGTCCAGTCACTAAATGACTGTTAACAGACTTAACTTTCCCTTCTCGGCCAAACCACAGGCATCTGTCATGTCTGATGGAAACTTCTGTCAAAGATAAGGTGTTCATAAAAAACAAATTCAGTCCATTACTGGAGAGATTCAGAAGTAGGACATGGCAGATATTGATCAATCTGATGATTCTTTGAATAAGTCAGTTATAGACTGGATCTAAAAGATGACTATGTTTTTTTTCTTTAACACACTACAATGTGGGTAGATTTTTTTCGATTAGGCTTGACTTCTGGAAGTAGCTGATGTTGTTCTTGGTATTGGGCTGATCAAGTCTCGCACATGCAGCTCCTACACTGAGGTCTGTCTGTAACTGCGCCCCTCATCTTGCCTCAGGTCTTTGTGCATTTCTGCTAAAACCACACAGGAGGTGACTGACACTCAGAGTTGCCCTACATCTTAGGGTGACTTTTTAAGTTTGCCCCACGTTGTGCACATCTTAGTCCCCAGAGCTATTATTTGAACAGTGCCCACTCTCTCCTTCTTCCAGCAGTCAGAAATACATGCATTTAAATATAAACTCACTTCTCAGATTCAAACATATTGCAATGAACCAACTCTTGAAGAAGCTTTGAACTGACAGGGTCCAATTTTTTTCTCACGGTGTCTCCCCCCAGTCCCACAGTTTCATTCTATGTCCAAATTTTCTGAGCTTTCAAAGCGAAAAGGAAGAGGTGTACCTCTGGGTCTACGGCATCTCCTTCTCACCACCACACATATGGCCAGCAGGACAATCACAGTGAAAGTCAATATTCCCAACAAGAGCCACATCCACCAGTTCAGGTATCGCGGATCTTCTGCTGAAAGCAATGCACAAAATAATCCTCCATTAGACAGATGGACAAATTAAGTGAAAACAAAATATGTTTAACATTCACACAAGCACACAGCCCCTTCCTCTAACCTTAACCCATCACAACTAAATGCCCAGCCATAATTCAAACCTAACCCAAGGGAAGGACGGAACACCTATCCCTAAACCCAATCCTTCCCAAAGCCCAAACCTGAATCTCACCATTACTATAAAACTACCCTGAATCTAATTTAACCCTAAACCTAACCTCCATGTTAAACAGCCAACTTGAATAGTAAGGATGGCCAAAATGTCTTTACTTTTCTAGAATGTCACTTCCTCACATACAAGTAGAAACACAGCTTGCTTACTAGTCACTAGTGACGGGGACACTGTAGTCTCCATAAAGCTCTTGGCTGTCACAGAGGAAACAAGATGATACTTTAACAAACAATGATAAAATAATAATAAGTCAGAGTAATCACATTCATTATATCCTGTTTTGTCATAACAGGCTGCAAAGCAAGACGTTAACTAGCATTTCTAAGAAGCACATGAATATATGGAATGGTTTATTTGCCTCTAAAATACAGAATTGTGTTTCACTGTGGCTGCCTTAGAGACCAAAAATATCACCAAAATTAATAATGTCTTGCCCACAGAATATTGTGTCATAATGTATTAAAAGTTTGCATAATGCACATACTTACTAATAACTATACGTGTCCCTTCGCTCTTAAGCTTGTACTCAGTGGGTAACTCCACTGTGATTTCACAAAAGTACCATCCAGTGTCGGCGTGGGTGACATGTGATATATTTGTGTCTTGCCATTTATCCCCGCAGCTGTGATTAAATGTCCTGTTAGAGGGGTTTATGGATTTGTTCTTCGCCGATCCAGGGGAAAAGAAGAACCACATGACGCGAATCCTCTCGGCCTTCCCCACCTCCAAACCACAGTGCAGAGTGAGCGAGGAACCAAATGGAATGATTTTCTCTCGTTTTTCTCCATCCAGATTCACATATTCTGTTGTAACTGAGACCACCATGAAAGCCACTGTGATAGATAGATAGATAGATAGATAGATAGATAGATAGATAGATAGATAAATAGATAGATAGATAGATAGATAGATATTATTATAACAATATATAATGCTCAAAAGTAATATTTTTAACTAAAAAGGAAAATGTTTCCGTAACTCTACACATGTGAAATTTCAGACTGTTCTGCAATAGCCTCTATATGGTCAAACCTGTGAGCAGCACCAGAGTCGGCCACATTTCCATCTTATCGCATGAGATGTGTTTGTCTTCTCATAAGCTCATCCTGTCTGCCGTCTGACTGTCTATACATCTGCCAGAACGAGTCTCTCTGTGAGTGTGTGTGTGTGTGTGTGTGGGTGGGATGAGGTTGCGATAGGAAGTGAAAAGCTGAAGTGAAGGTGGCCCTGCTTGTATGGCTTTTCTGTGGGGGCTCCAACTCTTTGAAACAATCTGCCTGAAAAGAACTGTCTGGCAAACTCCTTCGACTTTTTAAAAGATATATTAAAGAGTAATTTCTATGTGTGCAACCTAATTGTGCAACCCGACAATTCAAATCATTTCATTATGCTTTTTTAAAAATATTGTGTTTGTTTTTCTTTTTTATGATTCATCTTTAAAATGTTTATGCCCGCATCTGTGCTTTATTGAGGTGTGATCTTCTTTGTTGCTTTTAAATTGTTTCTTAACGTTTGCCTTCAAATTTTCAAAGGCATTATTACTGTTATCAGATATGTTCTAATTCAAATACATCAACAACAGAAGAGCCTGTACTTCTACGCTGTTGCTAAAAATGTACATCTTGCATCTTGGTTTTCAATGAGATATAGACATGCGTCGACTAGAATAAAGAAAACAACAGCATGAAGCACGGTGGCAATATGAGGGGGGCTGAGAGACCCCTGTGGGTTTTGGTGTTTTTCTTGGCTTCCTGTGACAAAACACAACTATGGTAGTTCACAACCGACTACATAAATACATAATGGAGGTCAGAGACAATGAAGTTATAGTTTCATGCAGGATGAGGTTATTAGAGCTTTGACAACACAATGATCTCTGACTGTCTTGACATTTCACAGCTGCGTATTAAAAACAGTTCTACTAATTCATAATGATATCTGACACAAATGTTCATTAAGTCAAATAAAGTCAAATAAAACAACTCACTCACCTTTAAGTGCTTGTCCATTACTTGGTGGTGGGGGGCTGGACTTGATCCCAGCTGTCATAGGGCGAGAGGCGGTGTACACCCTGGACAAGTCACCAGTTCAGCACAGGACACAGAGAGAGACAACCATTCACTCCAACGGGCAATTTAGATTGACCAATGAACCAGAAATGCAAAATAAAATTAGTGACAGTGAATTGTTTGTCCATGATAGTCATAATAGTTCTCAGTGAAAATGAAAAAACAGCTGACTTTACAGGTGGTCTGTTTCCTATGAATCCAAAGGCGAGGTCAGGGGTATTTGCAATGCAACAACCACTGTCACCACTAGATGCCACTCGATTATACACGCGGAAGCTTTAATTGTGATATTAGTACTGACTGTCAGTCGGTCTCTCCGACAGCACTTGAAGGCAGCATCGCTTTGCCACTCAAACGCCATTACCCAGAGTCCTCCTCTCGCGCATGCGCTCTACGCAGCACGGCCCAGAGGCGTTGGTGGTTGGTGTCCGTCCGAGAGATGCGTCTCTCCCCGGCAGCATCAGCACCACCTCTGCCGCGCGAATAAACCGAGAGAACCGGAGCAAAGAGGAGGAGCAGCGGCGGCGTTTGCGGCTCCAGCGGCGCCGGAGCATCGGGGCGGCGAGATGGGCGACCAGAAGGTGAGCCGGAGCCCGAGGAACAGGTGTCTGTGATGGGGGGAGAAGCAGCCCATTTCAGGGCGTAGTGTTACAAAGGAAGCGGGGGGGAGACGCTGCAGAAACCCGGGGAGTTTGTGGACGTGGGAGCAGCTCGTGTTTCACCGCCGTGTCGTTTTACTTTAATACGACTCTCAGTGGGTGAAGGTTTATCATGTCCGCGCCCTCGACGACTTTATTATCGGTGTGTCGGAGCAGCAGCGGCGGACCGCACCGGACAGGACCGGGGGCCTCGGTGCGGGTCCTCTCGCATCAGTAAACATTGGCCAGTTCTTCCGTATGAATGAAATGTTTCACTGTGACTCAGCAGCGTGAGCGGGGATGTGATCAGCCATGGAGTATATCAGAGGTGTTTGTTCGGTTAATAATCCTTCTAGTCCTCCTGCAGGGGGCTGTTCACTTCAGCGGAGCCGCATTATTGAATTATGGATGCACATCCTTCCGCCCGTGAAGTGTCCTCCCTGTTCTCAGAAGCTAGTCCCCTCTGACCCCAGCTTGAGAACACACATGCGATCGTGTGAATAAAGGAGGTCAGAGCCCAAAGCTGCTCACGTCCTTTACGATCAGCAGCACCTCAGCTCATCTGGTTCTGTATGGAAGAGAAACCTGCAGCCATTCCACCCTCTGTGCCACGGGATCTTAGGCAACCTATGGAGACTATTCAACCATGCACGCCTTGCTAGAAAGCTCTGAAAAGATTTGATTTCAAATGTACCGATGGGATTTTTGTATCTTTTGTCCAGGAATCTCTGTGTAAGATCACCCACACGCTGGCCATGAAGAATGAGGAGATCTCAAACTTCATTTGCACGCTCAAGCAGAGCCTGGACAACCTGGAGGTACAAAGTCACACAAAACCTTGATCCATTTAATTCAGTCTGGCAGCTGTCCTCCTTCCATGTGTCCATCCAGCTTTTCAAGTGAAAAGGACTGTTTTTGCTTAATTTGTTTACCTCTGACACCAGGCAAACTCCAATCGGGTGCAGGACGACCTGCAGTCAGAGTTCACGGGCCTCCACTCAGTCCTGGACCAGATGAAGGAAAACATGCTGACACGCATCAAACAGGAGAAAGCCAGTCGCACCTACGAACTACAGGTGTTCACTGCTGTGTCTGTTTTTACAAAAACTATGAGTGATTGTAGTATACAGTTGTTGGACTTTACTCAAGCTGCAGTTTATTTCCTTAATTTTCTTTTATCATACCTATCTGACCATATCATGATCAATAAATCATGTGCTCTAGTGTGTGACTGAAAACCTTAAATGCGGTTTCAAAGCACAAACCTAGACCAGGCTGCTGTGGAGAAATATGTCACCAACCCTCAAACAAAATATTCTTTGAAACAAAACCTAAAAACTTATTTAACTCTACTTCCATCAGACGTGAGAAATGAGAGAAGGAGAAATGTCTCACAGTGTTGATCTGTGCAGACTCAAGACAAAGCCATGACTCTCAAATGATGCCGCTAACACCAAGGCCTGCGCAGGGAACATAATAGTCCCATTATACTGCAGAGAAATGTCTCTGAGTTTGCAGATGTTTGACTCTGTGATGTGATATTTTGCCCAGAGTCAGCTGAGCTCCTGCTCCAAAGCTCTGGAGAGTTCAGAGGAGCTGCTGGAGCTGGCCAACCAGACTCTGTGCTCCTCGGAGACGGACGGTTTCACTCAGGTAACTGATGGACTGCTCTGCTGCTGTGAGGCTGCTGCACTGTTCCCCTGCTCCCTGAATGTTGTAATGATTGACCATGAACCCAAATGTCCATATATATATATATGAATTCATGCTTCCACTGATGTCTTGTTATCTTAACACCTGCACATTTTTTGTGTATAATGAAAAACCTGATGGGCTACAACTCAGATTTGTCTTTGCTCCGTATCTCTTCTCTCTCTTTCGTTTCCCCTCTGCTTCTCCACTCCAGGCGGCCAAAGACATTAAGGATAGGTATAGTACTCAGCCATCCCTTGCTTCCCTTTTTGTCATAGCCTCCTGTAACCAATGAGCTATCTCATCATGTAGCATGCATGCCTTCAAGAGTAGCCACCACAGCCGTTCTTTAGACAATCAGCACCATGGACAAGCTTTCTTTTGTCTCGGTTTCCCACTGTCCTCTTAAGTCTGTACCATCCGCTGTCAGCCCCTCCCTGGATAAATGCTCCCTCTCTAGTTCTGCTTCCTAACGCCCAGGCCACAGTTGAAACGTGAGTGCGGTGTCTGCCGAGTCTTGCTTTTCATTTTGGCACCCATGTGGTCGCATAAGAGCTAATGTCTAATCTGCAATCGGGAGGTCACGTCCATCGTCACCAACACGACAATGAAAATGTATTGTATTGGGGATGCACAGCTTCAAAGCGTCGAGTCCTGACATTTCTGAGCGTACACTGGCCCACTTTCATTGAAGCAAATGCAGTAGTCATACCTGAAACCTCACGTAGCAGCTGCTGACACGCTCTTCATGTGGACGACAGTGGATAAGCAAAACACCCGACACTGCACATGCACCCAGTGTGACCTGGGCACAGGAGCGGACCAAGATGATGCGGCCAGTGGTAGCAACAGAAGTGTAGCTAGCGGCCTGTTCTTACTGAGCTGTGCTCGAATCACCTGTTTGTTTTCCCTCCTCTGGCTTATTTGAATAATACCCCATGCTTATCTCCACCCCGTGTGTTTGTGTCCTTCTGTGCGCCTCTTTGTCTGCAGCGTGACAATGGCCCCGGCCTTTCGCCTGTCCCTGAAGGCAAAAGCCAGTGACATCATGAGCCATCTGATGGTGGATTTCAGCCAGGAGAGGGAGATGTTGCAGGGTCTCAAGTTTCTTCCAGGTCTGCCTCTCACTTATGACACAGTTGACTTTTGCAGACAGGGTGTTGTAGATAAAGCAACTCTTAGACATGCACTGAAAGTCCCTCACACTGGACATCTTCTGGAACTTTTCCAACGTGCCAGTGAACCC
Organism: Pseudorhombus dupliciocellatus; assembly: GCA_016785235.1. Taxonomy (NCBI): domain Eukaryota; kingdom Metazoa; phylum Chordata; class Actinopteri; order Pleuronectiformes; family Paralichthyidae; genus Pseudorhombus; species Pseudorhombus dupliciocellatus. The sequence continues at coordinate 1,947,815 of JAFBJW010000091.1, read as the reverse complement.
ATGTAAACAAAATCCTGATTTCTGCAGTGGAATCAGTTTGTCTCATCCTGCATGCTGTACCAAGACTCAAGCCCTTGCCTGACATTGTTCTGCTGTCTGGCCCAGCTGATCCTGCTGCATTCTTCATGTGTTAAAGGCAAACACAATTTACTGGAAAAGAATCAATGTCTGAAAACGGCACCTCAGAACTTTTATACTTGTATTTTCATCTCGTGCTACTTTATATTTACTGAGCTTCAGCATTTGAAGAAGTTACTTGATTGCTGCAAATACTAGGCTGATTTTTTTGGTGTAAAAATTAATCTGCGCACCTTATACATATACAATTTATATATTCTACTACTATTAAAAAATACTCAAATCTGAATGCATGTTAATGCATCAGTAAAAATCAAATTATATAATACATAAACAAGAAAAGTAGGCTGTGATATCTGTAAGTTAAAAATTGAAAGGGAATAAATGCAGATTAAATTTAGTTTTAATACATAAAACTCAGCAAGATTATAGTATATAGTTTTATACACAGGTTTTAACCCCTCACCTCGAGTGTGGGTGGTGTTTTAAGTGTTCTACTGGCTGTTAGAATAGAAACCATCTCACGGGCAGTTCACAGACTTGTACCTATGAGTATTGTACCGTATATACTGATGAGTCAAATTCCAAGTAACATGAAAGGCTTCTCTCAGAGCTATGAAGCCACAGAGATAAGTTAACAGCTCTGCTACGCTTGTTGACCTCCTTTGAGACCTGGTGTGGTTTTACAGCTCACATATTTACCAAAGGGGTCGAGTTCGTTGCAAGCAGCTGAAAAGCTCTATGCTGATGAGGAAAGTTAACGCTTGAAGAGCCAGATGCTTTCTTTGCAGAAGCTGCTAAAGCCTCACAGAGTTAATTAGTGGAAGAAATATTACTAAATTGATTATCTAAGAGAGTGATAATTAATCTGTGACCACTAGGTTCAAATCTATTGCACAATGCCAGGTACACTGAACTGCAGATGCCTCTGATCGATCTTATAAACACATGGCACACAATATCTGTTCCATTAAAGTCACTAAGGGGCACCATAGAGACTGAATGAAAGGAGGGCTTAGAATTACCTGCATTTGGACATTGGAACATTTTATTCTACTCTTCCTCTTTCAGTTCCTGCCACTCCAGAGATCCAGGTGTCTGAGTGCCAGGTGTGTGACAACACAGTGACAGTAGCATGGACCTTACAGGAGCCTGACAGTAAGATCGACCACTACATACTGGAACACCGACGGACCAACCACGAGGGTCCGCCACGCATCCGAGAGGACTACCCCTGGATGGTGGTGGAGGGGATACGAGAGTTGGAGTACACGCTAACGGGTACGAGCGAGACTGAATAGACCTTTGGCGTTTGTTGTTTGAACTCTGAAGAAGCTGATTCACTAGCTATAGTTTTTATTTTTCACTATTCTCAGGTCTACGCTTTGACACCCGCTACATGACGTTCAGAGTGAGAGCGTGTAACAAAGCCGTGGCAGGAGAGTTCTCGGAGCCGGTCACTCTGGAAACTCATGGTAAGAGTCCAGGGCATAAACACCTGGTCACAACCAGTTAAGACTGTTGGAGTAGTTGTAAAAGTTAACCCAAAGCTTACCTTCTGCCTGGATTCCAGCCTTCACCTTCAAGCTGGACTCTGCTTCAGCTCATCAGAACCTAAAGGTCGAGGACTTGAGTGTGGAGTGGGACAGCAGCGGAGGAAAGATCCAGGACATCCGCAAAGAGAAAAACCGAACCAACTCCCCCATGCATTCTCCAGCCAGGTTTGTATGGCTGACGACTGCAAGGTCCTCAAACCTTGTCAATAATGTCATTTTGAATAAATCTTTGAGTCTCTACCCTCTGACTCATCCACAATCAGGTCAGCACTCATGTCTCCCAAAAGAGCACAGACGGTCCGTCCAGGCAGAGACAGGTTCACAGCAGAGTCCTACACAGTGCTGGGTAAGAATTATTTAAAAAAAAAAAAAAAATCAGTTCTAGAGGTTCAACTTCATCGGTTGAAGAGAAATATCTGAAATGTAGATTGTTGTGTAACCTAAGCATAACTCTAAATCTACTTAATGTTGATCATTACAGCTGACACCATGATCGACGCCGGGCAACAGTACTGGGAAGTGCGGTTTGACAAGGAGAGCAAAGCCTTTGCTGTCGGGGTGGCCCTGCGCACCCTCGGCCGATTCGACCAGTTGGGGAAGAGCAGCGCTTCCTGGTGCATCCATCTGAACAACTGGCTGCAGCAGAGTCTCACAGCCAAACACAACAACAAGGCTCGGACCCTGGACTGTCCGATCCCAAGCAGTATAGGAGTCTACGTCAACTACGATGAAGGTAAGCTCATGAAATAGATCAGCAGCAACAATAAAAGCTTCTAAAATGTAAAGATTTCTTTATTAATCTGCTAAGTAACAGATAAAGGCATATTAAAGCCTTTAAGCAGATTTTCTCATCTGCTGTTGCAGCTAATAAATACAGTGACCTTCCATTCCTAATGTTAACATTCAATAAAGTAAAATAAACAGCTAATTGATTATTTGTAATAAATAATTGTCAGGTAAATTAACAATGAGAAGAATGTTCTTTGTTGTCGTTGTCCTACTTTTTTAATTATGTACTTTGCCGTTTGTTCTCCCCAGGTGCGCTGTCCTTCTACAACGCCAAAACTAAGCAGCTGATGCACACCTTCAAAACCAAGTTCCCACAGCCAGTTATACCTGCTTTCATGGTGAGAAATGTTGCTTTAGAAGCACCCCCACTGTCAAAGAACCCTCCCGTGACCTCCCTGTCACTTTGCTGCCCCCTGCAGGTGTGGAACGGCAGTTTCTCAGTAGTGACGGGCCTGCAGGTTCCCAGCATTGTGCAGAGCGGTCAGAGGAAGAACAGCGGCACCAGCAGCTCCAACGCCAGCCTCACCTAGACCCATCCACTCGGACAGATCGATGCGATCACTGACACCCGCTGACATCTCATTATGACGCCTGTCAACACCAGATCACGGAAGAGACACGGGAGTGCGATGGTTTAACCTGTTTCTCATGTCTGTGCATGGCAACACATGTGGTTCTGGGAACGAGTGAGTCATCGGCGTCCTGTGACATAATCCTTCGCATTTGGGATTGTGGCTGTTGTCGTTGCTTGGGGCGCATTAGGTGAAGTCATGCTAGTTTGTCACTCTTTACACATTAGCACTCTACCACTGCTGCTAGAGCAAAGATTTAGCGCTGGCCGCTGCCCATCCTTTCTTCCTTCCTTCTTTCCTTCCTTCCTTCCTGTCTTTCTTTCCATCACCAAAACTATCAGTTGTACTGTCATGCAGGCAGCTGCAGGCGCAGGGTCCAGGCCTGTCCTGTCCGCTCTCTCCCTGTGCCTTCTTTGCCATTTCCAAACTGATCGGAGAATCCGATCTGTACCATTATGCTGATATTTCACAGCAAGACCTGGTCGCTCTATTTCAGTTTAAAACAACGTATCGTGTCAGTGTCAGTATAACCTCGTAGCTTAGTGGTAAATATCATCTATTGAATCTGCCTCTATGTAACCCAAATAACAAGCTGCTGTTAAACAGAGCTGCTCAGTAGAATGTAGTTCATCACTCAGTCAGGATTTATTCAACTTTTCCAGCAACCAACAGATCACGAGAAATGAAAAACACACACAATAGGGATGTTGGAGTTGAATCCTTGCTATGGCATAAAGACTTATCAGTATTTACTGCATTTCATTTCGTAGTCTGGAACCTTCAGCCTTCCGCTCAGCTTCTCTGAGTTTGAAATGAGTTGGGCTTCATCTGACAGAGAGAGAGGGAGTTTTCCTCATGCGCACGACTTAACCTGAAGTCAGACAGGGCTTCAGGAATTTGGAAATGACTGTACTGTATACATTATATTCACTTGACTTGCACCCTAATGCTTGTATGTATAGTACGTGTGTGTCTGTACCTAATAACACCACTTAATCTGCAGAGAGGTCCAGCTTATGAGTCGTGGGTGTCTGTCATCCCACAATAACAAATAGCTTGCCAGTAGCTACAGCTAACTTGCTGTGGGGTGAGGATTAGCAAGGTTTGGTGGCCTGGAAATTGTTTACTGAAGTCCTTATTTGTGCACTCTGAGTAGCGTCTCCGTCATACAACACATGGTAAAAGTGTCACTTTGCCCTGTTGCTCTTTGTTCCCTTGAATGCATCTCCTGAATAACTGTAGCCTGCAATGTTTTAAGAAGCATCCAGCTGAGATTTATGTTACCTTCGTTTCACATGTGGACAAATTGTCACAGTTTATTGTAAATAGTTTGAATTTTCCACTATAATGTATCAGCTATTGAGGTAATAAAGGAGTGAGATCACTTTTTTTTTGCTCATTAGACTTCATCTTTTAAGCGTGGAAAGTAAAGCATTAAACAAAGGTGCCCCAGAAAAGTAGAGCAGCTACAGGAGATTGTAAACAGCTGGATTATTTCCAACTTCTGCCTCGCACATCTCGTTCAACGTGTTTCACTGGAAGATGAGTTGCAGTTACTGATTAGCTATACACTTATATAATGTTCAGAAAACTGCAGCTCATCTCTTAGAATCTGTCTTCACTCCCTTGTGGCTTATATAAAGAGAAAAAAACACTATTTACATTTAACTGAGACAGAACATCCTGTTTGCATTTGCATAAAAAAATATAAAATTGCACATGATAATGACACTTATAAACAAGTACTGAAAGAGCAACACTGATAAGGAAGATAACGTGAAGATAATGTGACAGGTACATCCCTCTTTACAGTCCATTCATTTGCTAATGCTTGTTCAAGAAGGCTGAATCAATAAAGTGTAAATCTTCGGAGGAGCCTCACTGCTGACAGACAGCTAGTGAAAAGAAAGAAGTGTAGAAGCAGAACATCGATGCAGAAGAGGACGAAGTCATTCACATGGAAAACAGCTCGCCTCTGTTCCCCCCCCGCATCAGTTCGTCATGCAGGGACAGACTGGGAGGTGGTCCTCTGTGGTGTGAGTGAAGGCGTTCAGTGATTCCCACCAGAAGACTCCAGTAGCTTTCTCCTCAGTTCTAACATATGTTTCAGCTCTAATGCCACTACGAGAGACAATGGAGCATTTCAGTTGATGCACTTAAATAGTCAAAGCTCATATTCACAACTCACAATTTGCCTGGTATTGACCTTTGATCTTTGACCAATTAGCTGTAAAAGTTAATCATCTGCAGTTACCCTCCCAAGTCCCCTGTATGTTTGGTGAAAGTCCTTCTAGGCATTGTTCAGTAATTCTCGACACACACGGGGCAGAAAGAACTCTGCTTGTGCTGGGATGCAGTTCTAGCACGAATTAAACCTACAGATGCATCTGTTTAAAGTAGGTAAACGTCTTCATGTGGACTCACTCTCTGGAGGCTCTGTGTGGCTTCTCCTGCTCAGATCTCTTGTTGACGAGGCAAGGGAGGAGGTTGACGAGTTCAGGGGCAGTTTGCGAGGGGCAGGAACTGGGGCTTTGGTGTTGTAAAGTCTCGTTGGTTCTGCGGGAAACAAATGTAAACAACGCGAGTGAAAATCAAGCAGCGACTTCAGATAAATGGATTGGCCTAGAACGATGAGAAAAAGGGACATGCCTGGCAGTGGGTCAGCCGGCTCCTCTTTCACCTCCACTGTTTGAACAGAGACACGTATAAGCCACAGCCATGGAAAAAATGGAGTCATACCAGTTTACGTTTTGCAAGACTGACTAGCAGAATTAAACTCACACTCAACCGGCACTGGTGCTGGTACTGGTGCTGGTGCTGGTGCTGGTGCTGGTGCTGGTGCTGGTGCTGGTGCTGGTGCTCGAGGAGTCGGTGGTTTTAAGGCAACTGCAAAACATAATCATGATTAGTTAATTGTTATAGGGTTGATATCAATTATATGATAAGGTAAACGACAAGTGCTGTCATAACCCTAAACTATCAGGCTGCTCTGAGGTCAACTGTATGTTATTTAAAACATGTAGAGAAAAGAATATGAAGTAAAATACAGGATAACATAAAGACTGACAGTTATGGGGATGGATGTACTGTCTGTTTTTGGGTTGATCCACCATGTTGGCTTCACCACAGCACAAACACAACCTGTGGGGAGAGTCTCACACAGACTTCTCATTCATCCTGTTTACTTGAATCAAGTCCAGAGCGGAACAAAAACTCTGGCGAGGTATTTGTTCCTGGTCGATTGACCAGAAAACACGAGTGATTGTGTGGGTGTGTGGACGTGCAACACAATCATACCCCTACGTCATAACTCGTTCACAACGTTATCAGAAAGATGCGATGGTATATGAACTTGAACTTAGATAGAGATACGGCCCCTGAAGTAAATGCAGTGGGGTTCTAATGTAAAGGAGAAAATTATACAGGATTGCTGTTGAAGTAGGTAGGGAGGGAATTTCCTGGTCTGTACACCTGAACCAAAGAAAACAGGTCTGACAAACACTGAGTCTCTGAGTGTTGATCTGAGAGTCTATTTGTCGGTACCATGCATAGTGTTTTCATGTTGACTCAGTACCTGGTTTTGGTGGCAGAATCGGCAGCTTCCTCTTTGACAGAGCCTGCCGAACACTTTTTTCTCCATTTTCATCGTCAGATCGAATAAAAACTGTCAAACAAAAAGCGCCACAATTGATGTCTCTGGTGATTGGAGAGCCAAAAAAGATCATCCTTTATCAGTCAAGCAAAGGAGGAAATGTGCTGTGTTGTAGGCGTGAATCAGTAATTCTATAATTAACTGCAATATGAACAAAAGAAAATGTAAAAATATATATGGAATAGAAATAATATTTATCAATATATAGAACAGGGTGTATACAGTCTATCCAGATTATGCCTTAGTCATTGAATTGAGTACTGCAGTCAAGTGAATTTAAAGCTAAATGAATTTGTATTTGTACATACAGATGTTTTTCTCATACTGCTCCTCGATGATGAGTGGAACCAGAGTTCGGTCAGTACTTTCCACCAGGTAGTTGATCACGTCTCGCAGGGTGTTGCAGGGAACCTGCACAGGGAACAGACTGTTCTCAGTACCTGGCAGCATGGGAAACAACAATGACAGCAGCTCTGTTCGTGACAACTTCATCACTGACTGAAGATATTTCTCTGGTAATTAGTGGTAAGAAGGAGAACGTGTGAAGTCACGTTGCATTTTCATTGCCAACAATCAGTGCCTATGATAGAGCCCTATAGGAAAAAAACAGTCATCAAGCACAACTGGTTTATTTGTTATTTCCCTGTCAAATGTTTTGCATTGCAGAAGCTTATTTAGATCAACAAGCAGACTCAACAAGTTACAAAAAGCAATGTTAGGCTACTTCATTTTCTGTTTTTATTTTTGGGGGGGGGGTCGAAACTTACAGGATTGTCCACATCAATAGAAAAGCCCCCTCCAAGTTTTGCATTCACACGGTAGTGACTGAATATAGGGCTGAGGGAGAAAGTAAAAAAAAAAAAAAAGGCAGTCAGAAAACAGAGGAAACAAATGAATGTACAAAATGCACAAACTGTCTAGGTCTATGAATGACATGCTGCAGTGAGTGTGTGCGTGTGTGTGTGTGTACCCGTTATGGTCTTGTCTGGTGGTGACAGCGAAGGAGTTTCCGTCGCTTCCAGGTCTCATGAGCAGGTTTCCTCTCTTGGCCTCTTTCTCAAGCAGAAGCTCTGCCTCCAGACGAGACACGCTGTGGTAACAGCTGCAGACACGAGACAGAAGGAAAAACGTCACTCATTCTAAAAGTGAGACGCTGCCGGGCAGACTGTACAGTGTGAATGGAAACCTACATAAAATCCAAGCGAATAAAGACTGATGAGCGCTCTCAGCTGAGCTGTATTGCTCAAGCATGAATGCAAATTGAATCTGTTAAGGGCAATTAAAGATTAAAGATGTCCTCATTTGAAAAACCATCATTTTATTTTATCTGAACACTCATAACAATTCCACCTTTGATTGAATATATGATTTCAGATTATTATCACAGCCCTTCAACTAGACATTTCTTTTAATTACACAACCAATTGAACATTGATTTAAACTTTAAATTATGAATGCCTCTGTTCAGCATTATGGAGTCTGATGGGTACTCACGGTGGTAACTCTGCTTTGAAGTTGATGTAGGAATGGGGGGTGTGCTCAGGTTGAGCGATGGACTTTAACCTCTCCTTCTCCTTCTCCACTGCCTCCTGCAGCATGCGGATCTGACCTGGCAGCAGGTTGAGAGAGGAGGGCACTGACAGCTGCAGGGAAACACACAGTTTCTCTCTCATTAGAACTGTGAGCCAAGCGCACCCGACTATCTTAAGACTCACGAGTCTCTTCCTTCACAAGTTCAGTCATGTAAACATGATAAAAGATGACAAAAGGTTGAATAAATGTTAGTCACCACAGACCTCAGACACAGAGAGGATGTAGCCCTTCCACAGCTCACGGGCCTCTGTATTGGGAGCCTGAAGAGACAATCCCAAAGTATGAACAAATGGGAAATGTAAAATAAACATTTCAAACCAGCATACAAACATAATGAATGTTCCCTCACGGTGAATTTGATAGTCCCATCCGGCAGCACGAGGGTGAATCGGGCTGCGTCCAGGTTTCGATCCTGGCTGTTGTCGTCTTTTACTGCGATCGTTCCACTAATATCCAGTTTCTCTATGTACTGATGAAACACACACACACACACAAAGCTCAATATGGAATTTACGAGTGGCAAACCGTAAGCCTGTAATTCATTGACCCAAATAACTTACATCAGTGTTTCTCTTGTCGTTGAAGAAGTAAAGCATGTTTCCACATAAGCAGGTCCACAGGTTCCGGGACGTCTGCACAAACACACATTGAAACATACTGAGTAAAAATACAGAACATCACATGCAAAAAACTTACCGAGATTGGTCAGCTGATAAATATTGGCCCATACCAGTCACTCAACAAGATATTATTCCCTCATTTCATGGCATTTGTGTTGACTATATCTTTATACAGCCATTCATAATGAAGTGGTTAAACTGTAAAATATCAAGTCTTTGTTACAGTTTGATAAATAATTCTGCACTGAACCGGTTCTTGGATTTGACTCGATGAGTCAAGAGTTTGTCACCACATCAGAAATCAGTGTGGGCTATAAATAGTGCTGGTTCAACCTGAGGTGCTAATAACTACCGCCTGGATTCATTCAGTCTGAAATTGAAATGAATTGTAATTTAAAATCATCATTGTCCGTCTCACGCCGCAGTGATGTGATGTACAAGAAATGCAACAACTTCCCAGTTCAGTATTTATACACTTATAAAGAGGATGGTCCCAATTTAGTCACAAACAAATCCCCTCACGTCACTGAGCTGCCCTGCTTTCATTAGGTTTACACCTAAAGCGTCACAAAACAAATCCTCCCCCCACGGAATTTCAGAAGCTTTCACCTGTAAGTGAACTGTGATGTCTTTTTCGGCAATGACTTAGCAAAACAACCCAGAGGATTTATTATATGTCGAGCCTGCCTTGCCAGTTTGTGTCACTTCACTTTTCTGTCTGTTTAAAGCTCGCTCAAATCCTTATGGCTCAGAAAAGCAGTCAGACCAGTCAGACACGTGGAAATGTTGCTCATAGTTGTCAGAAGACAAAGTCCGCACAACTTACCAGAAACTACACAATGGCGGGCTGCTGCGCCCAGAGAAAAACAGCTCACTGGCACCAGGACTTTTCATGGTGTCGGCCACTGCACTGATTTAGTGGTAGGTGACTATTAGCGACTGCATTACACTGTAATTATACAGTAGTGAAATGTTGAGATTGAGAAAAAAAATTGTGTGATGAATGAGTAAACGTAAACACACACACACTCACTCCCTCACACAATAACAATAACTCTGATAATCAAATAACAGACCTTCTGGTCATTAAACCACACTATGTCTGCCAAACCCTTCATTTTATATTTCAACTTAATACATTACAAAATGTTCAATGATTATAATTACTGCAAAATGTGTCACTTTAACTATGATGCGTTAATAAAAATAACTGCCCAAGTTGTTAGAATCAGACCCAATAATTCACATTAAGCCAAACAAACTCTACAACTGCAGAGTTACAGAAAACAGACTCAAAGATATGGGTGAAAAAATGTAAAAAAAACAACAACAATAAGGTCAGTTCACAATCCACTCAGCTGATGCATGCTACATTCAGAGACAGTCACATATCAGGGCTCTCTGAGAAGTTACCTTGTCTTTGAACGACCTCTTCTCCAGGAACCCCTCGTAGTAATAGGTGGGCAGCTGGCCTCCCTGGCGCCCTGCTCTCCTGGCCATGTCGAGGTGCTCACTTTTACACAACCTGAACAGCAGGCTCTGTTTGACTGAGATTACCTGAAGAGTTAAGTGGTTATCTGTGTGCTGCTGATGACAGCCAGATTGCTGATTGGCCTGTGTGTAAAGTGGGTGGGTGTTATTTGAAATTTCCCCAGGTGAGTATACCTGTGACGTGAGGGACAGAAATAACCTGCCTGTTTGGGCCTCATTGAAACTAAGCCTGGTGGAGAGCGTCTCTGACGTCCTACTTACTTTAAAGCTTTATAATTATTAAGACTCAGCTGAAAATGTGTAGAAAAACGTGTGTTCTATACTTGTGAATCTTGAGAAACTTGTGATCAAAATGTAGAGCCCAGTAGAGATATTTTAAATCATATTTCTATGACAAAAAATGTAAAAAGGAGTGTAACTTTTTACTTATTGGAAATAATAAAACATAATAATGCATTTAGAAAAGAACCTGAGCAGTGAAAAATAAAATGTACAGAATATAAAAATAAAACTAATTTTATTAAGCTCATATACAGCAGCTGGGTATATTTTAGTCGATTATATAGTAGCTGAGTCTGATTAACTTTTATAGCTACACAGTCCATTTAACACTATTATAGTGCATTAGTCTATTTCATATTATTAATACTATTACACTGTTAGCTCACCTGAGTCCATTTTTGTAAGTGACTGAGGTCTGTGTATTTTATATGATGAGCTTGTATAGCTAATGTGTGTTTTCTGTATTGTTATAGCTAATAGCTAAATGACTGATACAGACTTATACAGCAGCCTTAGAGTGATTCATTTGCAGAAAAGGTGTGGCTGTGATAGTACTTGTGTTGTGGTCAGATTTTATCATGTCACGTGATAATGCCACTTCCTTGACTCAGTGGGTAAACAATGTCACAGAGCAGAGGGGGTGTAGTGGACGTGAAAGATAAAGATATGACAGGCTCACGGTCGAAACGCTTACAGCTGGATATCATATTTTCAAAGTAAAGGTGAATTGCTCATATTCTCTGAAAAAAAGCGCGAGGCCTTGTGGCTCTTTGGTGGGTGGGAGCTAAGCATGATGGCGCCCTCTGCTGGCCGTGCAACTGCACTTCATGTCAAAAACTATGCGTCTTAATTCATCCTCTATTACCTTGAGTTCTAGAGTTCAGACATTTTAGAGAACTGCAAATTCAGCGCATTCAAAGTAGCGGCCTCTTGTTTGTGACAACAGAGATGACCCAGAAACAAGGGGCAGGGAATTAAAGAATTAAATACATTCTTTGTACATTTATTTTGCCAAAGGAAACGTATCTTCCCATAGCATGTAGAAAGCGGCTATTCTGATCCCTTGCAACATAAATTCAGTTGGTGCCTAAATTGCTGATTGTTTAATCCTTTATACTATATTTGGCTGTCCCAACAGAGGCTCCTGTGGTCAATAATAATGATTAATGTCTTTGAATGCCTTTTAAATTGCCATAATAAAGGATACGTACCAGCACATTAACCTTTTATCCAACTGAACACCTTTCGGGGAAATGACGCGTTTATAAGCATATCACTTTGCTCCTGCGGATTATTCCTCTGTAACTTCCTGTACCTGCCGCTACGTAGCGTACGTACCGGAGGGTCACGTGCGCTTCCTACGCTATGTGCGCATTGTCTCCTGTCATCTTGGCGCAGCTGCCTGGTTGTGGCAGGGGAGTGTTTTCTCTCAGCGCAGCCTCAGCGAGGTGACCACATCTGACCATGGGCAACAGAGACGATGAGTACGATTTCCTGTTCAAAGGTGAGAGACAGTGGGTCAGGCGTGAATAACCTTCTGCTAGCATAGCTAACCGAGGGGTCGCTAAGCTCGGGCTAGCATGCCAGCGGTAGCTGCGTCAACGTCAGTGGGCTCGATAACATCAGCTGGGGGTGGCAGCTAACTGTCGCTAGCCGACCGCTCCCGACTCGCCTTTTGTAATAAACATATTTAATTCAACGTGAGGCCGACAGTTGTTTGCGTGTGTTGAAACCGGTCTGCTAACGCCGTGTCCGGCTACATGTGTTTTACATTGCGGAGGGCGTACGGAGAGTTAGCCCTGCATGCTAGCAGCTAATCTAACGGGAGGAGCTGTGTCTTTCACAATAACGTCGCCCTCGAGCGGGGAAGTCGTCCCTGTACAGCTGTAACCCACTCACAAACAAAAACGGTGAACCTGATGTAAAGCGATCCCTCTGAGGTAGAGTCCGGGATGTGAGCTGGTCACCTGAGGGGCAGAAAGTCACTCCACAATGGAGAGGAAACTCGAGTGTTGTTCGGAAGTGCCTGAGCAGGTGATCAGGTGGTTCCCAGTCAACCACTGAGCATGCTTCCACATTTACTCACTGGTCTTACTGTCACCATCCACACCCTGAGCCCCCTTCCTGAGAAATGGTGCTCACTTCTCCAAGTTTACTCAGGCACATTTCCTGAGTAGGGTTTCAGCTTGGTGTTGTCTTATATATAAACACCTACCTGCTCTCAAACTCAAATGATGGAACCTGATTCAAGTTGAGATCTAAAAACCAAAAGCTCTTAACAACCTTTATGATATTAAGCTCTGTAGATAATGAAGAAGATGAATTCACCTCCAGCCAATGATGACATTTTACTTTTAACCAATGGTCACATCTGTTTTGTATATTCAGTTTTTAAGTCCAGTAGAAACTGAGGCTCTGCTGTCCCGTGGCTGCAGTAAAGTCAGTGGAAGATCCTTGCCTTCACCTTTAACAATGGCAGAGGAACAAGAGGCCTTGAAATACCGCTGAGTCAGATTTCCCGGAGAAGGTTTTTTTTTTTTTTGGCAGCTTCTCCCTGCACAGCTCCCAGCAGGGCAAAGTCTGCAGAGATAGAAGATTGTAACTTAAGTCAGAGCTTTCACTTTGACTGAGGAGGCCATTAATGAATGGCAACCTGTCTGCCCACTGTGCATCAGATCCAGTGTGAGGATCACCAGCTGTAGAAGTATTGGATGAGGCATTTGCTTCACAAGATCACACAATAATGGCTGGAATTATTAAATTCTCCCATGACACATTTTCCTTGGCATAAACCCTAGGTAAGGTTTTCAAATTCTTTTCTTTTTGTGGTTGCAGTTGTGTTGATTGGAGACTCTGGAGTGGGGAAGAGTAATTTGCTGTCCCGGTTCACAAGAAATGAGTTCAACCTGGAGAGCAAGAGCACCATCGGGGTGGAGTTTGCCACCCGCAGCATCCAGGTGGACGGCAAGACGATAAAGGCTCAGATCTGGGACACAGCTGGACAGGAACGCTACAGAGCAATCACCTCTGCGTGAGTTTTTTTTTCAAATTAATTTGCGTGTAAACAAGTGTGTAGAGGCGATGTACTTCCCAGTTCTTATGCTGTAACCAGGTATTACCGGGGAGCAGTCGGGGCTCTTCTGGTTTACGACATTGCCAAACACCTGACATATGAGAACGTTGAACGCTGGCTGAAGGAGCTCAGGGACCACGCTGACAACAACATCGTCATCATGCTGGTTGGAAACAAGAGCGACCTCCGTCACCTCAGGGCCGTGCCCACTGACGAGGCCCGAGCCTTCGCAGGTAGATCACAACAGTCCTGAAGGGATAAAGAAAGAGGAGTCACTTGGTTACACGTTGAAACTAAACATTTCATCTCTTATCTTCATCTCTTAGAAAAGAACACTCTGTCATTCATTGAGACGTCAGCGTTGGACTCTACAAATGTAGAAGAAGCCTTCAAGAACATTTTAACAGGTAGAAAAACCGATGAGATTTCCTCACAAATTACTTTTACATGTGTCCTCTCTACTCCTGAAAATATGGTATGTGTTGTGTTATTCTGTCTCAGTGTAATTACCAGCACTTCCTTTTTGTGTACTTCTCAGTTGAATGTACCCTTTACTATAGAATTGTCTTTTAGTCTAACATTCAACATGGAGGGGGAAAGAAAGACATTTGAGCAGAACAGTACAAACTATTAATTTGTATTTTGCTTCTGTTTGGACATACACGTGTGGGATGAGTTGTAAGCAAATGACACAAATGGTTTCTTCTCTTGTCCCACTGCAGAAATCTATCGCATTGTGTCACAGAAGCAGATAGCGGACAGATCTGCTCACGATGAGTCTCCAGGCAACAATGTGGTGGACATTAGCGTCCCACCGACCACTGACGGCCAGAAGGGCAACAAACTCCAGTGCTGCCAGAGCCTGTGACCCTCCATCCCACAATCCGATGGCACTCATCCCCTCCCCACTTCCACGCTGACATCACATCACCTGAGCACTTTCTATCACCGGAGCTCTGCTCGCAGCTGACTCCTATATCACTGTATATTTCCTTCTTTCATTCTGTTTTGTGTCATACTTTGAACTCACCCATTGCTCTTCTCTTCTGCCATGAAAGAAACAAGAAGCCTTTATGTCACTTGGTCGGGTGAGCTGTTCGTGGAATCAATGTGAAGGCTCCTGTGATGCAGGGAACAGGCGGGGCGTCGCTGTCTTAGAGATTCCTGGGGTTGTTTGAACTCTACTGGCTCAACGTCACGCACAGGGAGGTTGGGACACACATTTCAATGGATACCACTAGATGGTGCTGTGTAAATAAACCATAGGCAGTTACTCCAACCTGGTGAAGCAGTATTATGCCTTTTGAAGTGTGGTTCTTATGCTCTTCTTACGTTGGTTAAGTTGTCATGCCAAAAACATCCTCATGAAGTATTTATTGAAGAATACTCGGCTTGATTTGTCATAGCTTTACTTTCAGTGGAAGAACTGTAAAAAAAATTTACAATAAAAGTACTGGAGTACAAATTTGGTGTATTTGGAATATTTTGAGCACCTATTTATATATTTATTCTAATGTATTCACATACAAATAAGTATTGTAATATAGCTTAGTAGCAGTATGTTTTTATTGTCGTGATTTAAGAGAGGATCAGTTTTTGTATTATGCAGTACCGATCAGAGATGTAAGATAGGGCAAGTTGTCTTGATAACACAGGACCTGTGCAAGTAATTCCACCGTCTACATCAAGGTACTTGGCTCAAGGTTATGGTGCAGTGTGTATCCTCCGTATCTGAGGGTAAACTAGTGAGGTAGAGCAGCTGATCTTATCGTTTAGCACCAGAGCCACTGGAAACATTCCGGTATTTTTGGAAGGCTATTCCTTCCTGGAGCGAAGAGACTGACATGAATAGTGTTTTTCTGAACTAAGCAGCTTATGTTTGCCAAATGCAGAGGATCGTACGAGGAGATTCTGTGACTCTCAACAGATCCAGCAAAACTTGACATCAGCAGTTGTTTTTCCATCAGGATTAATGGCTTCATGGAGCTGTGGTCAAAAACAGACTTACACTAATGACGTCTCATCCTCACTGGGCTAGAATCTAGCCGCTAGATGATCTGTAAACAGCCGCATCATACAAATCACTGTCTACGCTGTAGCGTCAAAGATAAACTACACCACTCTGCCACACCGCTCTTCACATGAATATACAACCACAAAGAACTACTGGAAAACAAAATGCACAAGTTAATTTTCTGCCCATTATTTATCATCATTTTTATTTGCTTTGCAAATAATTCTTGGCTGATTGCAGGTACCAGGGTTAAGTGAAGACATCTTTCTTTTTTGTCCACAGCACACCATAAACAGCATATTATTGGCAAGTGTGAATACTGAGGTGCAACAAATGATACAAACATTAACATATCCACCCTCCAAGAAACGAGTCAAAAATATTACAAAAATGTCATATCCTAAAACAACGAAAGGAAATTCTAGTTTGTTTGAGAAATAAACAAAAACAATTTAAAATCCCTTTGTGGGTTTGAGCTGTGGAACAGTTGCATCATGGTTAATGTGTTTACAAAAGTCTTTGGAAAGATGAGGAGCTCTGACATAAACAGACAGGTATTTGAAGGAGGGGCAGCTCTGGAGAATTTGTAGGAAAAAAATCTAAATGGAAAACACCATCAATCTACAATCCATTCTCTTGTTTTTAAGCTATTTTCATTCATCACCTCTTTGCTGCGAATCACTGCCCCAGTCGACCCTAATGCCTGAAGTAAAGCCTTGTTTATGACAAACAGTAAACACGGATCCATCGGCTCATAAGCCTGTAAATCAGACGAGGCCCCGGCTGCATCGCAGTATTGCAGGATATAATCCTTCGATCAATTAAAAACACAAACAAAAGATTAACTGGGGCAGAATGTGGGACACCACATCCATAGGGTGATGACAGTGGAGTGAAGCCAGGGCAGGGAAATAACTAGAGTCAGACTGAGTCATTGGTCGACCGGCTGTTATGTGCCTTTCAAGAACAAACAGTATCAGCTTTGTTGTGTTACACTTTTAAGAATAATCAATGCAGAAAACATGACAATCATGTTTAACTTGAAAGATTAGGTTCATTATTTTCAAGACTCCAAAATTTGGTTGTATTGGTAGTTTTCATTCATATTAAACTGTATAAATAAGGGGAGGAAATAACAGCTACAAGGGATGTCATATAATCCAAGAGATCTGGTGTCAATTTCCCATCAGACAGCATCACTGTGATGCACTGCGCTCCAGTAACTGCACAACAGAACCAACAAAGATGCACTTAGTTGAACTGAACACAAAGCATTTGAAGTTTTACAGCCAACACGGTGCAGGAGGAAAAACCTACTGATGCTTGTAGACGGCCAAGAATCAAATTTCACTCTGAAACTCGACTGCGAGGCCACACGCCAGCTCAACTCAAAACATTGTTCAAGCCTGATTGTTAATAAGGAAATACACATATATATTAAATTAAAGACATTATCGAAGCAAATGTGCATAAAATCCAGACTACAGGACTTTCGTGTCTACAATAGTAAAACATTAAGTGAAAGCATGAGAAGAGTATGTTAATCAAATCAAAAAAACAGAGTCACTACATTGTAAGTGCCAGTGCACTGAAGACAAACTGAAACCCAAAAGCAAATGATTCTATTCATGAAAAAACAATAAGGGCCATTTCAGATTTAAAGCTTGCCCCATTGCTCTCAATACCTCCCGTGTTAAGGCCTAATATGTTAAATTGCATCCAACAGAATTGCACAGCTAGAAATTAAACTAAACTTGTAAGACAGAAACAGTAATACTGAACTCTGAGCTGAGCACCTGTGTGTCCTCTTAAAGGATGCTGCGTTGTATCCTTAAAGCCCATGTGTTAGAGTCTATGGCCTGTCAGGTCCATGGACTGAATCCTTTTAAACATTGTTTTACAAATCTTATTGAAGTTTTCCCCCGTCAACCCTCTCACCCTGTGGATGATTCCCAGTGTGTTTATTCTACTTTCTCCTCATAAACCAAATTACATGGAATGAAGAAATAAATGCTTTAAAAGTCGACCACATTATAACGTGGAGATCTGTAACCCAGGCAGAATTTTTCTTTTTTTTTTTTTGCCTCTCAAAACCTGGTCTTTAAAAACAGCCACTCCGAGTGGCCTGATTTACAACTGCACCAAACTATATACACGAGAGAGACGTCCTCTCCTCTCACAGCCAGTAACACCAAAATGTAACACGTCCCCAAGAAGACAACGTCCATCAACAGGGTTTTTCCTGGTGAAAAACTGGGGGCGGTACTGAGCCGTCTGACCAGGGAGTGACGAGCCCGAGCGCCCAGGGAGCCAGTCTGCTTATAATGTTCATTTGGGGATTTTCATACACGTTTGGACCATAAAACAGTTTTTACAGTTCCACAACTCCCCTATGTGTATCATTCAGTGGGCTCTGCCAACCCAATCCAGTCCTTTCTACTCTGCTTTACAAAACATTTCCAAACATTTCTGATCATTCCCATAACTATCAGGACAACCACACTGAAGCTAAGCAATTCTATCAGTGATGAATTTGGCCCTAGACAAATGTGATGACTCAGTAGTTTCTAATGCACTAGATTTTTGAGAGGAAATCTGATGGAGGCGTGGGCCGACACCAAATTCTAAGATTTTTGTTTTCACCTATATCCCTGATTGTTGTGATCATGGAAACTATACACAGAAATAGAAATTCTTATAAAACAAAAGAGCTCAATGTACTTTAAAAGGCCATCAATACTGATGTTTGAGTACACAGTACCAGCCACCAAACAATACTCGTGGAGATGCTCCTCTAAAAGCCATGTTGATGGGAGGTTTCTTTCAATTTATATAAATATAGAGACTTTTTTAAGACGTTTTTAAGTGCTGATAATACAAGAACCTCTGTGAGGACAATGTTGAACCCTAGTTCAGTAGAAATAGTAAATCTTGGTTTAAAAAAAAAAAGAATCATTACACAGTAAATAAAAAAAAAAAAGTTTGCATGCGTAATTGTGCATGTTGGCAGAGGTTTCTTTATGTGATGACCTCAGTGTCCACAGTGTTTCTATTGCACAATCTCTGGCTTTGTACTCCGTTCTCAGGTGAGATATGAAAAGAGATGCAGAGAAAACACTAGAACGTCCCATAAGCTTGTGCGAAAGACAAAAACTCAATAAACCTAAGAGCTGAGCTTTTCAGTGGCTGCTTGACAGAGCTCCTATGTATTGCATGCCCAGCTGTGACATGAAACTAAAAAGGTTATACACGTTAATCATTGTAGCAAAACAACAAACAGACAAGTTTGTCTCTCTGAAGCAGAACATCTGAAAGTCCATTAAACAGGCGAGTTTGGTCCATCCCTTACCTTTTCTCAGTATTAGCTATAGCCACCATCGCATCATAGATCATGTCTCTCTGCTGCTTTGGTGCTGTTCCATTCGTCAGTGCCTTTGCATCAGCTCTGTCAATGACAGACTTTTAGTGTGCTCAGTACAGCACACGCACACACACAAGGACAAGTTTCATTTAAAAAAGGAAATGTGGAAAAATAGGGACATATGGGGCGAGGAAATAGAAGGGGAAAGATCAAATAAAAGGCCCACGAGTGCTTGTTAAAAGTTGTGCTGGCAGTCATGATCCACTGAGAATAAGCCCCCCACACTCACAAAAGACACTACTTCCATCAACCAATCCCATTCAGTTTCATACTATACTCTCATTGGCAGGCTTCTTCATCAGTTTACTGGAGAGCAAAGAGTGCTGGGAAGAGTTCGACTCCTTGGCTTCAGGTATGAGCAACCGTACTTTCTGATTTGTTCTCCTCCACTCAGAGTACAGCTGACAGTGGTAGCGGAACGACACCTGCCCAGACGACCAAGAGGCGAAAGAAGGAAGAACGGGACGTTAGTGACTGACACGGCTGCATGACAGTGACTCTGCAGCATGACGTTTGTGTATTCACTAACCAGGGTCCAGAGAACGTAGATGGTGAAGAGGGCGATGGTGAGGGCGATGAGGCCGACCGCCTGCAGCCAGCTCCCCAGCTGAAGGTGGTCCTGAGCGCCCCGCAGACACAGCCAGCCTGAAATGGCTGCTAGGGGTGTGATAAACAGGAAGCATACCATGTCACAGAACAGTGTCCTCTTCTCATTACGTGGGCCGGGGTCCCGCAGCCACTGTGGGATTAAGAATAGGACAGGAAAAAGAGAGAGAATATATTCGGGTAAAACGAGAGGGAGGAAGACAAGGAGAAACACATCTTCAGTCATTAAAGGACAGAAGAGTCTCACTACTATAAATCAGCAAGCAAGCAGAATGATGAGAGGCAAAGGAAAAGCTGCTTCACGGTTCTTCACACACAGCAGCGATGAGCACAGAAATGGAGATAAGGAAGATTGATGCAGACAAGGCAAAGGACATTGACCTTTGTTACCTCTGTGAGCGGCCGTGGACGGCGCTCGATGCTGAACTCTGTGTGGCAGAGCTCGCAATAGCTGGTGTTGGAAGATGACAGCCACTTCTCCAAGCAGCTCTTGTGCACCGCCCCCAGGGTGCCCGTGCAGTCACAGGGAGACAGGAGACCCTCGCTGCTGCCTCCTTCGTGGCAGATACGACATATGGGACCATCACTGGGACAAAAAGAAAGATTCTGAAACAGCTTTTCAAGCAAATGCAATAACAGCACTAATTTGACTCCACACCAGGATTTAACCAATGGGTATTTAATTGTGTGTGGGCTCATTACATACAATGCATTTCAAAAACACGTCAACATCAGCAAAGCTTCTTCAAACACCCTCAGGCTGTCTCACCTCTGTGAGGCCATGGGTTTGAGCACCGACGACAGCAAGCGCCCATCTATGGCCGTGACCTGGGTGACGTATAGCGCCTGGCACCCGTCACTGCCCGACTCCTCCACACTCTTCCACAGACCCGGGCTGCTGGCA
The DNA here is from genome assembly GCA_016785235.1 of Pseudorhombus dupliciocellatus. Classification (NCBI taxonomy): domain Eukaryota; kingdom Metazoa; phylum Chordata; class Actinopteri; order Pleuronectiformes; family Paralichthyidae; genus Pseudorhombus; species Pseudorhombus dupliciocellatus. The sequence goes on along the minus strand of JAFBJW010000091.1, from coordinate 1,927,164 downwards.
CAGTCACACAGAGAGCCAGGAAGGTGGCAGCACCCACCCGTCGTCATGGTTATGGTGTCCTGATTCTGGTGTCCTGATTCTGGCCCTCCAGATGGAGGTGAGGGTCAGACAAGAGGGATGGAGGAGGGAGCAGGACGTACGAACGCTGCTCTCCTGCAGCTTGGGATGGATTTGTTTCTACAGACAAAAACAGAGTCAACAGCTTTCTCATATAATCAATATTAGTTTATAATATTGTGTACAATACTTACAAGTATCACAAAGAATTTGAATAAATAGGCCTGACTAGTTATTTCCTGAGAGCCATGTACTGTGACACTTAATCTTAAATGATTAACTACTTAATAGATTAGTTGTCAGTATAAACATAATAATCAATAAATATCCTTAAGCATCATTGGATCTAGAGGTATTAAGAGATTTAAATAAGCCATCACCAGGAACAACATTAAATTGATCTATGATTGTTTACAATTCAATTAAACAGCATGTATTAATATAAAATTCACAATGACTACTATACTACAAAACGTTTACTTTGGACAATGCAATGAACAATATATTATTACAGTGACGGTATAAAATTGCAATAAACTTGAATATAATACAGAAGCGCAAAAAAATTTGCATGCTGCCTTAAAAACAAACTGCGACAGACTGTTCCTGTATGAAAGAGTATTCTGATGAACTATGTACCAAATAAAAGCATCATAATCAAAACCAGCTGTCATATTATTATTTAAAATGGTGCTGTGAAAATATTATGGATTTGTCAATTCAGCTCAGTTCTTGCTTCACATGTCTTTATGACATAAATCCTCTGAGTCTTAATGCACTGAAAGTGTCTTGACATGTGCAAACCATGTCAAACATCTACGCAGTCACTGAAAAGAAAGCTGCCCAGTTGGTGTCAGGCCAATTGGCCTAGAGCGCCTCCTAATCTCTCCTAAAAGCAAGTGGGTTGGTGTGATAGTGATATGCAGGAGCAGCGAAACAGCTGTTTCTCCTCAGATACCCCCCCCCCCACTTAAGATAGGAGAAGTACAATAATGTCAGAATGTTCTACAGCCTGAAGTGTATTCATCCTAATGTCTGCAAAAATAGTGTTGGTCTGCACTGTCATGTGTACTGTAATGGCATCTACACTGCAGGAATAATAATGAAGCATAATAAAACACACAGCCTGACTCTGTATGTCTTTGGAATGTTCACCACTAAAGCAGGAACATAGCTTTTATGGAAATAAACACTGGGTTGTTGTTGTTTACATTCGGACCGACTCATTGCTGCATTACTCTAGTCTTTATATGATCCTGTGTACTCGATGCCGCTGTTGTTGCCGTGCATGTTTTTCAACAGGAGGTTTAACATGCCAGATGGTGCAGAAATTCTGGTGCTAATTTATGGGATTTGGGCATTTAGTCTGATAAACCTCCTCATGGAGAAGGAACAGAAGACATCTCATCCCATAGTTGCTTTTCAGACACTGATGGGATTAAGACCAATGGTCTAGTTACAGGTGTGGGTTAGAATAAAGAACCCAGCGGAATTGATGAAAACAGATCAATGATGATTTGTGAATCATCAGGTAAAATATTCATATTCATCAGTTTAAAATTGTGAATAAATATTATGTAAAGTTACTGTACTGAATTCAGTATTTTATGTACATCTGGATACTGAACACCAGACAAATAGAACAATAAGTACACAACACAACATGACAAGAATTAGGTAACGCACACACTCAAGCGATACTTGAGAAATATTTGTGTTTGCCAATGGAGTTTCTGGGTGGCAATGTAAAAAACAAATCTAAATAATGAGTTTTTTTTTTTCCAGGGATGAGACTTGTTAAAAACATTGTTCAAGAAAATATATGTATTAGCTCTATATTGACAATAAATGTTTAAAATACTAATTCAGAAATATCATTTGTTGTTGCTGAAACAGGAAGAAGAAGTGGAGCCTGGAGGCCTAAACTTGACCTGACACAGGTTCATGATCAGATGTGAGACAGTAAAGACCACATGCACATCACTGAACGGAGACATGACTGACAGGCACAGTCCATGACCTCAAATAACAATGGGGTGTTTGTGCAAATAGACGCATTAAACAACTCATATGTCCACATACTTGACCCGAATTCCACAGAAACACGAGGATGTGAATAACATCTGGATATGGTGATGGACACGTGTCATGAGAAATGAGCCCAGCCAACTGATTAAAGAGACATTCTGACTTCCATTGCGACTGAAAGCAGCTATTGTTAGCCCCGCAGCCAGATGTTGCAGCTTTGGATCAGACTATCATCTGGCGCACAGCGTTGCATCGCGTCAACGTGTCTAAATGCTTCCAGACTTAAACACTCAGTGAGTAACAAAGGTGCAGTCGTAGCTTAACGACTCGACAAGCTCAGGTGTGTCCACATGTTGTCCCGTCTCCCAGGATATAAACACGTTCCCCTGTCACATCTGTGCTGTGTGCTAGCTGCCATTAGCCGCACTGAGCTGCTAGCTGAGGAAATGAGAACCGAAACAAAGCTGCACTCACCCGTGTCTCTTCTCTTCTCACTGCTTCCCGGCGACAAACATCACGGCCCCGCTGTCCCCTCGCTGTGTCCTCGTCTCATATCACCGAGTGTGGTCGGTGAGTGCAGTCCGCCGGGTGATGTTAGGAACCCCGTGCAGCTCCGTGCTAACACAGCTAGCGGCTAGCGGTTGACAACACGGAGCGGGCCACACTTCCGCTTCCCCTCTGAGCTTTAAATACACAGCAGGCTCATCATCAGCTGTCTGACTGACTGCAGCGGCGAACACATGCACACTGACACAGACGCTGACACCCAGCCAGGGTCAGACCCACCACTGCAAACGTCACGGGGAATAACAGCAGCTTTACAGAGGGAGGGGCCAACACACACCGGGGGCCGCGTCACAGTGTGGCGGCTCCATAACCATAATAATAATATCATAATGTTAAGAATATTAACAGCAGAGCCAGTATGAAGCCTATATGTTCCAAACAAGGGTGTAAATAATATAATAATAATAGTTTATATAAAAAATGCTTCAAGTGCCAATTTGATATTAAAATCAAAAGGTTAATATTATTTATGTACAGTGAATAAATCATGGAAAAACAGGCAGCAATAAAATCAACTCATTTTATTTTTTTCCACAATATAAACCTATTTTACTCAAATCAAGTGGTACTGAACTGCAATTACAAAGACACCAACTGTCAATGCTTAAATCCATGTCATCTTTGCACAGCATATTTCCCCACTGTGGGACCAATAAGGAGTTATCCTACCTCATCTTACCCTATGGTGAAAGGCCTGCCCTGGATGCATAGATGTAATGAAGTGTTTCATGGTTATGGGTGAAGTCAGACTATCAAGTGAGGCAGCAGGCAACAGTGACACTAAGATCACATTCCAGCTGACACTTGAGTTGCTAAAACAACAGCAGGGCCAGCACTGTGCCCCGGGTACAATGAGTGAGTAATACATCCAGAAATAAGCCTGTCTACAGTCCTCTACATTCTGAGGTGTTGGTTCTCCAGGAATGGTCCTAAGACAAAAACAAATATGGCTATGTAAAGTACATTTATTTATGACCCAGTACAATCTTAGGTTTGCTGATGTGAAATATGCCAACAGACACAATGCACCAGAACTATCACATATCACAGCATTTCTACCAGATGGGTGAAGAGCCGCATTTCTGCCAACCATGCCAACAATTTACATTTCTCATTTTCAGTTCCATTTTCCAGCTCAACCGTGTCTGGCTTGTGTGAAGTCTTCTCAATCTACAGACGTATGGACAGTGCATTCTGTTATTTTCAGACAACGCCTCCCTCAGAAGCAGTGTAAAATGTCACTGTGTGAGGAAGTTGAGTGTATTTAAAACTACAAGGTGATTCGTTTCACTGAAATGTTTTTGTAAGTGCAAGAAAGATCTTTATTTTTGACATCCTGATGAAAGAATTTGGACCTGAGCCAACTCATTTACAGGAACCACCTAGTGTAGCTTCTGGGTTCTAATAATTCCACAATAAACAATCACAATTTTTAACAATACTTTTGCTATATTGCATTATATTTTTTTGCCAAATACAGATTATCTGTCATTTTAGCAGCTGCAAACATGCTTACAAGAGAAAACTCCCAAAACTGATATCAATTGCATCTGTGTCCTTTGGTATCTTTGTGCACTAAGATTAACACTCACACTCACACATGCAAACACAAATTAAAAATACTTGTTTGTTTCACACTTGCCCACATTAAGTTGGACAGTCACAGCCAGTCTGGTCCCTGGCTCACGCTAACTTAATGCCACAATCGGCCCAGGGCTGGGAAGTGGTAATTAAAACTAAAGAGGTGACCAGAAACTTCAGACAGTTTAAATGAATACTCCGGAGTGTTGATGCATCACAGTCTTCTCCTCTCCATCCGTACTTTGTGATGGGCAGAGTCAGGTCTACCCGACATTAAACTGGGATTCCACTTTAGCAGATCGTGAGTCTGTATCTTTAGGCTGATAAAAGGAGGCAAGTAGAAACAACTCGGAGCACTGATAAACACACCAACTAATCCCTCACTGCTCCTGCAACAGGAGCGGGTCAATAGGACCGTAGAGATGAGCTAATTAAAAGAACTGTAGTTTACTGCCCCATAATAGAAGACACTCTCCTCCCTCTCAAGGCTATAATGAGGTCATACAATTTTACAGGCTTTCCTGACATCTGAAGGAGACAATAAACAATGAAAAACAAAGAAACCAGGAAAAAGGAATGTCAGCTACAAGAGTCTTGGATCAGAGGCATCTGAACCAGTGAGGATCATGTTGACAGCAGCATGACAGGAGGAGTAAAGCAGAGGCAAAGAAAGGAGAGACTGACACAGACAGGAAAATACAAGCATCACAGGCTTTGACAGCAGGGAAGTTTGTTGCCCCTCTGCCCATCCATTGTCGGGGGGACGCTGATGTCCACTACATTGTTGCCTGGAGAATCATCATGTCCAGATCTGTCCGATATTTGCTTCTGAGATACAATCCGGTAGATTTCTGTGATGAGATAAAACATGGAGTTAAACAAGGTTGAAGATTTGTGTCTGGGTGAACATCATAATCAACACTTTTCTTACCTGTCAGGATGTTTTTGAAGGCTTCTTCTACATTAGTGGAGTCCAAGGCTGAGGTTTCAATGAATGAGACAGTGTTCTTTTCTAAAGTGGGAAGAGATGAAATGTTTAGTTTCAAGCTGTAACCAAGTGACTCCTCTTTCTTTATCCCTTCAGGACTGTTGTGATCTACCTGCGAAGGCTCGGGCCTCGTCAGTGGGCACGGCCCTGAGGTGACGGAGGTCGCTCTTGTTTCCAACCAGCATGATGACGATGTTGTTGTCAGCGTGGTCCCTGAGCTCCTTCAGCCAGCGTTCAACGTTCTCATATGTCAGGTGTTTGGCAATGTCGTAAACCAGAAGAGCCCCGACTGCTCCCCGGTAATACCTGGTTACAGCGTGAAAACAGGTAAGTACATCGCCTCTATGCATTTGTTTACCCGCAAATCAAAAACACAAACTCACGCTGAGGTGATTGCTCTGTAGCGTTCCTGTCCAGCTGTGTCCCAGATCTGAGCCTTTATCATCTTGCCGTCCACCTGGATGCTGCGGGTGGCAAACTCCACCCCGATGGTGCTCTTGCTCTCCAGGTTGAACTCATTTCTTGTGAACCGGGACAGCAAGTTACTCTTCCCCACTCCAGAGTCTCCAATCAGCACAACTGCAGGCAAAATTCACATCACATTAAAATATTACAAATCAGCCTGGGGATCGATGTCAGACATTGAAAAATGGGCAGAGGGATGAGCTTGCTGGACAGAGCTTGCAGGCAGCCCAGATACACTTAAGAGTGCAGAGTCAGATCACGATCTCTAGATCTTTGCTTGCATTTGTACCTATCACTTGTAACTTAAAATCAGCAATTCTATGCGTCCAATTGTGCAAGAAAAATTAAGAGTTTGCTAGGTTTTGCATTGTGATTTGTGCTTGAGTTTAAGTTCCCGGTTGATGACGTGTGTCACATCCACTTCTCACTATATCTGTACACACGTCTGAAAACTAAACTGATGAAGAGTGACACCTTCCGTGGTGTCAGAGGTTGTTTTTAACGAGGCCAGGCAGGTAGCTCCCATATTAGCATGCTAGCTACTTAACTTAACTCAACGTTAGCCCGCTAATTCTCTAGCGTAGAGTAGCAGCGCTGGGCTGGCTGGTTCAGGATGTTTGAGTAAATATGAGTTGCAGGGATGTCACATATAAGTGACCGGGTGTGTGGCGTGTAGCAGCGGCTGTAGTGAGCTCGACGCTCGGCAGGTATCCTGGTATCGATCACCACTCTGCCACTAGCATAGCTAACGTTAGCATTAGCGCTGGGTCGCTGGACTTCCTCATCGGACAGTTACAAAGGATGAGGAGGATCGTTCGTTCGCGCTCACGGGAGAACTCACCTTTGAACAAGTAGTCGTATTCGTCGTCTCTAGTTCCCATCGCAATACACGGGTTTATGTACTTTTCAAATACTTTCCAAACAACAACAACAAGCCTTCGCACCGGCTGCTACCAGGCACCGCCCTCAGATACAAGGCACGGGCACGTGAGGTTAGCAACGTCGACTCGGACCAATTGGAGACGTTATCGTATTGACTGACAGATAGACTGGCTAATCACGTGCTGCCTTTGAAAAGAACCGACCAATCCCGACGCGTGAGAGATGACCCTGCGAGGCAGTGCACCCTTTGTTCTCCAGAATGGAACGCCCCATCTCTTCCTGCTGTTTCACAATGTTTAATGTGAATCACCACGCTGCTCAGATACAGTCTGTATCAGCCACATCCAGACAAAGACGCACTGAGGCCTGTGTACAAAATATAAAAATAGTCTATGATTAAAACAACACGATGAGGCCACAGCCATGTGTTATTGTTCTTTCTGTTCCTGCCCTGTCTACATTTTACATGACAATCCTTACCATTGAAGAAATTCTGGATTTCTGTTCTGATCTTATCTCTAGGAACGGAGATTTGATGTTCTTTAGCTCAGTGGAGATGACTTCATGTGGTCTGACCTTTGACCCTTAAGTGTTTTCAAGTGAAATTAAAACGATGGAACACTTTACCAACTCAGGTCAATGGAAAAGACTAATTTCCAGCTTCAACCGCAGAAAGATAATATATGTCATTATCTCCATGGACAACAATTCATAGAACTGCTTTATTTTGTATTCATTCTGATTGAGTCCAAACACACACATACAGCCATCTATTTATCCTCAGGTATAAATAGATGAATATACACAGATATACATAAATACACACTTCTGATATGCATATTCATTTTGAAATCATGCTATGTCTCTGCAATGGTATCTCCCTATTGGATGAGGGCACACCGCGAATCGAAAACACGTACACAACACAGCTGAACAGTTGGAAGAATCCCTATTGATTTGCATGTACAGAAAACCCCACAAATCGTTTCCATGTTTGAATGTCTTAAAAAGAAACAGCTGTGGTTTATAGACCATAAATATACAGCAGCTGCATCTCCATAAACACACTGAGGAATATGTTACAGTAAATCATGTAGATTGCAATCGTCTCTTGCCCAGCAGCAAAAATAAAACCAAATAAAAATAATATTCTCCGATTCAAATGGAAAATATATTTGTATATCTTTATATATGTATTTATAATTTTATGTACACATTCTCAGGAGCACAACTATGAGAAATAAAATAAATACAACAGCACGTGAAAAAAAAAAAATACAAACGATAGGCCTACTAGTAAGATCTCTCAATAAGGCAATCAAAATGAACAGAAAAGCAAGACTGTACAAAATATTGCTGCTATGGTTTCCATCTCTTGAACAACAGCAAAGTGATCACAACTGGCTACTGCACATCATGAGAATGAGCTGATCTCTATTTTTTTTTTTTTTTTTACGATGTCCGACATAGATGTGTCCTCCTTTACACACAAACACACAGAGGAACTGAAAAACACGCCTTCTGAAGTTACAATAAATAAATCAGTTGAGTCAGCCACAGAGAGACGACAGTGAACACCAACCCTACAATGACTGTGATTCACCATCACACACACAGTGAATAAAATAAATGCTGTCTGAACACCGGACACTGTGAGCAGAGACTCTATCGAACTGAAAGAGTGATTTTGTGATGTAAAGTTTATTTGGCCTCTATCACTATTTGAGTTCCAGGTCCTCTAAAGAAGTGCAAACAACATTCACCCCCCCCCCTTTTTATTTTCATTTTCTTTTTTTACAAACCGCTGATTCTCCTCATGTTTGTTGGAATATACAGATAACAGCTACGATATTGACGGCAAATACGACAACTGCTGCTCTATGTCTACAAACATCAGAAATGGACAGCGGCTTTGTCATTGTGAGGAGGTGACGCAATGGGACACGGGTCACTCTTCTACTCATAATTCTTCCACTCTACAAGAGAAACTCTCGTCTTACAAACGTTGGCTCTGCCCTCAGTCATTTTTGAGTTTAAATGAAGACGAATTTTTAGTGTGCATCTGGTCCAAAAATAGGGAAAGACTGGAAGACACGGTAATGATGTGATCAGCACTGTAATGACTGACAGGGCTGCTGCCCCATATTACGAAGAAAATAGTCATAAGCCTCAGCTGTTTCCACAAGAGATGCAGTGAAGAAAGCATCAACACTGGATTTAAAAGACAGACGTGATGTTAAAACAAACTGGGTAGCTACTTAAAAGCTGCAGTGAACAGATTATAAAACAGTTTCCATTAAAAAAAAAAATAAAAATACGGACAGACAAAACAAATACAAGTCCACACTAACAACATCTGAAGAAATGACAAGAAGTAAAAAACGTTGCAAAAACATGATATAACTTAAATGATTATGAATTCCAAAACTCCTTAACACTGTATAGTCACTAAAAGAAATGAAATCTCTCTCCTATAAACTGAGCTGATTATTTTCACTACTGGAACAGTGAGGATGACATACTACGTCCAGATGGACTCTTTTGATTGGTCTAACCATGGTTATCATTCTTACTCCAGTTCCATGATCACAGGCACAGGCCTCCAACACTGCAGGTTTGACCACTCGCTCCTAACCGCAGGCAGAGTGAAATCTGCAGCAGCACGGAGGCAAACGTCTCATACGTGTGAGTGTTGGTGGAGTTGTGAGGTGGTGGGAGCCGCCTCAGGAAGTCTTAGGGCCACATTGTCTTCACTGACAATGATGATGCTCACGTCTCCTGCTGAGATGTCCTGCATTAAACAACTGTCTTAGGAAAAGATAGATGATTTGATAAGCACACTGTTAAATGTGGGCATTTTGGAAACTTAACATCTTATCACCGAGCTAGTAGAAATCTTAAATGCACTGCTGACGGCAGTGAAGAGCTAGTGATCACGGGGTCAATGAAACAGACCTCAGAGACACATTATTAAATGATTCATTTTAAGATTCCAGATTCAGTCAGAAACTACGACCTTGGTTAGACCTGGAATCAAGATCTGCCCTGAGTGATTTCATTGTGTCCACGTGTGGACGCACCCAAATGTATCCTCAGTGCATCTCGATCCAATCAGTCAGCCCACATTCTTTTCTGTGAGAGAACTCAAATCCGTCCTGGGCCACATATGAAGGATCTCTAAGTCAGCGACCAGCTGCAGCAGCTTCACATCAGCCCCGATCACAACACAAAGATTTCTACTTTTTTGTCATTCAACCGGTCCTGATGGTGATGTCTCACTGAGATGTTGACACACACACATTGTCATCTGACTCATGTGTAAACTCTTGATACCAGGTCTGGACAGGGTCTGTGAGTTTGTGTTGTTATATTTATCTGGTTTAATTAACGTAAATAGCAGGATCGCTTAGAAGAAGTTGAAACAATGAAAAGGCAACAACAGGACCACACAGCGTTGTTGTGTTGTCCCAGAGACTGCCATGTTCCTGCTGCTGCTGTTTGTAGAGTTAGTGGCGAAGCCTGTTGAGGAGCTGTTGGAGGGATGTGCCAGTGTTGAACACAAGACACAAGTACAAGTGTCTTCCATGTATGTCAAACACAGACCACAGCCTTATATGCACAATATGTCGCACAAACACATATTCATTAAAGTGATATCATTTTATCATTTGTTAAGGGTGAAAGGCAGGGGTTCCTTCACTGTCAGGACTTGCTCCCCCTCTGGTACTCAGTCTCTGTTTCCTCCCGGTGTGTTCCTGTTCTGTATGCATGTTTAAAATCCTGGTTGGGACAAAGATCCTGCTGCTACCGCTGAGGTCTGGACTTCAGACCAGAGAGTCCCCTACACCGAGACGTCCACTCCACTCTGCCAGAGAACAGGGTTTACTGGTGGAGACACAGAGTGAACGTATGAGTGTACAGATGAATACAAGAAAATTTGAAGTACACATCAAATACAATTTCTCAAAGAAGGTTTCAGTTCTTATCTCATCTGTTTGTCAGCACTATGGTTTTAATTGTTATTATATGATGCTGTAAGTAACATCGTGTCTGAGTGATTTCTGGTAGCGCCTCATGTCCGGGAGGCACAGATGCCTCGTTCATCTTTCTCCACAGTTTTGGTGGGTACAGTGTAAACCTTCTCATGCATTAGATGGTAAAAAAATACTAAGCCTACTAATCAAAGTGCATTTATAAAAGCAGAAACAGCACAGAAAAACAAAACAAACAAACAAAACAGGAAAAGCCAGTTCGCTTTAACTCCAACGTCAGCTAGCTTAGCCACTTCCTGGTGACCTTAAGGCTTAAAACATGGTGTAAATTACCTTCTTTCATGATTATTTATTGTTGTGTATTTGTCAGAATTAAGAAAAAGTTAGAAGAACACAGTTAGGAGAACACATTAGAAATGTGTGATGAACATGTTCAGTGAAATGCGACGCCTCTATAGGTCTGATGTCCGCACTCTAACTGTGGACATTGTACAGTCAGTGCATGAGTGTCATGGCGTCACACAGGCTGATGCAGTGTCATGGTGTAGTGAACTCTGAGCAGCCTGCCGGAGGGAAACAGGATGACTGGCTGTCGGCTGTCAGGCAGGCGACCAGTAACCATTCCCACCCACATATCGATGAGATGAATGCCGTCATGTGGTGGAGGGTTTCTGAACACACAACAAACCTGCTCTTAGATCGGGAACACGCATTGTACATTTGCTGCGCAAGCTTCTTGCACAGTTACTCTTCCTCTAAAACTTTGGATGAACAATTGCTGCCAAACACAACATGGTCGACCACTGGTCATAGGCCTCATCTAAGGGATTTCCCCTGTACTGGACAATTAGTCTGATGCTTCTCACTTACTGTCTCTCTTTCCCAATCCCCATCTGGCAGGGCCTTAGACTCTGAGCCATAGTGTAGCGGAGAGTACACCCAGGTCCTGTCCTCTGGAGGCTGTTTTTACACACCCACCACAGTAGAGGGAGCCAGAGGAACAGAGGAAAGGCCAGAGGTACAGAGACAAGCAGCAGGGGCAGGCAGGAGAGAAAGACGGGAGATCACAGGAGAAGAGAGGACAAGACAGGAAATGAAAATTAGGGATGCATAAAGGAGGAAATGTTGCTGAGACACATTGGAAAGTGTGAAACTAACATATATGAGCATATGTTCAAAGGATGTGTCGATCCTTTCAGTGGTTAGCAGACTTGAACATAGATGTACATATCAAAAATAACTGGCGGTACTGCTAAATATGATGGGTCTGTTAGAAGCATGTGTCTTGGTGGTTATTTTGCCCCATTTAGCTCCTGGGAAGCGAAGTGAGGGGTAGAGAGCGAGGGATGAGACGCTGCATCAGCCAAACGGGGTGGATGACGAGCAGGAAATAAGAGGTTGGAAGGGGAAGAAAGCCAGGATGCCAGGACAGTAGACACAGAAAGCATCCTCAGTCTGAGCAAAACACCAGCACGTGTTTTCCTTTCCAACAAGCAAAGGCACGCTGACTTCCTACAAAGTCCCTGAAAGCTGTAGTCTGTTTATGGTATCAAGAATGATGGTGATGGAACACACGCACACACGCACACGTATGCTTTGGTAGCATCAACTGAAATGTTGCTCTGACGTCATTATCATCATTTGAACGTAAACTGGTTGTTTTCATCTGGTTGTGGATTTTCTTTTTTAGCATTGTATTGAGAACTGACGTTGCATGTTAGCCGGCTTTGATGATGCATGCAGGTCCATTGAAGTGTGTGTATTTGCAACACATACTTCAGAGTCCATCTTATAATCTGCTGATGTCAGACTTTTATACTAAATATTGTGAGAAGTATATATTTTTTAACAGAAACACATTTTGCATCATTTTTGTTGTTTTTTTCAAGCTTTATATATTTGGTTGGTTTTGGGGTTTTCTTTACATGTACAGCTAATTATATTGAATTCAACTTTTAAATATTGATTACATTGAATTTCAGAAAATGTGATAACCACAAGCACGCACACAGTCCTACAAGGGATGGAGCAAGCTGTCAGTGAGTGAGGAAACACATTTAAAGGAAGATCAATACAAGAGTAAAATACAGTCACTAAGTAAGATGCTGTCAGACTTTTGCATAACAAACCTCCCACACTCCTTAGTCTTCACCATGGGGGGTGTAGGCGTCCGTTTTTAGTTTCAACACAATCACCAAAACACCAGCAGCGGATAAATCACATCATGTATGAGCCCCCGGTGGCATATCCAGGGAAACTTTCTGTTCTCTCAACACTGTCATCTTATGTTTCATATAGCACAAGCACATAGGACTATTCTACCCCCACAACACAACAATCAACCTTACTGGTTTTCTGGACTGGCATTTCCGCCTCAGTCGCACAGGAGAGACCACCCAGGTCCTCCCATCAGGAAACTGACAACACCAGGGGGACATGACAGAAACAAAGAGAGACATGACAAACTGAAATGAAGGACAGAGGAGGGAGACAGGTGAAAATAACAGGAAAAGAAACTGTGGTGAGGTTGAGGTGAAAATGGAAAAGACAGTTCCGGACGAGTGTAACCCAGCAGTGTAACCGAGCAACACTTAGCGAATGTGAGTGGTGACAGACAGATTCACGTATGGCAGCCAATCAGTTTGCATCTCCCCCTACCACACAACATGCTGCCATCGCACCGCTGCCATTATGACGCATGACGACAACCACAGAGAGACAGAGGAGAAAGAGAGAGAGAGAGAGGTGTGGAGAGGAAATATTCACGACTACATGAAACAGGGAGGTGAGAATTTATTTTGAAGTAAGACAACAGCAGAGAGAAGGATGGAGGTGAAAATGGTAGAGAGTAGAGAAAGGGGAAAAAGACAATAAAATGAGGAAGAGAGCAGACATGAGTGCTGATAATGGTTGAATAATTCACAGATGAGGCGTCTCCTGTTTTAAAATTCAGCCAAATCCTCCTTCCTTCATACATACCTTTCGCATATCTGGCTCTTAACCCCAGCTGGTATTTTCTACTCTAAACAGATACACATGCTCAGAGAAATGAAAGTTGCTCTTATAAAGAACTGATGCTGTGTTTGTTATATGTCGCGGAAACATAAGCAGACCAAAACCAAATATAAAGTAAAGGAAATAACCATATTTGCTGAAAGACGTGTTATTCAAATTAAGTAAATTGAACGGATTCTATTTTAATGAGTTTTTGAAATCCCAGCACAATTTACTTTGGGTGTTTGCTTTTCATTACAACTCTAAAAAAACTCTAATGCATAAGCAGCAATGAAGTAATCAAAGGATTTCTGTCTGAGAAATATTTTCCCTCCTGCAGAATTCACAACCAGAGTGTTAAGTAGAGAGTTAGGTAGTTTTTGTATAATGCTGCTTATTGACAAACAAACAAACAGTGATACAAACACAACCGCCTTGACTGAGGTAATAACACATGTTAGATCTTGTAGCTGAAACATGTAAAAGTATTTCAAAAACACATACAGTAACACATGTTTTGTCTCTTGCTCTCCTCTGTGAGTTATGTGAATCAACACCTTTAAGCATTTATCAATGGAAAAAGCAGGTTCAGCTGAGCAGTGACACAGAAACTAGATTTCTGTGGGATGTCGTGGAGGTGAAGAGATGACGAGGACAGCATGATCCAATAAAGAGTTGGCAGAGGGAGGAGCCAAGTGACTAAACTGAGGAGTGAAGTAGAAAAAAAACACCTTCCCGTAAACCCTTCTACAGCATGTACGGCTTTCACACTTTTCAGCATCCTCTGTCACTCCCTTGAGGCCACTTGTGACCACGCAGCCTGCGACGTGTGTAGTTACATGTCAGGTCGGCAGTGTTACTTTGGCATCATGCAGCACTTCAGACCTAACTCCTGCTCCTGTGTACATGATTTGGGCATCGGCTGGCGACGGTCAGCTGAGAAGGCTGTTAAATAACTGAGAGAGCTCATTGACTAATCTGTTGGCCTTTTCTCATGCCACATCAGGGGGTGATTGATTCCTGATAGTGGACACCAAGTGGGAGTGTAGCCAGGTGGGAACATTTCTATCTGTAACTGTGATCAGCAGCTCCGATCTCCGTGCAGCAACTGACACTCATACATTCATTTATAGTCTGCCAACCCAACACTGTCTGGTAGTAGCCAGTTAGCTTTAGTTGTTACTTATTAAAAGTGTGTGTGTGTGTGTGTAGTTCTGTAAAAGATTATGTCAGAGAGGAACAAACAAAGCGATGGTGCACATGCTATTAACACTTAAAATACTCCAAACGAGAGTGTACACTGCAAGACACTGTGCTTAAAGAAATAGTTTGACATTTGAGAAGATATGCTTGTTTGTTTTATTGGTGAGAGTAAATACTAGGTAAATACTAAGTTGCTGTAGCCAGAAACTAGCTAGCTTAACCATTCATCCGTTTTGTTATGTGAGATTTTTATCTTAATCAAGGTTTTCCCAGGTCAGAAAAAAGTGGCCGAGGTCTACAACTGGTTTTCCTCCCAGTTGTGTCTACCACTAAAACCTGTAATGGAGTGCACCCAGGAGCCTGATTAGAAGCCTGGATCCTCTTAACTGGCTCCTTTCAATGTGATGAAGCAGAGGCTTGTCTCTGAGCTCGCTCAGGAGCCCTGGAGCACCTCCAGCTCACCTCCAGCTGAGATACAAGGCAAAGTCGATCTACATTCTGACCCTGACTTATGGCCAGGAACATTGGGGAGTTCTGGAGCAAGAACGAGATTGCAAATACAACCCTATCAGATTAGAGAAGAGGGCGGGTAGTTCAGACATCTGGAGAACAGCTTAGGACAGGAAGTGGGTAACAATGTTCTCATTAACTCTCAACAAAAGCCTATTTTCAGCATATTTCTCAAATTGTCAAACATGTTGTTTAAGTGAATGCACCACACACACACAGCAACAACTTCCCATACCAGCTTGATTCTCCACTTGCTTTTGTTGTCCTTGTATCAACGCCTCTGTAGGAGAGCATCATACGGCTCAGTCCAGTGACTGTACAGCCATTAATACACACACCTTGATTCTGGGATGATTTGATGGCTAAATAAAAACGCTTGTCTGAGTCAAGTTTATTTTTCACCTTTACAGGAACAGTTTCTAAAAGCATGTGCGAGTACACAGATGTTCATGTGCATGTGTGAAGTGGTTTTACTCACAAAGTAGATATCTGTGATTGGCACATCATCGTCATCGTCGACTGAAGCCTGGCTGGTGCAGCCCGAGCCAGACACCTGACTCGCCCGATCAGCCTCCACCAGCTTGGGACTGGATGCGCCGGCTGCCCCGGGAGAGGAGGGCACAGCAGGGGCAGACGATGGGGCGGCTTCAGGTACCGAAGAACAGGTGGAAGGCTCTGCTGCATCAGGAGCCTCTGCCCCGGCTACTTCCTGAACCTCACTGTGGATTAAACAGATGCGGGGTTGTTTAAGGTCACTGCGGGCTGATTCTCAGACAGAACTCACACAACTGATGATTCTTGGGCAAAGTTCTGGAGGTGTCATTTTCTATTTATGCCTGCACACCCGTTGCTGACATAAACAGCCATTAATTGGGTCACTTGCCAAAAGCCATTCTCTTGCAGCAGGCCAGAGAAACATATCCAAGCTATTAGAATAAAGTGGCTCCGACTAAAATCCAACAGCTGTGTGAGTGTGTGTGTGTTGTTGAGCGGCTTAATCTGAAAGATCTGCCAGCTGGTGTGCTGCCACACTCCTTTATTGTTCCTGGTCAGACCATCAACCGTTTTTAGGGACACACACACATTAATTTGTCAGCTTCTGTATTTATTGTACCTCCACCAAAGAAAAAGCCCAACTGCTCGGCACTGACACAAAAAAGCTAAGTTGCATTTTAGAGAAGGAGCTGATTGGCTGAATAATTGAGGAAGGGTGGGATGGTGGTTGCCATGCAGAAAGTATTTCTGTCATTTCTGTTCAATCTATCTTCATAAAACATACCTTTACACTCACAGGGAATTTTTCTCCCAAGCTGGATCTGCCTCTTATTTCTCATACAGTTCCACAGCTTCAGGTGAGTCGAGGTCGATGCTTAATTTGATGGTCTGTTTTAGCCGCTCTCACAGAACCCAGACCCCCCCCAGGCCACGTGTCTAGCCAGCATCAGACCCACTTATTCACTTGGTTTCACTCACCACACCTTTCATCCTCATAACCCCATCATATACACTATGTACGTCCCACAGCCAGTTTATGCAATGTGCTGGCCATTTAATTTACTCATGATTCTGTGTATTTTTTTCATTTTTTTTCTCCAGTTTTTTTTAGTTATGTCTCCCGCTTATGCGTTGTCATTGTTATGTGGCACTAAAATCCCCAAACAATAACCGCAAATCAATTAAAAACGGGGTTTAATGTGTCAGGTCATCCTGAGCACCCTCGGGCCTCCAGCCTTCCTGTCCTACTGCCCTACTTCTAAGGGCTGATTCCCCCATGTCAGGGCTCCTTAAGCCCCTTGTCTGCCTCACAGTGACACCCCATTAAAAAAATTAACACACGCACACAAGCACATCAAAATGTCTGGGTGCACTCTCAGGTTAATTACTGTACAGTAGATGCCTGCAGCATTTATCTGTCTAGAACAAGAGCCCCTAAACCCAATATGCAAATGGGTCTTGCTGTGTTCAATGTTCAACCCTGTGCTAAAAACTTTGTTTTGCGTGTAATGCAGGTGAGGTTTATTAACCTGCCAGGAGGTTATTTATAGTCACATCAAAGTGAGTCATATTGATGATTTGGGTCATGCATGGCTCACTGCAGCTCTGCAGCTTATCTATTCTCTATCAGGGTCACATGTCTGCAAGGAGCATATGACAGAGCTGACAGAGCTCTTCGTCCCATTGTTTATGGTGGCAAGGATAGAAAGCAGTGTGTGTCAGAAGAAATCTCCTTTTGATACCCATTTGAATAATTATAACTATAACACAGTTATAGTGTTTTTCCCTTTAATTCCATAGCTGTATAATGAGATTTACATTACCATAACATTTTAAGGAAAATTACAGACAAGTCTAAGTGAATATTATAATGCATTAAAGTGTAGAGGAGAACACAGACACACATATTTGCTACAATATAAAACATGATAAACAAGATAAACAAGATAATATTCTCAGCAAATGAGGCTCACTGGCAGTGTCTACAGTGTTTGAGGGTGAGCTACAGATTAGGGATTCATGGTAACATTTTTGTTTTATTGTGAAACAAATACAGAACAGACTTCATGTGAGTTCTTTTGGTGTGAGCAATTTGAGGCAGCTTAATTGACTTTAAAGGGGACTTTTTGGCCTTGGCCTATGTATATGCTCTACTAAGTGCCATCTGTTGTTTTATTTACCTGGGTTGAGGTGAAAGCTGTGGGAGAGAGATGGTGGGCTCACTGTCGTGTCTCTTCAACTCCACCTCCACTGTGATGGTCTGCTGATCCTCCTCACGCACACGCAGCTCCTCCTGGGTCCTGAGCACAAACAAACACACACAGAGGATATAAAAGCCACAGCCACATCCTAGCAACAGGAAGAATGGCTCCAGTCATAAATACACTGTCCCACAGTCTCCCCCCCACACCCAGCAGCGTGTAATGCTGTGAAAACATAAAGCGAGCCAACCTCGACACATTTTAACAGCTAGGTTTATCCTTTTAGAAATGGTTTATGAAGTGAAAGTTGCTTTCATAGTTCTGACTCACCTCCCATCATGGCTGAGAGACTGGGTGTGTCGCCTGGAGACAGAGAGCACAGTGTCAGTACAAGCTGCACATAAGAACTGCGGCATTCAGCCCACACGTGGCATACGTGGGGAACTCACAAAACCTTCACGAGTAACTACTGATGTGAAAAGTGGTTTTTTTTTCTGATTAAGTTCTGAATTTTAGAATTTTATATCTTGTATTGTATTAAATAATACAAATGCATTAATGATAAATACTATATCAACTGCACTTTGGGAATAAAGGCTCAAATTTGAGTGTGTGTGTGTGTGTGTGTGTGTGTTTATACCTGTAGCGAGGGTGCTCTGCTGTGTCACATGGAGATCTCTCAGGGATGGACAAAGAGGTGGATGAGGACAGAGTGGTGGCGATTGATGCTGTGGTGGCTTCTTCAAATGAAGGAGGAGTGCATGGAAGAAGATCTGGTCGACCTGGAAGAAACAGATTTTACCAATTCATTTAACCAGAGGTTTGTTATATACAAGCTAGGATTGGTTCCAGACTCCACCCGGACTCTCTACGCATTAGACAATGGGTGGCTGCGTGGATAAATGACGAGAGAGCTGGATTTGCATAAGATTTATTTCTGAGGCGCTTTAATGTTTGTGTACAATTGTAATTACATGGTAAAGCTACAAGTCCATTGTTAACTACGCCATGGAGAGATGCTACAGTTCATCAAAGAACACTGCTCATCTTCCTGCTCATCACAGCGCCGCGTTATTTACCCTCGTCCTCCAGCGTTGGAAAGCTGCGAGCTCCTCTCAGGTCGTAGATGTTCTCATCCCTCTCAGAGGGCAGCTGGCTGGCTGACCAGGCTGCACCAGGACCAGCACACTTAGGCACCATCAATGACACGCGACCCTTCTTCGATGGAGAAGACTTCAGAGCTGAGGGACAAAATCAAGTAAAACACATTAAACCCGAGAAAAAAAAAACTGTCTTTACGTATAAAACTGTTTAAACAATCTGTTCTATATCCAAGTCTTCTCTTGGGCACATTGTTGGAGCTCATTATAGAATGACCAGGATGTCACATTTCACATTTCCTTGAAGACCAACTGCAGTGAATTCTTTACTTTTGTGAAAATCCTTGTAAAGTGACGAAAAGAAAGCTGCACAGGCTTCAAATGGATGTAGTTCTCTCACATGAAATGAAGCAGCACCTAATAAGGCAGTTAACTACCCTGTCTGATAGTCCTGTCAAAGCTCCGCAGTAAAAGAGTCAAAATGCCTGGCATCAGACATCGACTCGGTGGTTCTTCCCACTTCCCATGACTTTGTTTGACTATGTAAGGCAGTGTCTCAGGGGAGAGTTCAAACTCACAGGAACTCTTCTTGAAAACCGTGCTGCTCATGAACTTGAAGAACCTGTCTGCATAGAAGCCGGGCCGATGGACCGACACAGTGTCCTGAGGAGACAGAAACACAGAGATTAATGAGACGAGTGGTGCACGGATGAAATGATCAAAGCTTTAAATAGATTAATTATCTATTAGTCTCTGAGTGTCCCATTTAAACAATTGTTTTCTCTGGGTCAACCCACCAGACTGAGCGACACACACACACACACACACACACACACACACACACACACACACACACACACACACACACACACACACACACACACACACACACACACACACAGAGACAAATGACGAGGCTAACAGACACATCTCTTCATTATTTATGTTGCGGCAGACGGAGATCCCACTGCCAGCTCACTGACAGATGACACTTAGTGTTTGGTTTAGACAGAAAAAAAGAAAGCGTCAATGGATAAGGGGGGCAGACATGAAGCCGCTGCCTCCCTGCAGTTATGATAAGCCTTTTTGCACGAGTCCTGCTGGAGGGTTAGTTGCTATCCAACTCCTATCTTGTGTATGAGTGTGCTCAGACAGGGAGAATAGTCTGAGTAGGTGAGGGTGGGTTGGTTGGATTGGTGGTTTGGAGTAATGATGTGGATGATTGCATCTTGAGAGCAAATCTACATACTTGGTTCCAAAAGTGTAGGAGGAGGAAATTAAAGCTACAGTGGAGTTAAGGAATCTGTGGGTGATTAGAAAAAAAAACAAATTTGCTAAGATTCTAACAGAGCTCTACAATGAAGAACCTTTTGTAATTATGAGAAAGGGTCAGTAAATCTATATAACTGATATAAACCCTGCACACGGCTGAAAACACACCACAAGATTACACCATACCACAGTACTTCATATAATAACACTGGTGCTAGCGTGACTTTAAAACATTATGGAAAACATTCAACTGCTATTGTCTTTCTTTGTTTATGGAAGTAAACTTATGTTGCTTAGTCAATATGTTCTGGGTCTGTTGTGTTTAAAATCTCCCATGTTGCCTTTTGAGTCCCCCACACAAAAATTTTAATGGGATTGTGTTAGTAATCAAAGTGCACAATAGCAAACATGCATTATTTATCCATGACAGAAGGAGACTGAGCCACTGATTCAGGTTTATGCAACAGTGTTGCTCTCTCTTACTCTCTGAGTGCAGCGACAAGCTGATTGCTCATAAAGGTGATTTACTGTGGACAAAGCTCAGATGTGTCTTTTCTTAATGACTGTGATTGAAAACAATGCACATGGCGTTTAAACTAAAAATAAAAGCTTTGCTTCATAAATGACCTATAAAAGGCCTATAATCAACGTGTGCATAACCCACGGTTCTGCCTAAAGCTGCTTCTAATAAGCTTTTATACACAAACAAACCCATAAACATGAATAAATAAACAGACCTGTTAGCTGAAATCAACATGGGGAAACAGGGAGGGTGTAGTGACTGTGCCATGGGCATATGCTCAGATTTACATGTTGAGAGTAAGTAAGATAGACAGATGGGGAAAGGGATGAGCAGACAGAGATGAAAATCCCCACTGACAGATAAGCGTTTTGTCAAACCAATAAAGTTTACCAGAGTTGAAGCTAATAAAAGTTCTCAAACATGAAAAGATCTGAAAACAAATAGAGCTTGAGCACCAGTTAATCATTTTGGTACAAGCTAAAGGTTACAGTGATTCCCAGGGGAGGAGCGGGTCTGTCATGAACAATGTCAGAATAAAATCATAATTAAAAAAAATAAAACACAAGTTATTTTATTATAGAATAAGAAAAAACACAGGAGGATATGCCATGTCCCCTAAGCACCTACGAAACATAAAGAGCCGATCTTTAGATGCAGTCACAGTTTCCTGAAGTGGGAATTGTTTTCTCTCTGATAAAAAACAGATGGTTACAGAAAAAAACACAACACACGCAAGTCAATTAGGATTGGCTGAAGAAAGCACACAGGTGCTGTTGCCATGGAAGATTCCATGTGCAGAGGTTGCTGCATGAATATGTTGGGGGAGGGACCTCTGGATGGATGGATGTAAGGACGGACTGACACACTGATCATTACATCACAACAGAGCTGAAGTTTTGTTGAATGTTTGTGTGTACAATATACAGCAGTTCCTGTTCCTACACGATTGGCTGTTTTTATGTACAGAGCTATTAAAAACTCACCCCGTCGTGAACCAAAGCTTTCCACGAGTGCTCCAGTTTCTTGATTAGCCTGCAGAGGCAAAGACACATGTCTTATGTATAAGGGATGCAAATGAATATAAGCAACATGCCCATGAAACGTGCTGTGTGTTGTATATTGTTTTTCACAAAAAAATGCAGCAGGAGAAACTATCTACACAGAGACATTCATCCTACAACTGAAGTCTCTGGGGTGATCACCTGTAGGACTGAAGAATGTCTATGATCCCGATGTAAAGAAGAAGACGCTCTCCCTTTCCATTGACAGCGGGGATACCGCCCATCCTACAATGAGAAGCAGAATAAAATGTCAAAGGTTCAGTTTGACAGGTTAGACACAGGTTTTTACTAGATTTTACGAACATCCTGTAGAAATGTTTACACTGTATGGCATTAAGACCCTAGTTATTAATAATTCATGTTTTTGGTAATTAGTTTGCATTATATTAAATATTTATTCTATATGGTGGACAAGGCTTAACCTAAACCATATGAATCAGAGAGTAATTAATGCCATTTTAATGAAGCCTCACACTAGTTCCTGCAGGACACAGCCATTAACTCAAGCGGTCAAACAAAGTGGTCCCTTAAAATAAGACCTTCTTTTGTAGTATTACATTGGATTCCCAAATCAAGCTTGTTATCAGGGTCCCTTGAAAGCAGGGGAACCAGCTTCAGTATGACCTTTAAAATCTTTTCTCAATATTTATTCTATATGGAAGATTTCAGAAGCATTAATAATTTACTGGTAAAGTTCTCTTGGGAGCAGTATTAAAGATTAAGCACTTAAGATTAAAAAGTTCCAACGAATAAAAGTTTATCATTGTTAATATATCTCCCACTATGTTTATTATTAATATGTGCCAGCCACTGGCCTCTGCTGCCAACAGCCCCGTGTCTCTGGCAGTACTCACGTGTCGTCAGTGTCGATGGACCCTCCGCAGGCTGCTCCTCCCTGGATGGACTCCATGGCTGTGGAGTACAGGGCCTTTTGCTGGGCCACGGGCCTCTTCTCATCACTGCCGCCCTGGGAGCCCTCCATCTGCCTCTCCCTCTCCGCCTGATCCATGTTGTGAACGCCGAGCAGCAGACTGTAGTCCATGATCTTGAAGCTCTCCAACACCTGAGCAAATACAGACACACGAGAGTGTCCGGTGATCGGTAGACACGTGGCATATAAAACAGTGTCAATTCTGTATACACAGCAGCTATAAAATTCTGCTCCTCTTACCAGGCAGTCTCTCTGTAGTGTCTTGACAAGCGCGTTGTAAGTGTCTTGGTCCAGCATCAGTCCGTCCTGCAAGTCCTGCATGAAGTCCAGGTCTTTGAAAGTGGGCCTGGCCTTCTCCCTTTCCTTCTTTGATGCTCGCCTTTTGTAGGTGGAGCCCTTCAGGTCATACTTGAGGTGCATGCGAACCACGCGGGGCAGGACGTTGTTCATCACAACAACACGGATGTTTTTGCCACCAGACTGGACACAGTAGAGACCGAAAAACTTGGGCAGCAAAGTGCGAGGGTTTTGATTCAAGTTCTGGAGAGACAGAATGCAAGAAGAGAGGGAGAAAACAAATGATCTTAAAAGGATGTTGAAGAAGGACAGTACAGTGGAATCTGAGATATGTGCAGGGAAATGTTGCACAATCCATTATCACATTTTACAGGCTTGAGGTATGTACCTGTGAGCAAGAAGTGCTAAAGAAGTTATATGAATAACTGAGAGTGAACACAGGTTAAGATTTCTTCTGCACACGGTGCAGTGACACATGAGGCAAGAGTTAAACTGTGAAAGGTTTCTTTTGTGCCTGGTCACAATCAAGTCACAGTCACTCAACCAGAACAAGAAAAGGATGGATTATACACTGGAGAGTTTGTATAAGCATCCTCTTTTCAGCACAGTTTGAAATGTATGACTTTTATTTTAGTCTATGATCATCTCACAGCCGCCTTATGGGATTAAAGTATAAAACAGGAATGAGAATATTCATATTTTAACAGAAAACAGCTTCCTGCTTTTCTGGTCACAAACTGATACACATTTATTAACATCACCCAGGAGGAAGTCAGACAGGTTAACTAAAGTAGTATTCTGTTTATCCAACTTTAAAATATAATTTGCTATAACATCTGAAACTACTATCTCTTATTTTACATGATTGTGTGGACTTTTAGGCGTCAATCCACACAAACGAGGTTAGTCGGGCTGTGTGCTCAGTTAAAAACCTGCTTTGACCTTGGGACCTGAGCCAGTTTGGTCCCATTAGAGAAATGAGAGCAGAGAGAGAGAGAGAGAGAGGGAGGGAGGGACAGAGAGAGCTGTAGTTCATACATCGCCAGCACACAGCATCCAGGAGTGGAAGTAACTACAAGAGGAGAAAGAAAGAGGAGCAGGCAGAGGACAAATGAAGGGTGAATGTGCAAGTGTGGCTAAAAGGCTCAGCACTGAACGACCTTCAGCTGAGAGAAACTGGTAGAGAGAGCAGCAGATACGATTCAGAGAAAAAGAGCGAGCAAGAGAGAGAGAGAGAGAGAGAGAGAGCGCATCCTCTGCTGTCAGCCATGCACGACCCTTCTGTCGATGTTAAGAGGGCAGAGTGTTGACGAGCCAACAGCACAGACACGTGAGGGAGAGGAGAGAACAGAGGGAAGGATGGAGAGGAGCGTGAAGGGAAAGCAGGAGAAAGAGTGGATTAAAACATGGGGTAGAGGGAGAGATAACGACAAATAAATTACCCCAAGAGCAGCACAGCAGGAGGGAGAGCGATAAGACGTTAAAACGTGAGAGAGGATGGCAAGATGGAATACAATAGAAGGGTAAATACACAGAAGGAAAAGAGTCGGTTACATCACAGTGTTCTGTATGCTGCCTAGAGCCAGCCCGCTACCATCCGCTAGTCAGCTGTGGAGGAAATGTGGAGCTCCACCAATAACTGCCCACATACTGTCGCTTTTTCCACTTAGTCCATCACATCACTAGGTTGTATGTACATGTTATGTTTGATGTCTTAGACCCTTAGTCCACCTTCTCTGACCTGAGGCTCCAGCTATCCTACATGAGCATGAATATCTCCGCTTTCATTATGCCCCGTTCTCAGACCAATTACACCAGCGAAAACCAACCAAAGCGACGGAAAACGTCAAAACAAATGTGCCGAGCCTTTAATGCCCCTAAATGATTAAATGAATTCTCACAGTGGTCCACGGCCATGCCTGATGGAACATGAATAAACACAGGGCCCAGGGCTGTGAACCTGAGAGGCTGGGTGAGTAGCATGGACATACATGGAGCTGTTGCTGGTTGACTTCATTCACAATAAGCCTGCAGACTCGAAAGGAGGAAAGGAGGGAATGTTACTGTTGGTGCAAGTCATGCTCTGTTAGGTTGGAGTATGGTATATCCGGTTGCTGAAATACACCGGCCAGTCTCTTATGAAACAGCATGGCCTGAGGTTTCAGTCACAAAACAGAGCTGTTATGTCTGCTGTTCTTCCAGGCTCTTACATAAAACAGACGTAAAATATATTCCTCAAAATAACAACATAACAGGAAGTTGGCATTTCACCTTATTCATGAATGGAGTGGCCTTTTCAGACCAAGCAACAGAACCTCGGTCTATTTTTACACTGAAAGCAACATTACTTGGATTGACCTTTTATGTATAAGACATTATTTCTAATATCATATTAACATGAGCTGCCAATTGAATATTGCAAACCTCCTGTTTAAATGTCACAGGACATTGTCTGATTATGACTCACAGCAACATTCCAGCAGCATCTGATTCAGGCTTGAATCTGGGTTTTATCAGAATATTTGTATCCATGTCACTGTAGGAACTGACAGGCTCCTCCAGAGCATATACTGTATCTATGTTCGCTTTAAGTGCATGTGCCTTGAAAACTAGATAAATGGGCTGCATATTATATTTGTACGCATGAGCAACAGTTATTCACCATGTATTATTCTGCAAGTGTGAATCCTACCATGAAGAGAAAAAGGGAAAACTACTGAACCTGAAAGTAAGAGGAAAAAACAAACAAACGATAGAGCTGAAATTCAGCTTCCATAATGCAGACATGGAAATGATTCACAGATGCATGCACACATGTAGTCTTTGCTCACCATGTAGTATCCAGGCAGCAGTTTCTGTAAGAACTCAGCCTCCTTGTGCATCACAGTCTTGATGATGAACTCGTCGTCCTTTGTGAGATAGAAGACTGAACCACTGGCTCCAGGATTGGACAGCTCGATTAGGGGCTCATTACACAGGGAGTACTGCAGGGACACAGAAACAGATATTTAGGGAAATAAAATGACTGAAGTATACTTGTTTTAAGCATATTTTAGCAACAAACATAGGATAGTGTTTTTGGATATTTCCAGTTTCTAGTTGGACTGTTGGATCAGGTTGAGCGAAAGAAAAAGGCTTGTACATGTAATGTAAACCTAGCCAGTCATTTAAACATGCATGGTTTCAAGTTAGTCGTTGCCTCTTTAGATTTTGTGTTTCCTTCTCAAAAACCCAGTTACACCTAAAGCAGAGCACATGCCAAACGTCTTACACATGAATGAATAAAACTCTTTGAGAGAAGCTGGTCTCAAGCACCTCAAAAAAAATCCACCATGGAAAACTGCTCCCTTGGTGAAGCACGAGCTGCTCTACCACTATGAATAGTTAATGATGAAAACAAATAAACACTATTGACAGTTTGGCTAAATACTTCCTGGTTATCATTCACTGAGAGATGTACGACCCTACGGTATACAACGCCAGTATGCTCACGAGAGACGCGCTACTCTGCTCAGTTGGATGCACATGGCCTTATGTTTCTGTAATTCACTGACATAAAAGAGAACACTGTTCCGATCATTCACTCGTCTTTCCCTTTTTTGCTTCCACGTGGTGGGTGCACGTTGAACATGTGTAAACACTGAGTAAGCAGTGTGCGTATATGTTGTCAGATTGCTCACGGCAGTGAATCATGCAGCCTGTGGGTCCTCAACGCTGCAGACCTTCATCCTTCCCCTCAGTCATCCTCGATCTTCCACTATCACCTCTATCTTCTCTTGTGCTGTCTCATAGTTTCTGCTTCATTCTCTTTCACATTTGACACATTTTCTATTGTCATTTCTCAGGTTTCCCTTCCTCCCATTTCTCCTCAAATACAGCACTAACACATTGTGACCAATTGTTCTGTGTGCTGTAGACTGACATAGTAAACATGGTAAAATTAGACTTGCTTGATTCTTGAAGATCAATCAAGAGGAGTTGCATGTATGTGTGTGTGCGACTTTATCCACTTTATACAATCATATATGTGAGGATTCTAGTACTACTACAGATTTTCTGGTTATGCATAAAGAAAAGTTCAAGTCTTACCAGGTAGTCGTCTGGCCTGATGCCAAACAGTTCTCTGAAGTAGCGGAAGGCCACGGGAGCGTATGTTTTGAAGCGGAAGTCTGGGAAATGGTGGGCTGGAGTGAGGTTGCTGCCTTCACTAGAGGGCAAAGCATCAGCACAGTGATCAGTTTCATATTCCTTTCCAGCAAGCATCGGTCAGGTTGGTTAAAGATCAAATAGTGTTCACTGTATAATATATGTGTGCGTGTTTGCAGTTGAGACCTGGGGAAAAAAATGCTCTCCACTACGTAGAAGTCCTGCATCAACACGTCTCTCTCTGGCTTGGAGCTCAGGTTGCCCACCGTGTAACCGATGCCCAACTGGATGGCACCTTTCAAAGCCGAGGATGTGGTCTGCATGGATGAGGTAAGAGAGACAGATTTTGGAGACAAAGCAAATATAATATTGTATCATCAGATGTAATTAACTGAGATTGAAACCAGAACTTGGCTTGAATAACTGCTACTTTACCTTCTTATAAGTAGTTTCTCCTGAAGCATCCACCCCTCTGTGACCAATCTTCTTCCCCTGACCAGGCAGGCCTGAGGATGAGGGCATCTGATGACACAGAGAGAGGGTTTTTCAACATTAGAAGGCCGAGCCTGACACGATATTAATGAATGAGAGAGATTTCAAACTTTGCTTTTTTTTGAATGTTTAACCTCTTGAATGAACATAAATTGTCAATGGTCAAAGCTTTGCTGGATATTTATAATCTGAAAGATGGTGCTTTAAGTAAATAGCGTTAGCTTGTTGTGCTAGTGTCTTTCATTAGCATCCAGCTTAAGTCAAACAACTAGTTGATGTTGATGTATAGATAAAGACTAACATGGCAGAGACAGATGGCAGCCTACCTCTGTGATGAAGGCTTTCTTAGCAGCAGCATCTGAGCAAAAGAGAGACACACAGAGACAGAGATGACAGTGTTAGTGCTCTGAGACAGAGAGGCTCCATTACTCAGCATCATTAGTTCTCTCTGTGACAGAAATGAATCCCAAACGGTGGATGCAGCAGTCCAACATTATGTAATAACAGTGTCAAACACAAGTAGCAGCCTGTCAGCAAGAGGAACCGCAGGAAACAATTGCATCAGCTACAACAGCACAAGGTCCTTTTTAAACATGCACACGTGTAATGACAGCCAGTCTGTTGTGGCATTGTTAAGGCCAAAAATAAAATACATATCATTGTTTATTTGTTGGATTGGCATGAAACACTGCAGACATTCATAGTTCCCAGAGGAAAAACTTTATGACTTTGGAGACTCCTCTTCTTTCCTCCTGCATCACTGACAGGTTGATGTTTGTGGCTTTTCATGAAATATCTCAACATCATCTACTCAATTCCTTGGTAATCCATCCAGTGATGTGTTACCAAGGAATTGGGCAGACTCATTCATGTTTCCCTCAGGAAGATTTTTAATAACACCACTAAATCTTCGCAGTTCATCTAGAAACACCATCGGGTCTCTTTCACTTTAAACTAATAGCTGCTGCAAAAATACTAATGGTTAAGATCAACATCTGCTCTAGATTGTGTATTGTACATATTAAACTTAGTGAGTGTGAGTCACACCCTGTGAAAAAGATTGCTGCATGTTTGCATGTGGACTCTCATCTTTAGCTGGAAGCACTGCTGTGCCTCTTGTTTTGACGTGATTTGTTAATTCATTCTATGAGGGAGGGGATGTTTTCACCCCCGACCATTTGTCTGTGGCTTCATTTGTGTGTTTATAGGGGAAATTATACAAAAACTACTGGACATATTACTACAAATCTTGGGGAAAAAGCAAAGTCTAGGCCAGGGAAGAGCCCAGTAAAGAGAATTATGAGTACATTCAGATACACTGGGGGGGGGGTTTGGGAGATTATGTGCAGTTTGTTGTAGATTCAAAGAAAATCTGGATCTAGTGGAGTGCAGTGCAGTGAAGGTTTTTCAGCCACTGAATGCTAAGAAATAGCTTCATACACATGCATGCTACTACCTCCATCTGAGAAACAAAATGATTACATTTGCATCAAACTGAGATGGAGGGTACAGAGGTACCTTCTGTCTGCCGTGGTTTTGGAGTGAGTATAAAGTACATGGTAGCACTGAGGCTTAGTAAGGTTAGTATCATCTCGACTGAAATATGATTAAAAAAAAGATTTAAAAAATGGAAACTGCACACATTTCATGACAGTTTAACAGATCTCAGACACAAGACCGCCACACAACTGCTATGTTGTCTAATAACAGGATGTCGACAGAAGAGAAAGGCAATCAGGAAGACCTGAAATAGATGCATAATTATAGATGGATAACACTCAGCATGAAAATGCAGAGAAGGATAAGGAGGGCAGAACAGAGAGAACACAGAATGAGAAAGGAGACAGAATGAGTGGATGAGAGGCGACTTCAGACGGAACAAGAGTGAGCGTGATTTATTCCCTCTCTGCTATCACTGTGATCAATATCACACTCAGATGGTGGAAATAATTGTATTTATATGATCACACTTCCTTTCTTTCGGCTGATTTAGCAAGTGTATGTGTATGTTAATATGAGCATTTTTATAATTGAATCATTGCCATCTGAATTTTAATTACAACATAGCCAGATAATCATAAACTCAGGTAAACAGCATGCAGTGTACCAGGAAATATTACATGTGATTATTCTGCTGTGACGAGTCAAAATGAGTACTGATATTAAGCGCAGGGATGACGTCCTGTGAGTAGCTCAGTAGCAGCAATATGATGGGTAGAGGTTATGGGACGAGTTATTACATCCTGCTCTAAAGGTTATTTTTCATTGCTGGATATATGAGCCATCTTGAGTCATCCCCACTGTGGTGAATCAGGATAATTAGCTGACTCAGGCCATCTCATCCCAAAGCTGCAGATGTAAGAGGATGAGATGGAAAAATGACTGTTTATTTAATCATTTCAAAATCAAAATATACAAATGTGCACAGTGATCTGAGTTCTTTGATTCTGATGATGAGATATTACTTCCCTCAAAATGAGGAACCTCTAAATCAAACGGAATCTGGAGATTAAAGCTGGTCTCCTAGAGACAAACTCAGGCTAAATACTGACGACAGAAGATAAAATATAAATATAACAATAGCATCTTCACAGCTTGACTCACTTTGTGCTTGCAGCTGAAGTGATAGCCAGCCTCTCTACTCGCTCTCTGCCTGCATCTCGTGCATGCCCATGTGACCGAGCCACAGAATGGTCTGTTTGCCACCCCTCCTCCTCCTGCGTCTCTCTCTCTATATCACACACACACCAATGCTCCCTACAAGCTGCAGTGCACAGGGAACAAATTTTGTGGGGGGAAAAAACACTTGAGAGGAATGTTTGCAATCTATATAATTACTGTTTATGGTCTGCTGTTGTTTACCATGATTAGTTACTTATTTGTGTCTGTGAGGACACGTGTGATTGGTTGGTTCCTTAATGTCTCCCCTGTCATTTCCAAATTCCTATTCCATGTGAACTGTATTTTAAGCATGCACTATATCCTTCCATACTGGAGCCTCTTTCTTTCCACATGTCTCTACTCGTTCAGACCTCTCTCACAGTGTGTATGCATGGGTAGGTATGTGTGTGGGGGCTTGGGTGTGTGGTCGCTCGTGGACACAAAATGTGTATGCTGTGACTGTGCATGCATGTGTGCATGTATGTTAATACATATATCATGCAGATGTGTGCAGCAAATCCACATTTTATTATTCAATTGGGTAGGCAAAGTAATCGAAGATAATAATTTATACTGTGGGCTGCATCATTTGTACTAACACACTGACTTAGATGGGATCAATACTGGGACTCCCACAGGATGAGGGAGCAAGACACCATCTCTGAGATCATTGTTTGTTATCCTGGCAGAGGCTAAGAGATGCTTCAGCAATCGATTGGCTGTTAATTTGTAAAAAAAAAAACAAACAAAAAAACAATAAAGCTTTGATAATTGTGTCGAAGCATGACTGAATGATCTACAGAAAGCCAAAATCTTCAATGCCAAACATCCACTTTTAAAGGAGTAGACAAATCCATAGTAGAATACTAAATACAAAGGTAAAGTGTAACCGTGATTTGTGTTTTCCTCTGTGTCATTTGCCCCTGAGATTTGAATGCTATACTGTATGTCAACAGTGTGAGGATGAAATGATGCTGTCTCCTTTGGATCTCCTTTTTTTTTTTTTTAGTACATGTTGATTTAGGGGTGGCCTCAGCCTACTTCATTCTGCTCAGGAGGGTTATGCAGCAGTGATGGTTTGCTGTTTGACCTGAGTGAGGGCAAACTGACCCTAAATCAGTGTTATGGGGCAGGGATGGGCAGGAATAAAAACAAAACAAATACAATAAGTTATTTGCATAATGAATATAAAGTGCAGCATACCATCTCAACTCTCGTACCTCTCGTACCTCTCGTTCTAAGCCTCTCTCTCTCACTCATGCACCTCTTCATAGGTGACTGACCATCGATGCTGCTATCTCTGCTTCCAATCTTGTTCAGACTAGCAAAAGAGAATGACCTTGAAGCCTGCACGTTCAATTATTGTTCCCAGGCATTCTTGTTCAATAGCGTTCAGTAGCGTTATTTGAGAAAAATTCTCATGAAACACAAAGCAGCCCGCACAAAGTCACACAATCAGAGAACAACAAATAGAGCGTCGTTCATGTTACCGCACACAAAGCCTAAGCTCTGGTTTATTGAACCTCTGGTTTATTGAACCTCTGTGTGTACAGATGTACAGAAATCCTGCTGCTACTGTTAACTCACGTGTTGATCTGTATCTGTGTGCATCTCAGTATATCACTAACGCCTCCCACCTGACCATTAATGCAGTTATTGAATGGCGACAGTTAGAATTTCAGGAGTCATCAAGTTCCTAATGCAGAACCATTCAAAGAGGCTTAAATGTCCCTTACAATTACGGCACTCTGACAGAATAATATCCTTACAGCTAATCCTTACTGCATAAAGATGCACAGGCAAAGTAATCAGAAATGCCAGCTACTTACTACAAAAGGAGGTACGCTTAAACCCACCTAAATAGGTTAACATGAATTAAGTAACCAGCATGGGGGTATCGGCAGACATTCACAAGCTCCCTTCTTCAGCTCCCCTCTGATTTACGGAACAAAGTGGTGCACAAAGGTAGATAGCAACCCCGACCTTGGCTGTCAGTGAGGTTGTGACTCAACACTTTTTAGGGCACTGACTGAACTGTACTAAAAGGTTGTGATTTCCTTTAAATCACACAAAGCAACATTTCAGTACCTGAGCAGGGCAGAGTATTAGGAAAATAAGAAAACTTTGTGTGCAGACGGCTGAACAGGACAGCTTTTTTTCTGTGCCAAGTCATCCATTAGGATCAAAAGCATCAAGGCAACTAACCAAGCTTAATAAAAAGCTTCCTCTCCTCAAGTGGAACAGTTTGAGGTTCTGAAGTTTTATAAATATCTCCCAAGAGAGGCAACAGCCCAAATCCGGCCAAGTCACGGTCACTATTACTTATTATACTATTACTATCCCTAATCCCAACCCCACCAGGTCTCCAGACTATCGGTCTGGATTATCAGGATAACATGGCGGCAATCCAAGGGCAGGTGGAAGTCAAGAGACTGTCCATTTGTTTTTCTAGTTTGCTGCCTGTAATGTACCATCTCTGATGTTCTACAGCATAATCGCCCATTATGCAACTGCTTTAATAAAATAAAATGTTTTTATTGGCTTTCAGGAACCCTGACTAATAAGGAGAGGAATTCAGTCAGTGGCCTTTTATGTCTCTACTGGTGAAAAGCTTGACAAAAGAAATAATAATAAAATGGTACAACTGAAAGTATTCAGCCTCTAGTGCCACCTTCTCTGTCCAATTGAGTTTAATAAACACTGAAACTGACAGTGAGAATTGGCTGAACTGACTGGCTCTACAGCTACTGACAGAGTTACTGACAGCACTTGAAATTATTATTTTTCCGCATTCACACGTTCGGTAAACAACTTTCTCGTGTACAGGAGCTTTATGGGAATGTTCTGTTTATTCTTTCTGATCGATGTGTTAAGCATATGCGCAGCTTGTTGTCCCTCTGGGAGGACTTTGAGCTCCAGGACAAAAGTGATGAGTAAAAGCTCCCAGTCTGGGCAAAGCTAAAAAAAATGCAGACAAATAAACACAAGAGCTGAGACTCTTACGCAATTCCACTAAGTTTCTCATTACTGAGCTCCCAGATCACGACTGAGCTTAGTCATCCTTGCTGATCCTAAAAATGCAGAGGACGCTGTCAACCAAGAGCAAAGGGTCCTTTTATGGACTCCTGGATGAGAAGAGAGGTTGGTGATTAGCCTGACTTCTGTAATGTTGTGTTATTGCTGAGAGCAGCATCTTCTGTGACTCACAAGTTAATCTACTCTAACTACAAGGAGGAACAACAGTAGTTCCAGTCAATATCACACCTGCACTGTGAACTCCAGTACAAGACCTGCATGTATGTGCCTGAGGCCTCAGCTTTTGATCATTCACTTTGAAAATCAAACTTGTACCACCCAGGATAAATGACTTTTAAAATACTGGCCCTAAAGGTCAGTTTATCCCAGTATGTTCTTTAAAAATACTGGTAAAGCCGCATCACAACCATCAGCTCCATACACTGCTTTTAAGCAAATGTGTAGTACAGATGATCTGGTACCACTGCTGTGTAGAATCCTCAGCTATACAATAAACAGGGTGTATGCTTATCATTGGCCATTCAAGAGCATCATGTGTGAGTGCAGGCTGCACTGCCTGTGCTTTCCAAGGGAAATCGGCTATAGGACCTGATGAATACCCACCGAAAAAAACTGTCAGAAAGCTCCCGTGGCCTTTTGTAAACTACAATGCAGCAAATAACACAGCCCACAGCTGCGGATCCACCCACACACCAAACAGAAATGATGGAGGGAGCCTGGAGAGGAGTGATCAGAGTCCTTTTCCTCTACAGTGCAGAGAAAGTGATAATCACACACTGAGAGAGAATAATACGAGAATCTGAAAGCAACACAACCTTGCAACTGTGACAAAACAACTGTAAAGACATACAGGGACATGTTGGAGACATGAAAGAAGAGGAACCTCTTTATCCTTGTGTGTATATAGATGCACATAATTATCATATAACGAAGCAGTAGTTATGCAATAATGTGTGAATTACATGTCATTGGAAAACAGTGATTTAAAATGGGCTGAGAACAACAACACCCTCAGACAAGAAACTAAAAATTAAACTAATTGCCACTTATTATCGATTTTAACAAAAGAGACGAGAAGAAAAATCCAATGCAGATTAAATTACACCATAAAGACACATTACTATTCAGAAGGAAACAAACCATTCTCTTCCAAAACCCCTTTGTTGACATAGAAATATGCACCTTCCTAAAGTGTAATATTCTCTGTATGAGGTGTTGGAAGCTGGCATCAGTAAAGCCATCAAATACCATACTAATTGTATGAGTTGGGAAGCAGGACAAGAGGAAACAAACACACAAAAACGTGCGAAAGCTCTGCTGAGCACAGAACCAGAACGATCACAGTCCCCCGAGGACCCAGATCCAGCTCAGCAGTCATTCAGCTTCACTGATACCAGGCCACCACGTAACCTTGTTTCCAATTTCCTCTGTGCCAGAATAGGTGTAATTAATAAAGCTGCAGGGTAGACACCACTCTCACACTTTCTTCACTGAAAATAATCTCCACTAATACTGAGTGGGTGGCTCAGACAGATTCGACAGCTTTGTGCTCCTGTCTGACTGCACACATGCTGCAGGTGCTGATATAAAATAATTATAGCCTCCACAGTGGGCACAGTAACAGCTTCCTAATTGAAAACAGCAGGTCATTGCCTTATTGCCTCTGAGGGAAGTCTAGGCATTATGACACTTGAGCCATGCAAGTGTAACTGAGCCAGCACCATTCAGAGGGATATGACTTTAACAAAGTCCCCACAACAGAAAAGAGACTAAAGTATTAAACTCTTCATATGTCTCTCCTCCCTGTCTCAGTCTGTTTCCATCTCTTATTTATTCTCCCTGCCTTGGTGATCTTCCCATCACTCAGAAACAAAACCCCATCAAGCACAAGGGCAGACACCAGCGAGCGCTATGCTCCTGCCGAGTGCTGTTTAAAATAGCAAGTGTGGCCCACATCCCCCTCGCTTGCAGACGAAATAAGCAGCGCGAAAGACGTAGCTGAACTGCGTCAACATCTATGTCAAATAATATGGCACAGATAAGACTCCGTGGAAGAGAGAGAGAAATAGCAGAGGAAACAGATGGCTGGTGAATTCCATAGGAGGCAACTGCCCTTTGTGCTTCCGTCATCAATTGTGACGGGCCATGCCTATAACAGGGAACAGAGAAAAACAGAGGGGGAGGACTGATGCATGGTGACAAATGAGTGGCTCTGCCGAGGGAATCACTCACAGAGGAGGAGGTTGGTCACCCAGGGAGGAAGAGGAGAGGAAAGACATAGGAGAGGGGAAAGACAGACTGCAGCGAATGTTGAAGGTGAGAGGAGTGCGAGATGTGGGATGTGGGATCAATGCTGCCACACTTTACAGCAGCAGACAATAGGGACAAGAAACGAGTGCCTGAGGATGATGAGATGTGAATGGGACTAAATAGTCACAAAGATTTTTAATAGCCAGCTGTGATACCCACATAACATTGTGTTCATACATTCCCAGCAGCTGAGTTGAACACTGCAGGCTGTAATTACGCATACGCAGAGTCTGACGTTCATCGAGCTCTCATTCAAACACCTTCACGTGTCACAGGAACATCTTTAGACAAGTGAAGTAAACCGGTGTTAAGGTACACAGACTATTGTCTCATTGGGGTTAATATTGATGTCCTTGCATTGTCATAGAAATGAACCCAATCCCTGGGCTAAACACTTTTCATCAGACAAGCCTTTAAGCCTGAACGCACTTTATATTTAAGACCCTTCACTGATAAATTATGAAAAGGAGTCAGCCCCCCCAACCCCCGCTGCAGGGCTTATCAGAGCCTTGTATAACAGGTTGCACACAATATTGGCAATAAAAAGAATTAGACTGACAATTTGATGTTGATGATTGATGATGTTTGATGTCATACTGTGAGAAAATCATTCATTAACCACACATCCTGTAAGAATAATTACACCTCACATTGATAGAAACTATGATAGAGCAGTGCACTCTGATAATATCACTAGATGGGACTGCTTTAACAGTTTGATAACCTTGATTCTCTGATTCCAATACTGATAAGGGGAACAGTTTACATCGATTGAATCTAGACACAAACCTGTATGCTTTTTTGGGACTGATTGTTTGAACAGAAAACAGCCAATAATGATGAGAATACCGCAGCCCCAACCAGTCATAAAGCTGGAACAGAGTTACAGACACATTTGGATGACAAGCAGAAACAGCCTGTAGCAACACACATGCTAATGTTTGGGCCACAGCCACCACCAGTACGTCAGGAGTGGGTGCGAGATAAAAGAGAAAATGACGAAAACTCGAGCAACACTGTTACCGCAGAAGACACCCCAACAGACAAAGCCCAAGGCTCAGAAGACCAGAACATTGTATATGGTAGTGTAGAGATATTTTGGCTATACAAAGTCTGACAAGAGGCAGAGTAGCTGGCACCACAAATGCTATTGAAAGCATGTTCCCACAAAGGCAGGTATTACCACATATCTTTTTTATACCATCTGCAGCTAAAATGACAGAAATAGCGATTTGATTTATATCGAGATACAGTTTATATCGATGGACTGAAAAGAGTGGTCCAATGTCATCACAAATCCCACAACACTACAAAGAGCTGTCCTCTCACAACCACTGTCCTATAACTCAAGATAGAGTACAGACAGGGAAACACTAAATATCTGTAAACCATCAGTCACAATGGAGATCAAACGGGACAGGTAGACTCAATAATGGACCTGGCTACAAGGCCTACCACAAAACCACAATCGCTGCAGCTTTGAACCAGGGGCCTTTGTTGGATGTGACAACAACATATGCAGTCTGCCTCTCTTGTGGTGAGTGTTAATTTTAAGGCAAGAAACACTCAAACCGAACAAGGAAAAACACTATAAAGCTGCACGTGTCTCCCACCCCCTCTTGTCAGGAAAGGCCTGTATTTTCCATTGCATGTGAAGGTGCATGACTGAGCTGGCACACACTTCTGAAATGTACCCTAGGTGAGTGAGACACGCACCATCTCGCATGCAAAAAGGGACAAGGCATCTGCGGCCAAAGGTTCCCCACTTCCATTTTCATCCTGAGATACAATGAAGCTTGACAACTAACCCTCACGAAACAGCCCTTTGATTCATGAGTACCGAGCTCATGTCAAAGTGACCACTCTACTCACAAGGGATAATGAAACCCCCGCCCCCCAAACCATGAAGAGAATGACCAGTGACTGCAGCATAACAGCTAGATGTGTGTGATGTACAGCTAGAAAACCCCATACGTGCATCTACAGACACATTTACATGTATTATTATTGAAGGTCACTACCTACTATACTGTGTTATGTGCTATGTTACATAATTTGTGACATTTACATGGCATCACATATCTTTAGAATAACGAAACAGGCTCTAGATCATGTGGGGGAACGTCTGGCCTCGTCTGCAAGACGATTTAATAAAGCAAAAGATTTAAGACTGCAAGTCTTTCATAAAATAATGATGTCCTCAAGGGTGGACTCTTCTAGCTGCAGGCCTCTCAGTAGAGTTTGTGCACCAAGTACAAGCAGCAGTGACAAGATCAAATTCTGACTGTGACAATACCATGCAGGTGAGTTTTGAGATGACCAAGCTGAGACGTGATTCGTGACAGAGAAATTGTGAAGGAACCATGTTGCTGCTTAGTAACTACAGCAGGAAAATGCCAAAATGGCCCAAAGTTTCACTCAATCTCAAAGAACTGTCACAGAGCGGAGCCCTGGTATAGTACAAAATATTCAGAAAAACCAATAGACACTGCAGGAAATTTCCATTTTCTTCTCTCCTGTGAAAGCATAACACCCAACCTGTCGGTTTGAGCCATATCACTACCATCTGACATCAGACACTGACGCAATTCCAGCCCTCATATGAAATGCAAATATCGAACAAAAATTAAGAGGTAAGCAAAGGCCTGTTTCTCGCCAATACAAAGAAACACCCCTGAAAACGCAGGGTTGAAAACGCAGGGTTGTCTCAGGGACAGGCGTCTCTGTCAGTGAGATGTGGCTGGAGTCTGAGCTGTTGTCTTTTCCAAATGCTGGATTTCATGGCCACTGCCAAAACTGAGGCTTTAGAAAAACCAAACAAAGAATAATTCTATTTTTCTGCAGCCTGTGAGATTGGGGGGGGGGGGGGGGGGGGGGGGGGGGGGGTGTCATTATTAAATTGTCGTCATTAACAGACAGAGGAGGAGGAGGTGAAGGAAATCCTAGCTACGCCCCTGGCCATGTCTATACGTTAAAGCAGGTGGTGGTAAATGTCCACAGGTTCACCAGGTCTTCTAAACGTGTGTGTCCTCTGTGTGTCATGGCTGCACCAACACTGATAAGACATGACACAGTAATACACACATGATCTGAAACACCCAACTTCACCTGCTCCCCTCCATTCAGCCGAGTTAGCTGCTAGCCTAGCTCCCCGGGTCTTAGCTAGCGAAAGATGAGTCGGGACTTTTGGTCACGGAGGCAGCAGCGGACTCGCGTCAACGGATGCGAGGATAACGAAACACACGCTCGGTGGTGTATCTGACAGGAGTCGACCTACCCATGTCTGCGGCGTCCATCCCGTAGCTCACTCCCACCACCGTGTCCCCATCATCGGATGCTGCGGCCCCGGATAGCGGGCTCCCGTCCCTGGCCTCCGACAGCCCGACCGCTCCCTCGGCTGCTGCTTCCATTCAGCCTCCCGGAGGAAAAACAGACCGGCCCCTCCGAATGAAAGACCCGCAGCGACGGCGCTCTGCCGGCGGGAGGACAGGGGAGTGTAGTCGGATGTGGAGCTATAATCAAGCGGAGGGATATGTGACGCTTCTCCGAGACGGTGCCTTCATCTGTGCGATGATTACCCCGCACACAGCCCGCTCCTCTCGGCTCCTCTCGGCTCCGCTCAGCTCCACAGCTCCGCACTTGCTGCTGCTGCTCAGCCGCCGCTGCTCGGTTTTGTGCTGCTGGAGGGGGGGGAGGGCGGGGTAGCGCCCTCTGCTGGAGCCTGAGGGAACAGCAGCCTAGATGATCCGTGCACCGCACGCAGAGGAGCCTGAGCTCTGAGTGTGTGTGTGTGTGTGTGTGTGACTGTTCAACTCATTCGTTTATTTGATTATTGTGGATTTTTCTCATTCACATGTATGCCAATTATAAACAATGAAGACTTTGTGTAAGTGAATACCAGCTACTCTAAAAGATACCCATATTTATATTGAAAAATCTCAATAATAAAGTGACAGACAAAATATAAGTTGAAGAAGATTTTTGATCAGTTTATTATGAAGACATGGTCAGATATGAATCAACTATGATTGTTTATGGGGTCTTTTCTCCTTATCTCCAGACAAACTTATGAATTGAAG
This sequence comes from Pseudorhombus dupliciocellatus, assembly GCA_016785235.1. Lineage (NCBI taxonomy): Eukaryota > Metazoa > Chordata > Actinopteri > Pleuronectiformes > Paralichthyidae > Pseudorhombus > Pseudorhombus dupliciocellatus. Next base: position 1,887,293 of record JAFBJW010000091.1, on the reverse strand, counting down.
CTTTGAGATTCTCCCAGAAGGTTTGTACGCCAATTTTCATCAGGTCTGCTCTGTCCGCCATGCGGGTTTGTGAACAGACCATCACTGGTCTGGGCTGGATCCAAACTATATTCACTGATGCTGGAGAGGCAGAGAAGGGGACGACGAAGATGGACAGGCAAAATGGATGGAGGATCAGTGAGTAAGGTATCAGTCCTTCGTTAGGAGTTTAAAGGTATTGGGGAAGATCCTTCTCCACCTCCTAGAAAGAAAGCACCATAAACAAAGCATTAGTTACATGTGCACGAGACACGACAACACACATGTATGATCAATTAACGGTATAGTAGCAGACACTTCTGTGTTTGTGACTTCTGGTGTCACATAATGAGAGTTTATGCCACACAAACCAACGTTAAGGGGCATTTAGGGACATCTAGCGGTGAGTTTGTAGACTGCAACCAACTGAATATCCGTCCCCTGTCTCATGTTTGTAGGAGACCCTGCTGTGGCGTTAAAAACACTAAACATGTTCTGTAGAGCCAGTGCTTGGTTTGTAATCCTGAATAATCACGTATAATCATATAAACTATATATTTAAATCAAAAGGAAGGTGTCTCTCTATTTTGGCTTTTGATTATTAATTAAGCTTGTACATCCTTTTTATTTTAACTAATTTGTACAGTTTTGGGCATTTGATTCAACACAGTAAAGCTCTTAGTATAAAAGGACACAGTCATATTTTATAAACATATATAAGCAATGTCAAATGTTTATACATACACTTGGATCATTCAGGATTCCATATCTCTTCACCACCTGGCCCTCTCGATTGATCAAGAACTACAGAGGAAGAAAACAAAAATGAAATCAGCTTTTTAGAATAATATCTGAGTTTATTCCAAACAGTATCTTATATCCATCTTAAACATGGTAAGATAAGGTAAAAAGAGAGCTTTGATGTATATATATTTACAAGGGTAAAGTTTTTATTATTAAACATCTTGGTGATCTCAAAATATTTAAAATATCAACAGATATCGGATATTAGGTTTACCTTGGTGAAATTCCACTTGATACTGCTGCAAGAATGAAAACAAACCATATGTTAATATTCACAGAGTGAATTTACAGTTTCATTTCATTGTCATCCTTTATCACCTTTAGCAAAATAAGATAAGTTTGTCTTTTTGCCACAGCGTTCAGTGATTCACGTGATCACCACTTACTTTGTGATGAAGCCCTTCCCTTTGGGCTGCTCCTTCATCCACTTCCACAGAGGGTGAGCGTTTGGTCCGTTCACATCGATCTTACTGAACATGTCAAACTGAACGTTGTAAGATCCAGCAAACTCTTTTATCTGGGAGTCAGTGCCAGGCTCCTTCAAAGTAAAACGCATGTTGAAAAATCACAAATGGAGAAAAGAGCAAGATAATTCCTGTGGATTTAAATTATACCTTTTTAAAAAAGATTTTGATAAAACTTTATTACAATATAAAGTATCATAACATTGAATATAATGAAATATGCTACTCTTATATAATACTCTTCCACTTTGCCGTTAAAACTTATGCTTTAAATTTTGTAAACAAAATTTGACCTTGACATTAAATTATGTAAACTCTTTTTGGTCTGTGTTTTGATGCAGCTTCAGTAAAATACTTATGTGTTTGTGTACCTGGTTCCCAAACTGGTTGGAGGGGAAGGCGAGGATGCGTAAACCTCTCTCAGCGTACACGGCGTACATCTGCGCAAACTGAGAGTAGTTTACTTGGGTTTTGCCTCATTTAGAGGCAACGTTGGTGATGATAACAACGGCCCCCCTGAAAATACAAAAACACACATCATACATAGTGTTTTGGTGAGGTTGGACTGGAGAATTTAGAGAGGGGAAAAAAACAGCATAAATACATTTACCTGTACTTCTCCAGGGAAACCACATTGCCGTCAATATCTGTCGCTGAGAAGTTATAAATAGAAGTGGCCCTCTGCCAGTCCTCTGTCGGGGCAGACTGTCGGAGGAAAGAAAACTGATGAGTGATAGGAGCTTACCTCAAAAGTGCAAAATCAGGTGTCGTTTAAAGGAATGAATTTGGCACCACTGGTGCATGAGGTTTAGATAACAAGAAATACTATAGACCCCAGCCACTGATCTGAAAATATATTTGTACTAATGTTTTTAACCACAGGAATTTAATTTCTACTCCACATAATTCATTAAAACCCAAACAGACTTACAAAGAGCACATACAATTCCAAAATGTTATACCTTTCCTTAAAAAAGAAACATCCTTTCATCCAAATGTTCCTTACCATAGCCTGCACCAGGACAGAGAGAAAGACAGCGGACCCAATCAGAAGCATGACTGCCTCTCAGTGAGGTCCTCTAAGGGCAGACGCTGATCCAATCCCCAAACCAATCAACTACACGCTCAGTGCAATTCAACTACTGACAGGGAGCAGTCGCTCCGCTGTGCTCATATAAAGGGCAGCGGGTGGTTATTAACAGAAATTATTGGCTCCAATAGGTCACTCTTTTCTAAATCACGTCAGAAGTGCTCGTGTAGTCCACAGGTCAAAACATCACCGTGTGACCGTCGACTCCTTATAAAAGCAAGGAATTAGGCCACAGGGGGGCCAGGCTCCATGTAGCCGGGGCAAAGAGCAACAGTCTGAGGAAATGCATGAACCTTTTACGTAAGGGTCTTAATATCAGCATGACAAACAAAAGGCTACATCAGGGAATTAGCATAAAATGCAGGACAAGTAACCTCCTGAGTCTCACCCTGATTAATAGGCCAATACCTTCACTCTGACAAACAACATAATCCAGGAAAACAACAAGAGCTTGTGTTTGAAACTGGCTTAGGGTTAAAAAACAGTTCGTTCCATAACCCACTGCTAAATAGCAGTCAAACTGCCAGACTCTCAAAGAATCTGTGAAGTCGACCAGTTGATCTGAATTGTAACAGATTATTTGAACATATTTTGACAACTCATAGACAGTTCTACACTAATACATGGTTACAAATAGGACAATAATATAATACAATATTTAATGCTAAATATTTTTGTCAAGTGTAATACAACAAAAGTGTAAAGTTTATGCATTGTACAAGAGGAGGATGCGTGACATGGAAGTGCTCTGCCTCTGACTTGTTAAATGTTTCGCTGCTTGTCAAAATAAATTATAATGAGAAATCATCTATAATTTTAATAATTGTCTAAATAGCTTTATTTAAAATTATCTATCTAAAATACCTATAGGTACAAACTTATTTAAGCAAGGGACAGATAGGAGTCTCCTTAATGTTCAGGCAATAACTGGATATTAACACTGTACATAGAAGACAGATAAATACATAAAGTGCATTACTGACATGCTCACACATCACTCTGGCAGTTTCTGTTTGTCTTATCATGTTCCTCAGTCCTGGAGCTCTATCTCTGCTAGTCACAGAGACAAAGCTGATCAGCTGACTGCAGCTGGAGATGCTGTCTCACACAAATTTGACCTCAGCGAATAAAGTTCATGTGTCTCTTTGTAAACAATATTTTCTGACAGGACTTGGGTGAGGTCAGGATACAAGAGTACTAGAGTGGACGACGTGTAAAGAGTGTTTATAAAGGTACGTCCACGGACAAGACCAGCCATGATGAGGTGGTCTGGTGTGTTCCACAAGGTCTCATATGACACATGATCAATGTTAACATGCAGCATGTATGAATTATAATCAGCTGCCGTGAAATCTCCCTCACGCGCACACACACACACACACACACACACACACACACACAGACACAGAGAGAGAGAGATTTAAATAGTCGCTGCACGCGCACGTTACCGTTGTGGACAAGACAAAGTACAGTACCGTCGCGAGGACAGCTCCGCTGCTCGCCACGGCCCCGACAAGCAACAACACATGGACCAGCCGCATTTTACATCAGACCATCGATCCTGTGTGAAGAAAACACGCGGCCATGTTGCTGCTGCAGACTCCGCCCACCCGTCTGTTGTGAAACGAGGAGACGATGCGGCGTTCACTGTCACCTCGTAATGACTAGGCCCCGAGTCGGAAGTTGAAACTCAAATTAGAATGTGTGAAGCCGAAGAAACCACACCAGCCCCGACTGCGAAGATGGCTTCACTTTGCATCAATAAGTAGTGAAATCGGTGCTTATCAATGTGTAGCGCTACTTTCATTAAATTTACGAACAGGATACGCCATTAACTGTCTATTACTTTGTAAATATGGTGTTTGTATGAGTCAAAACTGATTATTTTTTCGTTTTTGAAACAGTTTTATGACCACGATTCATTTGATAACGTTATTATTATTCTTGTGCAACTTCAACGCGAAGAATTCGGGTTTCTTGTAACGTCAATCCAAGGGCCGAGATCCGAAGTGTACAGGAACGCAGCACAAGTACTGGGTGGGCGGAAACTACATCAAGTATTATTATCGCGTTTTTGTTATTAAATGTATTTTCTTTATTTGTATTGCAATCATAATTCTACTTGTCATACTTATTGCGGTTGATTTTATTTTTTATATTCAATTTTATAAGTTACATTCACACCGTTCCATTGTCAATTACGTCATCAAACTGCGTCGGTAACAGAAACGTGTGTCGCGCTGCCCGCCGGAGTGATAAACTAAACAAAATATTAATTCAGGTAAAATATAACACAAGACAAAGGATATGGATGACGAAGAGGAAACATACAGACTGTGGAAGATTCGTAAAACCATCATGCAGGTGCGTTAGGTTTTAATGTTTTCTTTTTGCCTGTTAGCTTAGCATAGCTCCTAAAGCAGTTCCGCTTTGTAACGATGGGCATCGGGGGGACTTTGTTGAATTTATCGTCATCTTTGCGTTGTTTGCTGCCTGATTACTGAAAAGCTGTTGGGTTTTAATGGGGTCTTTGGAGCATTCTATCCAGAGTGAATCAATCAATCGACCAAATTTACTTTGATCTGTGCTAGTCTTCCGCATAAACATTTCCACCCTCACTCTCTTTCATGGATTCACACACACTGTGTGTTCAGCTATGCCATGACAGAGGCTACCTGGTGACGCAGGAGGAGTTGGACCAGACGCTGGATGAGTTCAAGAGACAGTTCGGGGACAAACCCAGCGAGGGTCACCCCAGACGCGCAGACCTCACAGTGCTGGTGGCACACAACGACGACCCCACAGACCAGATGTTTGTTTTCTTTCCTGGTAGGTTCACACCGTATATAAGATACTAGATACTCAATGTTGCATTGTAGAAAAACTCCAAAATTAGCATAATGAAAGATGAGACGTGTATATTATCTGTCTAATCTTACATTGTGGATGTTTTCGATGTCACATTTTTCTTCACTTGTCAGAGGAGCCCAAAGTGGGAATCAAGACAATAAAGATGTACTGTCAGAAGATGCAGGAAGAGAACATCACACGGGCCATCATCGTTGTGCAGATGGGCATGACACCCTCAGCCAAACAGGTAAACAACCATTTTAAGTATTGTGACAAAACATTCTGATCATGAACTGAAGAATGTTTGGTGATTATGTTGTGACTGTGATATCATGAGTTCACTTTCTATGTTGCTGTTTTGATGCAAATATAACCGGAAATTTATTCTTTCAGTCTCTAGTCGACATGGCTCCCAAATACATATTGGAGCAGTTTCTACAACAGGAGCTGCTTATCAACATCACAGAGCATGAGGTAAACACGGCTACAGTTTCCTAGGAACGGTATATGCAAATGTGCTCATAGAACGTGGATCATATTTGTGCCTAATGTATTACTTTTTGTCCTTCAGCTTGTTCCGGAGCACATTGTTATGACAAAAGAGGAAGTGACTGAACTTCTGGCGAGATAGTATCCTTTAAAACTGCAGCTATGTAAAAGGCCACCGTATGACATGTCCTAATAATATTCATCTCAAGAGGTTATGCGTTTGTTGTCCCTCCTTAACATTTTTACTTCAGCAAATTAAAAGAGAGCCAGTTGCCGAGGATCCAGGCTGGAGACCCAGTTGCTCGCTACTTTGGCTTAAAAAGAGGACAGGTAAATCTAGATGACACTTTTTAAATGAACATGAAACATTTTTTTAAAAAGCCTCCACACTCAGTGTTGCATAATATTGTGTTAATATTTTCTTCTTCATTCAATAAACTGCTTTCGAAAAAAAAGATTATCACTGACTTCTGTCTAGTTCATGTCATTTTTACTGACACAGGCTAAAGCTATGAAAGAAAGAGATCGACTTAGGCAGATACCATTTGAATGTTTGCCAGTATGCAAACACACCGATTAGACAATGATGTGGGTTGTGTTTGATCCCAACCTAAAATTCATCTTCCTCCAACTCTTTAAGGTAGTAAAGATCATCCGACCGAGTGAAACAGCTGGAAGGTACATCACATACAGACTGGTGCAGTGACACACAGGTACGTGGAATAAATTATTACTGAGAATGAGTCATGGAATTCAGCTCGTAACATAAGCCCCATTCATACATCTGCACCAGATATCAAATAATGTAAACTAATTTCCACTGCCCTTTAAAAGCAAGCGTTCGTCTTGTTTGTAGTTGCTTGACAAAGACTGTATTATTTTGTAGGTGTTCTACTGGATCGACATTTCAGACCAGGGAAGGAAACTTAAGAAGTTCTACAAAATTATCCTTTTGCTGTTTGACCTGTTTTGTTCAAGTGAAATATTTCATGTAATACAATTTTGTAAAATAAAGGCTTTCAAATATGGAAATATTGTTACAATTCACTCGGCATCTCATGTTACATACAAATCACAAAACTTGAAGAAAGTCTTAGTTTCATAATTTGTCAGACTGATTGTTAATGCTTACCTTCTTTCTCGATTTAACAGCCATACATCAGCACCTGTAGACTGAAGCTTTGAGAACTGTGGTGTTCTCTGTAATGCCACTGATCAGAGTGAACCCCCGCTGCAGTAAACTGTTCTGTAATTCCAGGAAGTACATGTTTGAACTGTCCTCAGTGAAAGTAACTGGTCTATTTCTCTACTACAACTTTTAAAAATGTCCAAACAAGATCATACATGACCAAGGACTATTTAAAATAAAATGTTTATTAAAACAGACCCAACAGCCATATATGTAATACAGGCAACACAAGAAATTTATAAATTTATTTTTTAAATTTTGTGCTGAAAAGAAACCCGCAGCACTTCAGAGAATATACTTTAAAAGTTGCAATGCAAACATTCTTCCGTGACTCATCTCATTTCTCGTCAAGATTGCAAAAGCAACAAGGAAAACACTTAAAAAACACAAAAATACATTTTAAATTCCACTGAAGTAAAAACTCTTGAACTGACAGGAATAATTGCTTTACACAGCAGTAAGCACGCAGAGGATAAACCAGTAAATCTAAGTAACATTTGAATTTTGATGTTCACGATAAGAGAAGCCTCTATTGCAGGTTCCCTGGATCTTTATCAGATTTTGTCCTGTAATATTATGATGATATCAGACAAACTCTGGACTGCTGTCTCTGTTCCTCGTTAGGGGTAATTTCTTTCCACAAAGACGCACCAGCCCAATCCCTGACAAGTTTAACATAGGGGAGTATGGGTTGTTGTTGTTGTTGGACTGATTCACATTGAGATCGGCCAGGGATGCACTCAGGGTCTGCTCCTCCCCTGTGTCGTCCTCTGGGGGCCCACTCTCTGGCAGAGCAGGGGGTTCCCTTACCGTTGGGTTGTCTTGGTCTCCGTCCTCTTCCTGTTCCGGGTCGGTTTGAGTCACAGACTGGCTGGACAGGTCCAGGCTGTCCCTGTAGCTCAGCTGGTCGTCGTCCACGCTCACCTCGCTCTCCTGCTTTATCAGGCGGTGGGGGTGTGTGGCCCTCTGGCCGCTTTCATCCGGCTCAGAGTCAGAGTCGGGGAGCTGCTCACTGGAGCCCAATGACCCCAAAGAACTCTCTGAATGAATGGGGATACAGAAGCAATCAGGGTTTTTTGTTTTTGTTTTATACACTTTTTAGACACATTATTTTGTCATTATGTGAGGTCAATCTTTATGAACTGACCACAGCCTTCCTCCGTCTTATCAGAGTCTGGTTTACTCTGCTCCTCTGTGCCTCCATCCTCCTCCTCCTCATCACCAGGAACCCCCATCTCGTCATTTCCGATAGCAGCCTGATCAAAAAAAGAAAAGTAAATTAAGAAGACACTTATATCCTTGAGTTAAAGACAAGTCAAGAGAATTAATCAACATGTCAGAGGCATGCAGTCACATCTTTTTAAAGATAGCAGATTTAAAGTCACACAACTTCAGTCTCTTGACTCATTACCTGCTCGGTGGAGGCGGAGTGACAGGGTTCCTGGGAATGAGAGGCTTTGGACTGGAAGATGGATGAGTAGAAGACTATGAGGGCTTCTACAATGCGAGCCTGATGAGGGTAATCAACCAGAGACGACAGGGATATTGTGGCGCCAGTCGGACGGGGCCGCATGAGGGAGGGGCCAAACACGATCCCCAGGTTACTGGGACTCATCTTGTTTTCCGCCTCCAGCTCTGCGATCCTGGGAGAACGACGTTAGAGGAACGCTCATAAATACATTTCTATCCACTTCTTTTTTCACTCCAAGCGGTATAATAACAGACCTCCTGAGGTGACGAATGATGTATCTCAGCGTAGCGATGTTAGCCTTGGGCAGCTCCTTCAGAAGCTCCTTCAGCTTGTCCACCAGCACCAGGATGTCTGGATCAGTGTTGGGGCCCAGATCCACCAGCTCGGGCCCCCGACTCCCTGTTGGGTTAACACTGCTGGGCTCGGCCTCCTCTTTTTCAGGCGTCTCCCCCTCACTCTGCAGACTCTCTTTGGCCAAGCCCATCAGGCTGTTGTAGAGACGGAACAGCATGATGGGCTCTGGCAGCTGGAGGCAGAAGGTTTGAGCACACGTTTTACGTACTTTTGTCCATGCGGTTTGTAATCTAATTTTAATTGAAAACCAGAGTCTCCAGATGTGGCTCTGTGCACGCTCACGTGTGCGTACCTGTCGGAGGTAAAGCTTGAGAACGTTGCTGATGTCGTGTGGTGAGCACTGGGACAGCTCCACCAGCTCCTTGCCGTTCTCAAAGGCCTGACATAGTTTCTCAACGCGGGTCTTCACCCCGTTCACCCTGTAGATGCCCTGCAGGGAGGAAACAGTGGTTTGTACCAGACACACTTTGGCTGAGCTGCAGTCTCAGGCTCACTGTGGTGAACAGACAAATGCTTTTTTTCCCCCCACCCCCCACCTTCATCTTGAGCGCCCGTCTCTCGATCTCTGAGATGCACTTGGTGATGATGAAGGGGATGCTGTCACTGGCACAGCTGGCCACCTGAGCAAACTCCCTCCCGAACAGCTGCAGGCGACCCTGAAGCTTCTTGTGGCCACACTGGATGGCCAGAGTCTCCAGACAGCGCTTGTGACAAGCCAGGAAACACTGAGGACAGAGGAGACAAGCTCAAGTAGAAGGGCTCGCATCCCATCCCGGCAGGTTAAAAACATTGAAATAAAACATTCCTTCATCTCTCTATTAATCCAGATCTGCTCTTTTTCATGCCACAAATGCAGATGAAAACATACACTAATCGGACTGGTTAGGAACTCACCTCCTCGCACTCGGCCCCCTGGAAGTAAACGTAGCTGTCACACTCTCTGCACTTGGCGGGAGTCCGCAGCTTCCTCAGTCGATGGGTCAGGGCTGCTTTGGACAGGCCGATGTTACGGAAAGGTCCCGTGGACACGACCACATCAGGATCCATGCCGTTAATATCTGGAGGAAAAGGAAAAGGTCCCCCATCACATGGCTGACACTTTCTCTCGGTTTGGCAGAGTAGCTCAATTAAAACATCTCAACGTGACACAGCCTTACTTGGAGATTCGAATGAAGCTACGTTCCCGTCTTTCTCGTCCACGTCTTCATTGGACGACATCGTTCCAGTGGATGCCGTCCGAGCAATTTTACTGATGTCACCTGCAATCAACAAACATTACAACCAGTTCTCAGACATACTGAGATACAGAATGTGTGTGTATGTGTGTGTGTGTGTTACTTGGGCTCAGCTCTTGCTTACTTGTGCTGGCAGAAGGAGACTCGAGGCATGCCTCACCAACGCTGTCATCACTCACTGTCGAACCCCACGACTTGTGGCCTTGTCCTGGCAACAACAGACGTATGAAGAAGTCAGTGTCACAACTTGATTTATTCTGTTTATTCTGAAACCTAAAATTGGTATAAACATAATAACCATTGATTCCAAAGACGTCTTTTATCAAACCCTTATGTCCCATGAATGTGGTCGAGGCTCGATTGATGTTTCAGCATAAACTACACAACTATAAATTAAAAAAAAAACAAAAACTACCAAATATTTGGAATTTCAGCTCAGAACCTAAACAATTTCAAAGCATGAAAATGCACAGAAGTCCATGTATGAATGTCTAATGGCAAACAAACTTAAGAGTTATATTAATCTATATTAAGATGACATCATCTGAAATCATCTGGAGTCTACCGTTTACTCTTCACTTATTAGTCCCATAATAACAATCTCTGGAGCCGGGGCAGCTCAGTGGCGTCTGCAGCAGCAGGGATCACTCACTCTTGCGCTGAGCCTCTGCCTCTCTGTCCCCTGCTGCTGAGTCCACGCCGGCAGCGGGGCTGTCTGTGTTGAAGCTGTCGTTCCTTGGTCTGTGGCCGTGGCTGCACCGGTGTGGGATGACAAGGCCGTCAATTTATTCAAAGGTGTTTCAGCTGAAAGCTTGGGATGGCTGCGGTGCTTATGAACGCTCTCTTACTGTGACGAGGAGCTGGACGGGGAGTAGGCCTCGAACGTGTAGTGGACAGGCGGCTGCTCCGGCAGCTGCAGGTCTCGCACGTGGGCGGCGTACTGCTGCCCGGGGTCGTACAGCTTACTGCTCTCACACAGGGTCTGGTAGTGGACGGGCAGAGCCACCGTCTGCATGTGCATGAGCTGGTAGTAGGAGATGGTCGCCTGGAGGAGAAGCAGCGGAGAGGAATGAGTCTGGTGTGCACTGGCAGCCGGCGGGTTGTTACGACCGCACGCTTGCCGGGGATTATTCTCACCGAGCGCAGAGTCTGGTCGCTCTGTTTGATGACGTCCTGCAGCTGCCTCAGCACGGTGACCTTCGAGTGCTCCAGGTCCAGCTGCTGCGTGGTGGCGTCCGCGATGCACGTCCTGTAGGTGGCCTCCGCTTCGTCGGCCTGCACGGGGGAAACACACACCACTCCTCTGTTAACTTCTGTTAGCACATCATATTTATCATGAAGGTGTAGCAGGCAGACAGGCAGTAGATTAAGACCTTATTGCGAGCCTCCTCCTCTAATCGTTTCTTCTTCTCCAGAGACTTGGCCGTAGAGCCTCCGCCCTCCTCCTCGGCTCGGCAGGCTGCAGTTTTGGCCTTGTCGTACTCCTCGCAGCGAGCCATGTAGGCCTGCCGGGCCTTCCGCAGGTTGGCCTCGCACTCCATCTTCGCGCAGACACACAAGTCAGAGCTAAAAAGAAACAATCCATTGCTTCTCGTTCCCACATATAGAGAATTTGAGGTTGTACCAGTTTTCTCTTTGCCCGAATCCAGTGCTCCTTGATCTCCTTCCGCTTCTTCTCGTGCTCCTGTTTCCGCTGCAGCAGGGGCTGCAAGGACAAGCGAGGGTCGGCAGGTCAACACCAGCGTTGGCAGCAGTGACGACCAGTCGGAGCAGACAGAGCTTACCTGGATGAAGGTCTGGTTGTGCAGGGTGTTGTTGGCCTGCTGCAGCCCCACACTCTGCTCCTGGTCCTGCTCCAGAGCCAGGGAGTAGATGGAGAAGAGCGGCATGTGGGGCTGGAGGGAGCGGACACAACGCAGGGAGGAAGACAAAATATAAGAATGACTCAAAGTGACTCAGGCCGTTAGCATGCGGTATCACAGATGAACAATGAGAGAGAGAGAGAGAGAGAACGCGGCCTACGTGTGTTATGCTGTGTTTACAGGACTGGTATAATCTCTGGAGGCCTTTGGAGAGCTCCGTCTCTGGAAGAACACAGGGAAAAAAAAAAAAAAGGTCAGTGCACACTACAACACTTACTGAGATGTTTAATTATAATTATAAATATAATTATAAATGGTTTGATTATAAAATGCTACAACAACTGATTACGTTTGACAGATAATCTCGCCCTGACTTTATTTAGTTCAGCGTACCCAGGGAAAGCCTCTTCTCCACGTAGCTGATCAGGTCCTTCATGTACTTGGAAATGGTTTTGGCATAGAGCAGAGCCGACTCCACTCCTCCCTCACTGCGCTGGAGAATCACATCCACTTCCTCCGCGCGACCTACACATCCACATACACACACACAACAAACACAGGTTGCTGCACAAACAGATACTGGGACGACAAACTGTTTGACGTAAGGATGATGTGTGTGGGGACGTTTGCATATGGAAATCTGTCACTGAGGAGATCATCACTAACAACAGAAACCACAGGGTTGATTTCCATGAAACTAGGAAGGATGCTGAACGTGTCACAGAAGAACCCATTCTAACGCGGCTGATCCAGAATGTTTTTTAACATACCTTCCCAGGGAATAATTTATTCATTTAAAATGTTAAATAGATGGGCCTGGTGGGCCATGGTGGAGGTATGTGCTCTACCCAGTGACATTCTGGTTTACTTGGGTGATAACTGTTTGTTACAGTTGTGTTTTATTCCTGAAGGTATAAGGTATAAGAGGACAAATCCAACTGTGCAGCCGCATCACAGATGTCCTACCTACGTCCTGCAGGTCGCTCCTGAACTGGCCTCCGTCTGCTCCCTGGCCCGTGGCCGTGCACAAGTTCTCCATCGACTGCACAACACAGACAGCCGTTCATTACTGACACACCCACATTACAAGCTTGGATAAACATGCTGGGACCTAAACGTCCGCTGAAAACAGATGAGCTGCTTTGTGAGACGTGTTCACCCACCCTGCTCTTCTCGGTGGGCAGCAGGGAGAGCAGCGTGCTGCTGTCCACCTCTCCCATCAGCAGCTCCGACACACTGAGGAGACAAGAACACTTTCACATCCTCACAGACACCGTGCATGCACTGTGGACTTTTTTTTTTTTTTTAAATGAGCACCAATGTTGAGATGGTTTAAAAATAAAAAAGAAAAAAAAAAACCTAAATATTCGACACATCGATTTACTCTGACATGCGGAGACTTATTTTTCTACAGATGCCTCGTCCGCTCAAGTGAAACTGGGACACGTTTGCTTGTTGACTTACTTCGGTTACAAAAGAGGCTAAACAAACCAAGTGCGTTTTTCTGTTCATCGGCAGAAAAAGCAGAGGAGAAAATGAGGAAACAGACTCATCAGGCAGATTTCAATTGTCTGTCAACTCACTTCCTCCTATGACGGATATCTAAGCCCTGAAATGGCACCGATAAACATGTGATTCGCTGTTGGCACAATATTTACTTCAATTACTCACGAGGAGGACATTTCATTTTCAAGTCCAAGTTAACGTTGAACCATCAAGATATTATTTTTAAAGTGTACTTTAAAAACCTTTGAAACGTTTGTATTACAGATGCAGTTTCGATGAGTTCTGAGTTGCCAATTCTATCATTTATTTCAATATTGATTCCTCTTGAGTATCTAGAATCCTGCAAACATGTCGATGTTATTTCCTCGGTCTGAAGCAATCTGCTCCTTTAGCAGCCAGGTGGTGAACAACAGCTTCGACTTCTGGTTTTGTGTCACACAGCAAAAGGAAAACCACTTCCTGTTTTCTGCTGCGCCTCATGCAAATGTGTCACCATCTCTGCACTTCTCTCTCTCTCTAATTCCCAACAACAAAGAGAGAGACAGAGATACCTGTTCTGTCTGTGGAGGACAAACAGAGGGACGTCCCTGCTCCTCTTGTTCAAGCTTTGGTGCAAAGATCCCATCGATACCAGTAACAAGTGTGTGTTCTGGTATTGACCATCAGTAGATACCAGTAAATACAGGTGACAGTTGGAAATAGTATTAAAAGGTGTCCCAGGAACTTACTTGCTGCTAAAAGCGACGGCGATGGTTTCAATGGCCTTTTCAAAATCCTTCTTGTCAGCCTCGTTACAAGCCTCATAGTGGAAACCTGAAGAGTCGCCACCACGCGTCACTGTTAGAACTGCAGGACTCAACTTGGGTCGAGAGTTCATTTATTTAGGGGCATGTTGACGGCTTCCCTGCACCAACTGACCTTTGACCTTGGATATGAGCTTCCCGGCAGCAGTGAGGATCTCTACCGTGTTCAGCAGAGGGTAGGTGTTTATAACCTGACGCAGCACCCGCAGGACCTCACCCAGACACTCGTGGGCCATGGGCCGCTGGCTCTCCTTACCTGGAGGGAGGGAGGAGACGTAAAGGACGAAACGAGCACAAAGGGACTGATCTTGAAGCCTGATAACACCCAGGTGGTTCAGTGGTTGTTTGAGGAACTGCTCCTTTGTAGAACCAAATGTTCTCACTGTCTTACAAAGAGACAGGAGAAAAAAAAACATCCAGACAGCCATGGCTGTGGTCCAAGAAGTAGTCCAGACACTTTGGTACGAATTAAACAAACTTGATAGATAGAGTACTGATTGGGAAACTTGTGATATGCTGAGGATTTGGTTCCATTTCCCTGGAGAGGATCACTGCACAGCTCTGAGAGCAGCATTCATCTTCTCTCTCCTCAAGAAAGCTAATAAACAGATTTGAAAATGTTCCTTCGACTCCAGCAGGTCAGGGTTTCTGCTGTACATAGAGATGAAGAGTGTCAGACAGGCTGGGTCACCTCTCAGTTCCAGCCTGCATCACACACACACATGTCATTTAGACCTGTGCACATCCTCCTTCTGATGGAGGCGAACCGCTCACAGAGGAGGACAGAGGGCAGCCGGTCGCTCCGTCCTCCCACATGAGAATGAGTCAGGATGTCTGAGCAGAGGCAGCAGACAGAACACGGTGACCTGAGCGTAGCGGCTCTGTCTACAGGGACCAACTCTGTTTATCTGCCTTCTCACCTGTAGGGGGGGGGGCTCTTCTGAATGAAACCAGTTTGAGGTTGCAGAAACAAAGTGGGAGCTGATTGTGCTGCTGACTGAGAGTGGGGGGGGGGGAGGGGGGGGGGGGGGGGGGGGGGACTGGGTCCCAGTGATGCAGCCAGTCTATCAGAGGAGGAAGTGTGGACGGGGCCGTTGTCACAGACCATCCATCACGGCTTCCTGTTTAGAGAGCTCACGCTGGGCGGAGAACGTGACAGAACAGTGAAGGACACAAAACCCCGGCTCTGCCTCCCTCATGACTCAAAGCATCTCAGTCAAAGTTTCAGTCTGAGCAACGGGCGGCCTCCAGCCTGAAGAAGAAGTGGCGCGGACTCCTTGAGGAAAGAAAAGCGTTGTGCTTTGTTGCAGCCGTGCTGCTCTGCTGTGGAGGGGAAGAGGAGCGTGGCTGCACGGCTGCAGTAAACAAGAAGCTGGCTTCCTGCTGGAGACAAGAGCGGTCGACCGAGGGTGCAGCGGAAACGCAACCCTTCATCTGGAGAGAGGAAACGCAGTCACTTGTTCGGCCTGGTTGTGCAGCCTCCATCTCCTGCACATCACACTTCTCCATCTTCTCACAGTGGGCTGCAGCGTGGAAGGCCAAACAGGGAGGAGACAGCGTTGTTCTGCCTTCCAACTAAATTCAGCAAAAGACTAAAAACGGACGAACTGCGTCCACACACACACACTGAGGAGGGGGTGTTGTCTCCCCGGTGGTCCTATTCAGTAACATGGAGGAGGCAGGTTTTGTGACCTACCCTGGAGCTACTGAGACACTTTTGGAAGCTGCTGCATTGTTTTTGTGTGTGTGTGTGTGTGTGTGTGTCTGGCCGGAGTTCGGCCTCTTACCTTCAGCCAGCACCACATCCTTCAGTTTCTCCACAGCCTCAGCAAAGCGAGCCACGTCCCTCAGCAGGGCCGGGATGTCCTCAACTTCAATGGCCGCGCTCTCTGGACTCTCAGGAGTAGTTGGGGTCAAAGCCCCTTTCCCATGTCCCTTAGTGAACACCCAGGACTGCAGTGGGAACCCTGAGGAGACATGCAACACATCGCTCAGTGAACACGTTCATTCAAAGATAGTCATCCAAAATATTAAAATAAATAAAAAAGATACGGTAATCAGCTAAGCTACAGGTGGCTACATCTTAAAACATGTAGGTATTTTGGAGGATTAAACAAACTTGTTAGAATTGAGATTTAGAAGAGCCCGGCTAAAGGTTTCCTCTTGTTTCCAGTCTCTATGCTAAGCTAAGCTAGCACATGGCTGGTTCATATTCAACAGACAGGCATCACGCTCCATGCTCTCATCCAAGTCTGAAAATGAAATAGCTAAGATTTCATGTTGATAAAATAAATCAAACTAAATCAACTTGTTTGAAGATGTTCTGACATTGGGATTGAGAGATTATGGGACAAAATTATTTACAGAAAAAAACAATAATCAAAAATAGGAAAAAAAAAGTTAGTGTTTCTAATCCATGGTCACACCTGGTTGAATTGCACTGAATTGAATTACAAGGTAACAAAGCTAAATTACTGACAACTAGAAATCATGTGTAATGTTGTGCGTTTCTTTACATTAAAGATAGTGTGATAGAGCTTTTCAACATTTTCTCTGGGGACAATTCATGGATCTGGATCATTTCTTTTAATCAAGACCAGTGAGCGAGCTGAGATCTATGAGTGTTGACCACTTGGTTAAATTTAAGACTGTTGGGCCTCGGTGGAGGTTTTGCGCTCTCGTCGCCGATGTGTTGGAACCAGACCTGCGGCGCTGGCGTGCCGGCTCAGCGCGGTGGGCCTCTTCAGGGTGGACACCGGAGACGGGCAGCCCACGCCTTGCATCGCCGTCAGCTTACTCTGCTGAGGGCTCGGGGTCGCCGGCAACGACACGGAGGGGTCCAGGAGGCCGGCAGACAGCGGAGAGAGGGCTGAAGAGCAGGAAGTGGTCGAGGGGAAAGAAAAGAGGCCGACGTCGCCTGCATCTTTCCGGGTCTGCTCCTGGAGGATGGACAGCTGGGAGGAGGACAGGGTGAGCGAGACGGGTCAACACTCTTTTCACAGAAACATGACTCCTCAGCAGCCTTAAAACACACAAGCGGCGCTGTTGTTTGTGAACACACACGCGGGTGCACACACACACACACACACACACACACACACACTTTCATAAGATCCTGTGATGCGTTGTGCAACACTTCCTGGCTCCAAGCTGTGGTCGGGTGTGGCAAACTGAGCGGAGCGCAGACTAACTGAAGGCCCTTTACCGCTTGGAATACGGTGGATAAAACCTCAACATCTGTGAACCAACTGAGATGAGAACGTCCACCCCGAGCACAGCTCGTATTGGCCAGCTGCTGTGGACGACGGCGACGACATCCCCTCGCACACGTACCTGCTTGAGCCACGCGCTGTGCTTGTTGGGCAGAATATCCAGCCCGTCCTCGCCTTTCTGGCCTTTCTTAACCCTCTGACCCGTAGAATAAGGGTTGAGGCTACTCTTGCCAACACGCTTCAGCATGATCCTTCCACCTCGACTGCTCTGTCACCCGGGGTGGCTCCACAGAGTGACCAAAAAAAAAAAACCCCCACACAAGGTCCACTTCCTATATGCAGTTGCACAAACACTCACAGTGATGTGGAGGCTTGAGTCGGGTTCTGCAGCATAGTGACGTGGAGCTGAGATCACACCAGACACATGGAGCCAGACTTTACCCCAGAGCATTGAAATGAGGTGGGACCTGGCACAAACACACCATCACCCCTGGTCTGCAGCCCTGTCTGTAGCTGAGGGTCATCTGTCACACTCTCTCTCACGCACGGTCCTCATCAGTGTGATGCTGCTGTGTGTGTGTACTCACGCACGGCGCGCCGACCTGGGGTCCGGGGCTTGCCGCTCGGGACTTCTTGGAGATGGACGGCGTCTTGATGAGCTCCCGCTTCTTCCTGGCGAACATCTTCAGGGTGCCCTTCCCGTCCATGCCCACCTCCCGCAGCTTCACGCACAGACCACCCACCCACCCCCCGACTCGCCACTTAGGAGCGGTGCTGCCGGCGGCGCTCAGCGGGACCTCGGAGCCATCCAGGCCGACCTTCAGCCACGGGGGGAAGTGTCTGTCCGTCTTCCTCCTCCTGCCGCTGTCGCACATCGAGCCGCGCAGGCTCACTGACACAGAGACAGACAGACAGACACACGGAGAGACAGACAGCTGCTCTCACCGCAAACTGTCTCCCGCCGGCATCCGCTGTGCGCGCGCCTGCTCGTCAGAGAGGAGGAGGTGACTTTTACGCAAAGTTTGATTCCCCGGAAACTGAGGGTGTCACGCACGCACACACACGTCCACCCCACGCGAGGTTCCACTCAAACGCTTGCGCACGCGCACATCCACACACACTAATTAGTGCATCTTGACACACGTGCTTCCCCCATGTGACCATGGAGACCTTCCTCCATGTGCGCGCGCTGCACCTGCACGTTTGTGCAGAGCCTGTGTGTGTGTGTGTGTGTGTTTACAGGTCTGTGGGAAAAAAACCTGTTTGCAATTGAAATCGGCTGAATACGTCATGTTTAGATCTGATTGTACCCGGATACTACAGCACAGAAGTATTTAAAAGTGCAAGAAGCTGTGTTTAAAAAAACATTTTTAATCAAGCTGTGTAAATGGATGGATATAAAATAATGATGGTAGTAATTATGATAGAGAAGAGGTTGATTCAACCCACATACACTTTTAAACTCCATATTTATACAACAATGAACCTATTTGTTGACCTCCACAGAGGGTGATGGTTTATTTATGTGTCTGCAAGATCATGGAAAGATGCAGATGAACCAGCAATACCAGGACTACTTTACCTTACCTTATATTTTATGAGAAATTTTAAAAAAGCAATAGCTCAATATAAAAATAAGACCAGTTCCATTATTTCTTTCCTAGTAACATTCTATTTCGACTGACATTAAAATGATTCGATTGAATCCTGTCTGAACCTCAGAGACAACAATGAAATCTAATCCAGTGACATGAAGTCGGCCTCCTACATCAGTTTCACATGGGTTTACTCAAGAACATGTCGACTAACTACAACATGGAATGTGCAGAAAAGATCACTTTCTAAAAGAGTATGAAACATTTTATTGTGCTTTTTATGTGTATATATAGATGTACAAATGGCCATATAATTGCCCACTTTATTGATTTCGGAGGCTCTACTCACAGATCAGTTCTTTCACATTTACAGTGTCACCACGTTCTTTGTCACGCTCCAGTTTAACCCACACCAGTTGCATCCAGACCTCATTGGATTATCAGTGATCAGGGTTAAATGTGGTTACTGATAAACATCAGAGGTGTTTATACATTTTAGTCTTTCTGTGATGAATGAACAAAAAAAATGCTTTTGAAATGAGGAAAACACTTTAATGTAGAAAAAGATAAAGAGTCATTCAAATATGCCGTGCTTTATTTCCATTAAAAAAAGACTTTAGTTTACTTGTTAGTTTCCAGTACAACTAGAATTTGCCGATATGATACATCGAGTAGCAATAAAAAAGCTGATTTGTTTCACATATGGTTATTAAAATACATCAGGCACTTTGATCTGAGAACATTTTTTCAATTTTAAAGTGAGACGTTGCGGTGATCTTGAACAAAGCAGTCCATTTGAATAAGTCCAACGTCTTCAGACAAACCTTAAGTTTGCATTCATCCTGTGCTGCCGTGGAGCACCTTCAATTGTCTGAGTGGTGGTGTATAAATAAACATGCTTTGTCTTTGTCACAGAATAAAAACGATCCAGGAAGATCCAAGAAATCGATGTGAAATTGTTTCCATGTCCTGTCACTGGATCACGCTCAGTGAGTTCAGAGTTCTGTTGCCGGGCCCCACTCAATGTCGTCCTTTTCGTCGTCTTCGTCCTCAGAGCTGTCGCTGCCTCGGATCTGTGTGCGTCTGAACTGGACTGCTTGGTGATGATGGGCCAGCCTGATGAGGAGACAGATACAGTAAATATCACAGAGCCTCAGTGCAGTGTCCTCCATATGTGCATTAAAAAAAAACAACGCGAAAGCACACTTACACAATGTACTGGGGGCCTTTCTTCTCCTCCGCTTGTGCCTGTGGCTCTGCAGAATGAGCCTGGAGGGAAGACAAGGGATTTTAGACAAGGACTCCTCATATCTTTCAACAATCAATTTCATAGTTGGTTATTTTTTCTAAACTAGACATGAGCTCTAGATTCAATGGGGCTACACATTAAACAGGATCCTTTAATTCAAAGCCACTTTACATTTGCCTCCTGTAGTTTCTGTTCGATGACAGACAGGTTTGGGCGATCGGGGCTCTCGGGCTCAGCGTACGCGGGCTCCTTCACAGAGCGCCTGATGGTGGGGTCCGGGGCGATAAAATCTGGAGGGCCCTCCGACGGCGTTGTGGGTTCAAAGTCTGAGTCTGTAAAGCTGCGATGGGCGGGGTCTTCCTCCTCAGCGGCGCTGTGAGTCGGGCTGTAATCGTCCCGGCGGACCGATCTCGGCTCAGGGACGTGCAGCAGAGGTGGGATCTCTCTGAGCGAGTACGTGTCAGGCTCGGGGTCCAACACGGGGCTGCGGTGCCCGAACGCCGGCTCGGACGATCGGGCTAAAGCGGAGCCGGCTACCCGCGCTCCTCCAGACCTGGCGGCCTCTTGTCCGGGATAGGCCTCCTCGAGGTCCTCGTTGTCGGTGTAGGCCTCTCCATCAGTGTAGGGCTCTCCGTCAGTGTCTTCCAGGTCACTGGCAGCACTCAGGTAGTCGGACTGGGTTTGGTCCAGAGCGTCCAGGTCCTGCTCTCCACCGCTCTCCAACTGGACAGACAGATGTGTTACTTTGCGACTGGACAAGAGATGCTGTGCAAAACACGTATTTAGAAAGTGTGGAAATGAAATCTGGTTGGAGGTATCGATGCACATTATCAGGGGGTTTCTCACAGCATGTTTTATAATCAACCTGTTTTTCAGCACATTAAGGAGCAGTCAATGATTTTCCTTTCAACAGGTTTGAGTTCTTGCTGATCCCAACAGTCAAAAGGTATTTTCTGTTCTTCCAAGATCTGATGTGTGATTGCAGATTAACCTTGTGCCAGTGTATGTGTGTGTGTGTGTGTGTCATCATGGGCTGCAAGTCGTACCGTGACTTCTGACACCCAGACTGGTTTGGACTGCTGGTGGCGGATCTTGTCCTTCAGGCTGTCATACCAGCTGTTTGAGTTGGGCTGCAGGTCAACACGTGCTGGAGGGGAAACGCACGCATGGTAAATATTGTCCAACTACACCTGAAACTGTCAGGACTCACTGGATAAATAAAGAACCTGCATAGCAACAAGCCTAATGAGTCCTCAGCTACAACTGGATTCTTACATGAGAACAGGTGGCTGCAGTGTTTCCTCATCTTCAGCGCCTGTGTGTAAAGGCGTCTGGAGCTCTTGTTGGAGTCCGGGCTGTACCTCTGCCTCATGGCCTTGACATCCTTACGGCTGTGGGGGTCCAGGAACAGCACCATGGGGTGGTACTGGATGTAGTTGAGTCTCTCCACTGCAGTAGGAGTAATGTCCAGCAGAGGGTGCTTGTCCTGGGGATGGAACAACGAGGGGGTGGGGGGGGAGTGTGAGGGGAAGAGAGAACGAAGAAAAGAGGATTTTGTTTTGTTTTGTCGACTCACCTTCTCTGCTATTCTCCTGACAGCGTCCAGTTTAATGACAGTGGAGCCGCCGTCACCTCCTCCTCCGCTGCGAGGGACCATTTCTGCCACAAAGAGCGAGTGATGAGGACACAGAAGACATTTCCCGAATGTTGTTGTTCTGAGTGTGAGAATCAGGCCAGAAAGTGACAAGTAGAACAAACCAACCTGCCACTTCGTATTCATCAGGCATCTCAGCGGCCAGCTTCCCCATGGCGATGTCGTTAAGAGGACCCAGAATGACAATGGGCCGTTTGAAATTAGCTGCAGACGTAAACAATCCAGGATTATTAAAACTTGTCCGACCAGTCAGCGAGTTAGGACACGATTCTACACGACATGATCTGTAACAACCTTCTCTGAGCAGCACTCTCTCGTAAGGTGGGAATTTGCCCTGAATGGTGAGCTGCAGCAGGTCGTCTCGACTCCGACGCAGGTTCTTCTCGTTCTTTTTGTTCCCCCGGAGACCCCGTAGTTTCCAGAACTCAGCTCTGGGTCCTGTCACCTGCCTCTCTCCGGTCACCCGCTGTGACTGCTCGATGCTGGCCAGCGTCTCAGCCCTGCAGGAGATTAGTGAGGAAAATAAAAACTAAGCAAGTGGCCTGTGGCTGAACAGGAAATCTCTCTCCATCTTTTCATGTCTTCCTGACCTGGCCTGGTTGGGGATGGTGCCCTTGTCCATCTCGTGCAGGTTGTTCCCCATGCGGACGGCCAACCAGTTGCCCAGTTTGCCGCGGTGCATGGTGTCCACCACCCTGAACACCTCCCCTCTGGTGAAGCTCAGGCCGATGGGGCCCTCGGCCTCGTGGTCGAAGTGCGTGCGGATGTAGAAGTTGTCGGCCAGGTTGGATTTGATGATCTTCTTATAAACTGAAGAGGGAACACAATTAGGATTCAAGCCTCTCTCACTGGACAGGATGTTGGGGTCCTTGGGGTCAGTTTTTTTTTTTTTTTGCTGCTCCACTTACTGTCCATCTTGTTCTGAGTGCAAATCGCCACTTGTTCTCCTTTCTTGATGTTGAGCAGGAAGTTTGCTGCCTCTTCACGTGTGAAATGGCCGAAATCAACATTGTTTACCTGAAGAAACAAAATGAGGCAACAAGATTTCAGATTAGTCAGACTGACCTCAGACTTCCATCGCCTCTCATAGAGAAGCAGAATGTGGTACAGAACCAGGAGCCCACCTGCATGATCTGGTCGCCCTCTTTCATTCCCTGGTTGTACGCGGAGCTGTTGGGCTGAACTCCGCCTACAAAGATGCCGACGTCGTTGCCGCCCACCAGCCTCAGGCCCACGCTGCCGTCCTTCACGAATGACACTGTGTGCACGTCTGAGCTGTACCTGAGGGAGTCAGACAGGGAGCAAGCAGAAGGATTAAGATGGTGGTTTAACTTCTTTACGGGTGAATGAACATGAAGACAAACACTCACCCTGGATTAGCTGATGGGTAAGAATCCGGGGGTAAAGAGTAGATGGGCTCTTCATCAGGCTTGGCTGGAAAAGATACGAAATGACTTAATCAACTGTAAATTATAAATGCCATGATCAGTTTGATAAGTATTTATTTAACATTAAAATTAGAACAGAAGTAAAGTTTACCTCTAAAATTGAAAAAGCTTTTGGGACACGACAAGCAAAGAAGCAGCTAAACATTTCTTTACTTGACTTGACTTTTCATTTCATGCTAATCAAGACTCTCATCTACCATCCTTACTGAAACTGTTCAACTGCTCTCCAACTCAGAGCCTAGTGTTCCCCTGACAGACAGAGCTGGGGCTTACAGTAAGTTGGGGGGTTGCTCTTCACTGAAATCCCAGACCGGACGGTTCCTGTTCCATTAGCAGCAGCAGGACCACTGAGGAGGAGGAGGAGACATCATTTGGGACCTTTGTGATTACAACAAGGGAACTGTCCCAGTGGAGGAGGAAACGTTCTTATCTCCACTGATCACCCGATGTGTTTGTGTTTGACAGTGTGCACTTTCACTGTGTACCTGCGGTGGCTCACGTCCCGCTCTGAACTCCCTGACCTCCTGAGATGTGACAGCTGGTCTGACTCTGAGGAATCTGTGGAGTGAGGTGCAGAGAGAGACGACACGAGAATAAGGCTTATTTTGGTCTTTTCACTCTCAGACTCCAGACAATAAAGAGGAAGAGGGGACAGGGACCGGACTGTGCCACAGAGGAGGGTGAACTGACCGTCAGGAGGGGGTCTGGTGGGTGAAGATGGGGCACGGCGCGGAGGCTCCTGCTTCACAGCAACTGACGTGGACTTCATCTCAGGAAGGACTCTGAGAGGGAAACGGGAAATAGAAAGACACCATGTCCATCTTTTAGCCTTTGCCTTTTTTGTACATATTTCCTTGTGATATTAAAGGTAGTCATACGTATGTCTCATTTTTCTTTTCCTGTATCTGCAGCTTTCCTGTCACGTGAGGATGTGACTTCTAGCACACGTTTTTTTGTGTGAATGTAATACTGCAATAAAGACTTGCAAATAAGAATGTTTATTTTGTTCTTATAAAATGTTTAGTTGGTGATAACAGTTCCAGGATCAATAGAGGAAGTTTCTGTATGAGGGAGAATATAAATTGGCCGTATGTGTAAATACTCAAAGACACCTGGGTCACTGTCAGCACTGCTGCTGGGTTAAATGAAGGATCAGAGATTTACTTTCTGGTTCGTCCCTCAGGCCATGTTTATAGCGTTGGTTATGAAATAGCGTTTGGTTTACTCAGCTGTGGTGAAATGCTGGTGACCTGTGAGGGAGAGCTGCGGCGTTGTGGACAGTCAACATTTGATTCATGACATTCAAGTATCAAGTGTCTCTCACCTGTATCTGTTGTTGACTTTGTTGGAGTGTTCGCTGTCTGTCGACTCCCGGCGAGGGGGAGATGCGTAACTGGCCTCAGACTCGGTCTCTGATGCAGCTGTGAGCATCAGCACAGGAAGGATATTGTAATGAAAAGTCATTTTAATACATTTGTACTTCAGTATATTGTTCAAGATGAATTTAGATCAGTACATTAATTTGTAGATAACTGGGTTGGGAGTTTTTGATTTGTCTTTAAAAAAAATCAAACCAAAGCACAAACTCTCCACGACTATTTACAGTGGTTTCCGTGAGCACACAAAGACACATGAGCTGAAACGTGCACACACCTCTCAGAGTCGGATTGCTGACGACAGCGTCGGCAGGGCTCCATCGCGGCGGCTCCACCTGGGGCTGCAGGGACACGTTTGGCAGCACTCTGCAAGAGAAGAGAGGGAGGTGGGAGTGAGGGAGGAGGAAGACAACAAATCTCAGTCACGTCTTGAGAGGGGGGGGTCTTGTGGCTAATATGATGATTATTGCTGTTGAATGTTGAATATTCACCTTCATGTCTCTGAGGGAGGCTGTCTCTGTGATGGTTAACAGTCACTGATCGAACCTGACCTTTCAGAAGCATTAGTTGTCTTATTTAATTTATTTTTGGGGACACTATCAATTATTTAACACGCTGACTTAAAACATCCAGATTTCCATAGCTACGTGATTGGAGTTGTTATTGATAAGTTTCCTTGGTTTAATCAACACTTAGCCACATACAGGAGAGGGAGATGTTCAGTGAAAGTCACTTTTATTTCATGATTAAAACAAAATGTCAAACACAAACACTTGGTACAGTCCAAACCACAAATCCAATCAAATCAAAGGCTACAAAATGAGTCTTCAAGGCAAAAACAAAAAAAAGAGTAAATCAATAGAAATCACCAGACAGAAATAAAAGGGGTAATTTAAGGTCTAATGAGGCAAAAAATAAAAAATCATGATTAGCTGCTATTCATAATGACAGATGTGTTCACAGTCTGCTCAGTTCCCAGTCCGTGAGATCTTGGGGTCAGGAGGGGGGGTTTTGGGGGGTTGGGGGTGGGAGGGACCTTCATCTGTACCTGTATCTGCTGAGGGAGTCTTGACTGTAAGTGGTGCTCTGCCTCTGAGGAGGCGCCATGCTGCCCTCGGACTCGGACTCGGAGTCTGAGGAGAGAGAGAGAGAACAGAAGGGATCAGACACAGTAATACTGCAGTCAGGTCTGCACAGTGCTGCAGCAGGGAAATATTCAAGCGCCTCTGCGCTGCCTGTTAAACATGAAAAAGAAATATAGTTGAGTTGACTTATCACATCAACATATGGTTGGAAAGCGCTTCACAGATCACCCTCCGTGGTTTGCTCTGACTTTTTGTGACAGTTGACTTTTACTCAGCAAACACTGAAGGTCAGGCAAATATTGTTGGAGAGGAGACAGAGAAAGTCCGGGACTCTTCTTCCATCAAGAGGAAGTGGAAGTGTTTGCTGACCTGGGGGTGGGCCTCTCACGGGAGAGTTAACCCGCCTCGGTGGCTCCTGGCGAACAGGGATGGGAGAGCCTCTGAGGCCATATTGGGGCAGGTCAGGGAGAACTCTGCAGGGATGAAAGAAGAAAAACTGAAGAAATCCACAGGAACAAAACTATTAAGATTCTATTTTCAAATGATGCAGTGATTGAGTCATCTCAAGTTTGACTTTGTATGCGGATGCTTGACAAATATAATGAGAGAAACCTTTCCCTCTTCACTTTGTGAAAGTTCTTCAATTCTTAAAGATCTTAAATTTAAGCCCAGAGTTGAACAAAGCCTCATCCTTACTTGTATCTGTCTGAGTGTGAGCTCTCTCGGGTGGGAGGCGGGGAAGCGCTGCGGTCGGAGTCTGACTCCGACACAGGCTTGCGGGGCCGTGAGGCAGAGGAGGTGGGCCGGGAGGTGCTCCAGTTGTGCATTACAGGAGAATTCCGGGGGTTGGGTAGGGTGGACATACCAGACAGAGTTCTGCAGAAAGGGAAAAATAAATAATATATCCCAAAGAAGAGAGAGTTTGACAAGCATTTCATGACCATGACTGTACAACTGTATTCACTGACTTGTACTTGCTGGAATGATCCCTCATGTCCACACTATCCCGGTCTTTCCTGACACGAGGAGGAGAAGGACTGTGATCCGACTCTGACTCGGACGGAGCTGAAGAAACAATGACTGACATTAGATCTTTGTGTCATGATTTAAAGCTTAATGCGACTTCCAGCAGATACAGAAACCAGCTTGACTCATTATTCAACTAATAAATAATAATGCTCATGTCGCTCATTTCTGATGTTGTTAAACCAAGGAGGAGGAATGCGCATTGTTTTGTTGTTGTGTGTAAGTGGGTGACTGTGCAGGACTGACCTCTGCGAGAGGAGTAGGATGTGACTGGAGGCCGAGTCAAGGTGGAGCGCATCGGTGATGAATCCCGAGACTTGGCTGGAGGAGGGTCAGCTCTCGTCCTGGATGAAAGACAGAGATACAGATGATCTACATTATAAATCGCAATGACACTACTTTGAATGCAGCCTGAAATATTACATAGATGTCACGTTACTTCACCCCCTGTTTGCCTGGATTACACAAATATCAGATCATTGTTCAGTGGGACAGATGATGCAGGCTGGGTATATTAAGAATAAGCTATGAAACACAAAGAATAACCAATTAAAGATGAGACAGCATTTGTGTTGTGTCTACCTGCGTGTCCGTTTCTCTCTGGTGGGTGGACGGGATGTTCTGTGAGCAGGAAGATCTTGGTCGATGTCTGAAATGTCTGATGGGAAACAGTAAAGAACGATGACAACGACTCATCCAAATCCTTCTTTGTCTCTTTCACATTAAAGAATAACTCAGCGTTCATTTCACTTTCTTTGCAGGTTCCTACACCACTTCACTTTCACCTACTTCCTGCCTCACCCTCTAGTTCAGAGCTGCTGTTGTGGCGGCGGCCGTCTTCACTGTTGGGGGCGCTGTCCTCCACCTCAGGGATGCTGACCAGGAACTTGCGCTCATCCCTGAGCACCGTCATGGTCAGTTTGCCCCTGCTCTTCTCCACCAGGTGCTTGGTCTCCAGCAGGGACAGATTTTCCGTCGTCATACCATTGATCTGCTCAGAGGAAACAAATCGAAAAACGAGGGTCACATTATTTCACACACAACTAATGGTTTGTAAACTGTGCATTTACTATGGTTTCAGATTGACCAGCCATTCATTACCTTGAGAATGAGGTCTCCCTCCTGCAGTGTGCCTTCCTTCGCCGCAAGGCCAGTTTCTGTCATGTGCTTGATGAAGATCTGACTCCCCAGCTTCAATCCATACTCTGCAGGAAAAAGAAAGACGCCCAGAATCCAGGCCGACATCAGCATCAAAAGTTAAGAGGTACATTATCTTGAACTTGTCATGTTTCTTTCCTAGGCATCTTACCATCTGTGACTTTCTTTTTAACCAGAGTGGTCCTGAGGGGCTTGTCCGGAGCATCCTGTTGCGGGAGCCTCTTGTAGCCTGACGAAACTAAAGGCAGCGTCCCGTACCCGTTGCGATCTGGTGAGGCGCTGCGGGCCCGGTAGCGATTGCTGGTTCGGTTGTCGCTGCCGTCGGAGTAGCGGCGTGTTCGCCTCGGAGGGTCCGCGTCCAGCAGGTTAGAGTGGGAGGCGGCGCGAGACGGCCTGGTAGTGGCTGGGATCTGGATCTTGCGAGGGCGCTTCACTGTCTGGAGGGTGGAAAATTGACAGAGACAAAGATTTTGAGAAAACTGACCAGTGACAACAAGTAACAATTAATGAAAGCGTTGTGTTTGGTGCTGGTGCCTTGACTCTGTACTTACTACATTTGCAACCTTGCCACATGTTTTCAGGATCTGAATGGTGAAGGTAGAGTAGACGTTCTCCATGGACGTGCCATTCACCATGACAATGTGGTCTTTGTTGCTGCAAGACACGAGGAAACAGACACACATGAATCTGGTTCTGCTGACGGCTTCACATACCTCCCAGGTGTATGTGCAGCCAGGCGGAGGATCATGTGTTTTTGTGTAAACAGTTTCGAATGGAATTGAATTGAACGTTTTTATTCCTCCCCCATGGGGGAAACACACATTTACAGAAGCTCCGTAAAAACAAGTAAGGATAAAGAAATAAAATAAAATAAGATAAAAATAAAATAATAAAAAATAAAAAATTCTCTTAAACACCTACTATTTACAGTTAAATTTACAGTTAAATATGGGAACTGGGTGTGCAAAACAAAACCAGAATGTGCAGCAAAAAAGCAGAATGTGCAAATGTTAAAACCCTGAGCAGAGAAAGATTATACTGTTGTAAGAAAGATTATACTGTTGTACACTGTTTCGAAAATATTCATGATAGGATTGATTGGCCGTCAACTTACAATAGTCGTCCCATGGCCGGACCGTTTGGCAGCACGTCTGACACCACCACAGCTGTGTCCCCATCTGGGTGAGGCTTCTCTTTTCCTCCCGACAAGGCAAATCCAAATCCCAGTTTGGGATCCTGTCGTCACAAGATGAACACAATTGAAACATAAAGGAAAATGAGACATAAGAGTGTAACATGAGAGAGGGAAGAGAGGACTCAGGAAAGTGGAAAGGGCAGAGAGTGAGAGAGCGTGTGTGGGAGATACAGCAGAGAGATAAAGGGAGAAGGAGCACATTCCAGCAGTGCTCGGCATGAAGAGCTGGTGCTGTGGGGTGCAGCAGGGCGTGCCGGGCCCAATACCTGCTGTGAAACTGAGAGGTCTGAAGCACTGTCCTGCTAAAACCCCAATTCTACACAATACCCTCGTAAACAATAGCGAAACTGCCTCTGTGCCATACATTCCAGGCTCGACTCTCACTTCTGCTTCTGAGCACAGATTGAACAAGACCCTAAAGATACGAAACCTTCATCTCCAAACACACAAATCCCTCGTATGTGTAAATCTACTGAAATACAGTTCTGAGTTTAAAAGGTGCGATATGGGATTTTTCTCAGCCCCTGTACTTGGTTTCTTGGCAGGAATTGGGTGTTGGTCGCTCGCCAAGAGCTTCGGCTATTGTTGCAAGACAAGTGTTTGGAATAGGTCCTCTGAACCGCGCAGCCTCTTCAGGGCGGACTGTATGCTACAGTGACGAGAAGGGCTGGCAGGGCTGGGCCTCGCTCTTAGTATGAGTTAACAGCTCATTGTAAGAAGACAGAAATAAAGTTCAACACGCTGTGTTTCTGTAAGTTTGGTAGCTGTAGCATTAGCACAAAGTTACACAGAGCCACTTACCTTGTTTAGCGTTATTGTATGTTGCTCCCATATTGTTAATTCCTCCATGCCTGGTTTCTGGAAAGAAAAGACACACAACAATCAATGATACATTCGTCCAATAAATATTCAAATTTGACAATAATAAATCAGAATTTATTCATCCTACTACACAATGCAGGTCTGTGTGTGGAGGACAGTTGAGCCTGGGCTGAAAGAGTGCGTGCACGAGTCTCAGCTCTCACCTGTCCCAATCCTGCCTGACAGGTATGGAGGAGGGGCTACGTGGTGTGTGTGTGTGTGTGGGTGTGTGTTCATGCTAACAGCTTGTCACTGGGGAATTGTTCTAAAAGGTGTACACATAGAAAACCCTTGTTAAGACTGTAACTAATGGATATTGTCACAATTTATCTTATTCATAAACCATTTTTATATTGAATATTGGTTGGTAATAAAATGTCAAAAGTAATAACATCATTTATCGTGACGCCTTAAGTTTTCTACCTCAGTTCCTCCCGAGGTGAGAAACAAAAGAATCATCAGTTCACAATTATAGCTTGCAGCCAGCAAAAAAATATAGACATTATTTATCAGGTAATTCTATTTAGCTAATGTCCTTACTGTATAAGCAAAAGAAATAGATTTCCTGTTCACATCCTGCCTGCTCTACACAGCATATTTCTATGTGTGACTCTGTAAACAGGGCTGTGACACCTCTCGTCCCTCAAGGATTGTGTAATGGTAGAGCGGTTGTAGACATACAAGTTCTAAGTCTCGTGCTTGTTTGTTTTAAAGATTGTAAATGGTGAAACTGAAACACTGTTGTTTCTGACAGATGCAGAAACTTCAATACAGAAACTGAGAAACAGAACATTTGAACTTTCGTTGCAGTTACTAGAATCTCTCCAATTCAAATGCACCTGACAACAGTCTGCCGTCCCTCCACTTGATTGAATCTCTACTTATCTGTTTAAATACGTGTGTGTTTTCTCTGTGGCAGCGTTCTTCATGAACCACTCAGCCAACAGCCAGGCTTCCATTTGCTGCACCAACACGACAGTGTGTCTCGCATGTTTCTCATTTTCCACATACTTGCTCTTTTCAAAACCAAACAACACAATGTGCGGGCTGGTCATAGACTATATTTCATTCATCGAGGGAGCACGAATAAAAACAGGAAAAGCCAGCTACTCCCGTCAGACACAC
Source organism: Pseudorhombus dupliciocellatus (assembly GCA_016785235.1). Classification (NCBI taxonomy): domain Eukaryota; kingdom Metazoa; phylum Chordata; class Actinopteri; order Pleuronectiformes; family Paralichthyidae; genus Pseudorhombus; species Pseudorhombus dupliciocellatus. The sequence continues at coordinate 1,856,174 of JAFBJW010000091.1, read as the reverse complement.
TGATGTACGGTCACAGGAGAATATGTAGGTGACACGAGTACAAGAAATTGACATGGCGGGAAAGATAGGAAGTCACCTGGCAAGTATGTGACCTCATTCAAACACATCATATAAAAACTGGCCCCATCTGATTGGCCTCTAAAGTTGCCCACTCCTGCAAGGCTGCCAACAAGTATGAGTATTTGAGGAGAGTTTTATTTCCTACAGATTTACAACATAGAAGACGTGTGGCTAACTGTAAATAAAGGAATAAAGGGAAACAGGACATGTAAAGTGCCCTGATTTACACAAATACAAAATCCACCACTGATCTTTGAGGGGTCAAAATCTCAACTTTGAACTCTGCAGTGGGTGAAAGGTGTAAGAAGGAGTGCAGGAGCGGCGTCGGCCAGTGAATGGCAGGCTGTTTGTTTGACTCTGTTACTCATTAACTAAACAAACTGCTCAAATAAAAACTGGCCATTGGCTTACCTGCTGCATTTGAATCTACACTGACACCGGCAGCTGATGTCATTGTTTGATACTGTAGTTTCACTACAGCTCATTACAGCTCGAGGGTGTGGAGCAAAGCCAGAAACAGACTCAGATTTCTTCCTGTTTGAAATGAAAGTCTGTGGATTTAAAAACCTAAATGTAACAGATAAAACTAAATGGAACTCAACAGTCCACTTGTGTTCAATCAAGCAGCATCAAATCATAAACTTATGGATATCAGTCCCCTTAATGCCATTTTCTCATGAATATCCAAAAAGTGTTAAAAGGGATAATAAGTAAATCAGAGCAATGTTATAGAGAGGGATAAGATGGTCAGCTGAGAGTCACGAAACATCTGGATCTGTCTCTCAACTGTGTGAGCAAAGATCAAACAAGATAAACCACAGGGTAAAACAACTCTGTCTGTATGATGTTGCAACACTCGGCTACTGAGGGGGCCTGTACAGAGAGAAAGATTACTGCAGCTATCAGATCCACTTCAAATGAGGATGTGGTCATGTGTAATGTAGTCACTGCTAATGTGAATTTGATCTGAACCCACACAATGAATGGAAAGTAGGACTCAAAACCACATGAAAGCGATGAGCCCAAACAAATCTGGTGTTTAAACAAAGCAGAGCAACACAAGCACGATGCTTCAATCATTAACACGTCCTCTAACCAGCCCAGTCCTTTGCTCCTGTAAACATTCAATGGATCAAACTGAAATGAGCAGAGAACATATGATGAGTCAACACGGATAAGTTGCTGTTTTCTGATTGAAGCCCAGAACCTGCAGACGTGTACCTTCAGGGTCTCACCCCTCGTTGTTGTCTCATACAGGTCATTTATGATTCAACAGCTACAGCTACGTCCAGATATTTCTCAGAGCACCAATCCTTTGTTTTCCTCCATCTTACTTACCACTTGGTCTACGAACCTCACTTCCATATCCCACTGGGATTTCTAAGCTGAACAAAACACCTGCGGCCTCCAGCAGGTCAGTGAATAGCCTGCTCCGTATGTTCCATATGGCAACGGCAAACAACAACAGCTCCCAGGAATCCAAACCCCGGTTACTTGTTCCTCAGATTACATCCACATGGGTGATGGCCTCTGCCTCAGTCCTCTTGTTGCTGTTATTTTTTTTTTTTCTCTTGCAAATCACGAGCTGTGCTGTTTCTGCGTCTGCAGGGAGAGACCTCACCTGGAGCACTCCTCCCCCACCCAGCCTTTGCCCACACTCACAGTCACTCTCCAGTGCCCTTTAATCAACATGGGTTAAGGTGGAGCTGCAGTGCTGTGCACGCTAGACAGATAGCCGAGGAGTGATCGTAAAGGTAACGGGTATCACTGGGATGTGTGTCAGTTTACAGTGAGGTGGAACTGTTGAGACACAACTCCTGAAGAGGGAACAAACCGCTACGTGTGAAAAGAACATAGAAATAAATAATCAGAGAGAGAGAGAGAGAGAGAGAGAGAGGTTTTTTTAGTACAAAAGTACAAAATCTATTTGTAACCTTTTTTTGGTTTAATATACTTGCATATTTTATGTGTGTGTGTTTGTATATATATACAGAATATACACACAAAGAATAAATCCTTAAAATGTTTTAGGCTGTTACTAGCAAAAAACTTTTACTTGACTTTTACTTTACTGCCTTTTTTATGTTGGCTAATGAACTAGTCTTGTTAGCAGAATTTAGAAATATTATGAACTGAGCGAGGAAAAAAAAAAAGTTAAGCGCACTCTTGCTGTAGCTATGAGGAGTTTACCGTAAACCCATCTCCACAACAAACACTGCTCTGGTAACACAACATTTAAATGTAAGCTTCATTCTTATGCATCCACTTACAGGCACCACCAGCAGTGGAGGTGGAGGCTCAGGGGGCAAAGAACCAAAGTGCTTCAAAAGTTTTATCCGCTGCGTCAGGTTCATCATGACAGTGTTGTTTTCAGTATTAACAACACCAGCTCACAAACTGAAAGAATCAAAATAATCTCAATGGATTAAAAAAAAAAATATATATACACAAATGATCCAGAGCGACGCCACAGCAAGAAGACACCTAAAAATATTCTACTGAAGATGTGGAAAAACAATCTCCCTCCAACAGCTCATGTGTCCATCATTTGTCCTGAATGATTCCCTTCCTGACAGTCTGATAAAGTCAGACAGCACCACTTGCTCCCACCGTCATTGGTATGTGAGCCACTTGGTTTGAAGTTGTAGTGTTTCCCACAAGGCAACAGCAGGTCCTGGGCTGCTGGCTGGGTTTCAGTCTGCTGGGTGCTATGGTTACGTCTGAGGAATGAGAGCGCTGGGCTGTTAATAATTGATGGGGTGTTTGCTACACTATAGGTCTGCTTGCTCTGAGTAAAGTTTTCAAGGCTTCCTGCACAGACCCTGCTGTGTTTCCAGGATCAGGAAACGTCAAGGTGGCGATGCTGAGCTCTGATGGTATCTGTGTTTCATGGTTAAAGTTTACACACGCCCCAGAGCGTGGGCGTGCGGCAATCTCTCCCTCTGTCTCTGATTATCAGTGCCATGCCTCGCCAGGATGACAGTCACAGTGACGTGTAGACAAATAGTCTGAAAGGAGGGAGGAGGAGCTCAAGGGTGAGCTTGAAATCAATATCAAACATGAAATTACTTCCTGAAACCACAGATCATTCACAGCTTGACGTGGGTATTATTAAAATAACAGATGGAAGCCCTCATGAAGAAGGGAGCCACCGGTGCACAGGACACTAGTCCTGCATTATTAATATGTCCGAGGAGAAAGAGCGCAGGGAGAGAAACTACTACTGTTACTAAAACAAACACTTCACAGGGGTGTGCCCCCTCTAGAAGGTAAACAACCATTCACTCCTCTCTCGGGACATTGGTCTGTTCAGCAGCAGAGACACAACTGTGTTTCTGTCAGAGTAAGGCCACTCCCCTTCCCCCTGCTGCTGCTGCTGCTGCTATACCAACATGCAAACTACTGACAATTAACCACCCGAGTGCATCATTCCAACAAGCCCATGACTCAGAGAGGCATGAAGCCTTCCTTACACAGTGTTAGTGGTTAATGAGGACATAATAAAGCTTCTCTGTGTAAACATCCAGCTCTGGAAGACAAGTACAAGAGGTGGAATACAGACCAGCTGTTATTATACAGGCCTGGGCCTCCACTCGTACAGGGGAGTTACTCATGGTTTGTGCTGTCAACAGTGTGTAAGTACTGTGAGCACCACCTTTACATCTACCCTGAAACCCATACAGACATCTTCACATGGGTTAGGAGTAAACACCATAGACTGTTTGGAATTTACAAACTAAGTCTCTTCAGTCTGCAAGATGATGACTTCAAAAGGTCTTTGTGAATATATATTAAAACAAAGAGGTCAGATATGAATGCAATTCTGTGTTCAAACTGATGTGAGATATGTAAAACTAGACAATAATACAAATATTATATGTAACAATAAACTGCCTGCAGAATTGTTCGGACCTTCAAGCAAATAACCTTCAAGGTTCAGCGTAAAAAAGTCTCTTTGCTTTCCTCTACCAAAGAGGTTAATGTTTTTATCTCTGTGCATGTTGTTTGATCTGGATTATACAGAAACTACCGGGACCTGGGCCAATGGAAACAATCCGACATATTTAGATCGCTGATATCTGAAAAGCAGGATCCAACAGTTTTAAGTGGGATTTCATAAAGGTGCTGTTGTGCTAAGTACCATTCAAGATGATAAAGACCCTGCACTTTATCACATTGGGCAATGGGGCTTATCAATGGGGAGGAATGCTATATAGACATAACAGATGTTCCCAGATGCCATCGATGTGATGAAGATTTGCAGGTTTTAATATTTTAATTTTAATTTTTAGCTTGAGAGAAATGGCCACTCACAGGAAACTGCAGACAAACAAGAACACCACAGTCGTACTTGAAGCAGCGGGTTGTCTTCAATCAGACAGTTCAATGCACTGATTGGAGGGGAGGGAAGGAAACACGCAGCAGTTTGGGAATGTGGAGTCGAAACTGTTGTGAAACTCTGCTGGCAAACGGGTAGAAACTTGCATGTGTGGCAGAACCAGTAAGGTGAGGTTGAGGGAAAGTGGGGCTTGAAGCTGTCAGCCACTAACCCACCTATCCACACACACACACACACACACACTAAAATCTCAACGTAACTTTCCTGAGGACTTTAAATGGACATCACTGGTTCATCAGGGCCAACTGAAACAACCTTATCCTTCACCCACACCACGACCAGTTCACACGCAGCACTAACCTGAACCTAACCCCAACTCACGCCCAACCCCCCAACTTCACCCAGGGGCTGAGGAATGATGGTCACCTCATCAGGACTGGGCCTTGGTCCCCATGAGGTACACTGGTCCTGAAGAGGTCAGTGTTTACACCGGAAATAGGCAACAAAACAGACCCCAGGACACACAGCTGCTTATGCTAAACTTAGCATTAAATATGCTGCAACAAATTATAGGAAATAAAAATAGACGCGTCATGAAACAACAATAAGTGACAGACAGGCCAGTAAATACTTGATAAATGCCTTTAACTTCTCTACATATCTAATTGTAATTTGAAGGTGCGGCTGTGCTCAAAGCTAACTCCAAGCTAGCTCGCTCGCCTGGATCTGATTTTTAAAACAGGCTACACTCGGCTACACGTTTGGTGTGGACATGTCCCCTCGCCTCGTGACTAACTTCAGTAAACGTCCCCCTCCAGCTCCGTGTCCTCTCGTCGTTCGGCTGATGTGGACTGACAGACACGCTCCACCTGGGTGTACCAGGAAGCAGAGGAGAAGCTCACCCACCTGAGGACGCGCTGTCTGTGGGCTCGGTGTGTTCCGTCCGCCGCTGTCCCTCCACTCATCCAGCAGCTTCACGACTCTCCGCCGGGGGGCCCCCGCGGGGGGGGGGGGGGGGGGGGGACTCTTCTGAGGAGACTCGCTCCTCCGCCGCGTCTCTTTTCTGGAAACTCGCGAGTTTCTTCTGACAACTCCTGGGGACAGGTGAGGAGGCGTGGCGACGAAGACAGGACGTAAAGGTGAGTTTCGCGACGTCATCACGCAGCGCGGCGTCACCCAGCAACGGGAAACGTGTCCCTGAAAACAAAGTCCTCCACCCAGTTGTGGTGCGGCCAAGAAAAGTAGAACCAAGTAGATGTAAAGAAAAAGAAATCACACTCTCAGGACAGGAAGTACATGTCTTTATAGAAAGCAGATAGATAATAATTATCTATATTTGATGGTTGACTTTCCTGAATTGTGCAGTTTATGGCTATAAAAGGGAACTTGAACCTTTGTTTGATATATAATTATTCATGTCTTGTTGTTTAACTGACTCAAAGCAGACTGTTTAGCCATTCATCTATAATTGTGAGATAATCATGAGTATAATTTCATACAGATTTTATTATTAATTATTCCATGTAAATATTAAGATTTCTGGCTGGTTACTGAGCTCAGAGTATATTATAGTATATTATAGTTATTATAAGTGGTAAAAAATTACACTCCTCTAAAAGTCTTAGAGTCCAGAGCTATTTTGAACAGAATTACCAATAGGTAAGAACTTATTTTCTAAATTGATGTAGCAGTCCCATAAGAGCCAAAGTTTAAAAAATGTCTATGCTTAATAATCTAAATTATATTTTATGAGCTGATCTTTGATCTAATCAGCAAAGTAAATCCAACCATAGCTGGCCTTGAGTAATAATAATGGTATATTCTATTCAAATCCAGAAAATAGGACAAAAGCCTTTTTTCTTAAACATGGTGGGATAACCTTTGAACAAACAAGGCTCGGCTTCAGCAATCTTCAAGTTTTTATTTGTTTACAAAGTTAAGATTGCAATTTCATATAGTCCTTCCTTTAATGAGTAGAAAACCTTTTTAAAGAATTAGTCGAAAGGCACAAATTTTACAATATATACATTTGGATCTAAATTATAAATATATAGAAAACAAAAGCACAACCCAGAATAAAAGTGCTGAACACAGTTTCTTTTTTGTACAGAAAAAATAGGCTTTGTTTAAAAATACATACAATCAGTAGCATGTTTTTTGTTTCTTTTTTTTGTTAGCAATAAATTATTTGAGAGTAATAACATTTATATAATATGCAAACGGTGGAGAAACAGGAGAGATGGTTACACTATACACAGAGCAATCCATCAAAGATAAGAAACACAACAAGCTTGCAACGCCCAATCATAACCAACAGGATAACAGTAACTTGATTATGCCATTCTTAGTGCAAAATGATAACAAACCGAAAAAAAAGGCCTAACTACACTGTTAAATGATTTGTTTAAAGAAAAAGCTTTTTCTTCCTAAAGACGCTCCGTATCCCTTAAATGCATAAAGCTTTATTTGTGTGACTGTACCACACAGAGTCGAAGGCAAATCTTTTGCAGACTGATGTCTTGGAATGTGCCTGATGAGGAATATTGAAAGAAAAATTAACAAGGGTATGAGGAAAACGTGCTACTTCAAGATTCTGCAATTAAAAACAAAAATGTTCAGCATGTATTCATGATGCTGTGAGTGAGTCACCCTGAACCTAAACCGCTGTTACACTGGGGGAGAGAGAAAAGGCTGCGACTGATCAATTGCATGTTTCAGCGTAACCTGGGTGCACATCGACTCAAAGATCTGTCAGCTTCAACGGGAATCAAATGTCCGATGACTGCAAAAAGTTACGAGAAAAGAAAAAAAACAACGAATAAAATCATCCACAGAAAAATCATGTTCCTTAAAAAAGAAACAGCATTTGATCTTTGCCCTAAGAAGGCATAAACATGTAGAATCACTGACATCTTCACAAGGACAAACCACAAACCCATCACATTAAGTCTAAAACATAAATACAGCAAGAGTCACAGCACAAAGTTAAGAAAAGACAGCACGTGTATTGGTTAATTTCACCACTTGTTGTTAGGGGAAATGATATATTTCTGTTGACGCCCCACTGTTAAACCTCTTATAGGTTTTTCTTCCTGAGATTGATAAAAGGTCTGATATCTTAGAGCCAGTAACTTTAGGGGTGTCTCTTGGAATACTTTGGTATCTCTCTGTGAGCTGAAGGCCTGACAGAAGGACAGAAGAAGTCGGAGAAAACAACTGTACTTGAGAAAATAACAACAGAAAAAAGCAAAATGAAATGAAATGAGTTAAAATAAATCCAGACACTGTACAGCAGTACAGAACAGTGCAATCTTATTTGGTGGCAGGTTATAATAGAATTTGTTTTATAGCAATCTTGACAACAACATACGTCCCTGACCAAACATTTTTCTTAACTATTCTAATAAGCAGAATAACATATCTAAAATCTAAATTTCCCTTAAATATAAATAACAATAACTTTTATAATAACGATGACTAAAACATCAAGAACGCATTGCGCTCATCCTGGAAAAGTCACTGTACAAAGGTTGACTCTGATTAACTGAAAGACTCTGAAGCACAACAGAAAAAAATAAGATTTATACCATGCACATGAAGCTATAAAGCTTTGCCTGTTGAGCTTTAACAGTAATGAGGCTTTTCTGTTCCATCTCAAATGTAGAATATGGTTTTATTGCTTTTTAATCACTTGAATGTATCCCAACATCTTGTCATGAACAGTGCATCAGCTTCACATGGCCAGATCTCACAGGTTTTTAAATACCTGCTTTTACAAGTCTACACGTGTCAGACGTAGTTTTATAGCAGTAATGCCTGTCAATATTTGTTTCATTATGAACCTGATGTTTGACAAAACGTCACCATAATTGTTGCTACTGTCAAAGTATGACAAAACAAACAGGTTTTGTTCTTGAACCTTGAGAGAATTATTTGATTTGGAATTCAAGGCTGAAACTGTGTGATAAAAATTTCCCACGATCGGTGAATAATGACACATGAAACAACCCAACAAAAACACTTGAGACTTTCCTGAGAAATTCAAAGCCAAATCAAATCAGGAGTCATGTTACTGTCAGCTTTAAAAAAAAAGAAAAAAGAAAGAAGGAGAAAAGATTTTCTTTATCACCGCTGCTCAGCTGGTTTGTGCCGTACTGAGCTCCCAGCACACGTCACAGCTCCACAGACCATCAAACAAGCACATACCTACAGGTGTGATGGAGGCTTCTTCCTGAAAGCCACCACCAGCATAGTGTAACACAAACAATGAACGACCAACTAAAGGGGGGCTAATAGTTAAATAGAAATACAACATATTAAATAATAATCAAAACCAATGCTCAAAAATACAAATCTATACATTAGGCTACATGGATTTTTAGACTGCATTTATAGATTTCTCCAAAGGCACTGTTCGCGACAGCAGACTGCTCTTCCTCTCCCTTTTCCCTCACTCTAGTGTTCATACAAGCAGGGAGAGAAACAAGAGGGAGAATGAAAACTGAGGCATTTCATGGCTAATCAGCTGACAGATTTGATGCGTTTCTGTGTTTTGTCTCCTCGTCTTCCAGTTCGACACTGCCTTTTGTTTTCACTTAAACCAAGCCTTGCATACAGCCTTGATGTAGCCAAGACAAATGGCCAAGAAGCGAAGTAACAGTAAAGCAAAGTCGAAAAAAAAAAAAAGATGTGGCGTTAACTGGGGAAAGGCATTTCGAGCTTCCAGCAACTTTGCTGATCATACCTCGTACAAAAAAAAAAAAAAAAATCAGCAGCGGGAGGTTTTAATTTGAAGATTTCCACACCTCGATGAATGAGCTTTTGTTTGGACAGTGCGTGTGTTCAATAAAATACAGTTATCACGTGATTTTTTATCTCAATTTTCTTTTTAACAGCTGCCGTTTACTGTGGAGGACACACTTTGGTGTAGGAATCTGATGTTGATCGAGCCCGCCATCACCTTGACAGCCTCGAGCAGGTGAATGCTACAGGTGGGGGGAGTGGGGGGTGGGGGGGGGGGGGGGGGGGGGGGGGGGGGTGAGCAGAGCGCAAGACAGGCAGTGACGTGACTATAGGCCCTGAGGGGAGAGGGGATAGGTCCAAGGGTGCGGCCATAGGCAGCAGCAAACACAACGCAATCTGCTTTAAAAATAAAAAATAAAAAAATAAAAAACATTTTAAGGAAAAAGGAAAAGTCCGAGCTGTTGACATAAACTATGCTCTCAGTCTTGTGGCTTGTACTGGATGACAGTCTTGCGATCTGAAGCGCCCTGAAACATGCTGTTCAACGCCTCACGGACGTCCAGAGTGGCAGAACTGCACTGGCCGTTGGATAAGGGCAGAGAGTCGGACTGGGGGAGGAGAAAGGAGGGAGAGAAGCAAGGGGTAGGGCTGGCATACAGAGAAGAGGAGGAGGACGGGTTGGAGAAGAGAGAGGAGGGGGATGATGTTGGGATGAGGGTGGAGGCAGGTGGGAGACCACCGGGCACGTGAGAGACCAGGTTGTTTGACACGGACGAGGCGGACGACGTGGAGGAAGAGCAGGAGGTAGCGGAGGATGAAGGGCTGACTTTCTGTGTGGGCATCTGGGGAGAAAGGTCGTCAAAGAAATCTAACAGGTTCTGATGGTGGTTATTGGCGAGCAGGCTGTGATTCTGCTGCTGCTGCTGCGTCACCTGCAGATGTTGCTGCTGCTGGTTCTGCTGTTGTGGTATCAAAAGAGGCTGCTGTGCAGTGTGCTGGGCATTCAATGCACTCTGGGAAATCAGAGACTCCAGGTTAAAGTTGAATGATGCAGTGGGATCGGCCAGAGTATCCAGAGCCAGCCCGCCTTCCGTGCTGTCTGGGGAGGGCGATGGGGAGCTGACAGTCAGGTCCAAGATCTCATTCTGGGGATTCTTGGAAGACAAGCATTGAGACAGCGTGGCCTGATTGAGTGGAAGAGACGGGGTCTTCAGCTGTGGGAAAGAGGAAAGGAAAGGGGGGGGGTAAAACTGAGGGAAATTGGGGCTAATGGCATTGGGCACAGGTCCCTGTTTGTTGTTGTTGTTGGTGGTGGTGGGATTGTGGGGCCAGCTGTTATGGGTCCGTTGTTGCTGCGTTTTGCTGGGATTCCTCTGTAAGGACAACAGGGGTAAGTTCTGGGAGGGTGGCTGTAAGGTGGACTGGCTCTGGCCGGGCATTCTCTGCAGCTGAGAGAAGCTCCCAGTCTGTGTCCTCAACAGAGCGTTTGGGTTCAGTTTCAGTTTGAGGATCTGGCTCTGGCTTGGAGACTGCATGAGGGACTGGTTAAGCATGGGCTTCTGGTTGAACAGATTCGCCAGGAGGTGCTTGTTGTCCTGCTCCATTTTACGCATGCGCTCCTCGGCCAGCCGCTGCTCCACAGCCTGCTGCTCCTTCTCTTTTCGCCTCCTCTTCACTTCCTCGTCCATCAGCAATAGCTCCTCCCGCACACGGGCCACGCAGTTCTCTGGGATCTTGATACCTTGGATAAGAGAGAATCGATCAGGTCAGTTAAATGTGAGGAAACTTAACACATGTGAACATCATAAGCAAATGTTTTACCAGTGGCAGTGAACAGAGGTCCACTATAGGACACATGTTTGTACTTTTCTTTATATATGTGCTGCACCGAGAAAACAGAACACCTTCTCCAGTAGGTGTCATTACACTTTCATATTTTCATGGTTGTTTCTCTGAACTGATTACTTGTCACTTCAGTAGGGTGATGTACTTACCAACTTGTTTGTTGTGCTGCTTCGTTCTGAGACGGACAATCTGCAAGATGCTGGAGCTGGTGATGTCAGACACCACGTCGGACACTCGCTTCCACACGCGCAGTAGAGCACCACACAACATGTGGTATTGACGCAAGCGCATGCCCTGCAGACACTCCTGGCCTTCCTCAATTTTCTTGCATTTCCCATTCCTAGAGAAAATTAAGAGAAGAAAAACAATTCTTTCATACACACAAAGTCTCTGAATATTTGCATCATAATGCTGAAGTATGCCAAGTTGAGGATCTGAGTCAGTTCTAGCATGAGCATGCAATGAAGGCATGCTTGCAAGTTATTGTTTCATGAGTTCTTAGGTGACCTGCAAATCCCTGGGAATGGCCCTCGACCTTAAAAGCACCCTGACTCAGTCCTAATAAATACCAGGCTGATTGCATGTGGTGAGCCAATAATCCCACAGGACAGTGTGGATTCCTGCTTACCAGTTGGCATGGCTACATTTCTTGAAGGAGAAGGTAAACTGGTTCTCCCAGCTGTCTCTGGCTTCCTCCGGAGTCACCTGCAGACAGAGGCATATGAAACAGTGAATTTACATCTTTCAAAGGAACTTCAACATCCCTGCCGTTTTATTTGTATGCCATGACCATTGCTCCTGCACAGCCACAAGGGGGCAGCAGACTCCATATAATAATAATAATAATGTCGCCCCTGAACGTGCAGCCTAACTTCAATATTAAACCTTCCCAGCAATGACACATTTTCTCAAATAAACTGAGAGGTCATACAGTCACTGACGTTGTTCATCAACAGAAAATTGGGTCATTACCTTCCGGTAACGCTGGTGTAGGTTCTCTAGACTCTCTGGGTGGCTCTGCTTGCCAATATTGGGCTTGAAGACAATGAAGTTCTTGCCTCGTCCTTGCTCAGCGAGCAGCACACACGGGTTGTTTCCACGCAGCTGCGAAGAGGCCGCATACATAGTGAATTTTTATTGGAGAAAAAATATTTTGTGAGCATCGACCATGAAATAATGTTGTTAGTCATGGATTACATCAATAAGAAGGACTCACTTTCTGGGACAGGTAGAATCCCTCATCAGGGCCGGTGAGCTTCAGTGACCTGTTGTAGGCCTCATCCCAGGGCATACCTCTATCCACACTGATCTGCAGGGGCAGAAAAAAAGACTTAGCTTGAGCTAAACTGCACAACAACCATCAATAAACTAATTTTCCTGATGTGAGACACACTCTTGCGTACAAATTGATTGCATAATTCAAAACATAAAGTTGTGCAAACCCAGGCATGTACGCAGCTTGCTAAACTGGTCCTGGCTGTGCAGCAGCTGCCAACTTTGAAATGTCAAATGCAGGTTAGCCTGTAGCCGACAGCTAAAAGCAGGATATACGAGTAATTATCCTGTTCCCACATACGACTATTGTAGACATGGGTTCCTCAGCCCTGGGCTAATCCTGTATGAACACTGTCGAACTGCAAGCATCAAACCCTATTTGACTGCAGATGTTCTGACTCTAGGTACTGTGAGAGTGGGATCAAATTACACTGTTGTTTCAAACGATGCACAAACAGTATCGTTAAAAATCTTAATAAATAGACACTGGTATGAGTCATGCACATGGAATCTTTGAACACGGCTTTGCTGCCACTGAATAACTTGTTGATCTATCAGGAGGTTACAACGTCTTGAGATTTGAAAACCATAGATTTGAACTTTATAGATCTGTTTGATACACATAGCTCAGTGAATCAAAGTAGTGTTGATTTTATTGTCATGATCATGTCTTAAGCCTCTTTTCCACTGTTAAAAAAACACTAACACCTGCTAACATCTGGCTTTTGTCTCCTATGAAAGCAGATACAATCAACCATCTTTAGACAGGTTTTGAACATTTCCAGTAACAGTAATGTGACACTGCAGTAAATATGCTGGTTTGGTGTTAATGGTTTGCAAACCTTTCACTGAGACACGATATTTGCATTGTGGATAGACAGCGATAGACAACATAACCCAGGATATGACCATTGTCTCACAAAATAATGGAGACCGGTTATCTACTCATGCACCAAACCTACCTTATAGAGAACAACCTGTCCATCCTGAGGGTTTCCAACTGTCAGGAAAGATTCCTGCCTCTCCTCATAGATCTCATCATTACCTGGGGCCAGGTCTGTCAGAGAAAAACAACAGCACATGTGAACCAAACATAAGTACACACAAAACAATTAGAGGTTTTAAAAATCAATCACAGAGTCAATTACAGTCCTGTCTGATCATTCTGCACGTTGATAATAATACCAGCATAATTCATTAATAACTAAGTTGCAGTCTAGAAGGAGTAAAAGAAGTTCTGTCAATGCATCCCAGGATGATAGCAGATCCCATTCAGTTGTTTTTCTTTTGATATTTTGAATCTCATTAGGATTAATGATTGATCACTTAAATTATCCTTAATATTTCTGAGTAGCTCTTGTTCCTACCTAAGATTCCCATGTCGTATTTGCCCTCCTTCTTGTCCTTCTCGATTAGATAATCAAAGTTATCTGTGAAGTACTGGAAGAGATAGTTCTGCTTGTGGACCTCCAGGCCCAGGATACGATTCAGGAACTTGGTGATGCTGCAGTCTAAGATAAAAACAGAACACAAGACAGTTATTACAACTAATTTTCTGTTGACAGATCCCATTAATGTGGCTAGTGGTTCTGTCTTTTTACTCTACCTTTCTCTGTACTGATCCCAAACCGTGGCTCCTTACAAAAGATTCCTACATCCATCATTCCAAGTTTCATGTCTGAAATAAAGAAAAACACATTTGTTTCTCCTATGACTCACAGTTTAACTCTGATTTAGTCGTTTTGTTGTTTGCAGATGATGACATACCTCTGAAGAAGATGGCATCACCCCCTGGGTAACCTTTGGGAGGGGGAACTTTGTTCTCTATGTGGCCAAGAATTGCTTTGGTGATCTTATCCAAAGCCTTGGTACCGTACTGCAGGGGAAAAGGAAAAGATTTTGAGATGAAGCGCTCAGGAATTCCCCAGCCCAACATAATATTTTACATGCAAGATCCTGTGCACTGCTAAAGGATAGAGGTATAGAAACAGAAATAGTAACACTTTATACTTAGTAGTTCCTGAATTTACTCACCTTGTTCTCAAAATTGTACTTGCTCAGGTCTCTGGATTCAGTGGCTCTTCTGTCTCCGTGTGTTAAAGCCCCCTGCAAAGTGGATTATGATTTAATATTACTGGTCGCAGAAGTTGCAACAAAGTGAGAGTGCGATGATTACACACAGAGGACACAGCAAGAATCCTTTGCTTGCTGTTAAGCCCACACATGCTCAGAATAAGCATGAGAGAAACAGCTAACAAATAGATTGATATATATGGTGAATGTATAATAGATAACAATAAAATTATTGTTACATCTTCATATCAATGAGAACCTAAAGTCATGAGGTTGAGGTGTGAGGTGGAAAACTTTCCTTTATCTGATGTGACTTTGTGCCTCAACAGGATTAAGAACAACAATGTATTGACAGACAGATGAGGTAGATACTTAATTTATTACATAAATCTTGTTTTTACTTATGTGATTTTATGATAGCTTTCAGTGCTTTACAGATTTGAACAATGAGGGAGGTGAAATAAATACACAAAGCCAAGTCAGCAGCAGACCAGCCTTGTGGCCAGCTGTGGTCTCTACCCACACAGAAAAATGCTTTGAGATTCCATAACAAAGAGATGTCTGAGCCAAATATGACTTCACTGCTCATCTGTAGTTAGCCTGTTACAGACGTATTCTGCCATCTAGCTGAAGGAACTGTGCACGTGTGTGCGCTCAACTGATATATCAGGTTCAGGCCGGCAAGTGGATGAGACCTTTTTCTTGATGCAGATTTACCGAACGGGGCTGGCAGACACAGGAATAACTTCCTGGAACTGCCATCCCTTCGAACCCTCCTCTCCCTCTTCCCAAAAAGAAGTGTCATGCTGTGTCACCATGGAAATAAATGACTACTTGTGCTGAAATGCATTGATAATTGTGGAAAATAACCATAGACTTATAAATTATCCAGACAAGCTCCTTGGCCACTTTTCTGCTTATTCAGTTTTCCATTATGCAGCCGAATCAGGGGGAAGACCAAAAATCTCTTGAGGTTTGTGGAGGAGAATTGATGTATCATCAAGCACAGCAACAACAAAGGAGATTCAATAGAGTGCGTCTAGAGTGGGGAATACCCCACAATACAGGAAGGACAGCGGCTGAGGAAAGGGCAAGGATGCAAGTGAAAGAGTCGAAGGCAACAATCAATAAACATAAAATACCGATCTGCATTTACAATGGAACAATTCTCCTCCCAAACCATTCAACAACAAGGTGAAAAGGGTTATTTTCCCACGTGTTACATCTACTTCAACCAGTTTAAATGATAAAATGACCCAGACAAATGTATTCATAAGGCAGTTATATTTACCAGGCTTTCTAGTCTCTTTGCCACAATGGAGGCAAAACGTCTCTCCCCTGCCAACTCTGAGATGAGAAAGATGTATTCTGGGGCTGTCACCTGATTGGACCGATGGGTACGACCTGAGAAGAAAAGGAGAAGAGGATGACGATGATGATAAAGATTAGATCAAAGTAAAACAGATCAATAATCAGAAGCTTAACTGTGACATCGAATAACAAGAAAGAAGAAGAAGCTTCCAGAAACAAAGAGCCGTTCCGGGTAATGAAATACTGATCCTATTCTTAGAATCATGATGTTTGCTAAGAATTTCCCTCCACATTTCTGTTCACAAGTGTAACCAAAGTGGTTACACTGTAGAGCCCTGAATGATATCAAACAGATTAAAAGTATGTTTTTTATCAGGCTCATAATTACGTCTGCCGATAGGACAATTGGCTTCTCCGTTTCAAAACTTGCATCTCCTCACTAAAATGCTAGTGTTTTCCTTGCTCAGAGTCATTCTGAGAAGTTTCCTTATCCCCTATTAGAAAGGTAATTACATTTCATAGTGTATTCTCAGAAAATTTGTGGGGAAAAAAAGACACTTGTGAAAGAACAACCTTCAATTGAAGTAGCAGTTATTCAGTGCAAAATGCTCTCTAAGTCTCTTCATTTTCCCTTTTATGAGGATTTCACAATAACTGTGTCTGAGATGTGAAGGAGAAGGGAGAGAAAATGTCTATTCACAGCTTGGATCTGCTCTCTACGTCTCTAAGTCAACATAAATTTACTGGGGTTGATTGTATTTATAGTTGGGCAGCTGTGGTAGATCAAGGGGTTCACCTACAAAAAAAATTGTAAGGAGGCGCGGACACCATTATGTGTTTTTATATTTTTCTTGATGGTGAAATCTCCATCACGAAGTTAATATGTCATTTCCTGCCTTCGACTACTCCACCATTGGTCTGAATAAAACAAATGATTTTAAAGAAGAAACTAAACTTCAACAAATTTCTCTCTTAACATTACTTTGACCCTAAAGTTGCTGCTTTGTATTTTAGAAGTCACATATTGTTTCAGGTGGAAAGAGATGTAACAGTCCTCTTCTGTGGCAGTTTTATTACTTTTATTAGGCAAGAAGAAAAATCTTCTCTTTCCCTTTTTCCTGAAGCTTTTACTGACCCTTTGAATTTGAAAGATTCAATTACTTGACTCACCAAACTGCTGAATAGCTCTGTCTGCGCTCCAAGGCAGCTCCAGGGTCATGTGGACCCTGCGCCTCTGGTTTTTCACTCGTTTGTCCGCCTGCAGGGAAATCCCAGAGCTGGCTGCCTCTGAGATGATAGCCACACACTGGAAATAAGAGAGAGGGTTGGATTATTGGTGGGAATCTTTCACAAACCAGGTTTTAAAATGAAAGATTTATTGATGCACCGACCTTCTCTCCACTCATGAAGCGGTCTTTTTCCTTTAAGTTGATGTGGTCGATGGTGAGACCCTGCTCAGCCCGTGACTCATAACGGACGCTGCCATCAAGACGCCGAACCACACGACCCTTACGACCGGTCATCTGCACACAAAAAAATAGTTTGCTGGCACGGCTTCAGGAAAAGAACAGCTGGAGAGTTTGCGAGTGTAAGGCTGGTACCTCTGAGACTTTATCTGGTCCGCCAAACTTATCAATGAGCTCATCCAAGGTGTTGAGAGGTAGTTCTTTTCCCAGCTGGGATATTTTGTTGAGGAGGCCCTGCTTCATCTCCTCTATCCTCGCTGTGAACACGATGCAGAGGGGACTTTAACTTTTGACCTCAAACAGCTTTGACGTATAACATGTAACATCAGCTGCTTGGGGAATAATAAAAGGCCTATTTGTTTATAACACTGTGAAGCAGCGTGGGATTTTAAGAGATGTTGTCCTTACCACCCTGACAAGACAAGATTACACAAGCACCTCCATACCTGTCTGGCAGCTAGTGTGGTTCACAAAGATGACATCATCGTTGTCCAGCAGTGAGTCCGGTGAGGAGTTGGAGTCTGTGTCCATGCCGTCAGAGTCACTGCTGCTGTCATCAGTGATGTTGATCACACCGCCGCTGTCCACCGTGTGCTTGGGTACCTTGTGTTGGCGCCCTCTAGGCTTCCCTGATTGAACATGACATCAAAGTTTGAAATGAAACAAAACACTTGCAATGTTTTTTTTTTTTATTACAGTTCAAGAAATAAATATTACTCTGTATCAGATCTGCCACAAACAACCAGATATACACATATTAAATCAAAGCTTTGTTCACTTTAAATTGATACTAAATTGAAATTTAGTTATTCTTTATAGACATACTTTAGTTCTATCTGCTAAGCTGATGTCTGGTAAATCTGCAGACAAAGTAGTGGGGGATCATATGAAAACATTCATGGCAGAGAACCTGACATGAGCTTCTTTCAAACATGACCTCCTGGTACATGTGCTTTTTTCTTGCTGAGAACCCAGCAGGGGATCTCCTGCTGTACTTCTGGGTTTATCCAGGCTTTGTACCAGGAGGACAGGAGGAGAATGTCCATAGAAACTTCAGGGAGTCTCACATCTGAGTTCACACATTCACCTCCTCCAGATTGACTGTGGACTCTAGTACATGTTTGAACGCAGCTATGGGGACACTGGCCTTCTGTTCACTTACGTTTTCTCTTATTGCCTGGTGCCTTCTCTCTCCTCTGTTTCTCTGAAGGGAAATGCTTCGATACCAGAGACTGGAATACTCCCCTGAAGCAAAAAGGAAGAAGAGGAGCAGAAAGAAAGTTATTTTATCTGGAAAGTGATCACTATGACCCAAGGCAGTTGTGTCAGTTGTACTCAGTACATTCCTGATGCGTTCTCATTATCAGTGTCAGGTGCTGACAGGCAGATGACCGTAGTGTGTGTGTGTGTGTGTGTGTGATCTACTCAACTCAGACACTCAGGCATGTCTGCTGTGAGAGGCTCGAAGTCAAACAAGTTCAAAGCACTTAGCACCTCTCCCCTTTTCTTGTTGCTCTTGGATAAAACATTTGATAATTAAACAGCTCCTAATAATGCCTGGCCTCACTGAGGATAAATGGTGTGGATTGAAACCGCATGGCCTGAATACTTCATTAATACAATGTAAGTGGTGAGGTCCTTTGGCTTGGGAAATCGTTTGGCAGAGTGTTGAAGCAACAAAATGGAATCCAATGTGATTGACAATGCTTCCAGCAAACAAACAATAATAACCTCTCAAAACAGGGTCAGGGTGTCAGAAGGTATGTATTTGAAAATGCTACACAAAGGAACAATTCCTTCCATGTGGTACTCACTCTGCTGCAGAGACAAATCTGTCCAGATGTCCATCATTCTCATCCAGGACTTCTCTGGTGCGAGACTCTCCGGTTGACTGAAGGCCAACAACAATGCACTGGGGTGGGAAAGAATTTGATACATAGTTTGAATAAGAAATAAATATGTCCTGCCCTTGAAGTCATTCTCCACCCCTGATTTGTCTAGATTATACACGTACACGATATGACTCAGTGTTACAGAGTGCGTTGCACTGACCTTTCCGGCCTGCAGCTCCTTTTGGGCCAGCTCCACCAGACAGCGGACCTTGGCAGCGATGCAGAGGTATTTGAAGAAGCGTTGGTGAGACGACCAGAATTGCCCCCACAGAGATTTCCTGCTAACCAGGCCCAGCTCATCCGCTGCACGCAAGAAAACCTGCAATGCCTCCGCCCACTGGACAGATTCCATTTTGATGTTTAGTTTAACATGCGTTTTGACCTCACACATATTAAAAACTTTTGTTTGTGAGAGGCATGATGCTCACCAGTTTGGCAGCCTTGTTGTAGACCAGTTTGAAGTCATTGTCCAGTCTGATCTCTTCCACGCGGAAAGATACCCCTGAGAAGCTCAGCTGCCTGGCAATGTACATACCGCTCACTTTCATGTCCATGGCAACAATCTCCATGGCCCCGACACCTCTGTGCACAACCAGCAGATACATTATTCAACATAAACAAGGTTAACCATACCCGCAGACTGGTCTCCAGTTAGTGCAGGGGTAGGAACACATCCAATCACATGGACTTGAAAACTGAACATTCAGAGTGAATTTTTGTGGTCCCCAGTGCTACTGACCTCTTCTCTATGGTGTGCAGGAAGTCATCAAATGCTCTGAAGGGCGTGCCCTCACCCCAGATTCCCAGGCGGCTCATATAGATCATGTTCTTTGGCTCAGAGGCACCTGTGGGCGGAGAACACCAGAATAAATATTTAATTTTCAAATGTGTTGGATTGGGTGTTTGAATGTGTGTTTAATGTGTTTGCCCACTCACCTGTGGCACTGGCATACACCACTCTGGCCCGTGGCAGCTTGTTTTGCAGGTCAAGCACTGCCTTGCCCATCTTTGTGGATGTGGCATTCTTGGCTTTGTGGCATTCGTCAAAAATAATCTGAAATGGTGGAAGGTTAAGTGCAAACAACACAGTGGAGCAATTTCTGCTGTCTAACTGTTAAAATAAAGGCTGAGTGAGCAAATGTCTGAGTTAGTTGCTGCAGACCTTCTCTGGAGTCTCTCCTGTCAGCCCGCTCATCAAAAATATGCATAATGTCTGAATGAGCCATGTGAGAAATCAGCAGGAACAACCCAGAAGGTTCACAATTGCTGCAGGTGCAAGAAAACAGATATCTCTGGATGGAAAACATGAGCTAATATGAAGAAGACATCAATAAAGACTGCAATTAGAGCTTTTGGTGATATGTGGTATAAACAAAGAAACATGTGATCTCCACGGCAGTATTAACAATCTTTATGTTCAGCCTCCTACACCATCCCTCATCCCTCATGAAAGGATACAACTCCATCAAAGTCTGGGTTGCACCAGTCCAGGATCTGTTTAATTCTCGTTCGCCGCTGTCCTCCTGCTTGGCTCTCTCCTATCAGCGCAGAGTAAGTTGCAAACAGGACTCCTTCTGAGGTAGCTGTGTCTCCATACTTTATCTGGAACATACATCGAGCATTTTACACTGGAGGAAATGTCTTCTCCTTTAACGCACTTATGAATTAAGCTGTGGCAGAGAAAATAAACAATGTTCACTGTTAGTCAAACTCACCTTGTTTAAGGCAAGAACAGGAATATTCGGCGCATCTATGTCTTTGAGATCTCTCTCTGCATCAAATTTCAGATCATTGGATATGCTGAACCTGGGGGCAGGAGCAGGAAATCCATTAATTTTGTTATTGTCCAAACATGTTTAGTATGACCTGATATACAACTGTACTAAGTTATTGAGCTTCAAGCAAGTCTTATTTCTCCTGGATGGGGTCAACCAGATAAGTACGTCTCCCCTACCACAGTGATTTCTTTCTTCCCCTAAGGTAATTCTCGAGGATGATTCCTGCCACAGTGCGACCCTTTCCGACCCCTGCCCCATCTCCGATCAGGAAGCCTGCTCTCTGGTTGTTCTGAAGGATCACCTCGTGTTGCTGGGGGCACAAGAGGAACAAACACATGAACAAAAGGCACCTATATAGCTGAAACATTACTCTCTCACAGAATCAACATGAAACACGTTAAGTGTACATTTTGTGTTTACCTGGCAGGCATAGATGATGGCCTCTAGCTGCAGAGCGGACAGCAAGCCGCTGTTAATAGTCGACTCAGGGATAGAGAGAGTGTATGTGATGTCAGGAGGAGGGACACTGGATAGTGTGTTGGTCTCCACCACTATGTCAGGATGAGAGATTCCTATGGTGGCTGCAAAGAGGAAGATAAATATACACACATTAATGAAATCTGCTTGAGCATCATATCCTATTAAAAAATAAAAATGCATAATAGTCAATGTGACTGTTGACATTCAGTCTAGCGACCTACATTTCGAGGGTCTGTACTCAGCATATGTGTC
This sequence comes from Pseudorhombus dupliciocellatus, assembly GCA_016785235.1. Classification (NCBI taxonomy): domain Eukaryota; kingdom Metazoa; phylum Chordata; class Actinopteri; order Pleuronectiformes; family Paralichthyidae; genus Pseudorhombus; species Pseudorhombus dupliciocellatus. The sequence continues at coordinate 1,834,660 of JAFBJW010000091.1, read as the reverse complement.
TACATGTCCCAGTTCCTCTGTCTCTTCTTCCTCAGCATCTTCTTCCTCCTCTGGGGGAGTCTGAGTTCTTTTAGCCTGGAAAAAAAGAATTGTTATGAGTGGAATTCAACAACAACATCAATAGCAGCTTATGGGAGTTTTGTTTTCAGCTTAGGTGGAGATGGTTTTAGAAAGCGACTTAAGCTGAAAGTAAGAAGTGGGTAAGTAGTAAGATGTTAGCAGAGCACAAGAATTCATTAAAAGGGAATATTAATAGATGAAAGATTGAAATGACAGATGAATTGAGAAGGCACAGTAACAAATGTATGCAGGAGAATTAAAATGTGCTTCCAAAGAAGTGCCTGTCGACAGAAAAAGGTAATTTACAGTACATCTTCAGGAAAATGTTATCTGAGAAGGCTGAATAGGTATTAGAATTATGCAAATACTTTTGCAAAAATGATTGACATTGGTTTATTGCCCAGCCATAGTTTCACTCAGCACAACTTCCTTCATACATGGGTCTGTTAATAAGTGATCCTTCACTGTTAGATTAGTGGCATGTTATCTTTCTATGTAAAGCGGTTTGAAGCTTATCTTCTATTGCGTACATACAACTGCAGTCTCCACATATGACGCAAGATGCATATACATCTGCATTACTGAGAACTGCAGGCTCATCAAGTCAAAGAGCACAGTTTGATTTGTACAAAAGATCGGGGAGCTTGTTATGGCTACCTGGAATCCTCCTAAAGGTGGGGTGCTGATAATAGCAGTTATATCATCCAAACTGGCCAACCCATGAAACCTGCTGCTGCCATTCTGCTGTCAAAAGAACATAAAATGAAGAAATACAACCTTCAATAAACATGACAAATGGACAAAAAATAGAAACAAAAAAAACATTGAGTCATCATTGTGAATGTGCATGTGTTTGTCTACATGTGCATGAGAGCATGTGACTTCAGGGATGTCTGATGGAGCAGCACTCAACAAAATGCAATTTGTTCTCTGGTGGTGAAAAGCAAGGCAACAACAACAACAAAAGGCAGATAAAGCTGTGTGCATCTGGGAAACATAATGGATGATATGAGGGCACAATGAAAAGGAAAGCATAAAAGGCTTTCAGAGGTTGAGAGAAATAAATGTACTCTGATATTTATCAAAAAAAGATATTGTTGAACCCTTCTAAGTCAAAGAGGTCTGTATGGCAACGTGAGCATGGGAGAACAACAGCTGAGAATGCAGTTCTCAGATAACCAGTGTAGAAACTTTGATTTAATACAGAACTGCACGTGTCTTTGAAGGAATGGTACAATAAAAGAAAACAATCATATGAATTATTTACAGCATCTTGTGCATGTCTCTGCAATTTTGACTCTGCGCCCCACTGTTAAACAAAATCAACCAGTATGACAGAGGCCTGATGTTCTCTGGAAGCAAAGTCAACACAGGCTCATTTCATATTGAGTATGTTGTGAGAATAATGGATAACCGAAATGTATTTGCAATTACAAGTAAAAGATATTCTGAAAAGTGTTTGTGAAGACATAGACTTGTTTGCTGCTGACCTCTAGCTGGCTTTGTGCTGGTGTGGTGGTGGTACTAGTGCTGACGTCCCAGAGGGTGGGCACCGTGTCCAGGTTATCCGTGCTGATGAAGGACTGGGCATCGGCATACTCCGACAGCGAGTCGGCCGGGGATGAGAACAGAGAGTTTGTGGAGAGGTCATCAATGCAGGACAGGTCCTGAAGGCAGAGGAAGGAGAGGAGGTGTTAAATACTGTGGTGACCTCGGAAACAGGACAAAATTCAGAACTCTGTGTGTGTGTGTTTCTGTGTATGTGCGTGCCAGACAATAATGGTGGCACATTCATTCTGGATCCCAGCCAGTGCTACACTCTTTTGGCAGTAGCACCAGTAGCCTAAACAAATCTAATCATACAGCAGCAGCGAACACAGGAGCTAATGACAAGCTGCGCAGGATTACTGTTTCAGTAACTGGAAGTATGGAGCTCTTCTTTTTATTGGTCGGCTGCGTGACTCTACGGATGTATATTTTCCATGGACCATGTGTGGAGGTTCCCACACCCCCATGTTCCAGTTAAAGCCTCTATGTAAATGAAACCATTCCCTTTGCGTACTATGAAGCTGCCTTAAGCACAACCCTGAGGGCCCAACTTCATTCATTCAGATATTCATGTCACTGTTTACTTCCCTTTAAAGGGATACTTCCACATTTGATGGAATGAGATGACAAGTACATACTTCCCTGTGTATTTGTGCAAAGCTAAACCTGTTTTCAGACAAGGACCCAGTATAACAACTTTTGGTAAGTCTTAATTTCATTTTCTCCAGATAAAAAGAGCAATACCGCTTTCACAACAGCAGGGTCGAAAGGAAAAAAACAAAAGGTCACTGGTTACTTAAAATTAATTCCAGAGACAGGGAGAAAAAGCTAGCTTCTCTCTGTCCAACTGATATATCCAACATCCAACTCTAAATTTCAGATAGACATTGTTTTCAGACATTTGGTTTTCACACATAAAGAACACAGCAGGAAGAGTGTTGTAGTCAGACCCTAACCCAACAACAGAAACAGAGAATATTCCAGAATATTCTGTGCAGCGGATGCAGGAGACAAGACATAATGTATACATACTACTGCAAAAGTCAGTGTTTTGATTTCAGCACTTATCACCAAAAATGTGATATGTTTTCTTCCAGCGCATCCAAAGCCGCAAAAATAGCATCTGATGAGTATATGGCATTATTATTAAAGATGAATGTTTGAGGAAGTGGAATTGAGATCTGAAAGCATAAAAAAAAAACTGTCAAAAAGGAAGATCAGTGAGATGACGCAGTCGCAACAATTGACGACATAATGTATACATACTACTGCAAAAGTCAGTGTTTTGATTTCAGCACTTATCACCAAAAATGTGATATGTTTTCTTCCAGCGCATCCAAAGCCGCAAAAATAGCATCTGATGAGTATATGACATTATTATTAAAGATGAATGTTTGAGGAAGTGGAATTGAGATCTGAAAGCATAAAAAAAAAAACTGTCAAAAAGGAAGATCAGTGAGATGACGCAGTCGCAACAATTGACTGCTGCTGATGGACACCGAGACTCCTGTCACAGCTGCCCATTAACCATTACTCACAGTTCACCTAAAATGTCTTGCAGGCACAGGAAGACAAGACACCCAACTCTTGTGTTGAAGTGACTACATCATGTGGGAATGGGGCTCAGTGAGGATGGTAAACAGCAGGCAGACAAACAGACTCAGTCCTGTGTGTGTCCACAGATGCATGTGTATATTTTTGCCCTCTGACATTGAGAGGAATGACTCCCTGATCATTACATGTAGATGTTTGTGTGTTGAGCTTTTCCAAGGGTACAGCAAGCAGCTTATCTGTGTTTCTCTCTTCAGCTCACTCACCCCTACCTTTCTCTCTGCTATTCTCCCTGTGCGTGTTTGTGTGTCTCTGTGCTTCCTGGGGGCAAGATCAGGCATGAGCTCTGAAAGCAGCCTCTCCAAAGTTGTTCTAGCCCTGCAGACAGCTGAGTGGAACAACTGACTTTTCCTGTGTGAAAGGGGGGTGGGAGGCATAGATGTGTAGGGTCTGTAAAATACTAGCACCACTCCCAATAAGACAGCCTGTCACCACCGTCCCTTTTCTGTTTATTTAACCTGTCAGCTGTGTGTCTTCTATACTCCCTCCTTTCTTGGCTGCTCTGACAGTGGAAAGATGAACAAACAACAAGGTCACAAGAGGCATCATTCCACAGATACCAAAATGTGGAAAAACAGATAAGCTCACACACATACAGTATTTCAGCATGGAAAACAGCAGAGTAAAATAACCATCAGCCATTAGCAGGGTCAGTCCAAAGCTTTTGTTCTAAAATATCTAAAATATAAAATATTTAAAAAAAAAATCTAATTATTAAATTCTACCTGAAAAAAATTAGATAAAAAATACAGACTCTTCTGGGTTGGAATTAATTTATAAAGATGAGCCGTTATAATAACTTTCCTTATCCGTCCTGAAAGTCCAGTTATGTAACTATGTGGATTCTAGGCTTCCCACATCATGTAAATCCAGGGAGCATACTGTGCTAGTGCCATGAGAACCGATGGTCCTGATCCAGACAAATCACAGAAAACTTGGCCCTGTTTTGGTTGACTCCAACCAAAACAAGGCCAACCTCAGTACCCTGCTAATCGAGTTGTTAATTAGAGCGTAACTGAGGCAGTTTTTGTACCATCAGGCTCGTAGCTTACCCAGGGCTAGTTTGTCTGCCGTTCCCAAGACTGGGCCCTGCCAAGCAGAGATAAGGCCTGAATTCCAACTGCTCTGATGGTAATCTGGCTGCTTCCACAGCCCAAACCATAAAACTACTAATCCTCCCTCCGTCCCCCTCTCCCTCTCTTTTCTCCACAATAAAAATATGAGTGTGTGTGTATGTTTCTGTGTTTACAATGTTTCTTTAAAAATTCGCTTTCGGGGAATCTGCCGGAGATCTTTTTTGTAGTTTTTTTGGGGGAAAATACTGGCTCTAATATGTGTATTTATTGTGTTTATCTAAACAGAAGAACATGTGAAAGCCCACGTACATGTTTTCATTTCCTGTCATTAGTCTAGTCCGCCTAGTTCTATATTTTACTATATTTGTCCACATTAATTTCTTCAAATGAAAGCTAAACCACTGGCATTCATCCATTCACTCTTCTATTACAGGGCACAACCTTTTGCTCAAAACATATTGCTGTATAGCTACAGCTCATATACGCACATATAGTACACCACATCATTTTTCCACACAAAGTGTAAATTGTTTTTCAGAGCCTGGTTGACGACAGTTGTCTGCCTACAGATGATAAATGGAGGAGCACTGCTGTGAAAAACATGGCTTTAACAGATCCATATAACATGACGCATGCACGCAGAGCTGCAGCTTGATGGTTGAGGTCGAAGATGAAAATCTGAACAAGAATAATAGACTTTTAAAGATAAACTGCCAGCAATCATGTCACACTGTAATAACAGATTAAAACAAACATCAACATATCTGTGCTAGTCAGTTGCCTCAACGGAATAGAAATGAGGAACATCAGTTTGATTTAATGACACTGGTTAAGACACAGCTGCTGCGATAAACTTGGGTGCTGCCATACATGGAAGTCCCGCAGCAAAGTCCCGTCATTTATAGACAATGATTTCCAAGGGCCTGTGAACTCCTCGTTTGTCCAAATCTGCCTTGATGGGACAGTAATACAAGTAGGTTTTATCAGATAGGAGCCTTTTTGTGTTGTTGCACTTCTTGGCGATGTCTATGGTGTTACATCATGGCCTCTAACATTACAGATGATGATTTTGGAACCTCCCTCACTTAATTGTGCCCAAATCCTCTGTGACTTAGTCCTCAGGCTGTTACCTCCACTGCCCTAAGGAATATATATGGTCAGTCACATGCCTCCTGTGACACACATGACAACAGTTCTGATCACATGCTGTTGCTGCTGCGTGACACCTCACTGACTTCATAGTTTCAGTCAAGGAACATTCTTTGGTGTTTGGCGCAAAAAAGCTAGTTATATAGTTCAGAATGACACAGTGAAATTAAATATAGAAAATGTATGTTTGTGCAATATGATACAGAAATGAAGAACATATGACCCACACTGCTGAAGCAGCAAAGATTGAGCGATCCAAATACAGCAACATCTGCTTCAGTTGACAAATCCTAGACCAACTTTGCTTATTTTCACATTACTGCTCAGCATTAGAGGCTACAATAAATGTCTGCTACCAAAGCGCAACCTTCAGGTGTGTTCTTCTGTGTATGGTTAAAGAGCACATCCTGTTAAACTCAATAACCTGCAGAGGCACCAGACAGACAGGACAGGCCTAGGGCTTCCCCCTCCCACACACTGCCAGCTTGGCTGCTTTTCCAAGGCCAGGAAACAAGTCAAGCCGGCCGCCCACTTACCCCACACCCCAACATGTTCACACAAACACACACCTCAGATGACCTCAACATCTCCCCCATACATTTTTGTTAACTCTTGCTTATTCCTATTCCTGTTTCTGCTCCCTCTGTGGCCTTTCAGCCACACAATGTGTTTGTCCTAGTTTTGTTTTCTCAATGAGGTCTACAGCCGGAAGAGGATCATCTTCACCCAACACTGATTTACTGTTGCTCAAAATCTTTTTCGAAAATGAAATCAGCTTCAACAGCTAAATGAGGACATGGACGGCATCCCATAAGAAACATAATTATGTACAAATCAATACATTTAAATTACAAATAAATAACTTCAGAATACCACTTAGAACTGCAGAGTATGTTGACTTTTTTTTTTTTTTTTTTACAAAAAAAAATATAAATGGCTATCAGTGCAACTACTGGCCTTCTTATAGGTCTCTCTTATTAAGAGCTGTGAAAATGTTGCTAGAACAATAGAAATAAGTTTGGCAGCATTTTACCGAAATCCTAATCAGTAACACAAGAAATGCCTTGGATTTTAGTTGTAATAAAATAAAGTTAAATTAAAGTGCAACCAAGCATAACCAGTGTCTTTGTGGGTGGGATGGTGGGACTGAGAATTGTTTAATCACCTGACCCACTCCTATGATCAGCTGACTGAAACAGCCCCCTGCCCAAGCGAGGGGTCAGCTGTTGACCTTGTTCAGTCAACAGAACCTGATTGATGGCGTGTGTGTTTTCATGAGGTGGGTCTGGGTCCAGGCCCTGAAAAGCCACCAATGGTGTCTTGCTCTCTGTGTGTATTATGTTAGCTCAAGCTGTCTGCGTGGCTGACATCCCAGGCATATCTGCAGGGCTGTGAATTTAATAGCTCGACTGAGCTTCACTTCTTGGAGACTATTTCATTCACTGTCTATTGAGAAGACTTAATTTGTTTTAGTGTTTCATTGATTTGTTGTGGATAAAAATTGTCACCTCTGAGAAACAATGTAAATTGTAATTTTGACTTCACTTACTCTTTTATAGCTGTTGGGTCAAAATAAAAAATGGTTTCATCCTTGTTTACCCTAAAGACATTGATTAAAGCCGATCCCAGCCCAACTTTTCTAGGCCAATCATAGAGGTATACCCAGTCCAACCACCTCCTGACAGGCAGGCGCTGTGGTGCCAGGTCTGAGTAAAACAAGCTGTGGAGAATTTGTTGCTTACTAGGCTACTGGAATTTTCCAGTGTTTTCAGATTTTCTGGGAAATAAAAAGATCCTATGTCAAGTGACCTGACAAGCAGCTGAATGATGGACCTGCTTCAAAGAATACCCTTGCAAGTACTGTGAGTGAAGCAGCCTGAGGCTTACACTGAACTGACTGCTTTTGGCTAATAAGAAGAACAAGACTTTTCCATGGTCATGGTGCTGCCAGTGAATAATGTACCTGAGAAATTTAGATTCATTCTCTGGCAGAAAAAGACGAGCAGAGCAAAATGTGTCAGGCGACACAAGTTGGAAAAAAGGATACTAAAGCAATGAGGGCAATGTGATCATCTGTGTATCTGTGGTGTGGTGCCAAGAGGAAGTCACCCACATACGAGTGCCCTTGAGGATGAGTTGGCTCAAGAGTTTAAACCTACGTTTCAACAAGAAAAGGGAACGGACGCTTCCAAAAATCCAAAATACTTTTGAAATGCATGTGCGATGATGCGACATAAACATAAAAAAACATAACGCACATTAAAATAGAATAACAATACTGTGCGTGTGTTTTCTTGTGTTTATATGTGAGAAAAAAAATGGATTTGTGACACTGCATCCATAATGCTCAAGAAAAGCGGATGTGATGGAGAGTGCTGACACAAGATGACGCCTCAGCATGCAAGAAATTTCAACACAGCCTACTGCACAATACTTGTTACAAGATTGAACACTGTTGTTAGTAACAGTCAGCGACGAGGGCTTGAGCACACCTAAACATTTTACTGAACATATGAATGAAACAGTGCAACTGGGCCTTAAGTTTAACAATGTCAATAGCCCCAGTTTATACAATTATATAATCCTCATTTAATCCTAATTATTCTGTGAATGACCTTAAATTGACAGAACCTCAAAAATTGTATCAACCAAAATCTATTGAATATGTTCCATACAGTGCTGGAGAATAGGAAAGGTCCTTAAATCAGTTCAATTAGTTCAGGGGAATCAGGGTAAAGGACTTTAATCACAAATGTAAGAAAAAGGCACATGAATACCATGGTAAAATTCTGAGATTGTTTTATTTTATCTTGAATTACTGCAATTACTGGGATGACTGGGTTGACGCTGTCCAGCATCATCGAAAGTCAGCAATTCTCTAAGTTGCAGGAGCAGTAAGCGCATGTTTGTTGTGTGTTGTAAAAACATGGCAGACGGAGCGGCAGGCAGGTGGGGGCTGTGACACCAGGAGTTTGTAATCTCTGGCAATAGTTAGCAGACGCTAACCACTGTTGCTGACTTGTGCTCAGCAACTTGCAATTTGCTCTACAGATTTCTTGCCTTAACCAAACAATATTGGGAGCTCTGTCTGTCTTTGTTTTAAGGACGATCGTGATAAACGTTAGACACTCAAGCGACAGCACAACATTTCCGCTTGAATAATCAAACAGGAGCGTCATCAAATGTGACCATAATATGCAAATTTAAATATGGGCGTTCATTGGTTTACATGCAAATATTGAGCAAGACAGGGTATATCCTGGATAGTTTGATTTTGTATTACAGGGCAAACACTCACTTAAACTGACACATTCAAACCTACAGGCACATTTAAGAGCGATGTAACCTGCATGTGTTTGGACTGTGGGAAGAAACCAGAGAGCTCCAGACACCCGCATGCAGACACGATGAGAATGTGCAAACGTGCAACAGAAAGGCTCCAGCTGGCCGGCTGAGTCGGACACAGAAGGCTGGTGCTGTGAGACGACACTACTAAACACGCACTCCCACCAATAGTCCAATACAACCAAGAGAGAAAACAAAGCTTCTCATAAGTATTTGAATTTGTCTCCTTGTTTTTTCATTTTTGAGAATTTAGTTTAATTTGTGATTCCTCTGAAGACGATGAAAAGGAGTCTGCATTACAGTTCATATAAATGAAAAATAGTATGATATTCTTATAAATATACAGTTTTGAATTTCAGAGAAAACATGACAACCACAATGACATTTTTTCATCAATACATGTGAACACTGACTTATATGAGCTAACAGGAAAACCAGATGATCTATAAACACCTTTAGCTGCAGCCCATGGTAACACACACTGACGCTCTGTTATCTTCATCTGCAGCAAAAGCCCTTCTTGCTTACTGTCACCTGTCTGAGCAGGCTGATTCACTGCACATATCCTGCATCTTGGCAGCATGAACTGTTTTTGAAGGCCAACAATCATTACTTAGAACATCATTCTGATGGGTTATGTTTTTACCTCACACCACCCCGGAGTTATTCCACAGCTGCAATTAGTGTTGGCACTGACATGATACATTTAAAGCAACACTTTTGAGAGTGAGCGGTTTCCTCATTGAAGATATGGAAGGGGGGCAACCTTTTTCCTCCTTCCATCCATTGTAGCATGAGCAACCTCCCTACTCATTCCACTCTACCACTCATCATCATCATCATCATCTCCCTTTGCACTCACTCATCCTCACCATCATTGTTTATTCACTTCCCGTAAGCAGCACGCCTAGGTCATGCTTTGAGGTTTAGTACCAGGAAACTGACATGTGCCTACTGAGACCGCCTTGTAGCACCATCGACCTTAAAGAAGAGGTTTGCATTTTTTCAAATAAGTGTTTGTATGAGCAGTTCACATTAACAAGGACAGCTTTACAAGATTGAGAAATGTTGCATGGAGTGACAACAGTGAATTTTGTCCACCAGGGTGTACATCACAAAGAGGACTCTCATCACACGTGACCACATGTCTATTTCTTTAAGTCACGTTTGATTTCTCCTGCAGGACTATTGGTACATCACACAGTGTATCATAAGATTTTAGGGCAAACAATTATAGTGACATTAATGTTTGACTACAAAGGTACAGAAGCAAATGGGCCGCGACTACAGGGTCATTTGTAGACTGAGCTAATGTTGCCAGTATACTTCTCTGGGAGTGAGAAAGTATTCAAACAGCCAGGAATACACATATAAGGATTGTTCTCAATCTGCTGTTCACTACTCTATAATTAATATTTTTTCAGTGCAATACAACAGCTTACCAGAAAAACAGGAAAGAACACTACTTAGCAAAACAAGATATCAGGTTCGAGTACTTACTGGAAGACAGTCAGGACTGAGGCAGACAATCATTTGTCACAGTTCCTGGCTGTGACAAGAGCCTCAATAGTACACCAGGTTATTAGCTGACAACTGAGAAATTCACAACTTGAGTGGCTAACAGGCCTACGTTCGATAGTGACTCTGAATTTCTAAGTCACCTTGGACTATTGTAAATGTTTCAGCTCACACAGGACGGATGAATCTTGATTCAGAGTCTAATTTGACTAATCTGAATAATTAGCTTTTAAATAATCTGTATTTAAACAACATCAGTTCCAATGCAGGCCACACTCATGGAGTACAGAAAAAAGTAATTTAAAATTGTTACAAGAAAAAGCCCAGTCAAGTAATAAGTGGAGTAATAACTATCAGAAATGCAGCACTTAAATAAAATAACAACAAGCCCTAAAACAGCAGCATGAGTCTAAAAGAAACAATCGGTACCAGTACCTTTGGAAGTGGTCGTCCCAGCTGTGAATACAATTTAGTCCAGAACTGCATGAGAGACATGGGTCCAAACGCTGCAGTGTGTGTGGAGGGGGGGTAAAACACACACACACACACATACACTCCAGCTTCACCTTGAATCCCTGAATGCAGGAGCTTCTTCCATGTGTTGGTCAAAGTGTTGGCATTCACCCTACAGCTGGTACCCTCCAGCCCAACAGTGGAGCCTCACTAGCCCTATCACAGTCCCTCTCTGGTTCAACACATCTGCCTCTCTGCCGCAGGTAAACGCTCTCTGGGCTATGAGCTCTCACATCAGACACAACTCTGTTGCTGTCACAAGCAGAGACAAGGGCAAGTCTAAAACATGCTTCCTGCTTCTGTAGGACAGTCAGGCGTTTGCATAGCAGGGCTTAGTCATACTGTTGGAGGACTAGTTCCTCAGAGCGCAGAAAGGTGGTTGGGGAGTGAGTGAGAACACAGGGGAGGGGAGGGGAGGGGAGGGGAGGGGAGAGGTGGGTAGAAGAGGGAGGGAGGAGGGGAGGAGCTTTCAGGAAATGATGCTTTTGTTGGTAAGTGACTAGAGTTACTGGCAGTCAGGCCCCTTTTACTGTACATGGTGTAACTCAACCGCATTTGTAGTGTAAACAGTTTTGCGCTGTGGACCGGGCCACTCCTCACCCCCCCCCCCCCCCCCCCCCCCCCCCCCCCCGGGGGGCCGGCCCCCCCCCCCCCCCCCCCCCCCCCCCCCGCTTACTGCCATGTTTAATGGGCCTGGGCCACTATTATGATTATTATATTTAGAGTTTGACTCCCTGCGTGGCTGTCTGTCTTCAAGCTTTGCCACATGTCTTTCTGTACAGCGTCAATTGAAGGACTTCTGCTCTAACAACCATGACTAATAAATATGTTGATGCTTTGGGGTGAAATAGTTTATCAGAACCAAACAAAGATCTGATCATCTGGAAATGAGTCACTTAAGATCATTTCAATGTGTTATTGTGAGTTCTCTTTTCACCCCTCCAAACATTCCCAAATTAATTTAGCTCTGCCAGTGTTGATTGGCAAATTATGAGTTTTCCCAAAGTTAGGCAGCAGGGGTGCTTCTTAAACTTATTAGCGGCTGAAAAATAACAAGAAGACAGCTGAAGTGTTCAGAAAAGGGTTATCAGGTCAAGTGCTAGCCGCAAATGTGCAAATTCATATAGGGCCTCAAGCATCAGCCAGTGCTTGTGTCTGTGCATAAGTATAGGGAAATACCTCATTAGAGATTGACATTCCCACTTACAGGAACCCTGAATGCGGTTGTTGAATAAATATAACATTCTGGGAATCTAATCACAAATGGGTTCTTTCACCAAATCCAAGATGTTGATCTAAGACAATGATGTCACGTCAGTTTTTCTGATATTAAAAGAATGTTAACTGTTTGGGAGACTGACATAAATGAGGAAATTTGTTGAATTTAAAAACAGAAATAATGTGATTTATTTCTCCCGTGGGTCGATTAGATGGAGGGGTCCATTTGCACTCTGCTTCCAGGAATAATGATATCAAGTCGGCTTGTTGAGGTACTGTAAGGTCCATCTCTGCTGGAGACTGCCAGAGACGGAGTGGCGCCTGACCATAGTGTCATCATGTGAGTGGGAATCCTCTGAATAATGTGTGTATGTGTGCATTTGTGTGTGTGTTAGTGGGACACAGCGGGTCATTGAAGAGGGATGAATCATTGATGAGCTTCTTTAGAATTCACAAACACACACACCTCATTTCATCACACCCTTCACATCATGACTACACACATTATTGTGTTATTACTGTATTACAGCCGACTCATTGTCATTTGTATTCATATGTTCTCCTGTTTCTTTGCAAAAAAAGAGAGCCACAGTGGAGCAGAATTTAGAATTTTTCCTATTTTGATTCCCCTGGCCATAGAAATCCCCAGGTTAAAAAGGCAGCGACAGAAACGCAGAAGACAGAAAAACAGAAAAACGGAAAACAGCACACCCAACAGCTCTTTATATGACCCTTTAATACCCTTGTAAACTGGGCAATTTGAATTGCTGCTGGTGACTTACAAGGAAGTAACTGATAAACATTTTGGTTTATGATTTGCTTACGGTAAGAAATAAATCAAGAAAAACAAGACCATCTTCTTTGCTGGTAAACACAGGATTCTTTCAGTTTCCTTCAAAGTTTAAAAAAACGTTCTTTGAATCATGATATTGTTTGTTAAGATGTCCTTGTAAATCCAGTTTGATACACATTGAGTTTCAGGAGGTATTGGATTCTGAAGAGAATTTTAGGTCATTTCAGTTCAACTCTGATGATGAATGATGGAGGAGCTATCGTTTGTGCAACTGCAAAACTACTATTCAATACATGCATTACTAGAATCAGTGAACTGAAGCATTACCCATATAATGAGATTAAATAAGCTTTCTTGACCACAGGGGTACACAGGGATTTTCCCCATAAAAATCATGTATAATCTGGTGTGGATATAGTAATACAATCACCTTCAATAAAGACATCAAACTCAAATCTCCAGGTTGTATATAGGCACAGAGGAGCAGCTAAGCATTGCCTCTTACAATTACATTTTATAAAAGACTGAAGACAAATTCTAGTTTTCATGATTACATACAGTGGGTGTGTCATGTAAGGTGAATATTTAATGAATAACATGCATAAATTGCAATTCCTTTTTGTAACTCAGATAATTATGTCCACTTGTCAAAGCAATGATCTTGAGAGGCATCATTGTCATCCATAGCCTTGTACAGTGATCATGTGCTCAACTCGTGTTGTTAGCTAATCTATTGTAATTGACTAATACGCTTTGGGATATGGAGTCTCAAAGGGAAGTTTATTAAATCTAACACAAACAAACATTTGGCTCTTATTTTCAAATTACCAGCTAGAAAAGGACATCCTGTCTACATGCGGCAGCAGTGGATTTCCTTACAATATGAGGATATTCCAACAGAGCTCAGATGAAATGCATGAACAAAGTCAAGAGGCCATGTGAACCAAAGTGACTCTACAGCAGAAGTAAACATGGCAGTCATGGGGCATTGCAGTAACAATCACATCACAAATTCCCTAAATGTCATGGTACATCACCACAAAGAAGACAATTAAGGCTGCTTTTAAGATGGTAGATATGTCAACATGTAACAGGGCAAGGTCACCATGTGATGTGATGGGGGGAAAATGTAGAAGGAAATAGGGGGTTGTGTGAGGGAGTGGATTAGTCACAATGACCCCGTGACTTACATTTTCTCTGCATGCCTCACATGGCAGGGAGTGTCCAAAACCAGAAAGAACAGCTGAGAAAGCACAACACAGGCACAACGACGTCTTTCTCCCTCTCAGACGATACAAAATTACACGTCTCCACTACCATGAAACCAAACTAGCTGCTCATGAATGCACCAATCATGCAGGAGCTACTTAAGACCAAACCAAGCATACATTTAAACTGTCTCATAAAATCTTTCTGAATATGTAGGGAGATGGTGAGGTCCAGCACATGTCACATAATCATGAACCCCTGCAATTACCTGTAAGGACGATAACCAGATGGCCTAACAAAGGCAGATGGAAAACTGGGGAAATCCCATGTGAATCAGAGAATCCATGTCAGTACCACCACACGTGATGATATCACTCCCTTGTGAGTGAAGGCCATCATGTGTAGCCTCCTGCAGCTGACAATATTAACACAATCTTCATCATCTTTTTTCTCTCCACAGAGACATAGCATTCATCCACACACCTGGACACAAACAGGAAGTGAGACTCAATTGTGTCTACTACTGCCTCTTTTTAAACTCTTGATTATTACCTAAATCACATGTTCATAGAGATGGCTGGACATAAGCAACAAACTCTGGATAAAACAAACATATTTGATACAGCACCAACAGGGATGTCAACAGCTCCCTAAATACTAGCGAGTTTAGAATTTAGTGCAGAATCAACTGCTTTACTTGTAAGTATTCTTGAGCCCCTGATTGCTTCGCTTTTCACCTGTCAGATGGGACAACCATGAGGGGGACACTACCACTCTGCCTTGTAACTCATGACTGCCTTTCTTTAGAAGTCATTATCAGAGCACATAGTGTTTTAATATGCTTTCATAATGGTGCTCATCAACTCAGCCCAAATATGCCTCAGATTAGAAAGTCACTGGTCTGTGTCATTACAACTGGCTCCCATTCATACAAAGCTAAATATAAAGAATTGGTTGGATGGACAAAAAAGTGCAAAGATATAGAAATGCAAATGATGGATATAAACCATCTGGAATGGGAGGAGGGGGTGAATATTTAAATGAGAAGACAGTCTTTTTTTTAAAAATTCACTCCCACTATTAAATATTTCACTTCCTGGAATAAACGTTCTTCTCTTGCAGTTGCATTCCCTAAACAGGTTTTATTCATCAAGACAGCCTCACATCTTCAACCTGCTCCTGAAACATATCTCACTTTGTGGACTCAATTCAAGCTGACTGAAAATAACACTGACTTCTGAAGGTGCACTGAGGAAGTGTAGAAGAAAGTTAAACTGCAGTGTCTTATTAATGACATGCCTTGACAGGAGCAGAGCAGGTACAGCTGCAGCCGTCTAGACAACACTAGGCTTTAATCAGACTGCTTGATGTTAAATTAAGCTGAGCTGAATACTTAAGGGGGACAAGATGAAAGAGGAGGGTGGGAGGCATGGA
Organism: Pseudorhombus dupliciocellatus; assembly: GCA_016785235.1. Classification (NCBI taxonomy): domain Eukaryota; kingdom Metazoa; phylum Chordata; class Actinopteri; order Pleuronectiformes; family Paralichthyidae; genus Pseudorhombus; species Pseudorhombus dupliciocellatus. The sequence goes on along the minus strand of JAFBJW010000091.1, from coordinate 1,819,186 downwards.
AACCGGTGTTTGAGAAGGTGAGTTTATAGGTTAAGTAACTTTGTGCTGGCGCTTGTTGCCAATACAATGTGTGTGAATTTTGATACAAATATAAATATATAATCCGGACACGTAAAACCTACCTGGGGGAAATCTCCATTTCTGGGGAGGTTGAGGCTGGAAAAGTCCACTTCAGGGAATCCAGAGTACACGTCCATGTGCACATCAGGAGTGGTGGTGGTAGTGCTGCTGCTGTTAAAGTGGTATTGCCTGTGTGGGAAAGAAGAAGTTTGTGTGTTTACCTGCCACATATCCACATCAAATCAACATCTGCACATGCTGTTTTGTCCACAGTAAATTTACACCTAGAACAGCGTTCTACTACTGTGTAAAAAGCAGCCCCAGAAGAGAAAAGAAAGAGACTTAAAAAGATCAAATGCCACAGTCAAAACTGTATAAGGAGGTGATCCAGTGGGTGTATACCACAGAAAAAATGTAATCAACTCTATGACACAGCATTTGAAATAAATTTTCAACGGCCAAAGATAAACGAATGACAACCACTTAGGCTCAACATGAAACAGGTAGAAGTTTGTGAAAAAAATAAAATAAAGAAAAGGTACATTTCAGTCACATAAAGGTAGAAAAGGACAGATACAAATCTGCTCCAACCTGCTCTGAAGATCCAATGTCCACCTTTTGTTAAAACTAATCATTCTCCTTTCTTCATATCACCAGTGTTAGACGTTTCAGTTTCTGGCTGACTACGAATCATCATTACAACACAAGCTACTGTGAAAAAAACAGTGGAGCCACTTGCGAAATGAAAGCAAAACTAAACCGTTGTGAAGGTTGCACTTTAACTGTAACATCCCACATTCCTCTCATCCAATCATGTGCTCGCGCTAAGGCTCAGAGGGAATGAGCTTGGCCAAAGCTATTCTTTGGATTTGGCTGTGCATCTTCAACCTAAGGCCAGAGATCAGTGAGACTGATTGATCTAAGTTCAAAACACACCAAGGGGATGAAAGGGCAGCCCTGAGCTAGTGTATAGAATCTATACACCAGTCTATGATTTTTATTGAACAACAAAAAGTGCAACATGCAGCACAATTCAACATTTTACTCTCCCCCTTGTATTCTTCACGCTAAGTCATTGTTCAGATGATCACAAAATCCTTAGCTATGGAAATCCCCTTCTTGGAATTTTAGATAACAGTGACATGACAGTGATATTATCATAGCAGTAGTCTTGGCAGAGTTGGTTAGGGGCTTTTGGCTTTTGGTTGTGGACTGATCGTCACATGAACCATATTTTGGTCGCAGAATCTTTTGATTTGAGGATACTAACATGCTGCCCAGGCACGTACCAATTGCTGTGTTTGGACATTTGGCCTCCATCAGTGGACATTTACAGGGACACCTGATTATCATTTGTCAACTGGCTACAATGGTGTTTTATCAACCAATGTCTCTGAACAATTTCTCAGAAATGACCATAATTAGGGGGCTTAAGTTCATTAGCTGCTGGATATTTAACAGTAAGATGTTGTTCAATCATCATCAAATTAAACGTAGCAGATCACTGAGAGTACCTCTTCTCAAATCATTTCACCTTACACACCTACACAAAGTGAAACAATGCTCAAATCTAACCTTCTGACTGTGACCGGGCTAGATTTACTTGATGAAGATTCCCCTCTGTAAAAACAAAACATAACCTACTGATTCAAAATCCTACAAAGCCAAAGCCACCCTTATTAGGTTTTATTGCATGTTACTTTGTTTAAGCAACTTTTTATCACAAACCTTTAAACTGTTAAGGGGCAACAAACAAGGTCACAGCAGCACAAAAGTGAAGTCAGAGCATCTATATTGCCCCTTAGACGTTATACCCTGCCTCCTCCAAGTTAACAAATAGGACATGGACAAAATGTCACATGCATTTATGTGAAAGCTGGCTTCTGTTATTTTAGGTAGTTTTTAAAACCAGGATATTTTGGCATCATTTCATGATAGTGGGAGGAAGTGGATCATGGTCCAGCTTCACATCCTTGAAAGTATAATGCTACTTCCACGGAAAGAGGAAGGTGTTTATCAAAGAGTCTCCTGAACAACCCAAGACTATACGTTTAAAATGTGACACCAGATAATAACCAACTGCTGAGATTCTTTGGATGAACAATGTTTAAAGTACACCAATGAAATATGACTCTCACGCTCCCAGCAGTAAATTAACCTGAAGTTACAGCACTGGGAAACATCTCAGTATGGGTCTATAGACAGTACTAACACAGACACTAACACACAAACGCAAATGCAGGCAACAGGTCCAATCAAACTTAAGAAAGGGGATGATAAGAAGCTCAGCTCAGACTTGTCTCAAGAAAATCTTGAGATCTGCAATGTGGTCACATTTCATGGTCACATGTTAACTGCAAACAATCTGAGCCTTCAAGATTGATAACTATACAATGTCAAAGACAATCGCAGATATACAAAGAAATGTTCTGCAGTAAACAATAACCAGACTCAGCTGTGGGGAACAGATGTAAACACACACCCCAACAAACTGAACTGTTGTTCACTTATTTTCCCTCTGGAAATTGCTTGTGAGAGGGGGAAAACAGGAAAGCCCAGTGTAATTTAGTAAGTTCAGTTAGGATTTGAATTGAACTATATTTTTTGTATCACTAAATATTCACAGTGCACTCTGAAATCAAGCACACTGCATTTTCAAGAAAATGAAGTACAAGGCTAAAATATAAGTCTGGGAGAGTTCCACCAGAAAAGGAACAGAACATCTAGTGACATCTAAGGTATAGAGTCTTGTAGTTAAATCATTTCAGTCAAACAAAATACAAGGCAGTTATATGGCGTTAATGCCATCATTGAAATGAGAATGTCACTTTGCTGAGTGCATACATATTCCAAGGCCAAAATATCCCCTTATAAAACATATTCAAATTCATGAGATCCAGATTTTTATTTGGATCTGCTCCAAAGTACCACACTCTGTCCACCATACATGCTTGATTTTTTTCCATCAAAATCCTTTAAGCTGATTTCAGACATGCACTGGACTCTGCAGACGCTGCGAATGTAGGCCCCTGATAATCTGCTGAGCTCCTCCACCTGGCCTCATAGAATAAAGTGTGTTGAAAGTCAACATATATGCATACCTTGGCTCAGGTAAAGTTTTCATGATCAGCAGAGTGGTATAAGTAAAAAGAAAAGCAACATCACTCATTCATGAAGTGTCTCCTCTACCAGCAGAGCACACCATAGCCACCATAACACCTGACAAGTGCAGGAGAGTGGGTGATGTGTTGTATCAATCTCAGTTTTGAAGACAGCTAAATACTATAAGATGTCTCAAAGCAATACACAGAAAAAGAGTGATTCACTCAGGTCAGTATAACCTCATTTAGTTATTTTTCACAAGGTCCTGAAAAATTAATAATTTATCAGTGACTGACGCGTTAGGGCAGAAGACAAAATGAGATAAAAGCGGCAGATGATGGAAAGGGAGACTGAGGCAGGCACAGTCTAAATCTAAATACAGATATCGGACTGTTAAATGGATGGATACACATATCTTTCCAAGACCTCATGATGATTTCCAACAAGGTCAAGTAAAAGTGATTGGGTGGGACTGCCTGATAAAAGAAATCAGGTGGAGATGTTAACAGAGGACAAGAAGAGAAGAAAAAATGGATGAACTGCCACAGCAAAAAACTTGAATAAATGACTCAAAACTCTGCATACCTCTTTTTCAAAAAACAATAAAGTCATGTTTCTAAATTAGTCGGAGACCCCAATCACTAAGAAGTAGAAGGAATTCAGTCATAGCAAATGTTTGTTAACCACATGCCCACCCTGATCATATTTGAAGAGTGAGATAGGGCATCAACATCTACACTTTGAGTGAACTTGAAAACCACAGAGTGCTCCCACGTCATCAGTACAGAGGACGACTGAAGCTTTTTCTGCCTGGCTGACAGGCTGCTTACTACTGTTAGTCATAAAAACATAGCTGAGGCGCAACTCCTTTGTAAAGCTGACACCAGACCACCCACTACAGGAAATGAACTAGGGCAGATAAAAGAGACCACCCCCAATGAAGTGAGCTAGGGATTTCATTTTAGCATAAGAACTGTTGTATAGGCCTGAAAATATTTTGTCACTCAAGGTGTCAAAAATACAATACTGAAAACAGATCAGCTATAAATTTCACTCAATTTAAGTTTCGAAAACAAAGAGGTGTATATCCTTATTCTTCATAAAGGTGAAGCAGCATAACTTGCAATTCAATCAGTAATGCACTCATTCCATCATTCTTTACTCATGGCATTATAAAATAGATTGTAAATACTTACTGGTTTCCAGATTGCATAGGGCAGTGTATGCTGTATCCAGCCTGCTGTGAAAAAGATCCCCAGGATCCAGAGGACGCATATATCGAACTCTAAAACATAGAAGAATTAGAATCTGTCACATTTTATTAAACCGGTGGAAATATAATAATGAATATGTGTAACATGGAATAAAACAAAGACTTTATACGTCACTAGAGTGATGGTGTGTGTTTCTTGACAAACAGCAAAATAACCACAGAGATTTGTAATAGTAAATGCATTTACTTAAGTTTTTGAGTGTGTGTACGTATATACACACATAAATATACATAAATATTGTTTTTTAAAAAACAAAACATAACTTTACATTACTGTGACGGCATATTATGGCCACATTGAAAAAAAAAAATCACAGTCATTATGACTATGATCTCGTACATTTACGACTTTCAACAAAATGCTTTAAACATCCATTAGCTAAACCATGCTAAGCAACAATAATCTTAAAACACTGAAATAAAAAACAATGAATTACCCTAATTACCCTGATCTAGTTTAATATGATATTTAATGCATATTTGCAACTTAATGCAAGAACTTACCTCCATGTTAGAGGAGACACCAGAGAACAAGCTGCTGTCCAGCTGAGGGCCCTCTGGATGCAGGTAGTTCTCCCCGTCCATGGCCAGCGCTGAAGGGAGGGTGGGCATCAGACCACAGCTTCACACATGACCACCAGCTGACTTAGGCAACGCACCTTCTGACCACCACCCACGTGCTGGCTTTGTTCTAGGTAGTACTTCTAGCAGGGGTAAACGATCTCCATGACCTGAGGAAGACAGTGGAGAATGGGGTGTATCAGATGAATTTAGTGGAAGCCTACAAATGCATTTGGGAAAAGTATATAAAACAATGAAGTGATAGCGTATTACTATGTGGCAGTATGTTGCGTCAAATGTTGCTTCTTATCCTCTTTAAAACTTGTGTGTTCACTTGCATAATATTATTGTACGATAAGTAATAGTTGAACCTGTTTCGTCAAAAGGAGTACAAGAATGTTAAGTTAAAACACAAAAGCAGATTATTAAAAACCAAAGGTATTAAGTGAAAAATATCCAGACAAAATAAAATGATACAATTTATTTTAAAAGAAAATATTGATAATTAAGTATAAAAAAGTATACAAAAAATATAATTATATCTAAAAGAAATACAGATTATATAGTAATAAATTATTTTAACATGCCAAAGCAAATTAGATATAATATTTAATTAGAATTGACCTTCCACTTCAAGACTAATTGTTGCCATCTCTGACACCATAAAACCTGAATCCGGAATCCTGTTCATGATGCAGAGCTTGGATTTATGTTTTTGTTGATTGACAGTCCTCGTTAGCTGTCATCTGACAACAAGGTTCCACATTTGCTAGAGGGACCAATTAAAGTCCGTACAGGAGGTCCACAAAAGCTTGAACCATATGGAACACAGATATGTTTGAGACCGAGACTAAATGGCGATGCAGTTAAACAGCAAAATAGAATACATTTTCAAAACCGTAAAGGATAATCAGGTAGTTTGCATGGGACACACTCACAAGGCCCTTTCTGTGTGCGTGTGTGTGTATTTTACAGCAAAAGCAGTGGGTGTCCAATATAATGACAAGTTTGACTGGCTAGACCAGACTGTCTGAGGCCACAAGGACCTCTCTTACACACTCAAAAGTGTACGTGCACGCACGCAAGCACACACAGAAATTAAAAATATATGCATATACCCATGAAACAAGGGGCATACTAGTAAACTGCACTTCACATATAATGACTTCTGTCACAGGGTTCTCATTTTGTTTGCATTCACATCAGATTTTCCCATTTAATCTGCCTCAGTAAATTACACATGCTCGCCTGTAATTGGGAAACTGACCACAATGACCTACTTTGTCCTGATATGGTTTCACACAGAGACCAAATAACCCTGAGTGAAAAGCTGGCAGCTTGTTCTCCTGCTGCAAACTGCTCGGGTCTGATGAAAATATAAATTGGAATGTGTAAGTCAGCTTTTTCTTGCTATCAGTATGTGCACTCAGACAAAAAACAAATTTAGATTCTGTTACATACTATTTAAATGGTTAATAAGAACCCCCCAGGTATGATGCCTGAATCAGTCTAGTCTTTCAGCACTCCACAAATGTGCACCTGTGTAATGTCGGTAAGGTTCCCTTGCCCCAAACTACTCAAACTGTTACCTTCCTTCCTTCAGTCCCTCCTCCAATTTTCCATTAGCATTGAACATGCCAGAAATGTTTACTGGGGATAAAGCTGAGGTTAAAAAAAACTTAATATAGTACATGACAGTCTAGATAAGAGGGCTGCTGTGTGTCTGGCCATGTGTGTGAATGTGTATGTGAGAGACAGCGCACCCACAGAAAATTCACCACTGACGCGGCCAATACACACAAAAGGGAGGCCATTTTACCCTCAGGCTGCCAGTGTGATACTGTCCAGATAACAGTGAAGCAAATGTGGGGAAACCCAATGCAAAGATCAAGTGGCAGGAGGTCTTAAGCAAACGGACAATAGATATTTTTCTGAAAATGAAAGACCAGTGTGCAGCATCAGAGGGCTTGAATGTAACACTATTAGGACTATAGGTTTGGTTCTTTATTTCTACCTTCACTTCAGCACAATGGTAAAATAGGCACATCATATTGAATGTAGTTTTTAAGTACTATTTTTTTTGTTTGAGTCCATGAAGACAGTTTTCACATGTGCATTTATTCGTCTGCAAATGTTTTTAAGCAAAAAGACACAAAAAACTAATGAACGGGTTACCACAAAACTTGATAAAAGGTAAAGGCAAGTTTAAGCAACCAATATTTATGAGTTTGTGCAATATGCTAGAGATTGAACATAAAAATCGAGATGCAATAAATCTAAGTGTGGTTTCATAAGGGAAATGTTGGGCCTTGGTAGGCATGTGCTCTACCCTGATTGGTATTCTAGTTTAGAATGTAACTACAATAAAAAAAAACACAACTAAAATAAGGAACAAGTAAGTATGCATGTGAATAGGTAAAAAAAAATATAAAAAACAAATTGACACTTAACCTTCTTACTGCATTTCTATTTATAGAGGTGTAGAACTCTAGTTACTTATGCGGTTTCAGTGATGTTTATGAAACTACAGTTGTACTCTCGAGTGCCTGAACAAGAACATACAGGGAGTAGGAGGATGTCATACAGACTTCTTATTCGAGGAAGATGAAATGACTCACATACTATGTATGTGTATGTAAAAGATAAAACACCTCCTTTGCCCTTAGTAGTAGTAGTAGTAGTAGTGGTAGTAGTATGGATTCTTCAGCAGAAGGAAATAGATCAATGAGTGTGCCTGGTGTAAAAATAAAATTTGTTTTGCTGATCAGCCTTAGTCCTCCCATCACCCTCTTCAGCCCTTGTCACTGACATTACCACCACTCATTTATTCAAAAGACTTTATGTTTAAAACAATATTTAACAGGAAGCTTTTTATTCCAGCATCTTCCCATAATGCCCTCTCTGTCATTCCCACTACCACCCACAGTCTCCAGTGCTATGCCAGTTCTTGTCTCTTAGCAACAGAAGGAAAAATATTCTTTTGCTGTCCCCTGTTCGCTAACCCCCATTCCTCCAGCAAACCATTGAGAATAATCAATACTGATCATTGCAAGAGCGGTCCCAGATACGGGCTTCCTGTAAGGCCTCTCATTGCTGGAAATAAGCAAACCCCCCCTGCTACTCCAAACCCCCATAAAGAGGAAGAGGGAGGTGATGAAGAAGGCTATCAGAGGCTTTGAGTTCTGGCAAAAAGAAAACCCAAGATAAAGAAAAAAACGCATCCACTCCGGCGCAAGAGACACGAGGAGTTTATGTGATTCAATTTGGCACAAACGTCAGTCATTTTTAATAACCATCATGGATATTTAAAAATGTGTCTACCTTGTCAATATTTTACTTTGTGGAGTGCATGTATTTAATATGTATTTAGCCTGTATCAAGACAGCTAAGCAAAATGATGAGAGAGTGAGAAGACAGAGAGAGGGTTGGAGACTCATTGGTAGCGTAATCTGTTAAATCTGTTAATTACCTCACAAAGTTGCTGGCTTTTGTGCAGTCTCCTACCATGTGTGTTTTCCCCCTCCCCCTCTCTGGGTGGCCAACACAGCTCCATGCGGGAAGATTAGGCCATTTAATGTGCAGCAATCATACAATGGTTATACAGAAAGAAGCCCATTCACTGTACACTGAATGCGCCAAAATGCACTCACTGTGTGTTCAATCTCACAAAAAGCACTGGACATGCAGCCATGGAGATTTAGCTCAGTTAAAAACAGCTTTTTTCCAAAGATGTGGCTTCATTCTAGGCCATTGGTTCCTTTTGGCTGTGTGACTCACCATGAGCCTGTGAGCCAGACAGAGGTTAAAAAGCAGCACAGCTCTGTCACTTCAAAAAACTCAAGATGTACATTCACCGTGTGTGTTGACAGCACCAGCACCCAGGATGAGAGTGAAAATGCAGTCTGCAAGAGCAAGGGCTCCCTGGTTGTGTGCTGGTGGCCTCTGCTGACTATCACTGGCTGCCAGAGCACATGGGGATCATCCAGGGAAGTGTGACTTCCTTAAGCTGCTAAGTCACGATTAATGCTCACGAGGAGAACCACCAGCCAGCCTCGCGCGTGTGCCATCTCACTCACAAATACTCATGTTGAGTGTCGATATAGAATTATTGCTCCACATGCAAATACTTGCTTTATAGATGGAATGAGGTGGTAAACCAAATGCTTGTATTGACAATAGAAAAGAGGAATGTGTGGTTTTAAGCAACTGCATTGCTAAAATAAATGTATATAAGGGAGAAAATGCTATGTAATGCTAAGCTTTAGACAGAGACATCAATTTATTCCATTTCCTATTGCATGCACACTATTCTTTCGCATAACTGAGGTCAGATGGTGGCGGGGGCAGTAGGCAAGCTCCAGCTAGGAGATTCTGAGGTCCCAAGTCAGTCCTTGACTTACCCTGGGGTCCCAGCTGGGTGTGCCCACAAAACTTAAAATGGAATGCACATTCTAAGAAAAGCACTGAACCATGTCATATGGCTCTGTTTAATCTGTACGAACAAAAAGCTCTTCTCCAGATTTCAGCACACCTCATTTTAACTTTTATTCTGAGCTCAGCCATCAAATTGAATGCGCTACTTTCAGCTGCCTGAATCTAAGATCACAATCCAGTATTCACTTTCAGTGAAGGAGGCTCTCAATGCACCCCAAAAATCCCTTGGGATGTTGAAAAATTTCTTCTGGAGGTGGGAGCTGAAGACCTCACAGACAGGAGTCTCCTCCAGATGTTGCTAATTCACCCTCAAGCATTTCTAAACGTATAACCCAAATATATTCTGTCCTGCAGCAGAAAAGTCAAAGTCATCCCCTGTGCTGCTGGGCAACTGGGACCTGATCATTTGTCACATTCATCTTAGTTCTTTTCTTTAGCATTATACTAAATCCTTTTTGAGGTAGAGTGAAAATCCTTCAACACAGCTCTGCTTCATGACCCACAATCTCAAAATCTGTAACATGCGGTGTGTCCACAACAGAGTGCTTTTAAATTCCTTTTTAATCAATCCAATCTAGCGCTCTACCGTGGCCATATGAGGGTTTAGTGTTACTGTGCGTGACACTGATTTAAACTGTGTCAATGTACAGTATTTTTCAGGTGTGGGTATATATTTGTGCTGTTAAATGCTCTGTTGGTCACATACACGAATACCGGCTGAACAGGTCCAGTGCAGACACAACTTTTGTTTTGTTGTGTAGATTTACTTCTTTGATTTTCTATAAATGAAATGCAAGGGGAAAATGGAATGATTGACAGGATGGGTGGGAGATACAGTAAAAAGTAAAAAGTAAAAAGTAACCATGGAATTAATAGATAATGGACCATACATATTTTAAATTGTTAAAATTAATTGTATACCAGTTAAATACAGCCCAACAGAAATTCTTCCTCTTTGTGACTGTTTTGAATTTCTTGCCTTTCATTTATGCATCTTTGTGATACATTTTCTCTTTGGGTTTTTCTCAGGTTTCAATGTTATCAGGACCATGGGTCCCCATCCATGAAAATAACAGCAATATCAATAAACTTGCGCAATCATTCACGTCTATTGGCGTGAGCGGCTATCCTGTGGTAGCGTGAATCTGTCTTCACTCGTTACAATCTCAGTAACGTCAATCGTGCTATCCAAAGGACAGAACTCACTAACTCACCACCACTCTTAGTCCATCAGCATCACCAGTAATCAGGTTAGAAATTATTATGATTCAGCTGCTCTACACCACAGCTGCATGGGGGCTGTTAGTTGGTTATGATTGCCTCTACTGGCTGGGTTCATTAGTTACTGTGATGAAATATTCATAAAAGGAACAAGTTACTTCCCAGGGAAACACAACACTCAGTCATTCAAAACAGTCTACATAATTAAACAGCACCTTTTCAAAACGTTAAGCCTATACTTGCCTCTGTGTACACATGCACAAACAGAAAAACATGTGCATGATGTGAAACCATTAAGCACATATATGGAAGGACATAGACATTAGCTACCTATCTATTCTTGTTCTGCTCTCCACAAAAGAATTTCCATTCAGAAATATCACCCCAGTGAACTGGATAGACGCTGAAGTTAGAATAATGATCTGTTAATCCTTTGTATTATCAAGAAACAAGAAATGGAAACAAATTCAGCTCAAAGAGCATATTTCAATTGCATTTTGCCCTCTCAAATATTCATCAAAGATCAAAGACTATTGAAGCACAGAGGAAGACAGTTAATCATTTGTCTAATTTAGTCTAACTGAAAGGCAGAGTTCACAGATTTGGGTGCAAATAAAGAAACAATGTTTAATCACAATTAGATCATCATTATCGCTCTCAAAGTGGCTATTCAGCACCATTCTGTCATGATCTTATTGCTCATAAATACCAGCTGAATGAGACATTAAAGCAATTTGTTCATAAATGGGGAAGCTAATTGAGCTCTCGTGGCTCAGAGGAGGACTTTGTTGTTGTAAATAAAGGAAAAGGCCAGGAGAGGAGCAAAGGGGGAAAAAGGTGACAGCTGAGATGAGCGGGGCTGAGTAGTGTAAAAACCCAAAGAGTTTAAAAAGATCACAAACTATGGTTTATGGTGCCTGATGACACCCATTTAGGGACCAAAGCCCTTTACTTCTCCTGCCACCACCATAAATAGATCAAACACTGACTAGATGAAAGAGACAACGATCTACTTAGCTGCCTCTTTGCCCTGTTTTTCATCAGTCATCTAATTTCCTCGGAAAAGAAGGATGATGACACATGCTAACAGGGAGCAGCTCTGTTAGTGTGGTTCAGCAATGCACTGTGGTCCGGACATGTTCCACAAAATTTCCGGCTGTAGGTGAGAATGCAAATGTCATTCTGGAACTTGTCCTGACAGTCCTCTATTAAAATATCCAGATAAAAAGTTCAAGTGAGCCTGTGAGAGAATTTTAGCAGGAAAATGTCTAGAAAATACACATCAAGTGAGTGAGTGTTGCTGATGTGCACGTGACAAATATGCAAACAAAAGAATGAAAGAACAAAAACAAAACTTTAATTTTTGAACGGAATCATATCAAATGTAAACTCAGGCGGGAGGGAACATACAGTAGGTTTGATCTCAAATTCTTAAATAGGCAAATATGGATCTTTTTCAATAAGCACAATGCATCTGAGATCATCCATAGAATTCCTTAGATATGATTGTCTTCTATCCCACACCCACCTTTTCCATCCCACTCTATATTCTCAGTGTCACCAGCCTCTCTCAGTCACATTACTTACTTCCCTATTTCCATTAGTGTTTCCTTGTGTTGAAATCCCCAGCTTTTTCCCTATTCCCATCACAATCCTCTCCCTTCAGTGCACGTTTTATGTCCCTGTGTTCTCTGCATTTAGTCTCCTCCCCCCTCCCTCCAGAGCAGGTTGGTGGGATTGGTTGTTACCCCTCACCCAGTCTGACCCTCGGATGTAATTCTGCTGCTGATTGGGGGCAGCTGGTTCCCTGCAACTGAATCTCCACCCCCTTGTGTACGCCCCTGTCAGTCGTGGTTATTCAGAGAGTCAGTCATAACAGCAGGCAAAAGCTATCACGTGCACATTTCACAAACTAGCAATGGAGCACTGGGAGGCAAAACCTGGACAACTGAGGTGGAGTGCATTTTAAATATGCCTCAAAGGGGTGAAATGACTCTTTTGAGTTTATGAAAGGAAACTATCAGTCCAGTTGACCTAATATAAAGGTGTATGGTAAATATCCAAATAGAGAGCAGGCTTGAGCACCAACTGAAACATATGAATAAAATGTAAACTGGAGTGAACAATTAAAAATAACCGTCATTTATTAAACCAATTCTAATATGACAAAATCAGTTACATAAATATTGTCCTGTGCTGGAATAAAATACACAGGACCTTGATAGTCATTGAGGACAGTGGCCAGTAGAGGTTCAGTTTGGTGAACTTTACCCTTCTGCTGTTCAAATCTAGACAGTGCTCTATTCCTCTCAGACTGACCTCACTTCTCTGGCAGGCGTGAGAATATTGCAGCACATGCACAGCGTCAGGGAGCCTGTCAATGTCTGTCTGGGCAACTTGGCTATGCTAAGTTCAGTTCAGTTCATCAGTAGGCTTCAGCTAGCTAAGCTGGCTGACTGACAGGATCAACTGATGCAGATACCTCTGGAATAGTGGCTACACTGCTTGTGACAAGAAACAACGCAGAACATGAGTCAGACTGACACCATTGGCTGGTAGACTAAATGAAGGGATTTTAAAACTTGCAGTAAATCACACATCATCTCACATAACTTTGTAATCAGTAAAACAGATGACAGAAGAAGTCTCAACAAAATGTTTGCTGAAAATGTGAAAGTAATCAACATTCACTTAAATACATTGATATAAGATGTGCTTATCCCTGAAAGACACATTTAAAACTACCCTGGGGATCACTCCACTAGCAAATGTGAATAGCAAAGAGTTTTTTACTCAAATTTTCAACAGAAAAAAACGTCTCCAAACCAAAGACCTGAGGGTATCCTGTAACATATTTGTCTAGTGACAACTGAGTACATAAAGAAAAACAGAAATATCCATGAAGTGCAATGTCTTTCTGTCATGTTAATGAGTCAGGCATCTATTATATAATACATCAAAATTTGACACAGGCTGAACATCGCAGGACAACAATCCAATGCCATACACTACACTAACAATGCACCTTGAAATGAGAGGCAACCCCTGTTAAATAAGGTCAACATCACAACTGATGAATTCTCATCTTGCGTAAAAGAGCTGACACAAGAACCTTAAGGATCCTAGGGTCAGCTGTCTGAATGTCTGTGGGTGTAGAGTAAGACAAATTTAACAATTCTACTACTACTCCACACATTTTACAGCACATGCTGTGTGCCAGCCTTCAAATAACCGTTTCTGTTTCCCTTCTGTTAATCTCATGGGACTGGCTTGAAATGCAAGCTGCTAACTAAAACAATGACACACAGTTTTCAGTCACCCATCAATGTGTACACAGATATTCTTCTCATTTTTCCTTCCTGGATACAGCCTATTTGGAAATCAGTCCTTGCTTTTCTCAGAGGGCTGTTGACACACTTTTTCCACAGAAATCTATAAGGCACAGAGGTGAGGAATGCCAGAGAGTGGCATGCTCCCCTCAGTTTCACTCATCTCTTACAAAGCTGTTATGCTGCTTGGGACAGATCCTCATTGCCTCCAGGTCTGGATACTGCTTGGAACATAGGGCAGTCATAAAGGACTGGTTTGTTTCTTGCCAGTGTGGAGGTGCACACTGCGGCCACATATTCCTAACAATCGTCACTTGTTCTATCTCCTTCTTCAGAACCAACATCCTTGTTGTGTTTAATACATAAACTATTATCAAATGAATGCCAGATTCCGGGAAAGCAGGAACTGAATCAAATGTATTACCTAGACCTGAGTCCCCTCCTCCACTCCACATTTTTCACTCTCACTCTAATCAGCCCACAGGCCATAAATGAGATTTACAACTGGCACCAATTGGAGAGGGGAGAAAAAAGGGCTAGTAAAGACGAGGGGAGAGGGGGAATGGAGGCCATGGAGCAGAGAGCAGGGGGCATGAGCAGTGAGTGAGCCATGTATCAATGGTGTTTGCGTTCACTCGACCAACAACAAAAAAAAAAGTTAAATACTGCTGTTACTTGTTGGTAATTATAATAATTATCTGAATGCAGGAAACATGAACTGAACATCACATTAATGGAAATGTACAAAGGGTTTGTCATGGTATTTCACATTTATCTTGCCTGTCCTGTTTTGCGAAACACCTTTATGCTCCGTGTGTTTCATTCTTAGAGTTGCTTTAGCACACTATCAACAGATCCAGTGTGTTTTGCAACCCTCTGAGTCCCTGTAGGGCAAGCAGCCATCAACTGTCTGACATGGTGAGGGGAATTAGGGGAGGGTGCAGCTAAAACATAACTGAGCTCTAACACATGAGCACTGTTCAGCGATTAACTCCACTGATATGACATCTACTGATAGGAGGCCGACATTTACAAATATTGCTCAAATGTTTCCCAGCAGTTGCCAGTATTACCTGTGTATATTTGATTACAAATATCTGAGTTCCGCCAATTCACAGGACAACAGAATAAAAATGCCATATGATGGTGCAATGTGATTGTTTCTGTGAATAGTTTCATTATTACAATTCAGTATGGTAGGTTGTGGGTAATTAAAACAAGAAAGGGAGTTGTGTTTTTTTCTCTGTGTCTCTGCTTCAGTTCTGTTGCCATTACACTGGTGCTGTAAGAGGAATTTGACAGCAAATAACACCAAGGCCACAGACCACATCACTGGGGTTAGGGGCACTCAGCTAAAACCTTGACGGGGACCTAGCATGTCATTCACTTCACCGTCATCAAATAGTTTCCATCAACAGGAGAGGAAATGACATAATTAGAAAAATAGCCAGCCACCATGGCAACCTAGTATGTCAAGGCTTGTGTGGAGCTTGACTACCTTTAGCTGCAGGGGACAGACACCATGAAAACTAAAGAGGGAAAATTGCAGGAAAAAAAAAGAACTGCTTTGTGGAAGCTATTTTTATTTCCACCTAATCACTCATAGATTTCTGTTCTGTTCCTCCACTCATGCCAAGCAGCACAGTGTGTGGTGACACATCAAGTCAACCTTCTCTCTTTTATGTTAAAATACAGAAGCAATGAAATCCAAGAGATCACCAAAGAAATGTTTATGAATCACACCATGGTGGTACACCAGGGTAGTGCAGTGTAGATATAAACACAACAGCCATACGTCTTGGACAGCATTTCATCCGTATCCACCACGGAGGCATATCCAACTCTGTCCGATTCACACATATATGGAGATGTATTCATGTATTAAACAAAGCACTCAGCTACACCACTAACCGCATAGATCGCCATAGTTTATTGTGAGTCTGCGTTGTTTTCTCGGTCTTACTTAGTCGTGTAATTACGACAAAAGAGGGCAAACCCCGAAGTATTTACGGACTAATTGCTTCTTTAGATCACGTTAAGTCTTTTCTCTTCTTTCCGGTTAGCATTAGCGAACATCTTCTCATGTGTGCTCGCTCGTCCGTGCATTAAACCACATGTGTGTCATCGCGGATATATTGTTGGCTTTTCACACAAACAGCACCACAGTCAATGTGGCTCTTTCCGAGGTCCGAAGCTTCCCTGGTCTCCACAGCACAAAGGAAAGCAGCCACAGCTCGACGCTTAAGTGCAGCTGCCACCACAGTTAGCTTCCCGTCCGACAAACAAAACAACGAACGAGCTTTGAGAAGAGAGCTACCACTACCTACAAATAGTCTCTATTTATATAGACCATTGTTTTCATTGTGAACCGACGATGGCAAAACTGAGCAATATCCCGTATTCGTTTAGTTCTTGTGGCTAAAAGCGCTAGCTAGGTTAGCATAGCGATTCCTGACTGGGTACGTTCGTTTTGTACATTGTCTGCCAAGGTTAATATGGTGACATTACTATGTAGTTGTCTCTTGAAATATAGCATCTTACATGGTATGACCGTGTAGTGGAGGTGTTACTCGTGTTAGCCAAAATACAGAGGCGTACGTATTTACTGTAAAAGTACCGGTTGCGTGTACATTTTCGAGCCAGGTTACTTGCTGGTTAGCTAACATCTAAGCAGTAGCTTATTACTAAGTAACTTGCTAGCGTAGTTAGCTGGTGGCTTTTCTTAAGGCTAGCCCGGTGACCCCCGAGCCTCCCGTAACACCACGGTTGTTTTATATGCGTGTCCCTCTGCCCCAGTCTTCGTTGTACTTCTAGTTTTTCTGAGTTTAAAGATAACGTGTCCTCCCGATAATGCCGGACTCGAAGCAGTCGCCGGAGAAGCGGCGTAGCCCGTCGTAAAAAACGTGCGCGCCTAGGAGAGGCTGCCCAGGACGCATCTTTTTAGACGGCAATTGCCGATGTGTCGCTCGCCTTTTCTCCCACAATATCCTCGACATTGCACTCACCGTTCCCTGTGTAACTTGTTCGAAATCCAATCCCCGACCACACGACCCGATTCTCAACAAGGAATTGCGTCAAAGAAACGGAAACTGGGGATTTTATCCAACTTATTCTTCTTAGTTGTTTTCTCCACTTCCTGATTGAGACGGTGCCATTTTGAAAAGCGAAAAAACGTTTCCGCCGCTGTCGTCACGCGCAGTACCGCTTGTTGATCGCGAGCAGAAAACAGCTCAGGCCATAAATAGTTCATCACGCTAACAACACCTGAGCCTCCACTGCACCTCAGCCCGGGTTATAATACACGCACATTTATTATATGCACACACACATACGATGAGTGGTCAGAGAAGAATTGAACCCCTGTGGATCATGTATTCACCCATTACAACACATTCGGGACAACAGACGAATGATAAGTAAGCAATAAGGACAATTAGATGTAATATTCATGACGATTTTGGTTAATATATATATTTATTTATCGTATATTGTATTTTGTAAACCATGTAGCACAACTGTTACGTTACTTGTTCTCTGATATTGATAAACAAATTGCGTTTCTACATTACAATTTATGTAATACCTGTAATAACTAATAACACCTCTAGTTACTATGTGCAGCCAACTGAAACATGACAAATGTAGGCAAACAATAGGAAAGAAAGAGAGCATACAATAGAAAAAATATAAAAGCAGCATTAAACGAGTGAGAACAAATCAGAAACAAAAAAGGAGAATAAAACATAATGAAAACGATTTCAATAGGTCACAACTGATATATTTTTGTCTTTTTTAAAGATGATAATTTTGTTCCGAGGAGTCGGGTCCCTGACAGGAAAGGCTGGCTCAGCTTTGGAACAGAGAAAACTGATCGATGTTGCCCAATGAGACATTAAAAATTGCTGCGCTTACATATTTTAAACTGTGTATAAAGCACACACAGCTGTGTGTTTTAATTTGAAAGTGATATTGTATGTGCCTCTGAGTCATTTCTGTACGCAATTATGTCTATTACAATTGTTTTGGTCAGAAAATGTGCTGGCAATGATAATATAGAATCTGCTACATACCCACGCATGCCCATAGTTGGAATCAACCACTCATAATAAGAAAACGCACAGGATAAAGAATACATTATTTAAGAGGAATAAATACCTTAATTATCTCCCAGATATAGTATCAGGTGTTGCATTTGTTTTCCATTTTTGAGGTCATTGGCCTATATTATCTGATGGTACTTATTAACTTCTACTGCTGTTACTGTTAGGTGATGTCACTGGGTAAAATCAATGATGATTGGTAGAAAAAGCATGGAAAATACATCTGATAGTACTGAGTCTAAATGGTATAAAATTATAAAATATGTTATTTAACAAAATAAAATAATCGGAATAAGTATAAGAATGTTATGATTTCAATATTATTTGCATAGCCTCTGTACTATGGACTGTATGATAATTTGAAGATTCATTTTGATGTTAAATGTAATACATGTGCATCTTCCACTTGCAGGTCGCTGTCTCAGTTTGGCATCCATCTATTCTATGTTATTGAACGCCGGAGCTGGAAGAGCTCCAGTGGTTTCCTGCAAACACGTACTGCTATAGCTTTCCTGGTATCACAGTCCCCCCTTTCCCCAACAAAGCAGAGATGTGGGAAACAAAGGGCGTGTGTGTGTGTGTGTGTGTTCAAGGTCTGATTCTGTTACACTGATGTAACAATGTCTGATGTCAGTAATGTGGTGGTTGATCATATAGGATGTTGGATAAAACATCACGACACATCTAAGTTGCACAGTTTCAAAACACATTAGCTCATCATTGTGGACATTTTCTGAGATGAACATTACTCAGCATCCTCAGTGACGTCCCTGCACCAAAAGAGGCCACTGAGATGAAACAAGGAGACAGTTCTGATCAAACTCAGACTACTTAATTTATCTTGCGTTTCAATTTAATACTAGCTTGCTTTCTGTTTTTCTATGAGGTATTGTGCCTGCTCTTTAAGTTTGAATGTGGCGTCCCCTGCTGGAAATATTCTGCAGTTGGCGTTTACTGAACTGTCACTTCAAAATTGTAATTTGAACAAAGGAACTGAAGATTACCATTAGAAAACAGTACTTACTCATGTAAATTGGAGTCATTACACAAGACGGACTTTCCTCCTCTTCCTGTTAGCGTCTTTCCTTTGAACTGTGACGCAGCAAATTCAGGGACATTATCTGTCACACCCATTTTTTTGCTTATTCAGATGCTGTGAACATATTTGACAAGTTCTAAAAAAGTTAGTTTCTTTAAATCTACACATTCTCGATCCACAGAAAATGTTAAGAACATCTCCTCAGTTTGAATATAATCTTTCCAGAAGAGTCAAAACTCAAACTCGATGTAAATTTCAGTTTGCGGGAAATGCATCCAACTATATTTGTGGGACTTCTGTGAAACAGAATATGATTTGAAAAGAAAACATTTTGAGCTATTTTAGAAAAAAAATGCTATAACATGTTTGGCAGATGGAATAATTTGATAGCACAGGAAACAAACAAACACCAGTGCATGTTCAGATCTCAGTCCCTCTAAAGATGCCTGAACTGTCACACTAATACATTGTACCGCTACATTCAACAGTCAAGGTGAAGATATCTGGAGGACCATGGTATGTCAGAGAAGAGTACTGAAGTAAGTTCTTCTCTTTGTCATATTTTTGGCGTGACATTATATACACTGCACATTTCATCAAACACAACCCTGACTGCACCAGAGCACCAGATTTAGTAGAACTTGAAAGTGAGTTGCTGTATAAACTGGAATGTCGGCCTATTTTTCTAATACGACTTATGTAAATCTCTGACAAAACCAAATTGCGCAACATCCCTTTCCAAAAGCTTCTTTGTCTCCACTTCATTATTTCCTCGGTGAAGGCCATGTCTGCTTCAGGCCAGCTGTAATTCCATTAATCCACTGAGAGTGTAGCCTGACGGTAAGAGCCCTCTCTGCTGCTTTTCCACTTTATTAAACTTTGATGATTTCATTTGGGTTCTTTACATAATGTTCTTGTCATTTTAATCAAAATAGTAATTGAGTTTAGTTCAGTTGGGATTGATTGTGTTTATTTTATTTTTGATGAGTATATTGATGTATTAACACAGTCTGAATATCAACTTGATTTAATCATTTATAGCCCTTATTGCGATAACATTTCGTTACTGACTCAATATGAATTGTATTGTGTTTTCAGCGTTGCTGTAGAGCGGGTGGCTGAACTGCTTTTGAAGAAATGGAGACTTTAGTCTTTTTATTTTCGTTTTCTGCCCTTGGCATTCTTTATGCCATGAACACCATTCCAGAGCTTCAAGAGTAAGTCATTAACTGGTTTCTTATTGCTCAGTTTCTATTTACACTTCTCTTTTTTTCTTACGAGTCAAGCTGTAAACTATTCTAATAAAGTTACAATAATAACATTTAGCAATAAATATTATACACCCACAGAAAATAAAACTATACATTTAATACACATTCAATAATGGTACTATTAGCCTTTAATTGCAAGAGTATAGATGTTTAATGGTGCCGGTAATCGTCACTGTATCATTGGTTGACAGACAGTATTTCCACCACTAGAGGACACTGTAAGCTTAAAGCTCAGGTGATATTTGTCATGAATTTGATTGTCACTACCTCATAAATCTTTGCTGCTCATTCAGTAGGTTCTATTTTTAAGCATCTATTTGCCCCTTGTTTAAAATGTTCAAATGATTGGCCGTGCGGTTTATTGGAGAACACGCACGAAAATCAGAGTAATGAGCAAAAATAACTAAATGAAAGGAAATAATCCAATAAGTCGCTAAATGCTTTTGCTCCAAGGGAACGTTTTGTAATTTAAACCTGATTTGTTTTTTCCTGATTATTGGAAAATTGCCTTTAGAGTATTCTATTGATGATTATATACTACAGGCTGGATAAACAGAGCCAGGGGTGAAAGGCATGTTGCACTCTGCCCTCACACGCTCCCAGTTAGTTTTTTAACTCAACATATTCCTCAAGTGTGACAGGCTTTTATGCTCCTATACTGGGTGAATATTTGCTGCTGGTTCCTTTTTTCTGAATGTGTGGACTCTGACAATCAATACAGACCACACAGAAGAGTGTGATGAATTGCCCTTGACGTACAATATGGCTCACGCTCTTCCACTCTGCAAACAAACTGTGCTGCGTGCATAAATCTTCCTGTAGCATTGAATTGGAGCGGCAGCCAGGGAGCTTCCCTTTGCTCTGGCAGCATTTGTTTTCTTTCTGCGAGGACACGCTGTGAGATTTCCGGGAGTGTTGTTCACTGGGAGACATATTGGGCACATTAATCTTTTCCAGTGTGAGGCAGTGGTACCTTTGACCAGTAAACAAGGGGGGCAGCTCTGAACTAACATGGCCTTACCTTGCTTGCCTCTCCCACCCTTGCCTGT
This sequence comes from Pseudorhombus dupliciocellatus, assembly GCA_016785235.1. Lineage (NCBI taxonomy): Eukaryota > Metazoa > Chordata > Actinopteri > Pleuronectiformes > Paralichthyidae > Pseudorhombus > Pseudorhombus dupliciocellatus. The sequence continues at coordinate 1,797,747 of JAFBJW010000091.1, read as the reverse complement.
GATGGATTAAGCCTTTTTAAAGCATTGCACCACTAGTATAAGCTCACCACCACAGCCTGAGTCGAATGTTGCAAAAACTCCAGTTTAACAATGAAAATTTGTTGAGATGTGAACTACAAATAACAGCTGGGCCATAAAACTCTGAACTTAAACCATTTTATATAAATATATAAAGGATTATAGTATACAATATTACTTACACCATCACTCTGAGACTTTGTCTTTGACAACTGGATGCACTGATCAAATCGCATATATAACGTTCAAACCTCTTTTTAAACTTCAAAACAATCTGTTCAGTGTATATATTACGATAAAAAGACATCCAGATGTCATGAAGAAGTGATGCCTCCAAATCAATGATACAACTCAAACTTCTAAGATTAAATATAAAGCGATTTGCACTCTGCTCTTTTTTAAAACCCTGTAATTATTCAAAAGTGACAGGAGATTGTGGGTAATCAGGAGGTTTAAATTCAACAACTCCACCAGATGCCTGCACACACAAACGTCCTCTCACTGGAATCAGCAGATCTTTCACACACTCTTCCCCTCACACTCCTCCATTATTTCTCCTGGTGCTAACTCTGGGTGTTTGCGTGTGATTATCATTCAGTCTGACTTCCCATTCATCATCATTTACTAATTCAGCACTGCAGAGGAGACTGGCACAACTTCCATGGGAAAAAAACCTAATTAGTAAAGAGAATGAGGCAGAAAAATGGAGATTGCTGTCTGAAAGGGCAAAAAAAAAAAGTGTCTGCAGTGAGATCGTGCTGAGAAAAACGGACGATGTCTGTTATTTGCTTTTCCTCTGCTTCCACAGGCCGTACGTGATCCTGTGGATCGGTGTTGCTGTGTTGGTCGTTGTGTTCCTCTTCTACTTCATCATCACTCGTGGCAACCCACCTAAAGACGCTTTATTCTTTGGTAATTCCATTTCCCAATGTACTTGCAATGTATTTCCAAATGTAGGAGTTTAACAAAAGGGCTTCCAGAGGGCTCATTCCCTACTCAGTGGTTTAGAGTGAAAACATGACTTGCATTGTGCGCCATTCAGCAAGATTTCAGCTGATAAGCGGAAAGCAGCTTAGACTGATTGTGCTCTTGAAGCTTAGACGTATACGACGGGGGACCTTCACGGAGCTTACGCTTACTTAACCTTTCAGCTATTCTTTTGAAACAGAGTCCTTGTTTGTTCCTGAGACAGAGGGCACAAAGGCAACTATATGGTGTAACTCCAAGTAACTGCTTCTGTGTAATACTCCTCAGACTCCGCAGAGCATAAGAAGGTTTGTTCTCCCTTTATGAACTTTTCTGTGGGATTGGGCCCGTATATTGTCCCGTTGCATGTGCAGCTATTGGTCAGACTGCATTCTCCAATGTGACCCTACGCACACACACCTCCCTTACAGCTGATGACAGGAACAGAAGTCAGGTGATATATTGATAGCTGCGCCCAAGGCGAAGCTCGTGTTTTGTGAGAGAGGACCATAACAATGAGGGTGAAGCAGAGTCAGCCTCTTCTCCATGACAGAGAGCCGTAATCCCCCCCTCGCTATCTCACCTGTTAGATGTCAGAGATAAACCTGGTTGTCCTAAGGGATTACAGAGAGGCCGGTACGCAGGAGAGACAAAGAGTGTGTTTGCGTGTGTGTATATACGTGTGAAGGACAGATAGGAGTGATGTGATAAACCACCATGGTTAAAGCTGTGGCATCTGTAGAGAGACGACCGTGTCACAAACACACTGTTTCTTATTATAACGACATGCTGCACTGTTCGGGCAGTAAATCAATGTGTCCTGTGAGATGGTTCCCATGGTGAATTACTGATGCACACACGTGTTGCTGGCCAACTTTCTTCCATGTGACGTATGGATGCATCATATTTGCAGATTCTCTCTTTTTGTGATTCAAATCCTATTAAAAAGACCAGTGGTTGTTCAAATGTGGACACTTGATACCATCACAGCTACATCACAACCAGGTCTTTACCCTTCAAACGGTTCTTTGCTGCCAGGTCAAGCGACGACTAAAAACAATTGAAACTAAATTTTTATAGAATACAGATATGCACGATAGCAGCAGTGGACTCTTTATTTCCTCACATGAATTATATATAAGAATTCATTTCTCTCCGTATTTCCCCCTGGTCATCCTACAGGGGCCTGGCTCCCATGCTGACATCCACTCCATTAGATTGATAGCATGACATCTGTGGACAGGCATTACTGCAGTCAGTGAACCAGATATTGTAATCATGCATGTGGGGCCTATGTTGTTTACTCTAAGACTGCCAGCATGCTTGGGCACTCTGCACCATGCAGCTCATACCAGGATTAGTGAGTCAGACTGAAATCATTCCAGTCATTAACAGTTATATTGGACATGTTATCCCTTAATAGATCATTAAGCAGTTAACTACGGACTAAGAGCGAGCCTGTGTGTGCTCACGCTGCTCTGAAATATATATTTTATATGATTTGGCTGTGCTTCAGGCTGATGAGCACATGCTGAGGTCCAAACCATCTCATATCTTTATCAAATGACCTACTGAAAGTCAAGTCAAGATGTGTCAGTGTCTGACGATGAGCACATGCATGTTGTGGATTGTTTATTGTACATATATTAAAACAGATTTTTCTTTTCCAGTTTTTGCCGAATTCTCATTTACTTGTGTCATTGACCTGACGAGTGCCTTGGAATATGATGGCGTTATTTCTGGATTTATGAATTTCTACCAGAAGACAGTAGGTTTCCTCCAAACACATTGATCCCTGTTGACTGAATACCAGCTGTTATGCACTGTACAATATGTACCCATGTAATGTGCTTCAGGGAGAACCTTATCTGGGAACAGCCTATGCCCTCATGATGTGCTACTGGGATGGAATAGCTCACTTCATCATGTACCTGGTGATGATCAGCAGGATATCAGACAGGTAGGTGAAGGAACACTCCGGTGTGCCTCAAACGAATGAGAGGAGAATAAATAATATCCTATCTATGTATCTACTGTATGTTTATAAGTGTCAAAGTAGTAACGAGAAGATTTTCATATATATTAACTTAATATATATAAAAACTGAGTCACGTAACTGTCAGTTTTATAAGTTATACCATATCTAGAAGAGTCCTGTATAGATCATGGTTATTGTCATGAAGCAGGATATTTGTGAAGCTGCTTGGTCCAGACCCCAAATATTAAATTATTGGAATTAAAGTGGATGATGTGAACAGAAGTCGAACGTGTCCTAGGTCCTGGATATTTTGGGGAAGATAAAAGAAGACAAAGCTGCTTTAATTCATTGTTCACAGGAGTGCACAAAGCTACAAAGAGTTTGTTTGGATGTGTAATCCATATAATTGGAAAGGAAATTCCTTTACAAGCCAAATGATGTTTACGGGAAATATACCCCTAAGACTCTGCTGTAACTCTGCAGCATTTGTTGCTAATTGAATTTGGACTTTTACAAGCCAGAGGGATAATTACACCATTGTGCAAGAACATGGACGTACCTTTCATAGGAATGTGGCAGAGGGAGCTGGCAGCCTGCCTCCCTTTGGAGAGTAAATTACATCATGTTCAAATGGAAAGACAAGAATTTTGCTGACAGGTGGAGCTCCTGTAGGTTGAGAGTTTTTGGAAACACACAAGTGTAAATGTAAAAATTTTAAATTGTCTTACTTAAAAAAGAGTCTGTATGAAGACAGTGTTTCTGAACACAGAATGCTAACCTTTCAAGTTTTGACACAAATTAGTCGAGTGTGTTTCTAATGTTCAAGCTCAGAGGAAGGGTTCGCGAGTTACTTCTGAAACATTCCTCATCTTAACTTTTGAAATCCACTTTGTTCAGTGATTGGCATCCAGCCCCTGCATTCATACCACCACGCATATCTTCACCTGGAGAGACACACGCCCCTGCAGCAGACACAATAGCCAGAAGTTAGAGAGCGAGTCACAGAAAGTTGGCTTCCAGCAGCTGACAGGCAGTGTGCGCGTGGCTTTGAAGAGAGGGCCGATGGGAGGCGGTGGGATGTGCCGGTTGCATATTTTCAAAGTTGAGCCTGCTCTTGCTGGCTTCTCCATTCCAACTCTATGGAGAGTCCATTTCACTAGAAAAATATCTCTGAGCCATGATGACCTGAGAAGTATTTAAAATAAAAAGAGGATGCAGGGGCAGGGGCTATCATAGAAATGAAGTCTGGGCATAATTGTGTTCAGCATTGTAGAAGAAGGTCATGGATACGACGCCTATTTACCCAGCAATCTCCATAAAAGTAAAACCACTCTTTTGTTTTCGCCACAGGAAAGGGTACCGTAACCTGGGCTTGCTCTGGGCCGGCTCTCTGTGCGCCAACATGAGCGTGTTCATTGGTGGGATAGTGGCAGGTGAGCCTCATCTTCTATTCCCTGTCTACCAGTCCTGTGATGATGAGCTTTAATCAGGAGAACATCTGCACTGCCATGTACCATCAGTGTCACACGGTTCAGTCTGCCAACAAAACACCCACACGGGCCGCGCCTCGCCTGCCGTCACAACCCAGTGAACAAAGCAGAACACAGACTCATGGCATCTGTTGTTGGCTTTTTAAACCACACACAAAAAAGTGTCACAGGATCAAACTTGTGTGCAGGAAACATGTTTGTTCTGTTGTGTTGTCACAGACATGCGGCACCGTGCAGCAAGGGCTATGGAGCTCTAATTAGGGAGCTTAATGACACTGACATGTTTACCATGCATCCCGGGTGGTTGAGTACAAACGTCTCCTCTCTCTGGCAGGTAAATATGGCTCAGAGATCCGCCCAGCGTTTTGGATCAACTTTCTCTTCCTAGTGATGCCTGTGTGGGGAGCGGTCACGCTGTTCACGAGGCCCAAGGACAGGCCGCTAATCGGGGGATACAATGTACGTCCAACGCATGGATGGTTAGACCTTGCCGTGAATGTAGAAAGGCTTAAAAAGTGTTGTTTGCTGAACGTGTTCGACATACTGTACATTCCAGAGATTCAGACCTTGAAAAGTGACAGTGTACAGACTATAAGGCATTTACATTTACGACTTGCTGTAATTTCCGGTGGTGAGTTGACATCTCTGAAAAAGATTGCTACAGTTTTTCTGTGATGGCTAAACAACCTTTACATCTCCATCAAATGCTACCAAATGTTGGGTCTAAAACAAGAATGAAAAGACACACGTTCTTTCATAGAATAGTCTCATTAAAGTTAGATGATGAAGCTATGACTTTGACACCCTGACATCTCCCCACAGGCGCAGCACGCTCAGAGCATGAAACTGATTTGGCGTCCCCTGGACCTGATCCTGGTGCTGCTTCTGTTGGCCGCCATGGCCTTCACTGTGCTCCGAGGTTTGGTGAGTGAACATTCAGGATCTCTAATTACTCATTTCATTTATAAAAAAAATCACGGTGTCTCTCATCCCTCCCTTGTTTTGTCCAGACCTTTGGACAAAAATTAGTTTGCCAAAAAGAGGTTTTTGGCATAGTTGTTTTTTTTGCATAGAAAAAACACTTCTTTCTTCTTTACATCCTTTATCTATGATAACTGACAGGGTAGTGGTTATATTGAACTGCACCCTATGTGACGTGATGGTGTTATTTTATGCCTCTGTAGGTGGCCCTGGACTCTCCACTCGAGGCCTGTTCTGTCTACCTGAAGCACTATGAGCCCTACTTGAAAGATCCCGTGGGCTTCCCCCGAGTCATGGTGGGTCCTTTTTCCTTTGACAGCTGCTCTACAGCCTGCTTCAAAAAAGCAGCCACATAATGGACCTCCGCGTGGAGATCACTGAGAGCGCGCAGGAAACTGCCCTTATCTCGGAGCTCGCAGCTGATTGCAGTCATTTTTCATCATTACAGCACGGGTTGAGAGGCCAGCGCATCTGTGTCTCTCTACATTTGCTTACGATAGATAACAAATTATTATTATTGCGGCTGGTGCCGGGCCTGCTTTATGTCCTGCCTCTGACCTCGCACGGCTGAGGGGGTTTGTTGCGTTTTTGTCGGTGTACACGGCTTCGTCAATAGGTTATCCAAAGACCTTGTCAGGCGGCAGTCGAGGCACAATTGCGAGTCATTGATCAGACGGACGAAGCGCATGCTGAGAACTTGATAAGCTAATCCTTCGCCCAAAGCCTCCCATCAGCATCTCACTGGGTGGGAGGCGGGAGGAGGCTGTGTGGGCTGCATGTGAAAGTATGTCTTGGTTGCCTTTGCATCAGTGTGTGTTGTGTTGCACTGAGCTACATAGCTTCTGCAATTAACGACCTCTCTCTTCATTGATGATGATTGACGATACGTGACAGATTTCCGTGGCAGCACTAAAAAGGCATTTTAAACACAAGAGTGAAGGCCATTTACGATTGGCTTTCAGGCCCCATGCTGAACTCATCAGAATTAATCTGGACCGCAGACGACGAATGAAAAGAAGCTGCTCAGTAGTATAATTTTAGGGCTTTACAAAGTGGGAGACCGACTTTTCATGCACCAGATACTTTAAGCTGAAGGTCACGGCGCTCTCTGTGATGACCCTGGTGTGGAGGTTACCCTTTGTGCTGAGGCTGCACATTTGTGTCTGAGCTGGAGAGGAGAGAAAAACTCCTGCAGTGCAATTTAGGACAATTTGGAGACTGTGAGTGTTTCGTAAAGACTCATTTGACTTAATTTACATTTCACAGAGGAGTGTTCGGCTTTTTTATCCTGCTATATTTATCTAACAGCTGCAGTTAGTGGTGACACTGCAGAATACAATTCAAAAGGATTTGATTTTTATGATAATGATGCACTGTCTGTAGAACAAACTCGGTGCCGTCCCTGATCATACTTGCAATATGGTTCCAGTGGAAACTAAGAATGAATATTTACATTTACAACAACAAGAATTAAATATTCTTCAACAAGAATAATGGCTGGTTCAAAATGTGAAAAGAATAAACATCAGATTTCTGTTTTACAATTTTTTTAATTTTATTTATTTATTTATTTATTTTTTACAGATGCTGCACTTTTTCTTCTATGGACTCCCTCTGTTGGGTGCGTTTGTTTACGGCCTCCTAAAGCCCGGCTGCACGTGGATGTCAGACTGGACGGTTTTCTTCGCTGGAGCCATGATTCAGGTAAAACCATGAAGGCAAACAGCTGATAAGTGAACTGGCTGTGGTTATGTAGCAGGAATACAGGGATCTCTATACCGGGATAATTAACAGCAATTTTCTGTGGTGGTGATCTCTCCATATCTGACAGCAAAAAACTCTTTGATTGTCTTTTATGTCTGTACATCATTTGTTTATCACCTCCTTCAGTGGTCTTGTTCCATATGTTTTAAGAGTTAACGCCTTCTAAGTTAGTCCTCTGCGAAGTTTGTGAAAACCATTAAAGCATAAAATGACCTGAAATCAATCAGTGGAAGTATCAGTGGTGATATGTCCATGATGCATGATGATTACATTACTGACATACACAAGCTAATCTTTGGCTCTGTGCGTCCCTCCAGTGCCAGTGGGCCCATATTGGAGGGTCCCTCCATCCCCGGACCACAGCTCCATATAATATCCCCCATGATGTTTTCTGGTGTGTGCTGGCAGCTAACCTGCTCTACATGGCCACTCCCATCCTGGTGGCCCTGCGTGTTCAGAGCAATCCCTATTTCTTCCTCAAGATCAACCCCTTTCCCGGGCAAACAGGTCTGCCAAACAGTGAGGAGAAAGACACCAAATACAAAGACAAATAATCACTCCGAATCCTCACCGACCTTTGCAGTGTAATCACTCATCTGATGATTCGTGAAGAGCTGTTAAACGCTTAATGTTTTGAAATGCCAAAATACAAGATTATTTTGCTCAAAATGTTTGGACTCAAAGGTTGTTTGCTTTCATCCGTGTGTTCCTCATACCCAAACAATGAATCAGTAGACTGCCCGGTGACGTCACCCATGGGTTTGTGAGCTGCAGTTTTGAAGCCTCAGGTTTGGCATTTTGCTCAGCACCATCCTACTTGTTGCCAGATGTTAATATTTGTTCACAGCTTTTCTGACTCACCTGCCACCTTGACCCATTGGACAGTGCTATAGGTCAATATGTGATTTTACTATAAATGGGACGATTAATTACAAATTGAACATCAGCGATTCAGAGCATAAACGTGTTAAATTCAAGTGAGAAATAAGGTAATTTTCTCCACCACTGGAGTTGCCCTCTGCTGGTCATTTCAGAGAATACAGATTTCAGGTATTCCAGCATTAGCTTCACTTTCCTGGTTCTGACTCTTCATCCACTTTTATTTTTACATAGCAGAGTCCTAAGGATGGAGATGCTGGTAAGTCAGTCAGTCAGTCAATTATTTGACAGATTACTGGGAATCCTTTGGGGTCATTCACGATGCTCAGCTCATGAATCCTTTTCTTCTGCCCTCCAGATCCTCTAATTCGTCCTTGTACTGCCGCACAACTACTACTAATGACTTTCATGATCCCTTTATTTTCCCTCTCCTGCCACCACCAGTGGACTATCTGAAGTATGGTCCATAAATCGATGGCGTTTACGGCATAAACTTAGTTTATGGCCAAATATTCTCCAAGCTAATAACGTTCTCATTAACCTCAGGGGTTTCTCGTTCTCTAGTAATAAATGAATGTATGTGAGATGTAGGTGAGCATGTTGCTGTTTGCAGCTAATATAACTACTTCCCATCGGCACACTGTTTCTTATAAATACGAAACCTGATCACTTTTCCATTCAAGCCAATCAGCGAGAAAAATGGAGATGTGTTCCTGGACGACTCCAGGAAATAGCCTGTTGATGGCTGAAGCAACATGTTGCTGAGGTTTATATTGGATGGGATGGGACAGACAAATGTGGGCAGATTGCATCATGAGAGAAAAATCAGCAGGACACCAGAAGATCACTAAAAATATCTGCAGTAGCCTGTGATGTGCACAAACCAAATGAGAGTGCACACAGAGCTGGAGACAAATAATAAGAGCAGACTAATATAAAAGCAATTATGTTTCCAGTTAGGAAACTGAAGATTAGTGCTCAATGTTCTGTCAGAGTATTACACAACAACCTCTCTGCTCTATATGCAAATCAGATGTGTTGCTTTTTTTCATACTCTTTGCAAGTAAACAGTCATTTCAGGATAAATATTTAAAAAGCCGACATACGAAGCACTTTAATTTATGATTTATACTCTGAGATGCTGCACACAGATGCCAAGTTTTCCCCGTTTCACCGTTGCTCACACATCTCTACAACGTCATTCCCTTCCTCGAGATGCCATACGAAAGCTGTTGCACATGATTGAGTTTGCACTTTGCCAGGCAGCAGCGGCCGATGAAAGGAGGTTGATGAAAATGCTGCAAAGCATCTTCTGAGCACTCAACCCCGGAAGAAAGTGCACAGCAGTTTCCTTTGCCGAGGTTCTCGAGCGCAGACAGAGCATGACTAAATTGGAGAAAGCAGATGTGGATCTTTATGCTGTGAACTGCTTCAAACGATCCAGTGCATGGTGTAACGAGCACTCTGTTTTCAGTTTGCGGGAGAAGAGACAAAAGGCGTAAACACTTAAGAAACACCACGTCTGGCCGAGGCTCCTGCTGCACAACAGCGCTTGGTTATAAAATAATGAACTTTGCAGGAGACACGCCAGGATGTTGATTCATCAAAGAACCATATGCCAACAATATAAATTGGAGTAACGAGATATCATTTGTGAAGCAGATTCATTGACTCCTGGCTAGACTTGTTGGCTGAGTCGTTCTCCCAAATTATTTTAAAATCAAGTGATGACATTTTGTCTTTGATTATATCTAAAGCTTCAAGGGGGTTTAAAGGAGACATATGAAGCTTTATATGTTTTTTGGGTGTGTTCTGAAATGTTTACGTCCAAGATAAAGGAAGCTCCTCCTCTCCCACAGAAACCACCACCACTGAAGCTTCAGACGATACTTCCTGGGGTCTGGTGATGTCACAATAATGCCACAATGCTAAACACCTCCTAAAACCAGAGTGGAGGCAGATTTCCTAAACATACTGTCAGGGGGCCAAACTAGAAGCAGATCACACTCTGAGCTGAGAGGAGAGGATGCTGCTGTCAGCAAGACAACTTGTTGTTCTTGGTCCAAGGGGGACAAAAACACTGCCTCTGCTCTGCTGTGTTCTGTGTGACCCTGTGTTTCCAAATCACAAGCGTTTCCTCCCCTCTCCTCGAACACTTATTGATCCTCTTTAAATCTCTTCTGCTGATGGATGCTGCTGTGTGTTCCCTCTGTGTGTCGCTGCTCCCATCAGTGGTTTTTAACAAAGAAACAGTTTGTAGGCGGGATTCATGAAAAACAATGAAACGGATTGACAGAACTTGGTGGAAGGACGGGACATGTGCCAGGACAGGAAGAAAGAACTGACATTTTAGTGCAGCTCCAGATCAAGGGGCTGAATCTAGAATTCAGAATTGAATGTCAACACGAGACGATTGTGGGTATGAAATATAAAACCCTTTCAGTAAGGATGTTACTGTTTCATGCAGTTCGGTCATTCAAACGAAAAACAGAATTTCCTCGACAGACAGATAAAGGGGGTTATTTATGATGCTGGATGAAGCAGCAGTGTGACCACTCTCCACCTCCGCTCCATCAATAACAGGAGCCCACTCATGAGTAATTATCCTTATCCCTTGTACTTTGCTGAGCAACACACACACACACACACGCACACACACCGGCAGACTCATTTAATTCACCCGCTGCCCATGCTAGCGCTGCATTCTGTGAGTTTGACAGAGGCTTTACATCAAATGCTGCTGCTGCAAACAGCTCTGTAATCCCGTGATGGAGTCACAGGAGATCTCTGCTGCAGATCTCAGCTCGGCCGTGCAGACGCCGAGAGCTGTGGCGCCTCGGCTGGGATACAGTCAACCAAGCATTTTACGCCAGCGTTCGATGCCGGTTTCATTTGATGAGAAAATGTTTTTTAAAAGAACGCTTTAATGGAACAGGACAGAGGCTTAATTAAAGTGTCAGGGCAAGGCATTTAACACGTGGCCTCGTGGTCAGGTTAATGTGGACATGGTGGACAGGAGGTGTCAGGTAAGTGAGTGGTGCAGGCTGTCACCAGGACACGTCTCTGTATTACCTTGGCTAAACTGAGCATGCACACACACACACACACACACACACAATGCACAAGGTAATAATAATGGTTTCTTTATCAGAAGCGCTGTCACAGACTGGACTTTTTGAAACAGTGGATTCCACTTTGCTGAATCTCTGCTCAGACGCTTCCATCCCATGGTCCCACTTCATGGAATTCACTAAATCACCTCCCTCCTAGATAACAGGTAATCTTAAAAACCCCTTAGTGCAACAACAATGTGTGAGGAAAGTTCCCTGCAGTGCATTTCTTAACTCGTAACAGATTTGTGGGAGGATAATCGCTCTGCTCTGCTGTGCGGCCGCTGCACTGGAGCTACTCTGCTTCAGACAATATTGAGTGTAACCACAACTAAAGACTCAAGTCAAACACGGCAAAGTCCCGTCTCGTGCTCATGGGTTTGCGGCGCTCAACCTGGGGATGTGTCTTCAGTCACTCTGGCAGCTACCCAGCAGCTGACAGGTCCACTTTCCCTCTCTGTGATCAACAGCACAGAATGGGATGATGTAGCCATCAGCGCGTCTTCATGTTATTCAGACACTAAGTGCAGCGGCCTCCCGCTGAGCGTCCTGTCTCTCCTCATTGTGGCCTGCTATGATCCGGACAGCCTCTCCTATCTCTCAGCCATTCTCATGGAAGGCTCTCGTGGAGCCCACACAACTTTCCCATATGAGAGACTTCAGTGTCTGACATGTCTGTGGAGCTGCTCTTAAACACAGTGGTGAGTGGGCGAGGAGCAGAAAGCTTTCAGGGCTGCGGGTCAGATCTGAAGCATCTCTTTACTGCTGCTTTCAACATCTTCATAAACCGCTGAACGGACGACAAAAGCCAAAATATTGCTTTCGTGGCGGCTTGTCGACCGTTTCCTGACACATCGCTTACGTGTAGATATGGATGTATATTACAACTGACAGGCCTGGGTCAGTGGTGCGATGTACTTTCTACTGCAGTACACTAATACATTGACTTACATACATTTTCCAAAGTTGAATGAGGGAATAGGCTACACCCTGCAAGTACTTTTACTTTTAATACCTACGTATACGTGTATGTTTAAATTACTTATGTTTACAAATAGAAATACAAATAGAAAATGAACACAGTACTTTTACTGGAGTTCATTTGTGACCTTTTACTTCCTCCACCACTGGCCTGGTCTGAACTGGCTCACTTTTAGCACGTTAACCATTGACGCTCTGGCTTTGCCTCAGTTGTAATCAACTGTCGACTGGTTATAGAAAATGAATGCAGCATTTCTATTCAACAGACACAGGGGCAATGCATTAATAACCTATGAGTAACCAGGCGGGTGAGGGAGGCTGGCGGTGGACAGGCAGGCTACTGACCGGGCTGCGTGGACTGGCTTGTGGCGTGCTGACTGAGCGGTGGAATTGCGAGAACTGGAGAACGGGCTGAGGAGGCGTGAGTGGACCTCGCTCAGTAGAGGGGAAGGCAAGAGAGCACCGGGGCGCAGGAGTTTACTGAAGTAAAGGAGCACAGTACATTCAGCTGCACACCCTGAGAGTATGATAAGTACTCACATTATAGATTTCTTTAATCTGTTAAATTCAAAAAACCTCAGAGAGTTGTGGAGGAACTGGAGCCAATCCCAGCTGTCACTGGGTGATCATGTGAGGCCGCGTTGCAATCCACCCTGCCACCTTTCATTTAGTAGAAGCACTACCTCAAATTCCACCAGCGGTATTATCAGAGTTAACTACTTGAGCATCATTGAATCACCTCCCTCCTCATCTTGCAGACATAAAGTCGTTTAGGAGAATTCAATTTGTCCTAAATAGAACAATCAGGCTCAACCTGCAACACAAACAGCCTTCATTATTGGTCCCGGCCTTTTAATAGCTGCAGTGATCTGCCTGAAAGTTAATGAGGTGTCACTGCATTAACTGAAACAAAGTGCGACTCCCGAACCAATGACAGTCAGCCCGACGGGCTCGGAGAACACGCAGAACCATATTCACCAACAGCTGATCAGCGTCACATCATTGCCCTGATTGACTTTTACACACGGTTCTGCACAGCGGAAATGTGTGCTGCGTCATCAGCCGTACTGCGGGACCCACAAACACCAGTGGTTTCCCCTGCAGTGCCGGGAGATCAGCGATGGGAACAGAGAGAGAGAGAGAGAGAGGGGGAGGGAGGGAGAGGAAGAGGAAGAGAGGTGAGAGCTGCTGCAGAACAACATTTAGCTCGGCCGAGGAGTTAAACGGCGTAGATTGGCACATCTGCTCCATCTGCACATTCATACTGCCGTGACAGCCGTGGTAAGTTCACGTCTGTGCTTCAGTCGTGGGTCTGCAGCTCTGTGTGCTGCGTGAGACCTGCAGCGATGATCACTGGACTAACCTTGAGAGAAAAATGATGCAGCAGGGGATGCTTTTTTTTCCGTGCATGTGAAGTAGCTGCTTTAGTAACTCCGCTTCACTGAGGCCTGTCGTCATATTCACACGTTATATACCGCGGCAGTGCTCGTTTGCAGGAGGCTATTATTCATAGGAGACACTGATGAAGCAGAAAACAAGCAGAGCGTATGCAGGGAGAAAACACACTTGACTCTTTTGTTTAGAACCTGCGTTCTCCTCTCTTGACATCATTACTGTTGTCACACACCAGCCACACACTGCACTGCTGTGTGTGCGCCCGCCGCACAGTCACACACCACCCAGGGCCGAGATAATGAGCGCTTGACCAGAGTAAGCAGCAACTTTACAGGAGGCGCTGTGTTTGTCGGCCAGGTGATCCATCATCGTTCACTGCCAGAGAGGAGTGTTCATATGCGGAATGGAAATATAAGAGTTTGGTCTAATAAGCACAAGGGACACTTGATTCATCACTGCTGCCTATGAGGCTATGCCTGTTTTGTTGGTTTTGTGAGCAAGACGAAGCAAATGCTAATAAGCAGATTACAATGAAACAAGGATGTGGAATGGGCTCTTTATGGTTTTACTATGATGTCACATTCCTGCTGTGTTCTGCCCTGCAGGTTTCTAGTGGTCTCCGAGGGGTCTCGGCCTCTGACCTGGGGGAAAATGTTCTTCGTGGGTTTCATCCTGACCTTTGCCCTCTCGGCGACTTCGCTACCCACTGACACAGAGAAGGGGAGGAGAAGAGTGGTGCATGTTCTTGGTATGAACATTTTATTCTTTCATGGCTGCCACTGGGATCACATGACTGAGATGTGAGGATAATAATGTAAGACACATACACTTGATGCATTAAGTGAGTAGCTATATATAGTAGCTCCGATATGAGCAGCCAAGTAGGTCCCAACAAAAATGCTCAAGTAATACAATAGAATATTTTTTGACATAGCTCCCTTACTTTGATTTAAGCAGCAATCACACACACACACACACACACACTCCAACTTTAAACAACGACTGCTACAGAGCAAGGAAATCATCTCACTGCAGTCGTGTTTCCTGCCGGCCGTCAAATATTCATCTCCTTTTCCCTCTGTTTTACTTTGCCTGCTCACTTGTCAGATGAGCTGTGTGCATGTGATGGGTTTTGCCTCAATGCTTTTTTACCAGGACAGTACAATGATGATCCCTTCATCCAACAGTGAGACTCTCTCGTGCACGCTCAAAGGGACAAGAAAACATTCGCAGCTACACACAGCCCTGGGTTTTAACTGGCTTCCCACCACCACCACTACCGTGGCTGCCTGTAAATGAAACTGTGACATCGCGGTGTTTGTATTAACGTCAGCGTGTTGCAGCACAGCCCTTGGTGTTGGGAAATAACGTGCTTACAGTTGTGATCAAACACTGCTCGATGCTGCCGCGGCTGCTGGTGATAAACAACTGTGCACAGAGCGCCGAGCGGCGACAGGACTAATTGCTGGCTGGCATGAGTAATTGTAGGTGCCTTTATCTGGTCACAACATATCAGAAACCCGCGCGCAGCCGCTCATTAAACGTTTGTAAATGTTTACACGACACTTGTCATCGCAATCTCTTTGCTTGCCGAGGCACGTGCACACGCGGCGCCCACGCAGAAAAACAGCATCTCAGCCAATCTCCAAAAGTGTAAACAAAACCTCGTTGCACAGTGGAACTCTGGGGCCCGTGTTGGCCTCATACTGAGATCGTTTAGAGGAATTATGTTTGACAGAGGGGGCAAAATTTGGGGTGGGTGATTTTTTGAGAGATCTACAGAGAGTCTGAGCTGGAGAGAAGCACCATCCATTAATGCAGCATCTATGACAGTCATCCTCTAAGGGTCATGGGGGTGATTTGACCACACCCAGCCAACACTGGCCAAGAGCCGGGGAGCATCAATGGGGAAAGCCTGGGGACCTTTTTTTCCTGACTTGGATTTGAACCACCCTGAATGGAACCTGAAAAAAAGCTCCAATATTGATGCGCTGGATGAATGAGGCCTAAATGTGAAGCTCAGGCACTTGGTAAGTGATGCTGATTTAATTTTGCAGGCGTCGTGCTGTGACACCCCTCACAAAGAGAATCAAAGATGGAACTCGATGATAGGAATCTGAATTAAAATGATCCGCAGAGCTGAGGGGGATTGGAGGCAGCACTGAAAGGACTGTAGGAATATATCAATTTGTCTCAAAACTTAAAAAATGCATCCAATAAAACCCACTCGCAAAAGTAAACATCAATCCTTCCATCCATGCAAAATGAACAAGGAAATTTCAATAAAAAGTGCAGGAAAAGAGGCACAGAAGACAGACTTCTGCAAACGCATCTTGTTAATAATTCAGCCTTTGTTTCCTTCCCTCCCACAGAGGACGACACCGGAGCGGTCATCGTGCAGACAGCTCCGGGTAAAGTGGTGACACATCGTGGTGGATCCATCACTCTGCCCTGCAGATTCCATCACGAGCCGGAAAACAGCGACCCGGCTCGCATCCGGATTAAATGGACCAAAGTGACCGACGCCCTGCAGTTCGAGGACGTCTTTGTGGCTCTCGGGAGGTGAATTCTGATTCTGCATTTTCAGATCAGTCAACCATCACTGATACAGATTCATCACAAATCATACTGCTATAGTGGATTAAGACTATTTTAATTATCAGTCCAAGCTACCAGAGGCTACTATTGAGAATCTCTTGCTCGCTGTGCTGTCAGCAACTTCTTAAGAAACATACCCTTGTGTGACGTGTCTCCAGGCAGCAGCGTGTGTTTGGAGCGTACCGAGGGCGTGTGTTTTTGGAGCAGACAGGACCCGGAGACGCCTCAGTCATCATCCAAAATGTGACTCTGGAGGACTATGGACGCTACGAGTGTGAAGTCACCAACGACATGGAAGACGACACAGGATTTGTCAACCTTGACCTGGAGGGTTGGGGATAAGCGGCTTTTTAAAAAAAAATTCAAATGAGCAATGTCACGGCCTGAATACTCGACACTTAACTTGTCTCTGTCAACTGTAGGAGTGGTGTTTCCCTACTACCCCCGTGAGGGGCGCTATAAGCTCAACTACCACCAGGCCGAGGACGCCTGCAAACAGCAAGACGCCATCCTGGCCTCCCACTCCCAACTCCACAAGGTAAACTCAAACATCCCAGAGGTTCAGACAGCACAGTCTGACAAGTTGATGGCAGAAGAACGGTGCAGGTAGATTCATTAATATGCCAGTATTTACATGTGATGATGCGCTTTTAGGCTCCAGACACTGATTTAGTGCAGCAGTGAGTCTGAAATATGAATATGATCAGAACAGCAATGCAACCACTTGTTGATCTTATTTCAAAAAAAATCCCAACGCTCTGAAGAAAAGAGTAAAGGCATTATCAGTTAGTTTAGGAAAAACCACATTGTTCCTCCACTAACATCTAATCCAGTATGTCCCACTAACCTACATTACCTCCCTCTGCAGGCCTGGCTCGAGGGACTGGACTGGTGTAATGCTGGATGGTTGGAAGACGGCTCTGTCCAGTACCCTATCTCTCATCCCAGAGACCAGTGTGGCCGCAAGGACACCCCCGCTGGTGTTCGTAACTATGGCTACAGGCATAAAGAGGATGAGCGCTACGACGCGTTCTGTTTCACTTCCAAGCTGAACGGTGAGTCCAGAGAGATAAGGCTCTGCATACTGGCAGCTGCAGGTGCCTCTACTTGCTTTGTACATGTATGTGTGCGTGTATCTGATGATCAGAAACACTTTGGATGTGTCATACATCTCAACATAAACCAATATCCCACATCTGGGACTGGAACCGAACCAGACACTGACAGTACTGTAAGTGGTACTTATATAGAAAGAGGATGCATCATGAGGGTCGGACCGTGGGGAAATGAAGCGTGTTTCTTTAATCTCTGCCTGTGATCTTGCAGGCCTAAGGCCATTGGATTTAGATCAAGCTGTGTTGATTCAGTGCTGCTCGGGCCACAGAGTCCGCTGGGTAGCACGCATATCCTTTCATCTCCCGCTCCTCTGATTTACATCACTTTTCCTTCAGAGAGTCTGTGAGAGTGTCTGTCAAACATGCCAGCTCCAGGTTCATAAACTCACAACAAACTTGAGAGAGCGCCGCAGACTGGATTAGCCCTCAGGGGCACGGAACAGGGAACGGGGTCAGGGCAGTCCAAGGCAGGATTGCTTATAAATGGAATAGCTGCTCTGGGAGTAACGCTATTTGCTGACACTGTGGAGCATCACAGAAGGACAACAGTGAAGCATTTCTGTTTTATGCATTTTCAGATGAGCGAGTGAAAATGATTTGTGTGAGTTGTTCCAGTCGGCTGCTCCAACACTCATCTCTGGTGTTGAGTGTCTGCCCCATGCACTTCCTATTAAGATGAATGAGGCACATCCACTTCCTCCCACTTTATAACATCAAATAACAAATTAACACCAAATTTGTTGGAAAGATGAGCACTTAAACTTTAATTAGTGGAATAAAAACTACCTACAAAGTTTGGCTTTTAAATGGTGACTAAAATGTCCCATCTGCCAATGTGGAGGAATTTATGACCTATACTGCAGCCAGCCACCAGGGGGCGATTAAGATCATTTGGCTTGACTTTCTTTTAGTAGCTGTCATGCACTCCATGATATGTTTTTAACTTCAAAGTGTGAAAGAGATTTAAAAACTTCTCATGCATTTGAAAAAAATAAAAAGATAAGAGGCCTTCATTTGAATCACCAATCAATTTTTTGGACAGCCTGCGCGTCCTTCCCTCTGCGAGAAGAAAAAAAAATGGTATGTGACAGAAACTTTAAATGATTGCTCATGGCTTCCCTGGAGTGTTAATTACTGTAGACAGTCTGTTGTGGGCAGCTTCAGCAGTGGTTGTGACCGATACTATGTCTCGCCCCCCTGGGGAAATATGAGACAATATTCTGCCTCTCTAATAACCACCAGTCACATAAACAAGCACAAAATCAATAGCTGAGCCAAGAGCAAAGCTGAGGTTGCGGACATGGTTTTCATGTTTGGTGAATTTTTAGTTGACATTCTTTATCCTCCGTCTTTCTTTGGAGCAGCTGCCTTGTTATCCGGCTCGGTTCAAATTATTCAGCCAATCAGGGCTCCAGTTTTTACACATTGCCAGGCGAAAAGTCTCCCCAGAGGTGAGATGAAAGCCAAAATGGAAGCGTTTTAGGGCAACGTTGAGTTAGGGTGCGGAGTACTAGCGTTCAGTTTTGAGCTGCTACTCAGACAGTTGTTTAAATGAGTTGATATTCTGAACACAAGCAGGTGGAGAGGCCAGCAAAACTGAGAATATCTATCCTCCGGGCACCGTTCATCTCAGTGGCTTCGCTGCCTCCATCACTCACTTCTCTCTCTCTTTCCCTTTCCCTCTCTGAACAATACGCCTGCTTTCTTCCCACATGTTCTTAGAACAAACACTCGTCCTCACCCTTTATATCCCTCTCCAGGCAAAGTGTACTTCCTCAAACGCTTTAAGAAGGTGAACTACGCTGAGGCCATGAAGGCCTGCATTCGAGATGGTTCTGTGGCGGCTAAAGTGGGTCAACTGTACGCAGCGTGGAAGTTCCAGCTCCTGGACCGCTGTGAGGCCGGTTGGCTGGAGGATGGCAGCATCCGTTACCCGATAGTAAACCCCCGCTCTCGCTGTGGAGAATCCCAGCCAGGTGTCCGGCACCTGGGCTTCCCTGATAAAAAATTCCGTCTCTACGGGGTCTACTGTTTCCTCAAGAACAAGAACGAAAATGAAGATGGCGCCGGAATGACGAAAAGCCCCGCCGATCGTTTGACAAGGAGGGAGAGCAGCAACAGCCTCCCCGGGAACACCACAAGCATGATTTAAAGTGGAAAGACTGAGAGGAGGAGGAGGAGGGATGCAATTTTGGATTTTACTTCAACTGTCGCCTTGGGTGATTTTCCTTTCGTCTCCAGCCAGTCAATCATCTTAGGAAGTAAGGATGTTAGCACATCTGTCGTCAGAAAGCGCTCAGATTAACCAGCAGCTTGATCATCACTCAGACACATCACATCAGAGAGTCTGCCATGAATACGCTTGTTTACATTTGCGTGTGTGTGTGTGTGTGTGTGTGGAGCGTATTTCTGGCCCCTGCTGAGGCTCCAGTCTCAGCCAGGGTGAAAACATTCATTACTGGGTGAGATGGGATGATCCGCCTCACTGTATGGAAAGAATCCAACACGCCCTGTTAAGTTTGGATTGTACAGAGTGTAATTGCCTGTAACAGGGAGCCATGCTTGGTTAGCAACCCTCTGGCACAACGTCAGTCATTTTTCATTTTTCTCATTAACTAAAAACTCGGCAATCTCGTCATCAGAGCTGAGCAGACCAAGTAGGAAATATTGCACTAGTACTGAAAATATTTGCACTTTAAACAAATAGAGCTTTATTTTACGATAGCATCTTTGCTAAGATTTAGTGAGCATGAATTGTTTGGCTGTCAGTAGTTACTGGGGCAGATTTAGCAGAAATACAAAGCCACAATTATTGATATTTACCTCACGTACTGCACTCCGAAGCTGCTTTGGCCACCAGCTGCGCTGTAAATGTTTTTCTTTACTCCAGAGTATGTTTGCCAAAATGGATGAACGTAAACGGAAAAATAAAAATTGCTGATTTGATCAATCTGTGTTTAGATGCATTTTTTTTTTTCCTCTATAGAAAAAAAAATAAACGAGAAGACATTTAATGATTCACACAAGGTTTGTGAGGTCACTACTGGTCTGATGTGTTTGGACATGGAATCAATCTATATTGAGGTTTTTAGTTCAACGATGCAGGAGACGCAACACAAACCCTTTGTTTTCCTGCATGTTGTGAGTATTGCCTGCAGTGCATGCACAGTGGTGCTCGACGCTAAAATGCCAACATGGACCCAGCCTCTTCAGACCAACAAAGATGTTCAACAGAGGAAAGGGAACACAGCTAATCACATTTCACATGACCAGGGCTCAGCTCAACACAAAGAACGGCTGATAGGTGTCTGAAGATGTATGAACACGTTTGGAAATGAGTATGGTGCTCGATTAAAAGTTACCCAATGCACCAAATTATTACGGATCTTGAGAGAAACATGGACAGTACCAAGTACCAAAGTTCATGCCAATCCAGTTGAGAAATTTCTCCAAAAAATAACAGAGTGATAGTGTCATGGATGAAGTAGATGCAGTCCCTAAAACACAATGTAAAATCAGCCTGATAGTTCCTCTGGGAACCATGAAAATCTGCACCCATTCCATGCAAATGGTTCATATACTGTAATAAATAAGCTTGACTCCAGTAACATGGTCACTTTGCAGCCACCAGCGTTATTAAACTGGTAGAAGTCACAGATGATGAGAGATGAATGTTTGGATCTGAAGCCTTTGTGCTGTGCTCTGACTCACACGTTTCAGTGTTTGCCGAGCAGAGAATGTGCTGAGCAGTGAACCGGCTCTGAGTGGGAGTGAGCTGGTGTTACTCCAACACAGCGGAACAAGCCATGTAATCGTCATAGCAACTGACAGCATGCAATTACCGTCAAGTTCAAGACGAGTCCAACAAAATAAACTGATGGATGGGAGTGACGAAAGGTAAATCGCATCCGTACACGCAGCTTGGTGCTGTTATCTCATAGGAGGAAAGACACACCTCTATGACCTGGACGATCACAGCTGATGGTTTTTAATGATTTGCTCTCTACCCTCACCGATCACATCCCTCTGTGCCGCTGCAGATTTGGACTCACAGCCACTAAATTAATAAGCAAAGTTTTACTTGATGCACTATGACATTTGTTTTTCATGCTGAATTATGTATTCGGGATTTCAGTGCGGAAGTGATTCAGAGGTTTTTTTTTTTTTTTTTTTAATGTGCTCTGGATTGTGATGTTAACCCATTTGAAAGCAGCGACTTATGTAAGTGCGGGGTCATAAATAGCAGCCAATACTTCCAGTCTGTCTGCCAGCACTTTGGCAAGCAGTGCCACAGATCTGTCACAGTGTGCTTTGTTAACGGCAATAATAACGGTAATACAGGTTGGGCCCACAGAGCGCTTAAAGAAACCGGCACATTCCACAGATGGTGAGCTCAACAGGTCAGGCAGCAGAGGATCCTCCTGAGGCAGAACATTAGAGAGCCACTGGCCTTGACTAAAGCACATTTACGTTCCCTCTCCTTCAATGACAAGATAAAAATGAGATGTAAAGGCAGAGAGAATGATGCTGTGAAGACACACGGCACAGCAGGGAGGCGATTGAGCCCTCGTCACTGGTTGGAGCTCAGATGATGACAGTGCTGTCTTCATTTCATTAGGCCACTCTGTCTTCTATCATTTTATTCTGAGGATGACAAGAAATGAGGTGACCCTGTAACCAGTATTTTGCCATGCAATAAATCCTGAGCATGAATTATTCATCAGCCTCCGATTGAAGCCAGGGAGCCTGAACAGATCTGGGAGGGAAGCAGAGAGGCCACAATGAATCAAGTGTGGCCAAATGCCATTTAAGTTACCATCGGTAGATGTGGTGAGCAACATGTATAAAACAGTGAAATCCCTCTGGACAAACATTTGAGTGACTTGTCGATAGCGGAGCCCTCGGGCTGTGATGGGAACAACACTGGGCTTGGGGATCATGCTCACAGGGATTCATTCTAACTTTCATCAGAACTCAATATTGAAACGATTCAATACACAAACAGATGCTACGACCATTTCATAGAAACTCATGGGAAACTGCTTGCCTGAATGCATCGTGCATTCTGAGTGTGAGTCAACAGGAGATGCAGCTGCATATTATTGCATTGAAAGTGTTTAGTTTGTGGAGATGAATGTAATTGGCCAACTTTGGGAGAGGTCTCCCCCAGAGTGTGGGTCGTATTAAACAGACAGCAGTGCTGAGATAATTGAAAGTGTAAAACATCTAATGGAGCGTGGTGCGGCTAATGAAGCATGTCATAGATGCTCGACTTAAACTACAACGTTTGAATTTGAAAACAGTGTTTTCAAACTGTACTGACCTGAAGGTCTCTCTGGACGGCTTCTAATCCACGCCCACACATCTCTTACAGATAAAAGCAGCTACAGCTGTTAGCAAGGACAGGGTCGGCAGCACTTGTAAATACTGTCGATCTTTGAAGTAACTGACTTCAATAAAGTCCCAAAGCTCTGAGCTGGAGCCAGGTTCATTTGGATCCCCCAGAGAAATGTCCTCTCTCTTGTTTTAATGCATGTGCTGTGAAATGCTATGAAGAGGTTGGCTTCTTCATTTGCACTTGTTGTTTTCCTATTTGCGTGAGTTGTATTAATTTGCAGGGTGTTGAGCTCTCAGCCATCAGGATGCGGCAGAAGTGAACATTGGATTTGTCACCTTCAACGAACATTTTTCCCATTAGTTCATTACTCCAGTGAAAAGCTGCCACAGTGACCACATCAGCAGTGAATCACACTGGTTTAAGCACTAACAACAGTCCTGGATTGGGTCAAATGAGAATGGTGGGAGGTTAATGAAACAGTTCAGGCCATTTGTGTGGGACTGCAGTTGCCAACGTGTGTATGCGTGTGTGTGTGTGTGTGTGTGTGTGGAGTCAGTCTCACCACGGACACAAAGTCACAGGGAAGGACAGAGTGAAAGACAGGCACAGAGAATGAGATAGGTGGGGAAAGGGAGAGGGGATAAAAAATGAAAGCGGAGAGATAAGAGATAAAGGTGGGAAATGGAGAACAGCAGGAACACTCAAGGGTATTGGAGGCCGCAGTACCAGCATGCAGAAATTGGCTGGTCACTGAGCTATTGTGGTCCTGCAGGGGAGATGAGGAACTCCTCCCGACGAGTGGCTCCTGGAAGTACACAAACCGCTGAACCTTATCACACCTCAGTCAAAAAAACCTGCCGGCACAACACACACGCACACATTCACTTCATGGGCCGCCTGCACTTTCGTCCTCAGAAGAATTTGAAGTGACCTCCCCTGAGGATGCCGGCGTAAAGAGCCCAGACTTCTGACCCTAAAAACTGTGAAGCTTTTTCTATGTCTGTTTAGCAGCTATATCACACATCTCTCTCAGTTAATATTTCATAAGATCAGTGGGCCGATCACACTGTGCTGCCATTTTCTCCTCAGATAACCTCAAGTAGAAAGTGGAGGGAGTTAAAAGTTTAAAAGTACAGCAGCTGCTCTCACCAGTGGTGGACAATGCAGCTTTACTCTGAGGAGACTTTGATTGTCTCACATGTTTAATTTAGGCTTATTTAGAAAAGAAAATGTTTACACGTCTGAAATTGCGTCTGAAATCCCTCACTAATCTCCATTAAGTATTGGGAACTATATTTTGCATAGCCTCTTAAATGCACTCATTGCTTCCCACAATGCATCATGAACAGTAGTATCACAACCAATGATAACTCAACACACGATACACTCCATCCTGCTTGACGTTTCTGTGTTGACATGAAGATGAATGGTGGAGTGAGGAGAGGAGCGGGGGCAGCAGGTTATCAAAATACCCAAATTATTGAGACAATAAGACAGACAGGATTAATTTTGCTTATATAACTTAGAAAATGGTAGACGCACAAGGGCACAAGCTTAATACTATCATTATTATTTTTTTCCCTAAAGCTATTATTAGTACGTACAAATGATCAGGTTCTGCAGATGAGCTCCCTATACAGACGTCTATAACTACTTTTAATTAAAAATGATATCAGCAACATATGAAAAGACAAATTCAAAGTTCTTGTATTTTTAGCATGGGCGTTACATTGCTATTGCTGCAGCAATGGATAGGAAAGGATGTTTTTTTTGCCACATGGTTTATGTGAGACTGAGGACGAAGTCATTTACACACTATTATTTCGTTTTTATAGCCCAATTAATTCTCTGATTATTTCTCAGGGTTCAGTTTGAGAGATATTCATGGAGGTGATGCCATCTATGAATATATATATTATATATATTTTACCACTGCAACTGCATTTTCTGTGACTTATGAGTCCATTAACACATGCAGGCGGTGGAAGTGAAAGTTACTGTTCTTAACTGCAGTTTAAACGTCTTGTAAATATAAAAGTTCCCAACTGGAACGTAGCAAAGTTGAAGTGAGAACCACAAAAAAGGAATACAGAAGTGAAGTACACACAAGTACTTCAATGTACTTAAAACATTATGTATTTCATTACCTTCCACCAGTCCTGGTGGATGTGCTTAAAGCTGCTGGATAAAGCCAAATCTCCCATTACTGTCAGTCAGGGTCATCCAACAAAACAGGGCTCTGTGTGGACACAGCTGGCAGAGCAGAATGTGAAGTGTATGAAAGACCTGGCTCACACTGATGTTTTTGCTGGCTTCGCGCCTCTTTACACACACACACACACACACACACACACACACAGTCGCACTGTAAAAGGAGCTGTTAGTGAGCTGACGCGCCGCCATCTGCAGCTATAATTAGGACGGGTGTGTGGATGCAGATTCATGGGTGAAGCTATTCAACAACCTGGCTGCAATAAAGATGAGGAAGATAAACAGGGTTACGATGCATATTAATCTTTTTTTGATTTGGATAAGCAGCTTGGTGTGTGAGCATGTGTGTGTGTGTGCGGAGGAAGAGGAAAGCATTAAAAAAAAAAGTTGAAAAAAGTGCACTTGTGCCTCCAGCCTCTTATGTTTATGTCAGAGATAAAGAGGAGGAGGCAGAGCGGCGTCGCGGGTGAGTCTGGGACTTCATGGCCTCTAAGATGATGCAAATCCCTTGTTGCTTTGTTTAATCTTCTTGAACTTTGGCAGTGTCATTAGGAGATAATGCTGGAGATTCGCCATGCCTGCCAGATGAGGCTGATATCGACCCAGGAACAAGGTTATGATGAGCAGTCTTTTCACGCCTGTAATTTATCTGCTCATCTCAAAGCCAAGTTGTATAACAAGGATCATTCTGGACTATCAATAGCATGTTTGAAATTCTCTGGCTTGGTAATTATGAAGAAGTTCTAAGATGCTTGGGCATGTTTCTTTAAGCTTCACAAAGTCTTCATGAACAAGCGCGTGCCGGTCCCTGGAGTCAAGGCTCAGGACGCCGTGCTATTTATCGTTTGGGGTGCTAATTTAAGTGGCGGTAACAAATCTCTCTCCACTGCTTGGCAACAGAGGAGAGATGAAGGTCATTTTGAATAAGAGGAATTCAGCGGTGAGCAGAGATAATGAGCCCAGCTCCTGGAATTGACCGAGTGAAGAGACGAGGAAAAAAAAACATCAGTGAGGCAGACGGAACAGAGGCAGAGGATGTAAAGGAGATTCTATATTCAGTCAGATTGATTGTTGAAGGAAAATCAGGAACCCTGCACTGTGGTTCCTGCCGGTGTTTCTGAATAATAACGAAGCGAGCGAGTCACATATCAAAAAGGAGAGGCAGAGAGAATGACGGAGAGATAGAGGTGGTTGTGTTTTTACAGGAGCTGTGAGGAAATGAAACCATTCAGTGATAACACAGAGACTCTCACATTCATCGCAGGAATTGAAGGTCTCTCAGGTTAGACTGTACAACAGTAGGTGTATTCAGAACAGGTCTGTGTCTGTCTCTCTCCTTCCACTTTCGCCCTCCTCCCGTCTCTCCGTTACCTCTGATCCCCCCCTCACTTCTCCGTCTCCTCTTTACCTCCTACTCTCTATCACTCATGCTGCAGGGGAAGTGCCCTTGGCGACCTCCTCTGTTGTATGCAGCCAGAGTTGGAATATATTCAAAACAAAAAAGGAGCAAAATTGTTTTGGTATTATTGATATCTTGGCTGGAGAGAAAATATTTCAGCGGAATCTGGAGAGATTTACAGATGCATCTGTTCAACACATGAAGGTCAGAGAGGCACAGATTGTTTGCCGGTAAAAAAAAAAAAGCAGCTCAATGCCTAATCGAAAATGTTGTGCGCTGGGGACCAGGAAGACAGTAAAGAGAGAATGTCTGAACGGTGGAGAACACAAATCTTTTTCACTTTTCAGGAATGAATAAGAAACTCAAAGTGGTCGATACGATGGTTCTGCCCAACTGTATATGTGTGCAGCTGAAGAACAGCTTCCCCCAGTGTGTCTTTTCCATTTTTTATTATTTAAAATGTTTGGTCTGCAGCCACACAGGGTTTAAAAAAATACTTTCACGCACTGTTTTTGTTCTTTTAGGTTTCATAAGAACATGTTGTGAATTCGCTCAGTTTCAGACACAAGATCTGCAGCCGTGAGCAGTAATGTACACAATGGAAATTTATTTCCAGTCTTCGTGCTAAAGCTAAACTGGTCTATTCTAATTTATATCTCCTCTACCTGGTGTTACTGCTTAAGGAGTTTTTTTAATCTCTTTTGTATTTGGCTGGGTAATTAAGGACTTCAGCGATTCCTCAACGTGGGCCCTAGGTGTATATGAATGTGGCTGTCTTGAATAGTAGTGAATAGTACTAATGAGAACTTTTGGTGCAGTACTTTTGAGCAGGAGCTCAGTGGCTATGATGTAATCTTGTGGGGCTACTGCAACACATCACAAGATCTCCACTAAAAGTGCCTTTTCTTCCTATGAGGCGAGTCTCTGCGTGCCTCACGCAATGAAACGTCTCCCCTCTTTAGTCCCGTGAGACACGGGCTGCTGCAACAAGACGGAGGTGGAAGCACAAATGAGGAGCCCCCCCCAAAAAAGAGAGAGAGAGACATGAGAGTGAGACTTCCAGTTGCGTGACACATGTCATGTTGCCAAACTCTTGGCAAAGACAGATGTTTGAGAAAAACTCTTGGTGGGCATTTTATGGGCCCATATGATCACATTATAGCCACTGCCAGAGGAGATGATCGACTGGACCGATTCCAAAAGATTCTGAGAGCACCATTCATATAAATAACCAGATTAATAGACAAAGGGCCAAGGTTGAAAAATACTGGAATTCCACTTTAAGAAGAGCATGAATAACAATGGTTTTCTCTTGTTATGATTATATTAGCTCCACTATTAAACACACACGTACTGTGGCTTTAAACCCATCAAGCGAAGTAAACACAATTGAGCCAGAAAACGGATCCAAACAAGAGGTTCCTTTAATGATCGCTTGTCTTGTAAAGAATATAATACAATGACAGGACTGGAATTCATAAGAACATACATCAATAAATATGGATAAATACTCGTGGACCACATTCACACGGCAGCAGAACAGAACGGGCTCAGTTGCAGGATTTAGCGGGTCGGCACACACGGCTGCCGGAGCCATGTTCTGAAGTGGTGTGCAGGGAGCGCAGCCAGAGGAATAATGTCGGTCTGTATGGTGAACTGTCACCTTGCTTCAGGCTCTCCTGCAGCGTGTGTAGACCAGAGCGTCTGTTGCCTCTGCAGTCTGAAACAGCACAGTGTGTGTGTGTGTGTGTGTGTGTGTGTGTGTGTGTGTGTGTGTGTGTGTGTGTGTGGGAGGAACAGGAAAAGGGAGATGATGGTTTTGGATCTTCACTGGCTGTATGAATGTGGTCCAGGGAGGCTAAGCAACAAACACACCTCAGAGTTTAAATGGATTTGAAACAAATGAAAGAAGAAGCTTCAGAGTATTTACATCACAGAGGAGAGACGGAGTGTTGTGTTGCTATTGATTTCTGCTGTTGGTCTCTTTCATTGCCCATTCACTCACTGTAATATGTCTCCATTCATCCGGCCATCCATCCCAACAAAACACAGCCAAGGATGAATTGTTTCAACTCAGACAGAGACGCAGTGTCACACCAGACCACCAGGGGCGCAACTGTACGTAAGAAGTTCGGGGGGGGGGGGGGGGGTGATGAAGCGCGAGACGAAAGGAGAGAGAGAGAGCGTTGAAAGGTCTGATGAGCCGAAGAAAAGAAGATGAATATGAGATGATGACAAATGAGATCTGAGAAGAACCCGTCACATGGCACAGAGGAGCACCGTCCACAAGGACAGTCTGCTTTCCTGCCGTTTAGAGAATATCCAGCGGTCAATCGAAGCAATTGTGTCATCAATGCCATCGACAGGCTTAATAGGAACCAAAGACAGACGGGCTAATCATGAAATCAATAGTCTGTCTGTGTGTGACTGAGGACAACAGCCTCCGAGTGCTACGTTCAAGTGCCTGAGGTTTACAGGAAAGGACAGTTGTGGCAGTTGAAACCAGATATTCTCAGCTTTCTGTCACATTTTCTTTGACTTTATTTACACACGTGTACAGAATCTAAATTTGTGGGACGCGTCCTCCCTCCAGTCAAATCCTAACAGCTGTTAACTAAAGGAAACTATGATTCCTCTGGGCAAAGAGAGCTCCATATTTCCCATAATCCCATTTAATGTCGCCCACATATAAAGTATTTCTCGTATATTGTGTCTGGTTGTGCTTTTAATTTGTGTACTCAGTACTACACATGCTGCTGCTCCCCCCTGCTGACACACACATACAGTCAATCTTCTGTCACATAGACTCATCTCAACACTTTTCCACAAAACATATTGTATCGTACAACAACACTGGATTTCCGGGTGAGCTGTTTGGACAAGAGTGACACCACAAACTCAGACTCACTCCCTTTTCAATCTTATCTCGGCTGAACTCAGCTGTGGGGGGGATGACTGGGTCCCACCAAGGATCTGTGGCTCAGCCTGAGAACACACCTGCTGCACAGTGAAGGCATTTGAAGAAAAAATGTAAATGAAAGAATTACTGTGAGAAAGCCTCACGCCGTCATTATTTTGACTGTTGGAAGATGTCCAATCACAAAACAAAACAATGGTCAGTTTAATCTAACAGAAATGTGTGCTATTTTTATCTCAGACCTACTAATCTCCGCAGGGGCAAGACAAAGATGTGAAAATAGATTCATCCACAGTTCATCAATAAGTTGTCTTCTCTGCTTTTTCTGTTCTATTGAATCTCGTCCCTATTTTCTCTGTTTTCCAGCCGGATTTGACTTCCCTATCACCTCATCACATCATTGTTTCAGAAAGTTTGTGCTGAGCTTTAATTAAACTGTAATTACACTGTCTCGGGGCATCATCTCAGATTTGAAGTCCTCCTGTCTGCCCCTTTCCATCATTCCCGCACGGTCCATCCATCTTCCCATAAAAAGAAGAGGCCCCCCAGCAGTCTGACGTCTATGAGACGACGCCGCTTTGACAGCTGCGACAGTTCTCTGGACCTCCTGTCCATCGCCCCAACCCCCCCCGTCGCTGCTCTGTGGTTCTGCAGATAATGCGGCTTGTTAATTAGTGATGTGGTAGATTAATTAAACTGATACAGAGGTGTAGGGATCACTGTTCTCCTTCATGTAAAGGACTGGTGTCATTGTCAAGGTGAGAGGAGACAAACAAAGGAGGAGAATGAATGTGCACTTGATTGATTTTTTTTTCTTTGACCTCATGTGGATTTCTAATACTCAATTCTGCTTTAGTGTCCTTTTGATGATTGGTTTGAAAGGCCGCTGAAAGCACTGCATGTATTCCTTAACTCATAAATTCAATGAGATTTAACTGTGCTTATCTTCCACTATTTTTCACTTGTAAAAAGACAGTAAAAGGAAAATAGAGCGAGGGGGGATAAATGAAAAGAAAAGAAAAAAAAAGGCAGAACAAGGTGGAGAATCATAAAGGATGAAAGTGTCAAAGTCAGTGTTGGAATATAATCCCAGAAGCTCCCATCTCAAATACTGGGTTTTAGAAAACAGCAGTTTAACCCGGCGATACAGTGGAGGGGAAGAGAGGAGAGCAGGGCTTGTAGAGCTCGTCTGGATCTGCTCTTTAAAGCAGGGCACGCAGCAGGAACACGCACAGGTGTGAAGCACGGCAAGACTCCGTCTGCCCCAGAAACGCCGAAGCCTTAATCTTTGCTGCCGGGCTCTATCATCATCCACTGAGGAGCCACTGTCAACATCCTCCATCACAAACACACACACGCACACACACTGCTCTCATTTTTGAAAATTATGAAATGCAATTCCTTCTTGAGCCATCATTTCCCAGGATTCATTGCACGTTGATGATGAACCCAAGGGGCAAAGGTTGGGATAAGCTGGATAAGACACAAATCATGGAAATCCTTCATAAACCAAACCTGTGGTCCGGCCTTTGCAGTCTACATGAACTAGGACGCGGCCTAAACAGACTCTTATTGGACTCGTCACGTCTTGTCACAGCTGCCTGTGACACACGAGGGCGCCGTCTCCGACCTACGCACGTCTGACGCATATATTCTTCTCATCAGGCCCAACAAGGTCAACTCCAACATAAAAGGAAAACAGATGAGTGAGATGAACTTGATGCTGCTGCATCAGCTTGATTAACGCCACAGCACACGCGATGAGAAGAGACAAAGTAAACATGGGTAAACTGAGCTACGCCCAGACAAACTGGCATCAGTCGCTCGGATGAAACCCTGGACGGCAGCGGCTGAGATGGGTCGACACATCTGAACAGTGACTGACGTGTAATGAGATGCGATGCGTTTTCCATTCTCCTCTGATCTAAAGTAACGGCCTCACACGACAACGAGATACAAGGCTAACAATCAAATGATTCAATTACGACTGGTCCTCTGATTCAAAGAAAATCAATCAAATCTCCGCGTTGGTTAGAGTCAGGTACAATGTCATACAAAGAGCGAACCAAAAGCAGCAGAGTCAAGAAATGAAACAGTCAGTAAAAAATGAAATGTGTTCAACAGACAAAAGGCTCAAGTCAACAACATGAGGTCTTCCTTGACTCGTCTGATTTTGATATGGCATTTCCAGCGATGTCCCTATTTACAGGTTGTACTAAACCACTTCTCTCTGACGATTGTTCACACTGTGGATCTCAAAGGTATTTCTTTAAATTTTATTTCAAAAACAGGTCAGTGTAGCCCCATGTTTCAGGTCATTGTTGAGCTTGAAAGGAGGGAGAGAAAGTGGGTCAAGAGACAGACAGGTTAGGACAGGAAAGTAAAAGAGGGAAAAGAAAGTCAAAATAGTATAAAGGGAGTTGTTTTTCAGTCCTGGTAAAGCCTGGCAGCGCCTAGTCAGGCCTCAGACTCGGAGCTAAGGGCAGGACAGTGCAGGGAGGAGGGGTGGGTTTAAGAGGGGAAGGGGGGAGGCTTGAGAGTTTTGGACAGAAAGGTTGTGAAATACGGACGAGAGGGAGTCAGGCAAACTGAAGTTGGCAGCGCAGGAGGAAAAAGAGGGATGTTTTGGTTCAGAAGTGGACGTGGTTGTGGCCCTGGCCCGCTTCCCCTCCGTGGTGGCCCCCCTCTCTGTGGCCGTGCCTCTTGTGCTTCCTGCGCTCCCTCCTGCCCTTGTGGTGGTGGCGCCGGTAGCGGTGGGCTCGCCGGGCTGATGGAGCAGAAAGACAGCGAAATAATGCAACGAGGGCAGAAAGTGTATTTATTTATCGATGTGAAGAAACATGAAAGTGGGAAAACTGATGTAGGAGAAGGATGAATCATCGACAAGCATCAGAGGCATTCAGACAGAATGTCGGACAGAGGTGAAGCTGGTTAGAAAGGTGAGGGATCAGAAAGCTGAAAGGTCGAAACCGCATGTTCTCTGTAGATGGTTTAAATGTTTCCACCGCACTGAGAGAATCCGTTTTATCTCGTGTTCAGTCGACTTGGCGCCTTTGGCAAGAGCACAGTGAGCTGCAGCCACCCACTCACAGCCGCAGCGTAAGCCTGTTCCTGGGCTGTACCGCCAAATTAGGTTGCTCTGTCCCTTTCTGGATTTCGCCAACAAAGAAACGTCATCTGCGTTGAATGATAATGATGCTATAACTCCAGGCCATAAAAACAACTCAAAAGATAAAGAGTCATAAGCAAAGGAATCTTTATCACTTTGAACAGAGGCTACATTATTCCAGTATTTCATCATTACTGTCACATTGTGAGCGGAGTGAAATGAAATACACGGCCTGGTTTGTTGAATATTTATATACATCAACTCCTCATATCTCTGAGGAAGCAAGAAATTATGCGAAAAAGTTATGACCTCTATTCTGTTGTAGTCTTGTAGTCTCTAAAAAAAACAAAAAAAACAAAACATTTATTTTAAGTTTAGTTCAAGGCTCAAAGGAGATAATGGGCAAAACAGTTGCATAACGAAGTCGTGTTACTGCTGATTGTAGATGCTGCTCTGCACTAAAATTAGAGGTGGCTTCTGCAGTGATGTCATCGCTTTGCTGCATTTGAAAAATCCGAGCGGATGTGGGAATATTTTCCGTAGCTTTCCTTTCCCCCGACATATACAAATCGCATTTCTCTGCGGTTGAACATTTTTAGTCTTGAAGAGTTCTGTATTGCACAGGCGGTCAAACCATTGCAAAAACATTGTGAAAAATAAGATTCCACCTCAAGCATGAATCACTTCAAAGAAGACTCTACCACTTCTAAGTGAGCCCAGGGGATTTAATTTAGTCGGCAGCCACAGTTATCTTTTTGCTTACAATTATTAATAATGAGAGCCCGGATGGGAAGCCTGAACGCACACGGAGCACGCATGCAGCTCCTTTAGGCAGTTAATGTAAGGGTTTGGCCTCGCGGACCTGAGGTGGTGCTCATGCCAAGAAGAGGAAAATGTGAAAATGACCTAAAAAATGGAAATACTGCTTCACATCTTGTGCGTGGCTTCTCGCTCTGTAAAGAAAAAAAGAGAAGCATTTGGGTAAAACTCACATTTTATGCAGATGATTTTGGGTCGGTCCCACTTGCCATTGGCGCGGCACTTAGCAGTGGGCACGTGGCGTTGCAGGAAGCCGTCTGCGCACTGGTAGCGGACGACAGAGTGGATGTCATAGTGGGAGCGCTTCCGACCAATCAGGAAGGCATTATCCACCGGGGGAGGGGCTCCGCACAGCACTGTGGGGGCAGAGAAACATTTTTCAAGGTTGTCCACGTCCTCCTGTGTGATTAGGACACGTTTAATGGAGGAGGTCGATTCAAAGCCCACATGACTTTTACCTGGAATCTTCTGATTACCGCTCTTAATGAAAAGGTGTACTGCTGCTTTAAGGACACATGAAACTTGCCTTAGAAAACCAGTCACAGGACAAACATCAAAATGCGGATAGAATGTCACTCACTTAATGCGTCTGTCTGAGTGTAGGGTCAAAAGCATCGTGTTCTGGACACAGAAACCAAAAGCTTTACATAAGGAGTCTGGAGACTGGTCAGAACCTCACAGATATTTTAAACTCTCCTGTCAGCAGGGGCCAGTCTCTCCTCAGCGGAGGCAGCAGGTGACTGTTGAGTAGATGGAAGTTTATAGTTTGACAGAAGGTATGCACCTGCAACCCAAGAGCCTCATGACTTTCATGGTATTATGAAAAGGTCTCCAGGTTTAAGTCTCCTTAGTAAATGTCCCTTTCCTCCATTTGAAATTGAGTGATGTGGACCAAAAAGCTTTCATGAGTCACTGCAGCTGCTGAACCCACTGATAACAATAATAAGTTGGGGAGTGAGCTTCATGTTCATTGCAGTGCTAAGGACATTTTCTACACTGACTCGTACACCAACTTTGGTGAGACAAGAAAGGAAAGTTAGTCAAAAGCATTGTGCAGAGGATTAACTAAATGTGTCTCTTTATTATTTGTGTTTCTCAAACATAAAGCCTTTCTTAGAAACCCAGATCTGCAATTTCACAGCAGACATCTGCGCTGGTAGAAGAATAGGAGAAAGAAAGAATGGAATTGGTTGCAGTGGTCAAGCATTCAGCAGCTTCTCTTATGCATGTGACCAGTGTAACTGGTTTAACAGGTTAAACGTCTAATGAACGAGAGGTTTATTGAACATATGTAGTCTCTGCACCGCGTGTCTCCACGTCCTCCCATTAAACTAACATATACCCAACTAATGCCAATTTAGACCAGTGGACAATCCTGACTCAATAATCCCCAAAATGAAATCATTAGCTGCCACGATAAAAGTTTTTTTTCAACACAAAAAAATGACCCCATCCCAGTGCTGAATGTGGTGTGCAGCGATAGACTGTTTATAGTCCCTCTTAATTTCCTTGTCCTTGTCCTAATACCTCTTAAATTCTTAATAAGGGAACGCCGTGTCATTAACTCTGATGAAAGGTTTAGTGGCACATTTACAGTTTAATGTGTTGTGGAAGGAAGGGGCAATGAGCACTTCCTTCCTCACTCGAGACCATGTCTGACTCAACACAAATGGAAGGCTAAAGAGGAAGTTTTCCATTAGCCCTCACCTGTGAACACTGCTGAACGATTTCCCATCACGGGAGCGAGGGAAGTCAGAAAGTATTGAAGGAGGGATTAAAGAAAATGTCACTAAACTCAAGCAAAGGAAAATGGAGCCATGATTTTATGACTCTTTAATTCAGGAAAGGTCTTCGGGCAGAATAAAGCCTGAAGGATGTAGACGGCTGCTACCGAGCGAGGACCTTGATTTTCCTAGAAAAAGCTCATAATAATATACTCTCCAAAACCACTTTCCTCCTTTTAAGCTTTGACTTTATGTGTAAAATGTGTCACACTTGTAACAGCCACACAGGCAGAGTAAGATTTAAAATCCCCCCCCTCATGCCTTTGATGATCAAAGACATATTCAGAACAAAATAACAGTCAGCATATACACACACACTAACAGTAACATTTCCTGAACGAGATGAGCCACAAGTTACATTTAAATAAAAAAGAAATAGAGGAATTAGAGATGTCTGTGTTAGAGTCTGAGCTCCAAAAGTCAAATGGATGGATAAATCACGAGGAAAGAGAGAACTTCTTGTAACTTGAGTAATGTCATAGGTGCTATGAATTGCAGCAGTGACTTCAGGTTTGTCTAAAGTTTGAAGTCACTCCTCAATGCAGGTCACACACAGCACAACACTTGAGAACAACACACTGGGAGAGGTGCTGGCTGTCAGGCAGGCCTGTGTCTGCAGGAGGCAGTCACTGTGAGTTAGAGACACTGGGACAGCTGCCGGCACTGAGACGCCAGTTCCTCTCTGTGCTTCTGCTCGACCTCAAAGCATCTGCTCACCTACTGGCATCATGTTAGAGCGAATCAGACACATGAAAGTGTGTGTGTGCACTCTCCCACTACTGGGAGTCAGTCTCTCAAGGAAACAGTGGATGAGGACAACTGTTGTCTTGTTTATTAAAAAAAAATAAAAAACACAAAAAACAAGCCACCACCATTGTTTATGTGTTTTTCGTCTGAGGAGCCAGTGACAGCAGCTCAGTACAACTGATAGCGACGGATAGGAAGCAAGACAACAGTGGAGGTTTAGATTATTGTGAGCAAACTAAACCCAACATGGCTCAAAAGCCGGCAGGTATAAACCCCAGGCCCACAGCTTCTGCTGTCTAATGTTCTGTCTATCACCCAAAAATCAATAAACAAAGGGAGGTAAATCATTTCATACTAAATCAGAGCTCAGTCCTATAAATAGGAACCGAAGTTTATCCAGAGTTTATCCACCCAGCAGGTATTCAGTTTTGATTGCTGGAGCAGCTGCAGTCTGAGCTGATGAAAGACAAATACAGCTCACTTCCACTCTTGCTGACCACTGAAGCGCTGAGGGGTGAGGAGGAGAGCATGGATCAAAGTTCACCAGAGCTGGACTCCACATGAGGAGGCACTGTGGCTCTGCTTTGCCACAGGAGGCAAATACATAGAAATAATAAATATTTATTTCCCCCTCGCTCACAGAGATCGGAAGAGTAAGGTAGGCAAAGGTCCATTGATGCGTGACCCATTGACACACACATTCATGCTAAACCTCTATAGGCAGCGCTTTCACCAGCACACATCACTCACATTGTTAGAGGCTATCGAGGGTTCAGGATCTTTTCCCAAGATGCTTTGGAGCTGGAGGAGCAGGGATCAAACCACCATCCCTCTCCTTCACCACAACATCAACTCCGATACACACACACAAAACATTCTTGTCTCAACCTTCAGCTCTGTGATGCTATTCATCGAATGCTATAGTTGCCCTTGAGACAGGAAGGTTAAAATGAAGCAATTTCACAATGGGTTGCTACAGCCCCTCCACCTGTGGGCTCATCACTCCCACAACACGTCTGTAATCATATCTGACGGAGTGATGAAGTCGGAGCCAAACACTAACTAAGTTTGCTGCAATAAACATTTGTAATGTGATTTGCTTGATTGGAATGATCCGTGTCTGTACTAACATCATGTGGGTATATGTTAGTGCAGACCAAGTGGGTTGGCAACTTGAAACTTCCGGAAGCAAAGGAAAAAACCAGGAAACAGAGCAGAGCAGAAGCTCTAAGAAATCCAGAGGCGTGAACAGACAAAGACAAAAGGAAACACAGAGACAGGGACCATGAGGAGGAGACAACTGCAAGTAACATCACAGCACAGACCCCTCTCCGGGATCCAACTACCAACCCTGTGGTCAGTGGACGATGACCACCGATCCACATGAAGAGGGCCTCACCCGATCATCACAGTTAATAATCACATTAGGATCCTTTTTAGAGGAGAAATGTGCTTATTGCACACATACAGGCCAATTCCCTTGTACACTCTCTTCTTTCTCCACACGCACTCTCATACCCACGCACGCAAACACACACGCAAACACACACACACACACACACTCCAGCTGGTTAGGTAACTTGTACAGAAATAAAAATAGCTTTTCCCCTTGATGTGAGAAAGCACTTGAGAGATGGCAGGGTTATATGTGTGTATGCCATAGTGATCACATTACACACCAATAGACACGTTGGTGCGTGTCAATTCCCGAAAGCACTCGAGGAGCAAGCTGAGAATGTCTGGCAAAATTAGATTTCCTCTCTCTGTACAATAATAAACCATCGAAAGCGTGGAATAATTTCACAACATTAACATGCTCCGTTGCGGCTAAATTCCCTCACATCCACACAAGAAGGATGTGTGAGGGAGCAAACTGTGCAAACCTTTTCACTTTAATCGACATGTCAACAGCCTCTGTCACTGACTGTTATGAAATCATTTTGCTTCTTTTAGCTTTCCTTTTTCAGTGTTGATGCAACAATCAGTCCAGCGGATTCAATGTTCTGCCTTAAAATATAAAGGTCACAGAGTTGAGAGAGTTCTGCACTGATGGGTCTGTGGAGCCTTTTCAATGATGGGCAAATATTTGCAGAGCAGAAAATAAAAGCACGGTTACGTGATATTTAACTGGGTGGATGGCTCAATCAAAAGAGTTTTGGAAAAAATCTTTTCAATTTCTACTTTTTTCCTCCAGAAAATCAAGGTTGAGGCCAAATCAGAGTCTAAGTATGTGTGTGATTGATGATTTGAGGCCTGTGCAATTTGTCTGCGCAAATAATCTGCATGATGAGTCTTTCCCACTTTCGTCTCATCAGATGACATTCTCACCTCTTTCCAGTGATGTGAAAGAAAAAAAAAAAGAAAAAAAAAGAGAAAATTGTCATCACCATCTGCGTGACACATCACCCAGACTGGCCCCAGGATGACTGATTAAAGCGCCTGCCATCAGTCCCGGGGGCCACTGACGAGCAGACAAACAGATCACATCACCGCGACTAATAGAAATCAGCCTGAGAATACTCCAGTGATAAGCACAACGTTGCGTGGGGTTACTTAGAGCGGAGGAGAGGCTGATGGGGAGCTGAGGCGGCGGGGGATGAAAAGACGGCGGTAATTGCCGGTGACTGATTAAGGTCAGAGGTGGGCAGGATGCTGGGGACTCGTGACAGTGTGCATCACAGGTGGTGCAACACTTTGCTTCAGAGGGAAATACCTTTGCTTTCATGTAAGAAGAGCATAGGATCTCCCGAGGCATCGCAAGTACCTTCTCTGCACTTGTGGCTTCTGATGACAAAACATCTGGTAATGCACAAGAGATTTGTTCAAACCAGCACGATGGCATCAGTCAGGAGTCTGAAGCTTTAACTTTCTTCTTTCATCAGGGAAAAAAAACAACTTTTAGCAGTGTGATCTACTAAAACACAAAGCTGCTCCCATTAGAAGCTCCAGGAACCACGAGTGGTTTGTGATGTCCCAGTATTTGTTCAAAAACACCAGCATGTGACCACAGCCTGATAATCCACACCTGGCTATTAATATAGCTGTCGTCTTGCCACTGGTCATCACTCTGACCTGTATGCAAATGTGGTGGCAGACATGAGCAGTAACAGGCTCTCAGCGGGGCGGGGAGCGGCCTCACTCCCGCCGCAAAGGAGGACATGAAGGGGAGATAGTGAGGAGTACAGCAGCTGATCAACTGCTGCAGCTCTCACACGCGTCCAAGCAAAATGTATTTTGAGAGCACACAAATAATATTAACATAGTGAAGGTGAAGAGCAGGCGTCCACCACCATCCCAGATGATGCTCTCGACGTTTGGCAGAGAGTTTGTGGCATCAGGTGGTTTCTGACCGTGGTGCTGTTTGATCAGAGACTTGGAGGGTCTTTTAAAAATGTGCAATGCATGTGCACTGACATATTTAACCATTCCACCTGGGGAAGAGGCTTGGGTTTGCATGGAGCTCCTGAATATGACAATATAGAAATATAGAAATCTTTCCCTAGACGTATTTACTGGGTACTGCGTGTCAGAAATGACAAATGCGTAGGTGAGAGACGGGAGCTCGAGATGATATGCGACAGGAATGAGGTGCGAACACACATGTAATGTCACGGCTCTTACGCCTTGGCGACCAAATTAAAACAAACCCGTTGAGCTCCAGAAAGTGTGTCCTGCTTCCTTCTGAGGACGGCATGGAGCGTGTGCAGACGCTGAGCTCTGTGATGACAGATGGAAGAAGCTGAGCTGCTGAGCTTTAATGAAAGTGATTCTGAAGTACCTGCGCTGATTGAAGAGGCTCGGTGCTCGTGTGTAATGTTATATATGACGCACACTTCTTCAGAGCCACCTGACGGCGCTGTCACGATCTCGTGATCCGTCACGTTAGCCGCCCGCAGGAGCAGCAGCCTACTATGGCATCGCTCACTCACTCCTCTACTGTCTCATCTCACCTGTTCCCTTCTTGCAGACGTAGGGCAGATTGTAGTTGCAGGGCACGTCGTTCCATTTCCCATTCTCATGAGAGATCATAACCACGCAGTCCTCTCCTCCAGCGAAGAAGTTGTCTGGCTGGTTTTCACGCCAGTTCTCATATTGCTGCTCAGACCGACACATGGTTAGAGAAACACATTTGAGAAGCCAATATCCTGCTCTTTTTTTAACAGTAATTAGAACGTGAACACGCCAGATTTTCCGCTCTGTAGACAAATAATAATAATAATAATGTATTCATTTACAGTCCCTGATTTCCTCTTTTGTTTTTCCTCTGTTAACTCAGTTTTC
This sequence comes from Pseudorhombus dupliciocellatus, assembly GCA_016785235.1. Lineage (NCBI taxonomy): Eukaryota > Metazoa > Chordata > Actinopteri > Pleuronectiformes > Paralichthyidae > Pseudorhombus > Pseudorhombus dupliciocellatus. Next base: position 1,757,867 of record JAFBJW010000091.1, on the reverse strand, counting down.
TCTTTTTGTGCTGTATGTAAACACGGAGAATAATTTTTGTCTCATTAAGTTAGTTTTCAACAAACTGCTGTAGGGATGTTTCAAAGCTACAGTATCAGGCGTCTCCTGTGTTTTCTGTTTTCTGTTATTTACTCCCACTGGGATTAACAGGAAACAGCTGCTTCCTCACCAGGTCCATCTTGTCCGTCCACTGGAAGTCGTCCTCCACTGTCCGATCGTTTAAACCGATCCAGGTGTTGTCGTGGCTCAGGCCTGCGTAAGGGGCAAAGCCATGAATAGATATGAATACACATGTACAGAGAGCACAGACATTAAAAGGCTGAAAGAAGGAAAACGCTATCTTATGTTGATGCCTGAATATTTGATCTTTTTTTTAAATCAACCATTGATGCTAAGTTTTAATTAAGCTCCTGATAAACAAGTGCACGCGAAGAAGATGTAATCAACCGTGCATTAAACAATGATTATCAAAACAATAGCAGACAAAACTCAGTGATGAATAAATCCTGTGCGTGCACGTGGTCTCCCTGTCAGTCCACAGAGACGTAACGACTCCATCACTCTGCTGTCTCTTGACACTTCAGTGGAGACAAGAGCTTGACTGACACATTCACCCTGATTAATCCACTGGCTCTGTTCTCATCACATAAGTTTTATAAAATCAGCACAAAGCTAGGCATCATGGGTAATCAGGAGTTAAATGTTACAGATCCAATCCATATATCCACGCACAGAGAATAATACGTAATCAGGCCACCATTGGTCCACCTGTGGCTGATAAATGCCACAAACATTCATTTTCCACATGTTCACTTTCTTCACATTATTTAAGACCTTTTGTTGTGTTCATTTGATTTTTGTTGATTTCTGTTGGTGCCTTTAAGTCACATTTGAGTGACTGCGCGTGTTTGCATAGGCGCGTGCACGTGCATGCACAAATGTAATGGAATTCCAATCATGGTGTATCTGATTAACACCATTACAAGGCCCATTAATCTTCCTAATGGCTTTGATCCCCTTATTGCAGGGGTGGAGACGTCCATTTTCGAGGCAATTAAACACACTTTTTGGTAACCGTGCGCGTGCAGGAGAAAGACGGGTGCGAGATGGATGGCACTGTCTTGGCATCTGACCGAGGATACGGAGGACAATATTGGATGCGATATTACAGCTGCTCGGTGATGTGGCCTTATCGCAGCACAAGTGGCGGTGGAGCGCTGCCAGTGGGCGAGACGCTGAGAACCAAGAGATAGAGGTTTATGAAGCACCATAACAGACTGGAGTGATATGATTGTGACAATGCTGCCTGTCGCACACACGCTGCTCCCCTGTGGTCACATATTTAAGGCAATGAAGAACACCGCCCCGCCCCAAAACACAAGTGCAGCAATGTTTCTTTTCCTGACTTTTTTTTTTTTTTTTTTATCCTGTGCCAGAAATGACAACAAGATTTGCGAACAATTCAGGAAAACATGAAAAACCAGATGGGCTGGTTTTGTTACATAGAGAAACACATTCAACAGCAGATGGTTTAGACAACCAGAGCAACAATATATAATGAATAACACTGCTAAATATTACAAATACATGTCACTTTAAAACGAGAAAATCTCATCCATCCTGTATCTGTGCCAAAAAAAAAAATACATCAGAAGACAGTTCAAGAGAAAGCAATTGTATTAACAGAAATGGGCTAACAGTGTTTGCACATTGACACTTGCATTACTTCACTGGACGCAAATACCAACATCTCCTCCCCTTCGTTTCTAACCTTTTCCACAACAAATCACATTGGAAGAAACAACGTGATAGTCTATTAAACGCTGTGTCACAAACGCTTATATCAGGGCCCGCGGCAGCATTTCATCGCAACACGCGGCGACACACATTTATTCGGCCGCACAGGCTCGACTCTGGAGGGCATTTTTTTTTTTTTTTTCTTTTTCTTTCAGCAAGGAAACGCAATAAACTTCTTCAAGGGCTGCTCAGAGCCGAGGCAGATGGACATTTATCACCGAGTTATGGAATACACGAAAGACAAGAGGTGCCATCCCAGAGTGTGGCCGTAATAAAGCAGCAGAGGAGGTAAATCAACAGCGAGCAGCAGCAGGGTGTCTCGGGTCGGAGGCAGACAGCAGAGTGAGAGCTGATGGGTAAATAATGGACACTGTGACGTACTGGCGAGTTGTTAGATGTGACTGGTGAGCGTAGGAGTCTCTGGATTATTTCTGAGGTACAGACAATAGGCAGTGGGAAGCAGGGGAGGGTGGACAACAACCCCGTCTTCATGAAGATACCCACCACTGACTTCACTGAGGTCCAGACCTCAGGATTTTCATTTTATTTTGGAGTTAATTTCCTTCTGTTTTGCTGATTTACTTGCTGTCTTTGCATTTTCGCTTGCTGCCGTCTCAGGGTCACTGAGCCCATTAAACTCAACCTTCACTGCAATAAATCCTGACTGGACCAACACATGCACGCGTCACATGCAGCGGGAGGGAAATAAAACAGGTGTAATGCAGCTTGTTTGCATGTGTTATAGTTTGAACAATGAATTAGTGTTAATATGCCTCCATCGTCCTCTGGCATAACACAAAACTATAGAGGTTTGTATCCCAGATTCAGTCTCAGTTTCCTCACTGATGTCACACCAGCAGGTGAATAGGTGTTCAGTGGAAAAAAAAAAAGGAGGCACAACTCCCCACTGATATTCTCCAGCCTGCCTCCCAGCTTCCTGTCTCTTCCTGGAAAGAAGCGTGGGTCACGGTGGCATCAAAGCCCCCGGCTGTCCAGCATGACAGAGACACAGCTGCCTCCAGAGTCCGACTCTGCGCTGCCCAGCATCTCTGAATCTGCTGCAGAGCATTGTGATCAATGTCCAGCCAGGCCTCCCAGCTGGTACCTGAAACAAGCCCCCGCGCGTGTCCGCTCAGAGTCTGACCGACAGCTGCTCCTTGCTCCAAGTCAGCTGTCAGGTTGACGTCTGTTTCTGGTTCCCAGTCAGTAGCCCAGCAAACACCCGCACATCCTCTCCACGCTCCACACTAGTTTCCATCAGTTATCAGTGATTTGTTCTAACACGGGTCCATAATGAACAGAAGCAAACACTCACAGGCTCTCATAAGCTCTCTAGAAAAACAGGACGGACTAAAAGCACTTTGTCTATTTTCAGCTGTTTTGACGGCGAGCAGCCTCGCCATCTTGTAAACCTTTGTTTCTTTTATTTAATAAATCAGTGAGCTGCATTTTCTCTGCATCTGCTGTTTGGATCCTGGCATCGGTTGTGACAGTCTTATCAGCAGCGCCACTGCTGGTGTGTGTGTGTGTGTGTGTGGGGTGGGGGGGGGGGGGGGGTGACATTCTCGCTGTTACTATTAAATCTGGACTCAACACAGGGTTTGTTTGAATAAGTCAACAAACCTGAATGCAGTTTAATCTGCGGGCATGTGATGGGTTCCATCTGAATTAATTAGTTAGCCTGTTAAATAACTGATGGCAGAACTTTCAGTCAAAGTTGAAATAGATTTCTTTCATTTTTGCACAGAGATTTGAAATGGACATTATAAGAAGGTGCCCCGATATATTTTTATTTTCATTACAAGGTTGCCCTTGCAGAGGGCTGGTAGCATTTCCATATAAATATCCTGTGACCCTGCGCTTACTTTCCTCACTGAAGATGAAAATGAAAAGACTGCATCAATCAGGGCTCAGCTTTGTGAAGTAAAGAGAGAGAGAGAGAGATCCCTGCGCTTACTTTCCTCACTGAAGATGAAAATGAAAAGACTGCATCAATCAGGGCTCAGCTTTGTGAAGTAAAGAGAGAGATCAGGTGGTGGGGGGTGGGGGAAGAAGAGCAGGTAGAGCTCACCTCACTGTGCTCAGCGTAGGTTGATTATTGTGTCTGTGCTGTTTCACTTACACTAATTACCTGAATGCTTTAAAACAAGTTAGCCCGACACACGGAGGCTCAGGACCGAGCTCCCACCAAACACACACCATACGCAGGGCATCGCGTGCCAGAGGGGGCACCACACTTATAATAATTCCCCAGGCCTTGGTGTCGCTGTGGCCAGGGAGCGGCCACTCTGACTGGGCCAGTGCTCACTGAGTTGTTGCCTCTTCTGTAGTGTAATATGAACGGCCATGTTCTAAATGTATGAGATATTTCCTCAGGCATGCATGTAACTAATTGAAGAGTTTATTTACATTTTCAAAATTAGCAACACTGATAATTAACATGTATTTCCTCGGTTCCTTTAATTAAATGAGATGACACTTTCACACATTTATGTGTGCTGCTGTTTTGTGTGTGTTCTATAGTGCAACATACACTGTCTTTGCAAAGTTTTGTGACATTTCTTGGGTTGGTTGTGTGTTTGAGGGGGCATGCACCATAATCAATAATAACTGGGACGTACTTGTCTCCTTCTATAACTTTAATTCATTCGTAAAAAAAAAAAAAAAAAGATTATTGAAGTACTGATGACATTCGACCAGCTGTATCTTGTGTTTAGCAATTGTTGGCCTGTTTACGTGAACTTTTACATTAACTAGATGGGTGACCATTGCATCTGCTTGGAATTTAACATGTTAGGTCTTTGCATGTCCCGCATCATTGTGCATGGGTGAAAAAGGTAGAGGTAGAGGTTCAAGTAAAGCCCGTCCCGAATTCTCCAGACAGTCTGAAAACTAATTTGCCCTGCAGCAAATGAAAAGTGCTTTTACTTAAAGAAGCCTCCATGCTCACACGTATCTGCCTAATTTAAGATTTCCTGCCGGTTAATCAGATAAGATTACATAGGCTCTGCTATCTGTGCCAAGTCCGCCCTCGTCCCCTCCCTCTCCTCAGCCTCCACTTACCTCTGATGAAGTTCTGCTCAGCCAGGCTGTGGATGCTGGCCAGGTGACCGCTGTGCTCCCTGCAGTCCTTCTCGGCATCCTCCCAGGTGTGTCGGCGGCTGAAGTACCTGTAGCAATGGCCGTGGAACTTCCTCCACGTGTGCTCGCAGCCCTCCGTGTCTGCAGGTGGACAGGGACGGGGGTGGGTGACGCCGGGGGGGGGGGGGGGGGGGGGGGGGGGGGGGGGGGGGGGGGGGGGGGGGGGGGGGGATAATGGCAAAAACAGAGATTAGTCAATGGAAAATCAGAGGAGTAATGTGGCTGTTTTAATCATGACACAAAGCGCTGTGCAGCAGAGCAGAAAGAGAAAAGGAAGACCAACATTTGTTTTGATTATTTCTTTTTGGATCTCCAAAGAACATTACTTCTCGTGTCTTACAGGCCACAAAATCAATAAAACACATTCCCCCTCTGCCACCCTCCGTCCTCTCCTTTCTTCAGTTTCCCTTTGAGTGCCCTCTGCGACGCTCGTCTCCATCCCTCCATCTCTCCCTCTTTCCTGTGTCTCGTTCTCTTTGATTTGACTTGGTCTTTAAATCCACAGCTGAGGCACGTCTGGGGTGAGACAGCTTAGTACAGTGAAAGGGCGTTTGAATCTTTTCAAATGACAACACTCCTTAGAAAACTGCTTCCAGTGCGCGGCGCTCGCTTGGTAATTAAGCCCTGTCACAGTCCTGTAGCTGCACCGACTCTCCCCCCGCCCGTCCCTTTGCTTCGTCCTTCTCTCGCTTCATCTCTCCCTCATCAGCCCTCCCTCGTTTCTCTGGGGATTTTGCTGTGTGACTCAGAGCTGTACATTTCAAATATGATGTGTGTGTGTGTGTGTGTATTTAAACGTGTGCATGTTTCATTGATGTGGCTCTTGCTCTGTGTCAGCCACCTTCAGTTCCCCATCACGTGCCCCCTGCCGTGCACAGATCAGAGAAAAGGTTTCAGCCTTTCGTACAAGCAATCTGAAGCGACAGCAGTAAATTGGGCAGTGTGGGGCCCTGCTGCAGACACATGTATAATGGCCGGGCAAAGAAGGGGAGAGGAGTCCATCATGGACGTCCTACGCCCTGTGTTATGTGAAATGAAGGCTGAGAACCTCCATCCTGCACTGAGAGGGAAAATGCATTTCACACCACGGCGCTCTCCTCCTGTCACAGTGTTGAGGACAGTGACATCATTTCACAGAATGCAATGCACTTGTTCACATTGTGTACTGACAGATCAGAGCAGCCACATAGCGAGTAGTCAAGTGTTGCTGAGGCTGTGCGGCATGCGGAGTTTTGGTGTGGAGCAAAAACTATTTTCAAATGTCCCTTTTGTATCTGAATGTGTCACAGGCGATGATTAAATAACACAAATATGTTTTGTCTGTTATTAGAGGAGACCGGAGACCGACACACGTTTTATGATATCGCGGTAAACTTGACCTTTGACATGTAACTACCTCAGTTCAAGAAAACTTCGGCCAAAGATGCACCAAAACTCTCAAAACGCTACTTTCAAATGGCCTCCAGTATTCGGCACAATCAAGCAGGCAGGGCTCAACTCTATTAACTTGGCAGGATGACTAACAGCTAACTCACAGCAGAGGATTAAAGAGGAGGGAGAGATCCACGCATGACTTGGATCATCTGAGCGTTGCTTTAAAATGCTAAACGAGGTTTATCGCTCCACGAACATTTGAAGAACAGAAATCCAAGTCAGCCACATAAAAATCAAACTGACATGAAATACACCCCTCTCCTTCATCCGGCTGAATCCGATTTACAGAATGCTTGAGAACTCTTTGACAACCAGATCTGACACCCTGACAATCTACAGGCGCTAGAGCATGTAAGCATTACTATCAGCAGGGAGTACATGTTTACACGCGGTATACCGCAGTAATACTGCGAGCAGTAGTCGGTTCGTCAACACAAACACTGCAGCGCCTGCAGCTGTTGAACTTCAGGTCAGACGTTCAGCTAAAATCTGACTGGATCGTACTCTTGACCTTTCTTTGTGTAATGATGTCTTCAGAGAAATGATGTAAGTTGTCCTGACAATTATCGGAAATGTAAATGTGGAAGAGGAGAATTGCTTCATTACTATGCCGACTCAAATTTCTCCTGCTGGTCTGGGGATTTATTCTGATGACCTCGAAACGCACTAATGACATGAAACCCAATTAGCCATTTTAACATCCTCAGCTTCCTCTGGGCCGCTCACTGGCTCTCTGGTTAACCCTGCTGCCCTAAAAGCAAAAATGAGTCTGGGCTTAACTTCCAATTAGACTATAGTGTGGAAGTCTCTTTTTAAGAGTAGGTTTCTTTTTACAGTCGAAGTGGGAACACCAGTATACTTGAAGATGTGCAGCGTGGAAATATACTGGAGACACTGGGTGAGAGGCAGGGTGCAGAGCAGCTTCTCCAGTTCAGACTGAATGGGACGAGAGGTGACACGTCTTCAGAGACACAGTTTCGAACTGACGCCTCACCAGTGGCAGATCGAGCATTTCCATGAGTCACGGGCCACAAAAAGGCCACCTGGACCCTCCCCTGTGCCTCGCAGACAAGAGGTTCTCCCTCCTTTTCTCTGGCTTCCTCCCACAGTGAAAAAGACATACAGATTGGGGTTATGGGTAAAATGGAGATTATAAATTATAGTCAACCTAAAAATAACTTAAACTTGCTGAAGGTCATTATTCAAAGGTAGTTAATATGTGTGGTGTAAATAATGTGGATAACTGCATGAAACTGTGCAGACAATAAATCAAGGCATCTGTGTTTTCGCTCTCAACGTCTTTGCAGATTGGTTCTGTGTGTGGATTAATACAAGATGGAAAAAGCTTTCAAGAAAGACAACAGACTGGGTATTTATGGAAAGGCTTAGCTGCCTTCAGATTGACTGCGTAAAAGGAAGAAAAAAATAAAACGCTTGATAAATTTGAATGAGGACAAATGGTGAAAACGCAGCTTTGTGTGTAAAATGTTTGAATCGGGCTCAACTCTTGCTGCAGAGCAAAGTCGTCCAGTAATGGACCTTTGTTGCAGTGCGATCTATAATACATTAGAACATTCAGTCACTTCAAAAAGAAACCAACTGTGTTTGAATCAGCATTTCCCAGCCTCACATCTCCTATACGCTATAAGAGCATGTTTCTGGGCAGAGCTATAGATTAACATTAGCTGCTCCGACGTTTCTGCTCTTATCTCTGGCTGTGTGGAGCCAGAATCCCTCCCTGGTGCTGTCGTTTCCTCTGCTGACTCCACTCTCTCACTCCATCATCCAGACTGGAAGCGGCCCAGCTCAGTGTTTGCCCACATTACAGCTGGTTCATTGTATTAACATCAGGAGCGGGTCCACTTTGGCTCACGCAGGTGGAGAAAGGCTTGTTATCTACAGGCACAGGGACAGGGGGGGTCAGGGTGGGCGTCACAGGGAGAGGGAGGGAGAGAAATGCACACTCTTGCACACACACACACACACAAAAAAAACAACAACCTTAAGACAGACAAATTAGGGCTTATGTCAAACAAGCAAGCTGGGCAAGTAGGTGATGACGCCTTGCAAAGACCTCACAGTGCCACCGAGCTGTAGATGAAGCTTTGTTGTTCTTGTTGTTGTTGTGTCTGGTGCACGTAGTTTTTTTGAAAATCATCACTTCCGAAGTCGTTTGTAAAAATCGCTGTTTCAGTAAGTTACAGACTGTCTGCATGCGGACGAGAGGCTCAAACACAGAGGGAAACGTTTATTTTGCTAAACATCTGCATCAGCGTGGACAGGCTTCACACACGCTGTAGAAAGACAGAAATGAGAGAGCGAGACGGAGGAAATGAAAGAGCCAGAGAAATGGAGAGAGAGAGAGCGAGAGAGAGACGGAGAGAAAGAAAGAAGAGGGAGTGATCAAAAATAAACAGGCATGTTTTCTCCCCCTCAGATCTTCAACGTAGTCTCTGCTGATTTCTCCTCCCGCTCGCTGACAGTGAGGCTCAAAGCCCGACATCACATCAACCTCTTCAAATATTTAGACATCATTCAAGTCGTCCTCTTCTTTTTCCCGTGTTCCCTCTGTCAAGCGGAGCAAGAGGTAGGGGGTATGTTTCAGCGATTAATATTCCCACAGACTTTAGAGCACGACGGTTAGGAAATAAAAGGCCATCCACTTCCAGCTGACTGATTGGGTCGTTTATCCACGTCACAGAGTGATATTTCTGCAGCTTGGCTTTTTTAGATCCCCTGAATGATGAAACTGCATGTCTTTGCATTTGTGTGGGTGTGTGCGCTGCCATTTTGCCTCCTCCCTGTGTGACTCTTTGAAAGCTGACAGCTCAGTGTCCCATTTGCAACCGGGCAGATGACAGAGAGTCCAAAGAGAGAGGGGGGGTGCAAGTGTTAGAGAGAGGGTGATGAGGAGGATAGCCAGTGCCAAAAGGTGAGGATGTGATGAGAATGTTGGAGCAGTTGTGGAATTATTAATGGTTGCTACAAGAGCAGTGTTGATTAATGGAACACTCTAATAGTGCACTTCTCACAATTACGAGTAATGGATGTTGCTGTCCAACTGCTCCAGAGCTGGACATGAATGGCCCATGCCAGTGTGTTCGGCAGCATTAGACCACAGAGGACGCTGATGTTGGACACTGAGGCTGCATTTACACATGCACGTACTGTAGGAGCGTTCTCTGTATCCACTGCATTGTGGAGCGGCGATGCAGCGCACTACATTAAGGTCCAGGTATTAGATGCTGAACATCTCTGGGTGACAGTGAGCCTGACCTGACAAGACTGAGGGTTTAAAGAGTCCAAACCTGAACCAAACCCCATGTTGCAGTCTATGTGACACTGTCCCCGACCCTAAATATTATTTCAAAATGTTTTGTTTGACCCTGACCCGGGGTACATGGCCCTGACCTGTCAGCTAACAACTGGTTCCAGTTTATCCCGACAAGACTCAGGTCAGACACCCACACTCTATTCCAGATGTTCCATCCTCATCATCATCATTATCATCCTCCTCCTCTTCGTCAAGAATAGACTGCATAAGGGCAAACAGCTCTCAATGTGCGTGTGCTCCACTCGACTGCTACAATCGATATTGCTTTCCACCTCCATCCATGCTCATCTGCGTTGTTTTCAACCTAAGCAACACACTGGTTTACAGTAAAAACAGACACACGACTACTCTGTTTGCTCATCCTCAAAGCGCACGCATGCAGGTGAGAGAGTAGCTGGTGGTTTGCCTCAGGAGTCAAACTAGCCCTTTAAAGCTAAAAGTAGACAGAATATTTTACGTATGTTAATCGAGTGGCACATAACACAACTTCAAATGAATGCTAATTTGGCTCCGTGTCTGCTGGATGTGTAAAAGGCCGTCTGTTTGCTAACCACCCTCAAGTGGCCGAAGAAATCTGTTCTGGGAGATAACTAGATAGTACGGGGCCAGAGGAGGAAATCTTTCCTTGGACATGTTAAAAAAAAAAAAAAGGGGGCGAATCCGACCAAAAACAGATTCCGGCTTTTGTAAATAACTGCTTTAAGACAGGCAGAGGTGGCCAGAGAGGGGAAATAACTGGCAGCTACAGACGACTGACAAAGTAATGGAGAAAAAAAAATGATGAATAACGAATGCAGATGCTTCCAGTCGTGCTCCGCGCCGTTTCAAGCAGCCGCAGTCGATTCTGAGTCCGTAACGAGATGGCTGAAGGAAAAGATCCAAGTGACTTTCAAAGTGGGTTCATTGTTGGGGCATGTAAGGCAGAGCGTTCGCTCAAAAAAAAAAAAGCTCAAGTGAGCAGAGCGCGTCAGCAACAGAGGCTGGAGTGAAATCTGCTCTTAGGTCGGTGGCAAAGATCAAGCCAGAAAATGCGATCATCTGCATGTGAAGTGAGATATAAAATAGTTAAATGAGAAAAGTGATGTTTGAGAAAGTCAGTGGGATCAGACTGAGTCGACAAAAACATGAAGAACAGGTACAGAGAGATATTTGTGTAGGAAAGGCCCCTAATGCCAAGTGCAGAACACTGCACAAACTTTCAAAAGCTGTAGTCAACTTCCAGAATCCTCCACAGTTTCTCCAGAGGAAGGGTGACGCAGCTTCAGGGTTCCAGCGGACGGACTTTAGAACAGCCAGTGCACTAGTTCAAAGACCAAATGAGGCCATGTGTTTAGGAAGAATGGAGTTCAGAGGCTTGTATATCAAAGTACACTCAAGCTGGCCTGGCAGCTTGAGATGGCCCAACACCTAACAGAGAAACCTTACGTTGTTTTTGCCTTTAATTATAAATCCTCCATTGTAAGAAAAAAAAAACCCACTGGGAGTTTTCTGCTTCGTTTTCCAATTTGAGACATAAACTCATTAAAAGTTAAGTAAAGTGCATTTTTATGTTGCGCTCTTTCCATGCCATCTTTTTGAGGAGTCAGGAAGTCGGATGCACTTTCATACATCATCGTATCGAAACATGCAGCTATTATCTCTGTGCAAACAAACGATGAGAGAGAGAGAGAGAGAGAGAGAGAGAGAGAGTCACTGGTGAGGGAACAGGAAGGAAGCTCAACTGGAACGGGGTGCATGTGGTAGAACGAGCTGCGAGACGGTCTGCAGGAGAGGTTCCCGTGGATGAAATGAGCCGCAGGACGCCAGCCAATGAAAGACCAAAGGGAGTGTCGCAGTATGATCCAGGCCTCTGCTGTTTGAGGACTTGAATCGTTCCTGGAAATATGAGAGCGAAGAAGAAGAACAAAAGCAAGCTAAACCACCAGCGGAGCTCAATGTGCTCCTCCACACCTCTCTATCAGAAACGTTCATTAACGCACAGCAGAGGAACACACATCCACCCCTCTCTCCCTCAACCTCCTCTCTCTCTCTCTTTCTTTTCATCTATTACAACACCTGCTCTGATGCGTCCTCTTCTTTTTCTTCGCTGCGTCTCGACTGAACTTCCCTCCAATCAGGAGGAGAGAATGACGGCATCTTCGGGAACATTGTCTAATTAAGCGCCTTGAATGAGGATGAATTAACCCCCCCCCCCACCGGATCAGAGCGTGGTTTGCTGCAGCCTTTGCCAGACTGAGACAAAACTTTCAGAATGTTACACATTGTTCCAGTCTGAGTGTTTTTTCGGCCTTCAACAAAATCGCATGAACCTTCAGGACACCACAGTGGGCGGGTTAGAGCCAGAGGAGCCACCTGCCTCACTTCTCAGTCTTTCCACGCGTCCTCCTGGACATGTTATTAGAATGCATGAATCTTCATTAGCATTAATGGCTTCTAAATACCCGCAGGACGCACAGAAATTAATTTTGAGCCGGGCTTTCTGCTGAGTCACCGGATTGGACGGTGGCGGTGCAGTCTGGAACAAAGCAGAGGAAATTAAGCAAAGTTGGCAAACTCATGATGGTTTCCTCTTGAGCCCTTGTGCCGACTCGGAGAGGGGCAGATGCTGAGTCACATCATCACTCCAAGAACAATAAAGGTAAAGATTAAAAAACCAAAAAAAACAAAACACAATAACAAATCAGGTAAGAACTAAGAAGTTACTTCAAACAGCAAAGTTCAGCCAAAGTGCTTGGAGTACTGTCACTTAAAAAATGTCTGCCTAGTTTAGACAGAATATAAAATAATAAAACCTCAAGCAAGGTTAGACACAGACACATGAGGGAAGTGATGACCTGTGACTGTTTGGACCACACCCTTTTTGCCTAAAACCTGGTATGGACAGGCCTCTGCCTGGACCCCAGGGTGCTCTGACTATGTGCAGGTATGAATGAACTACATGACGATGAACACACACACACACACAGGCAGGCAGGCACAGCCTGGACTCACCTCACATCCATCATCCATTACTCTCATATAAAGTACTTTTTAAATATGAATTACTCCTTCAAGACTTTCAAATGGAATACATCTCAATTACACGTCGGTACTATAAATATACATCTACATCTAATCTATGTAGGAATTTGAATAACTTTTACCTATCCAGATTCAACATCTCCCTTGCATGCATAACATCTACAGTATGGGGAAAAGGGCCATGCACTGTAAGCATGATAACATTGTGGCACTCATGAATGGTAAAAACCAAATACTGGGCAGTAAGACCAGAGAATATATTTGTAGTCCATGTTTGCTTTTTCCTTGTAAAAGTCTGGTGCCCACATTATTACCATTGTTTTAGTCCAACTAGAACTGCTGATTTTAGCAAGTGGTTTATATTCAAGCGACAGTGCCCCGTTGTTATCGTGGAAACAAAGGGGGAAGACGTGAAGATGTGGGTGATGTTGCTGTTTGCCACTGGTTGTAATTCTCAAGTGTGACCTCAAGCACATGTTTGATATTGTAAATATTAATGAAGGAGGTCTCAAATCTTTTGAGTGGCAGCTTCACACTTTCAACCTATTCTACTGCGACGGGTCGACTTGTTCTGCTTGGACGTAAGATCTCCTCCTCAGTAGTTTTCCTGCCAAACTTAACCGTTAATGTTCCTGCGGCATCCTTTTAAAGGGCACTGCCACAGGACACGTCTGAGCTATAGTTTCTTCTTCCCTCAGACTTGTCATTTTTTAAACTGTTCGTCTTCACAGCCACTTCTCACACAAGTGACATCACCTGACTGTGAAAGTCGGCGCGTGATGGAGCGAGTGCGATGACAGACGTGGCGGGAGAAGAAGTGCATCTGGTACGTTCTGCTACACTTCCCACCCCTGTTAGTCAGCTCAGCCTGCTCCTCGCCATTAGTCTCAGCGTGGAGGCTTCACTTCATCATCTGCCGCCTGCCTTCAATCTGCACTGCTGCTGTTGCTGTTTGCGTCCGTGAGCTCGAAACTCTGCGCATCCGTCTGGCCCAGATTCACCCGTCGTCCTCTTTCGCGGGGGAAAGTTCTGCTCTGCTTTGTTCTCTGTGATGCTGCCTTGTATTTGCTTTGTGTGTTAAGTGTGTTTGAAAATGCTTTGCTTCCAGCCTGGATCGATTTCACATGTACTGGGTTTAGTTGTTCACAAACCACTTTTCGGGTAAACGTGGAGCCATGTCTGGTCGGACTGGTTGCTTTCTTCTCTCTGGCCCTGTTCAAACCTTGTTTTACTTGAAAGATCTGAACATGTCTGGTCAGCGTTTCTCACCTCCTGCTCGATAAGGCAATAATCACGTGCATCAGTTGAGTTTGCGAAGATCCGTCTGTCTTCCTGTGACTTTGAATGACTAAGTGACAGAAGCAGACGGAGGCATGAATCCTGTTCAGATCTGCTGTGAAGAAAGACGCCACCGGTTTAAGAAAAGTCATGATGGAGTTAATGCTGTGGGTGTTTGGATGTTCATGGATCCTGAGAAGCATAAAAATATAATGGATTAACTGTGAAACTGGTCAGATCACCTGAGTGGGAGGCCCAACGTTTGCAGTGCATCAGCAGTGCATCAACCACCACCAGCGTCCAGACCCTGCATGAGCCACCTCTTATCTCTTCATGTTTCATTACCTTTATTTTGTTGTTTTGCTTTTACTCGATGATGTCATTTCTTTGGCTCTCATCAATCCTATCTGTAATAAGTGTTTTTTGCACGATGCTGTATTTTTATTGATTTTATTCATTACATTTCGTTATTCAGATTGAGTGCATGTTTGCGATTGCCCCTGAGCCTCTGCTTTATCAGCGCACGTTGTAATGCCGAATTTACAGCTGCTGGATTAGTGAAGCTGGTAATTATTATTATTGCTAACGTACATATCGGCGACCACGCCCTTTTTTCAATCTTGCTGACGTCACTAATGGGTCTCTACATCAACGCTGCATGTTGCTTCTGACAATAAATGTGGGATGGACACGCTCACCTGTCTGGCTCTACTGGGGGGTGTTGCGTGAAATAATAAATGGTTTGACATAGGAGAGATGAGGGGATGGATGAATAGCGAATCACTATGCTGGCCTTTTCTCCGAGTGTAGAGCAGCGGCAGCAGCAGCACATTCCTCAAAGAAAACCAGGCAGCAGCCAAACACTGTGGCACTAATTAGCAACATTCTCCTTTTAACACAGGCTTTTTGTTTCCAATTTGTATATTTGTTCTGCTCAGAAACACAGAGAGTGAGAGAGAGAGAACACATTTCCTGTGGATTAGATGATGCTATTGTTGGTTGTTTTGCACCACTCTTTAATTTGTCTGCTATGAGTCACAGTGTGAGACTGCCATCCAAGACGCTGCTGAATAAACAGACAGGGAAGAAATCTTTTGATATTTGGGAAGGGTACATGGGTAGGTAGAATGAGTTGTGTTTGTTTGTGCGGCAGCGAAAAGAGAAAGTGGTTTCTTTTTCAGGTCCTCATTTTCTTCAAAGGGACTTTTTGTCAGCTGAAGTTCATCAGAGCGTGGTTTGGGTGTGGTGCAGGTAAGGCGGCTGAGGCGTGTTATGTAAGCTGCAACAAGGGTCCTTTTAAAGTAACAACCTATGCATCTGCGTGTGTCTCTGTGCGTGAACGTCTGTAACTGGAAAAAACTTTAACTTTGCAGAGGTAACACACACAGACACGCACACACACTCACACAGCGACACACCAGCACAGCCACAGAGTGTGACGAAGCCTCCTGCTGTGCAGCAGAGATGAGAGGCACAAAAAGATTCGGCGAGTGACAGCAGAAAGGTGGGGAGCGAAGAGAAAAAAAAAAGAGAAAGAAAACATGAAACAGAGGAACAAATCCAAAGCAACAAATCCACACACACACCTCGTTCGAGCGTTCTGTGGCTTTCCTCCCTGGAAAGACCGGAGAGGAAAACGGGTTGCGGCACAATGAACGATGGAGCGAAAAGTCTCTTCCTCTCTTTTTTTTTTCCTCTGTCACTGTTCACTTCAGTCAGGCTGAGGAAGATTTGGCTTCTGCCTCTGCTGATTAGGCAGCATACCAAAAAAAAAAAAAAACCCAGCAGGAAGGACTCAATAGTCAGTTTCAGAGCCAAGGGGAGATGAGAGTGAAGCCCCTGTCTGATGCCTTTGTTAGTGCCATTCCTTTAAAAAAAATATACCTTCATTAATAAAACACATAATTCAACATCTATAGAATCACTTCCCCTTCAAAGTAAAAGCACAACGAAGCAAAGCTTTGTATTACACTGAATAAAGGAGATCTTAAAGGAGGGATTCGTGCACTTGGTCTGAAGATTGTGTGAAGTGGGCTCTTATTGTCGTCAACATGCAATGTAAAGAAATAACAGCAGCTGAGCTAATTATTCAAATGTATTAATAATACGCCACTTCAACAGTACTGAAGCTAATTAAATTACATTTTGACAGTAAAATGTTCAGTGCAGATAAACCAGGTAGGATGAGCACAAGTTGTGATAGCATATTGCAGAACTGTTTGAGGAGGACTTACGGATGATAAGGAGGAGATTCTAAAGAAGCTCTGGAGAAGGATTCTTAAAGTTATAAAACGCACACGTGTATGTTGTGAAAGACTGGTTAAAATAAAACGCTGCAGACAAAATGAAGAAAAACAACAAGTTGTTACACCAACTGTTTTTTGAAAAAGTGAGTAACCAACCATTTCCTCCTCCCTCACTTCAACCAGCGCCTGTCAACGAACCATTATTGACTCTCAGATGGGATCACCATGGTAACAGAGCGAGCCAGCAGCAGACCGTATCAACCCAGCATCCGAGGCTGTTAGCTCCCAACATACATACACCTGAACATGCACAGACAAACACACACACGCACACACAGGCCGAGTACACACGGCAAATGAGACAGAGAGAACCGGACCACTTTAGCGAGACAGAGACCAATTGGATGACATTTAAATGGATGAAAGCTTCGGTGGAGCGAATGAGTTCATTTCCAGCGTTCATGTCGCGGCTCAGACCTCCCTCTGGATATCAAACTGAGATCACAGCTAAATGGCAAAACGACGCCTGTTGCGAATTGTACTTTTCACTGCAGACTCCTGTATTTCTGCAAACGCAGAGCAGTCAGGGATGAAAGCGACTTGGAAACAGACACTTTAGATCTGCACAATCAGACCTGCTGCTCTCAATCAGCTATGCAGGCAGCAGCGCAGCAGGGGAGGAGACATGCAGGAGAGTGCAGGCTCCAGTGCATGCCAGGCATGCTTCAGTGGTGTGTATGTGTGTGTGTGTGTATACTCGTACACTACATCTCTTTGTGAGTCTACAAACTGTACACAGTGAAGACATTTTGACAAATCAAAAAAGGCAGCACAGAGTTAATCTGGCCAATTAAGACTGAGGAGGCGGGGCCTATGACCGATGAGGTCAAAGATGGACCAGAGGAACAGATTTCCTCCACCTTCTCCATCTCTGCAGGTACTGTTCTTTGTTGAGCTTATTCAAATTTGACTGGGCTGCTAAATGTGTTTTAAGAGGTTTACAGTTTGCATTATTCAAATTGCTTGTGATCCAAACTCACACACTTTATTCACCTTTCGCTCCTGTACCTCTGCTGCAGGAACACTACAGCCCGCTGGAAAGTTTGAGACAACTCTTCCACTGGAATCATGCTGAATGATTCATTGAGCCGTTCCTGCTCCAGAAAACTAGCTCCGGGTAACTTCAAACCTCAGAGATGTGACGATTCTCAGGCAGTCTCTGCCATTTCAACATGCTCAGATGTGACCAGTTATCAATATTCTTATTTTACAAAGTGGATTAATAATAATATCAAGAGAATAAACATGAGAAAACAGGCTCTGACCAGGCTCTTACAAATGATCCCGGTGAAAAAAACAATTTGACCGAATGTAATGTACAGCTTTGGAGTCTCTCAGCGTTGTTCTGCTCTGACTCGTCAGCCACGTTTGTCGTGTAAAATGCAGGATGTGAAACAGCCCCCTTCACATCTCTCTTCTCACAGGGGAATTCCCATAATGAGAGGCAGAAGCAGCTGGACGCAGGTGTTCTGTATGAAGCCAATACCATACTCCACACAGCGTCCCACGCCTCCTCCTCCTCCACCTCTTTGTCTGCAGTCACATCCTCATCAACCCCGTGTTTCTCATTTTTAGCATTAAGCATCGTCCTACTGTATCCACACCATCACCATCATCCCTCGCTCTCTGCCTCCTTATTGACATGCCTCGATCTGCTCACCTCACTGTGCTTCTCCTCCCTCTTTGTCTTCACTCTTAATCCCTTTTTCCTGTCATCTCTTTTTACTCCGCTACACATGTCGTGCTACTTCTTCCCTCTCCTCCACTCTGAACGCACTCCTTCAGGAAGTGAATCGATGAGTGAAGCAGCAAAGGCGTGTTTATTTATCCACATCGTTACCTTTCTCGCAAGTAGCTCCTCCATAGCTGGGCAGACAAAGACACACAAAGGAGTTGATCTCATCGATGCAGGTTCCTCCGTTCTGGCAGGGATTCGACTGGCAGTCGTCAATGTCTGGAGGGAGAAAGATAAAAGCAGAGGGTGCGGCTCCGGTTAGATCAAACACAAACAACTCAAACGGCCGTTATTTAGAATATTTGCTGCAGCCTCTTATTGAATAAACCCAGGAGAGATTCAACTTTTGCTGAGATTAAAAGTGTTTTTGACAGAGTTGTAATTAAAGGGAATTGATTGGTCTTCATCAGTGATCGGTTTGGGATGCACTGAGGCACATGATGCTAATTGCGGGATGTTTGCCGGGACGTGCCGCCGCTCTCACCGCCATCAAACTCGTGCCATGAGAGCGAGGGAGAGTAGGCGAGAAGGATTAGAGATGAGATGGAGGATGAGCTTCCAGCTTTCAAATCAACACTTTTTTGCTAGGAGCTCCCAAACACAAGTGCCAGATCGCGTGAGTGTGGGTAAAATGAGCGAAAC
Organism: Pseudorhombus dupliciocellatus; assembly: GCA_016785235.1. Classification (NCBI taxonomy): domain Eukaryota; kingdom Metazoa; phylum Chordata; class Actinopteri; order Pleuronectiformes; family Paralichthyidae; genus Pseudorhombus; species Pseudorhombus dupliciocellatus. Next base: position 1,739,179 of record JAFBJW010000091.1, on the reverse strand, counting down.
CACAGCAGTTCCCACATCCATTTCAATGTAGTGTCAAAACCAAGCGTAATTATGCTAATCCACACATTTTGCAGAGGCGTTGCAGCAGTGAGAGTTCTCATCTGGTCAAAAATTGGTCACTGTGTTTCTTGGGCTGATCCGAGCCCGAGGGCAAAATCATTACTACTGCAGCTGGTATCCCACAATCCCCTAGCATCACAAAAAAAACTCAGCGAGTCCCCGGGGCTCAGGCAAGAGGTCATGGGACGAGAGGAGAGGGAGTCAGGCGAAAGTCCAAAGAGAGAGGGAAGATGTGAGGAGATAAGGAGGAGAGGGGATGAAGACAAGTGGGCAGGAGGAACGAGGGAGAGGAGAGGTAATGTGTTGCTGTGAATCTGAGGAGCTGCCAGGTTTCAGGGTTGGATTACAGGAGCTTTGCAGGAAGACGTCATTTCAGGTCTGCTTGGATAAAACAGTGTGGCAGCTTCATTGCTGCGGCTCTGCTGACTGATATTAAAGGCTCCCGAGGAGGCAGGAGGAGATGGTGTGTTGGTTTAGTGTGTCGTATATCGTATAGCTATGTATAACTGTCTGACTCCTGATGGGCTGGAAAAAGAAGAATATAAAACAGGAGAAGTATGAAAGCAGGCAGAGGGAAAACAGCAAAGAACACGACGACAAGTTGGGTTAAAATAATCTGATAACAAGAACGAATCATGGTGATTCATGTCTCTCAATAACGTTGCACTAATACAAGTTATATCCTAGGGTTTTATCTTGTGTTATAATAAGTTTAATACTCAACAGGTTAATTACTCAACACACTTTCATTTTTTACTCTTGTGTCACAGGATATGTTGTCGTCTTGTGCACAGCTGTTTTCACTGTTGCTGTCATAGACTGTTCAATGTACTGCTCTGGAGCTGCTGGAGAACTTCAGCCCAAAACAAATTTGCCCATCGGACAATAAAGTAGATTTGATTCGAGAATTTTACAGGACAGGATAATCAAACTAGTTCAAAAGGAGCTTGCTGCTCATAAAGACCCGATGATGTCATAGTAACGTCATCAGGGTGACCTCAGCCTTGGCCTCGGAATGAAATGTTGCATGCATTAAAAAAGAAAGCGGAGGTTTTGGTTTGAAGAAAAAATAAATAAATATATATATATATATTTAGCAGATAAAACAGCCTCTCTTACATTTCAGCCTTGAACACATCAATTGTTGTTCTAAGCAGGCCTTTTTGTAGTGTCCTCATTTTCATAGTACAAAAGTATTCCGCCGCAGGACCCTCTCTTATCTGCAGCAAAATGAAGCTTCTTATCCAGTACCCAAAACTTGCTGCACTGCTGCCACTGGCTCAGCTTTAATCACACAGGGGACAGGAGAGGTGAGGGTCAAAAATCAATAAACATTTCTTTTGTCTTGGAAACAGACACTTTAGATGTGCACAATCAGACCTGCTGAAATACATCACGGCCTGGGCTACACCCCACTGGAAGCAACGTTTCTGTCCAAGAACCCGTTCTTTGCCCAGAGGAGCACAATCAACTGGTTCCAAATGGTGTGGTGTTGACGTGAAAGAATAAACAGCTGTTCTGACCAATTCAACTAGTCAGAGGAAGGTCAAAGGTGTGATGATAAAAAAAAAATCAGTTTGTTATGACTGATACATTTCAGACCAGACAACACACATGATTTCCCCAGCCAGTCAAAATCCTATTATTTCTGGGGCAGATCGCAAGTGCAGCGTGAGGCTGGAGCGAGTGATGTGACACAACAGTGGGATATTAAATGTGACTACATGAGTACAGATCCCCGGATGAACCTCTGTGCTGTAATTGAAATATTTGGAATGATGTACGATAGACAGTGAAGCGCTCCCTCCCCTTGCACTCGCCGTGAACCACCAGACGAGCAGGTTGTCAGTGCAGCTGTTTGGAGAAAAAAAAAGAAGGAGCTACTGGGAGCTTCTATGAGCCAGCATCTGGCCTCATTAAGCTGTGCAGCACAGGGGTAAAGAGTCGAACCACCCCTCGGATTTCAGGAGCACCAGGGTCACAAGAATACAGCCCTGAACATTGCTATACACTGACCACAATGGGGAGGTAGATACAGAGCTGTTTTCTGTGGTGAGGACCAACATGGTGGGTAATTCAAGGGTATCACAAGAAATCCAATTCTTAGTTTCTCATAACAAGTCTCTCAGCTTGTTTCTTAGCTTGGGGAAAAGCTCAAGTATTTAAGGAGATTTTCCGCAAATCTCCAAGACCTTGATGAGATGAAGATGCTGATTCGCAGCTGAAGGAACAGAGCAGTTGCTGGTAAAGGCTCATGTTTGCTGTCAACAAAGCATCATTAACCTGACGAGTGGCATCAATAAGCGAGCATGTCGATGCATCACTTGATCCTGTGTCCATGGTTCATACAGATGCGGATACAGAGCAACGTGTCATCTGCAGAACAGTCCTTCAAACAATCAATTCAATCTATGGCAGGAACAGGGCTGCATGTGCATGTGCACGAAGGTCACACTCGGAACAGATGGAACAGATTCTGAGTGACAGAACCAGAGCACGAGCACATTTAGGTTTATCAACGTGTTTTTGAATTTATCCAAATATGTAACTTGTTATTATGCATACCTTTTAATTATTTATAATTCTAAAATGTTCATGACATATTGCTGCTAATAATCTTATATTGAACCGGCAGAAACAGAAATATGCATCAGATCGAGTGTTTCCCTGCTAATTATTGAATTATCCTGAAATAAGAAAAAAAAAAAACACTAACCCGTTGTCTGCTATATCTGAGAAACTGATTCCATAAAAATATCATTATACTTGTTGTTATGCTCCATATGTCTGTGCCAACCCTGTCTATCTGCATCCACCTCCCTTTCCTCTCCTCAAACAGAGCGATGAGGGCCAAATCACAGCAGGCCCACATCCACTCACAGTCCACTCAGTCTCCACTCTGCCCAACTGGCTTAATGAGACAACCGTCCACCTTAAGCAGGTGGCAGCGCGTGTGAGTGCGTGCGTTTGTGTGCCTGTATTTGTGCACGTGAATGTGTGTCAATCACTCTGGCTCACTCCGCCGGTACAAACAAAATCAGGCCTGGGCACTAGCACAGTCTCCAGGGGAGTGGAGGAGAGCAGTGCTCCACTTATCTGCTGGCGGAGAAACGGATTGGGGAGGGAGGGAGGAGGGAGGAGGGAGCAGGTGCCAGCCACTGTGGTAATTGCCGGGTACAGCTAACACACCAGTGATGCTATGCTCCTCTCAGTGGCTCGGATCCGTCAGGAGTGGCAGCAAATGACTGACTGGAAGTTATGGAGCTAATATAACGGCAGGGGAGTTTCCAGCGTGATGTGCTGAGCTGTAAATGTGGTTCACTGCTGATTGGAAAACATGTGTTTTGAAAAGGAATGCTTGATTACAGATGTAAATATGTAACGTGCTCTGCTTTATATTCCTGCCTCCGAAGAGCGTGAGGACGGGGGAAACAGAGACAGCAAGAGGGAGACGGGTAGGAACGCAAGAATGCGGCCAGACAAAGCGGGGGTGGTGTCAGTTGACATGATATCTGGAGACTCTCTGCAGGCATGTGATGAAACCCAGCATATGAATTATTGATAAGGGAGACAGTAGGAAGGAGCCGAGACGGAGAGCAAACAGAAAACAGGTAGGAGCAGGCCCTGGGCCGGCCCGTTTCCCTTCGGGCTTTATTTGTCATGCCCGATAGATCAGACTGAGTTCTTAGAACCTCTGTGCTCCAGCAAACCTGAGTCCAACCCAGGATCAGCCAGGACCGGCTCGCTTCTCTGTCTACTTTCCGCAAATCTGAGATTTACACTTTCAACTCTCAGCGCGGCTGCATGGCTTCACACGCTGAGGCCAAATAAAACGCAAACAGCGCTTTCCCCATTCTGTAAACCGCACCTCAAACGCAACCAGAAATTTCATGGCTATGAATCCTTGTAGGTTTTGCCAGCGAGTCAAGCCGAGAGAGTCAACTCGGAGGGTAATAAAGGCTCAGAGAGACGGATTGCAGGGCTTGGCAATGCATTTCAACACAATATATTATTTTAGTGGTCTAGTAACTGTGGCATAAAAAGCATAAAACTTTTCAATTCAAGAGTGGGGGAATATCCAGCTCTGTAACTTTCTGCTGCCATCCAGCAGCAGTGATTTTTTTGTAAAGGTCAAACTCGACTCGGCAGGACTCCTCACATCACAAAGTCCACTTTAGAAACAGTCTATTCTACTTTGAATAATTGGGAAGTGAAGAACCTCCTCTGCTCAAATAATGAGGCAGAATTCCAACTAATAGTGGCCAATTTTCCAGAGGTCTCTTCATGTCCCGATAAAAGATATTCTGTTCAAATCAAATGTGAAGAGTCTAAGTGAGTATTAGAAAGTTGTGGGAGCTCTATACATGAATTATAAGGCCTCCCTGCACACAGACGGCAATATGAAAGGTTTCTTCACTTCCTCTCTTGTTGTTGACGGTTAAAGTGAAGTGTGGTTGCTGCCGATCGATTCTAATCAAGTGACAAGAGCACAATCATTCAGAGTTTTTAAAATCAATCTCCAACTGCTTCTTGTTTAATTGTGATATTAAATAGTTGAGTGAAATACTGATGGTGAACGCTCTGTGTCTATGATATGGCTGCGTGATAAAATGAAGACATGGGGTGACCTTGTTTTAGGACCCAGTGTGTGTGTGTGTCAGTAAACCGTCACACACACACACACAGTTTATCTTATCTCATCTTATTTTATCTCAGTGTTGTTCAAATAAGATGTTTGATTTATTTAGCAAAACAATTGCCCTTGTAACACCGCTTTTGCATTAACATGAGTTTATCAACATACGCCAACGTAATCGTATATTTATTTATAGGGTTAACACAAAAAATGTTATTTTAAGGGAACGGCGTGGTAGACATTTCAAACGTTAAGATACTGGGTCAGTGGAGTTCTCCTTATTAAGATGAAATGATTCTTCTGGTCATCTTTTTGATTGTGTGCTGTTTTGCAAATACCCTATTCTCTACTTGAAGCGCTCATAAATATTCAGCCACAACATCAAATAAAAAGAAACGTCAAAGCCAGAAGCAGCCAGGATTTTTTTTTCTTTTTTTTCACTTGACATCTTGCTTTGACACAAAAATAGCTCAAATTTCCTCTGTGGTCGTCATCTTAACAGGCTCATTGTGACTGGGGTTGGAAGTGATTGCTGCTCCTGTGTTTCTGTGTCTGCGGTGAAGCCAAGTGCAGCAGAGGGGAGGTAAAGACGTTGGCTGCACGTTCTGAAGGATAAAGTGCAACAAATGTCTATTGAGTGATAGTTTGCTTAATGACTGTGAAAGAGCAGAGAGGCAGAATCCACTTTTCCTTCTAAAGCAATTTAGTCAACAATTGAGGAAGATTCTGGAGTGATGCTGCTGTGAAATGGAAGATGTGCCACGCAGGATCCCTATGGTTGATTGTGAAATAATAATACTAATAATTTCTTCTTGAATAAAAGAGGAGAGCGACTATTGGAAAAGAAAGAGTACAAAAAAGCATTGATGAGGAAAATCTGAGCATCAGACAAACAATGAGGGGAAGAGGCAATAAAGTGCAAGTGAGACAAAACATTATTTTGCACATGTGTACAAGTGTTTCTGTCATATCCTGTCACATCTGTCACTTTGTTTGTAAGCAAGTTAATGTGTTATAAAAAATATAATTACAAAAACATATTTTAAAAAATCTGTCCTTTTTTGTTTGATCCCATCCACTAACATGGAGAAAGCTGAATTAAATAATGTAGCCAACCACCAGGAGTGATCAAGACACCTGGACTTCACGTCTATTATTTTAGACACCTTCAGCCCCTCTGTTGACGGAGGGAACGAACATGTGAAAAGCCACAGTAACGTCTCCAGTTTGTCCTGACGGAGACAGAAACGCACACTTTTCTGCGCAGACCAAATGCCAGCCGTACAGATCAAACAGCAGTAAGATCAATTACGCAGCGAACCTTTGAAACAGCAAATGCCACCCGCAGACTTCAGCTCTGACAGGGCCACGTGGAGGGCATGACGGGACGACATTAATGCAGCGAGAGAGGACCTTCTTTCTTGCCAGCGCCACGTGCGTTTGAGCACTGTCCCAATCAGGCCGCCTGCGACGCACGGCCACGCAGAAACACACTCGAACAAACAGCGTGGTTGCCGGCCCGCCCCGTTATCAACCCGCAGCAGTGACAGATCTCGTCACCCTTCTTACGCTCTCCTAATTGCCTCCACACCACAGCCGACTTTATGCAAAAATGAATTGACATGACATCCTGTAAAATGGAGGCTTTGAAATGGAAATGTTTGTCAGACAAAGGTTTTTTGGTGAAATGGCTTTGTGTTTGTCATGTTTCATTGTGCAGGGGCCCTGGATGATTGACTTCCTCGAGCAGGCTGAGGGGCATTGACATTTCCAGGCCCTTCTGCAAAGATGGATACCTCGCTATTGAACCAGCGCTCGCCGCTACAGCGTGCCCACTCAATGGGCCGTGTTGTGTCGATAACTTCAACGTAGAGTGTTTTGTGTGTGTGTGCAGTAACATGGGCATATAATGAATTGACCCTGTGTGTTCACAGTGCAGCACAGTGCAGCTTGTATTCAGTATTTATGTGTTTGAAAGCTTTACTTTGGTTTTCTGGCTTCAAACCCAACTTGGGAGTTGGATTACAAAATGTATTAATATAATTTTTTCCAGTGTTTTTCAGTGTCTTTATTAACATGTTCCCATGCTGTTGACAAGTGCAGCAGGGTCTGCAGTGTCAGGGTTTATTATGCAGTTTGAATGGTTTAAAGGAATACTGCGGGCATGGTCAGTTAATCGTGGAAAATCAGGACAAATGCGCATTGAAATGATGAATCAAGAACATGAGCTTCAGTCTCTACAAGGCCACAAAAAGAAAAGAAATTCTTTCAAATTCAACTACTGTATTCTGCTCAGGATTTCTGAGGAACGTTTAGTCTTTGCTTACCAACTTTAAAGAAAATCACTTTCATTGTTCAAACACAGACCCAATTAAGTTTGTTAAAAGTGAAATTTTCCCAACACAATTGCTCATTCTGAGAAAATGTGATTAGCTGACCAAACAATCTTATCTCGGGGTTTCTTTGCTCAGGAGCGCTCATGTCCACATGCTCTGCATCCTCACCAGAAAGACTTTTCAGATGTGAAAAGATTATTTTCTCTGCTGTAGAATAAATTTCACTCTCAACCTTAAAGCCGCACGGATGGAGAATCTGCAAAGAAAAAATGGAAATCTGAACTTGTATAACTCTAACGATGTCTGCTATCCAAATCACTGAACATGGGAAAATAAAAGTGTCATAGCTCAAAATATGTTTTATATTTTAGATTCCACAAAGTAGCCACCCTTTGCTTCATTGACAAAGCTGCATACTCTCAGTCTTTTCTCAATCAGATTGAAAATGGTTTTCACTTCACAGCTGTCAGGGGTCATGGTGTGAGGACCAGTAGTTGTGTTGTGAAGAAGTCAGGTGGTTAAATAAGTTACAGCCCTATTTGACAACTGCTAAAATTCATATTAGGGCAAGAACCAAACAGCTTAGTAAAGACAAACGACAGTCCATCATTACTTTAAGTAATATGGAAACGTCTAATATTTACAAAAAATAAAAATAAGGAAAAACCAAGTGAGAAGGTGTCCAAATCTTTGACTGGTAGTGCACATACTGTATACTTTATACTGCATTGTCTGTGAGAACTCAACTCTGTGATGAGCTCTGTGTGTGTTTGCACGTGTGTGTGTGTGTGTGTGTCAGTGGAGTCCTGTGCCTTCAGCTGTGTCTTGGTACGGGTGGATTACAAAGGGATCAGGATCAGCAGGGAGAGGAGGAAACAGACAGACTACACTGCAGCTCTGGTACAGCCCAAGGCTTTGTCCTGCTCCCCAGAGAGCTCACAGCAATGCAGATCAACCAATCTGAGGATCCACACTCCTTCATCCCGGGGTTTCTAGACAGAAAAGGGACTCTTTGTTTCCCCCTCCTTCCGTTACACTTGGTTAAGACACTAGGATGAACGGGGATATGTTACCTCACCGCCAGCCCCAGATGCAATTACAGCTGGGAGCCGCGAGCACGCAGCCATCTAAATCGTCAGGGTTTACAAACTTTACATGATTTCATCGAGCGTCAAGGGGGAATCGAGCAAAGTGAGCCTAAAACGCCCCTTGTAGACATTTCACAAAAAATTCTCACCGCGACATGAAATCTAAAAAACAGGAAGAGATTCGTCTTAATTCATGTGCAGCACTATGGATTTGTGAATGTGTCAGTGACGTGTGTGTGTGTGGGGCGAACGCGTGTGCCCACAGTATGTTTCAGACAGGTCTTCTCTTTGGTTGACAGCACTGCTGCAACATTCATAACAGCAGTGGGGAAATGTAATGAGGTAAAGTGTCACAACATCTCACATCGCTCTGCTAGCCTTCAGTTCTGACAGGCAGACTCTGCTCACTGATGTTAAAAGTGTGTGTGTGTGTGTGTGTGTGTGTGCGCGCGCATCCATCCTCAGTTAATATTTTGTGTGGGAGGGGGCAAGTGGAATAAAAAGAGCCAGACAGGGACAGACAGGAAATGTTGAGCAATGGGCCACATTGTCACCAGTATCATAAAGCCACATTCTATTTCCATCCCTCCTCACAGAGGGGGGTGGGGGGTGGGGGGTAAAATGACAGGAAATGCAGGATACGTCCACACAATCATTGGATATTATTTACTTTCTCGCCCTCTCTCTTCCTCATCTCCTATCCATCCTCAGTTAATATTTTGTGTGGGAGGGGGCAAGTGGAATAAAAAGAGCCAGACAGGGACAGACAGGAAATGTTGAGCAATGGGCCACATTGTCACCAGTATCATAAAGCCACATTCTATTTCCATCCCTCCTCACAGAGGGGGGTGGGGGGTGGGGGGTAAAATGACAGGAAATGCAGAATACATCCACACAATCATTGGATATTATTTACTTTCTCGTCCTCTCTCTTCCTCATCTCCTTTCCTGCTCCGTTCTCCATTTCCCTCCACGCCTTGTGTTCATTAGTCACCTCTGAGTTTCTTCACCTGCTATTTCCTCTCCCTCCCTCTGGACATGTCTAAATGGCAAGTTTATCCTCCTTCGCCCTGTGAGTCTTACCGGGCTAATTTCCTTTGAGTCGGGGGGTTTACAGGTGTCCCTGCGGGGCTCGTGGCGGAGTGTGCAGGGTCTGGCCTGTTCCTGACAGCTCCATCAACTTGGGACGCCCAAAGGTGATCATTACCATGCCTCCCCTCACCTGAGAGGAGACACACACCCAACTGCTCATACTCTTCTTCCATTGCTCCTCCCTCTGTCCACGCTCTTCCGCATTTGAGTCTCAAAGAGATTTTTACAATTTTCTTTGACAGAGTTTTTACAGATTTTTTAAAAAACTCTGGAGCGTTTGCAATCGATGGGTAGGAACGATGATGTAAGCCACGAGGCACCAGAAACAACAATATTGGCCTTTCTTTTTGTCTGGTTCGCACTGCTTGGCCTCAGCCCACATTTCCACCAGGGGTCGCCCATGTATACTTCCTCTATTGAAAGATCGTTGACTTTATTGAAACCTCCTGGCCCGACATGCTCAAGAGTGAGTGTAGACAAGGCTCTAGCTTATTCTTTGCCCCCTCTCTCTCTCCCCTCAAAGACTTAACTTTCTTTCTTTCCACCTCATTACTTTGCCATCCTCCCTCTGTCTCTCACCTTCCCTCCTTACGTCCTCCTCTCTCCGTCCGTACTCAAACGTGCTTAAGAAATGCAGTACTTGTGCTCTTAAAGTGGAGCACGTCCCCAGAGGGATGAGTGACAGGCTATTCTCTGCCTCCTGTCACTTCTCTGACATACTAAAAGAGCAAATCCTAGAGTTAAATTATCTGTTTTTCCTTAGTGGTGTCAGAATCCATTAATCATTCTCAGGGAAATTATATAAAGATGGATTAAATTCCAAGGATGAATTCATTGTTTTTAAGGTAATTTGTGTTTAACAGCCAGTCGTACGGAGGCCTGGCCATGACTTTATCTACTCAATCATCTTTAGTCTGTCTCCTTTTCACGGCTCCTTGGTCTCTCTCATTCTTGACTTTTTCTACACTGCTGGCCTGCTGCTGTTTCTCTAAAGAAAAAAAGTACTCTAACTCTATTATTGTGTTTCTATCAACACCGTATGCACATATGTTTGCACCACATGCGGGCCGTTCAACTTTTATTTTCAATGATTTAACTTTGTGTCGCGGCGGGCGCGAGTTTGTTGTCCCGCTTATTAAAGCACAGTTCCCGGTCTTCAAGGGAAATCAATTTGCCCAGCTTTCTACATGGCCGCCCTTTATGTGCCTCAGAGCCTCCTACAGCTGCCAGCCAGCGTCCGCAGCCACTGGCTCCATTCATCCACGCAAAGCACACACCATCCGCTGCACGTGTCTGTATTCTACACCTCAGCTGACGAGCACATCGCACGAAGAGCGGTCGGAATGAAGTTCAAACTCAAGGTGGCAGGTGTGTGAATGTGTGTGTGTGTGTGTGTGTGTGTGTTGGACAGAGAAAGGGAAAGAGATAAAAGAAGAGAGGTGAGTCTTGGCAACTTTGCCAGCAGCTCATTAATCTGCAGTGTGTTTATAGTGAAGAGATACTGCATGCAGAACTCTCTCTCTCTCTCTCTCTCACACACACACACACACACCACAGCTCTGCGGCTCATTCTCATTCATCTCTGCAGCCTGTGTGTCCTTTGTCTCTCATTGTCCTGAGGAGTCTGGAGAGGAAAGAGTGTCCACGCTGATTGAAAACCAGCAAAATACACCAAGCACCCAACTCCAATCGAGTTTAACTACACACACTGAACTTGTACCTGTGGGTTTCCACGTGAGGCAGAACATTAGGACCTTTTTCTTTTTAAATAACAGGGGGACACTGTGCATTTTTTGACTGCATCTGTGTGTGTCGGAGCGTCACCCAGATTTTGCGTATTCATGCATCACCAGCAGCTCCAATCAGGCCTGCCTGCTGCTGTCGGAGGGATCGGAGGTAAAAGCATATGCATGGTGGTGGGGGGTGTCAGCCATAATGCTGACTGAGGGATCCAGCGGTGTGGATGAATTAATGAGGCATGTGAGTGCAGGCTGATCCAGCCCATCATAGCCTGTTAAGAGCCCCCGTGCTGCCGACAAACTGAGACAAACCGCCGGTCATCAATCACGCGCCCTCCCCCATTTGCACACTCACTGTCCCATCCGGCCTCACACATGGCTCATCTGAGTCACTGTGCCGACTCATTTGTTGTGTTACTGCAGACAGCTGCAGCTGCTTAGGTAAACAATAATATGGCCATGAAGAAAGGAAGGGAAAGTGTTGTATATTCACATGCTCAGACTCTTTCACCATTTAATCGTGCATTAGCAGAACAATTACCAGAGTGTTATTTCTGACACAAATGCATTAGCAAATCATGTCACCTCTGTTTTTTAACCATGTGATCTTAACTTGGGAAACTGTCCCATCCACTGTGGTGTTTGTCGTAATGCTCTCCTCCAATCTACTCTGTTTTGGAGCTTGAGATTGAAACAGACGGCAGAACAGTTTGAACTGAAGTTGTTTTTATGTTTATCTTTAAGCCACCAACCGATCTGCCACTGGGTTTTTTTTAAAGACACTCGCATGTGGCCACATTCTTCAACACAAACGTGTCCTGGGCCACAGTGACGTCCTCGGACTGTTTGATAATGAACTGAGAGGGTTTTATCAATGTTTGCCCATGTAGCGATTGCACAATCAACATTAACCTCCACGTATTGATCGTCCTTGTTTTTCCTTATTACTATTTCAAACGGCTGAAACAATGAATCATTCAAGAGTTGAGCTGCACTTCATGGGACACGTATGTGGAGATGCATTCTAATGCCATGAGTGAACTGATGATCACAGCTCCCCACCTGAGACAAGTGTTGATACCAGGTCTGAGCCAGGGCTGGGACACATCCGCACATATTCTTTCACCAAGGTGTCCTATTTCTGTTTGTCATTCCCTGAGAAGCGCTGATTTATTTGTGGCCATTGCACAACATCAACACTGCCCGGCACGTATTGATTTTCTATTTGTCCATTTTTTTTTCTTACTATTTTAAGTGTGAAATCTTGCGGCTTCCCACAGTAAATTGATTCACTCGGCCCCTTCCACCCCTGACCACTGCTAATGCTAAGTTTTAACAGCAGCACTCATCAGAACACAAGCACAGACACACACATACAAGAAATGAAATCAAATCTATTATGAGCCGTTGTTGCGTGCAAAGCCATGGAATTCTTTTTCATTTTATAAAACATTGCAGTGTCGTTCCCCCCCCCCGTGGGCAGCACCGACGGAAACACCGCAGAGGACGCAGCGGCCAAGAAACAGCAGAACAATTCAGCAGCATATTGAACCAACTGCGAGAACTTCGGGGAGAATTCGGGGCACAAACACATACATCTATTTCCTCCTTAATGAAGTAATGAATGAGATGTCCTGCGGGGAGCAGCATGGCAGCAGCGTCCCTTTCTATCCGTCTTCTTCAACGAACCCTTGCACCTCACCGAGAATCAATCTGTCTGCTGGTCTCTCTCTCTCTCTCTTTCTCTCTCTTTCTCTCCTGCTTTGGGTGATAACTCTTCGCAGTATCTCATACAACAGCTCGAAGGTCCAAACCTGTCAACTTCAGTCTCTGCCTCAGTTTGCTCCCAAATCCCCCAGATTCTTTGGGATCTACAGACAAACACCTTGACAGCCTGCATGTATCCACAGTGGAACACCCATGATCCTCAGTTATACAGCCTGGCCCCTCCCCTCGTCATCTTTGACCTCATCGCTCAGATCTGTGGACACACTGCTGAGGTGCGTTAGGGGCCGGTTATATTATTAGCCTCAACCTCATGAATCTTTCAGACTCAATCATGTGAGCCGATGTGAGTGGAGTGGGTCCCAAAGGAGGAATTAGCTAATACAGAAACCCGGCAGGACCGTTTCTCGTGGCCTCTTTAAACATGAGTTATGCATTAGCTCTTCACATAGTCGTGAGCACATATTGGTTTTATATAGGACGGGCCCAAACAGGTGTGTGTGTGTGTGTCTGAGTCTTAGCGATAAAAAAGAAAAGAATAGGAAAGCACATTTTGTGCACAACCTTGTGAGCCTTTTCATGGATTTGAGTCTGGAGGTGAGCGAGCGCGTGAACTTGAAGAAGAACTTTCATTTTATGCATCAGTACGGAGGCATGGCTGTATGAATAATTGTGTTGGCCTTTGATAGGAAAATAAAGAGCAAGAGAGAGGGATAGAGACTGGAGCTGGGAGCCAGAGAGAGCCAGAGGAAGTGGGGGAGAGGTTAGAGGTTGTGGGGTAGTGAGGAAGTGCTCTGGCAGGAAATGAAATGTGTTATTTGGTGGAGATGCTGGTGGGGATGTGGGGGGGGCTCTCTGCTATGCCAAGTTTTTTCAAATATGGAGCTGCACTGTAGAGCGCACCAGGGAGCAGCGTGGTGGTGGTGGACGGGTGAGGGGATGGAGATGAAGGGGGCAGGAGAGGAGAGAGAGGAATGAGAAAAGGGTTATACAAGAGGACAAAGAAATACACAGAGAAACGGAGGATAAATAGGAAAAAAATGAGAGGAAGAGGGCGTGAGAGGCGGCAACAGGAGTAAACATATGAAGATGTGGTCAGAGAAATAAATGTGAGAGAAAGAGAGAATCGCATTCGAGTCAAAGAAGAGGGGAGGGTGGAGAGGGAGGATGGGGAAGAGGAGACTCAGATCTAATCACCATGATTGGAAAAAGAGGGCGAGAGGGAGAGTGTGTGTTGGGAGCTGAAAAATGAAGTTTAAAAAAAAAAAAAAAAGAAATCAGGTGATTTCTGTTGAGCACAAAACCAACTCTGTGGCCAGATGCTGTCGATGTGTTTGGTGGAGGTATGCACGGATCTTCTTTAATCTTTAGATCTGACTGGATGTTACTGGAGTTTTCTCAAGATGTTAAGGTGTGTTTTAGTTATTTACGTCATCACAGCCTGAGAGAAAACGGATTGGGCTGAATGTGGGCCATCCTGGATGAGGCCACATGGATGACATCAGTGTTTATGGTCCAAAGTTAATGTCCAGAATGTTTTTATTTTAATTTTAAAACAACCTAGTGAGCTGACGTTAATGAGAGATTGTATCATTCCTTGTCACATGTAGAACTGTGCAGTGTAGATTGACACCGAACCCTGGAAAATTGTAATTAACCTTTTAATTAAAAAAGCCCATGCAATATTTGGTCCCAAACTTTGGGTCCAAATGTTTGTCTGTGAATTCAATCTAAACTGTCAAATGTCAAATCGTTTGTCAACATTTCCGTCTCACATTTTTCCAGGTTACATCTCCACCTCAACGGGCTCAGATCCGACGTGTTACGCCCTCCTGAACTCTGCTCCTTGTTTCTGATTAATCTGCTTGAGGAGTTGTTGAAGAGCAGAGAAGCAATAAAGGCGGAAGGTTGATAAGGACGACAAAGAAAATGGACACAGCCCATGAAGCGTGTCACATTGTTCTGTTATATCCTCTAATCTGTCATGCAGACGACAGAAAATGGAGACACTGGTTTGTGGGAAAGATGGAGGAGAAGAGGGAGAACAGGGTTGGTTGACAGGAGGAGAGAATAGTGTGATCTCAGGGATATTTTCTATCTTGATCTTGTCTGAAATATGTTCCCTGCTCAACAAACTGCACGTAAACTGCACAGATAAAGCAGCAGTTGAATAAGAATAAGATTTCCCTTTCGAGATGTTCATGGAAAAAAGGAGATAATATAAACACAAAGCTGTATCTTTACTTTTAAAACAACCACTCAATACTCTGCCACTTTGTCAGCAGGTTCTTGATTTTATTATACTGTACTTTTAAATCCCATCTCAATGCTGTTAAAATGTTTACAGCAGAAGAAAAGTAAATGCGTGGGCGTTTACGTCCCTTCATTAATTCCGCTGACATGCCAGTACCGTGCTGTGTTGACCTGATTTTTCCATGTGGGGAGAGCAGATGCAAGTGTAGCTCTGGGGAGAATGCATATGCATGCTTCTCAGCTCACGTCAATTTAGCCGCTTGCGTTGCTGCTGTCACAAACACTCCGCTCGTCTGTCCATGGTTCCAACATCTTGTAAATAAAGTTGTTGCTGTTGGCAGCAGAACAATGAGCTGAAGAGGACCGCGTGGTTGACAGCTTGGAAGCAAACGCGTGGGTCGACCTTGGGTTACGATTGTTTTTATCCTCTCATGTTCCTGCAAAGCTGTGGATGAACTGTCCCCTCAGAGCTGTGCAGATCACCAGCGCACGTCTGCAGTGACTTCAGATCAATCTGGGAATAATGACAGTTGTTGCAGGAGGCAAATTATTTTTTTTGATAGGTTTGTTTTATCAGCGTTATTTATTTAAGGCCTTCAGGAAACTCAACCACTTGAGTTTTTTTTTTTTTGTTTGCAGATGTACTGAATCTTCACACACACAGTAATTCTAATGGGTTCACCAGAACTGTGAGGACACTCTGAACCTTGAACTGAGGTCTGATCAGTCGCTGTTAGTACAACACGGTCGTGTGAGGCCCATAAAAGACATACAGCACTGCCTAGCTATTTTGTGTACACCACCAGAAAGATTCGACTCAGTGAGACAGAGATATTTGACTATTTGATGCGTACATCAGCAGCAGCAGCGTAAAATCCCACAGGCTGGCTCTTTTTCACTTGTTTATTTTGTGCTATATTTTATTCTCTCATGTCTGTGAACAAATGTTCATTCCAGCTGTGGTGAAGCAAACATATAATTCATTACTGTATCTCAACACATAGCCATCAAGCTGACAGCCTGTGTTGTGTCTCATTAATCACTTATTCTGCCGCAGGAGTCAGGCTTCACCGAGTGGTCTCGATGATCAAAAGAAAATAACAACCGCAAGCTTTGAGGTCTTCTCTTCCTTTTTGGGCATTCCTGCCTTTATTATAATTTTCCTCGAGATGTGCCCAGAGACAGGGAAGGCAGGAGAGAGGAAGAGTGGGTGACATGCAGCGCGGTAGGAGACAAATTTAAGAGAAGTGGGTGGAGGCTACAGTGCATCCTTCCCAGCAACTGGAAATGAGGAGCCAACCTGCTGCTGAGCTAAGCCTCTAATTCCCAGGTCTGGAAACCCATATTCCTACCTCATCAACCCAGTTGATATATATACATGTATATATGGCTTTTGTGCCCACAAGCAGTGCTGGCTAACCATTTTCATAGGGCAGCTGCTAACATACATAAAGGCCATATAACAGCAAAGCTCCTTGTTAACTGCTGCATCATACTGTCCAAGACAAAACTTATCAAGCTCCACCTGACTTTAAATGTATCAACCAACGTGACTGACCCAAGCACAATTTCTGCCAGATTCAGGTCTGGCAAAAAGAAACACATAAGGTGAGAATGTGACGATCACCTGCTGACTCCATGTGCAGGAGGTTCCAGAGGCAGCTTGTTGGGCTCCACGGGACTCAGCCCTTTACATGTCAGTCCTGCTCTGCTCTCCTAGGGGAGCTACACCCCTGGTGGGTGGCTGTTTTCACATTATTGCTTTTGCTAAAAAAAGGCTCTGATTTCATCTGCACGTGTTTGTCCGTTCGTCAAATCCAGCAAAAAGTACTGGATGGGTTTCCAGGAAACTTTGTGGAGCGGGAGGGCAACGCTCAGTGAGGGGCCCACATGTTGGAGTGGATGTAGATAAGCAGATGGAACGTTTTCAAAACTTCCTTCAACATGGCAAGGAACGCCATTAGCCTTTAGGTATAAATTAGTACTACGGTCGGAGGAAGTATAGAACGCGACTACGTACCACGACTGAGAAAGAACTTAACAAAGATGAGGATCTAGTGGGGCTGAAGTGTTAACGCTGAGACTTCTACACTTCTTTTCTCTCTCTCTCTCATAAATATTAACCACTGACTCACAGTAGAAACACAAGCCATCAATAATGCAGCTCCCCAAAATGCATCTTTCCAAATAATTGCGGCCATGAGCCAGGTCCTGGAGACAGGATTGCTGCAGCTGTGGTGCCAGTGCCTCATTTTGACTAAATAATGATTTTTATATGGAGAGCAGAAGCAGAGGCGAGGATGCTGCCTCTCTGGCTGTATCTGGGTTGTGGTGGCTGTATCCAAACTTGTGTTGGAGAAAGTGAGAGACCTAGAATAAGCTCAGCTGTGGGTGTGAAATGCAGCACAGAGATTACAACACATACACTTCCTACTTTTCGCCTTTAGCTGTAATTAATATGAAAACTATCAGATTTGCAGCTGTTTGGTGAGAAAATCAACAGCACAACATTGGTAAGTAAAAAGCAATCATAGCAAAAGCAATTAAACACTCCTGAGAGAACGACGCTGATGGAAAGCGCAGAAGTAATCAGTTAATGACACATTTTTTATGAATATCTGTCTCTTAAATTGTTGGCTGAAATGTCATAGTTTATTCCAACAACCATTAAGCTTTTCTATGCCAATAAAAAAACACCAAACAAATTGGTTTCAACAAATCATGTGTGTGTTATAAATGCAGTTGACATACATTTGTCACAATGCATCGACCCAATGTTGATTCATCTCCGATGACGTAAACGCAAACATTATCCTAATCAGATAATCAGACCCAGGACAATCTGCCTCTTTTGACCCCTGACCCCTGATCTATGAAGCCTTTTCGATAATTAATGACCCGTGAAGGCCTCATCTGGTCTTTGTTAGCATGAATGTGGAACACACAGAGGACTAAGCCACGATTCAGGGACCTCTGTGAATGTGTTTCATGGCATCTGGTTGTAAAAGACAAACATATTTAATAGGACGAACTGGATGACCTCACTCATGGGCTCAGAAAGGCAGAGAAAACAGAACATGGAGCTCGACGTTTAAAATCAGAGGTTTCACTGGAAGGTAGATGCCAAAAGAACAAACAAACCTCAACAGCCAAAACTGTGAGCCAGGAGTTTTTAACGTCACACCATGTGCACCTCATGTGGACTCCAATATTTACAATAGAGTTCAATCCTGGATGCTTTGGCCAGAGCCCAGAATCAATGTGCCAGGCTGAATGTTGCCAATAACGACCAGACGCGGCGTTTTCAGCCTCCTGCATGTTGTCCCGTCCTTCAGGGTAAGAAAATGACTTTGATATTTTTCACCATGCACGACATACACCTCTTCTTTTCTTTACTTGTCTGTCCTCCCTCATCCAGAGCAGCACGAGCCGCTGTGCCGGCACTTTAATCAGCTGCTCCACTCCTGACTGAGCTCATCTCTCCACTAGGGCCCATGTGTCCTTAAGTGTCTGCGTCTCTTGCTCTATCTCTCCCACACACACACACACACACACTCACTCATATTTGAGACAGACGGTACAATTTTTTGACAGCTGCATTCTAATAGAAAGAAGAGATGCCTACCACTCTTGGGGCAGAGGGTGAAAACACACACCAGCCCCGTGCCCTAACCATCACAACCAAATGTCTCACCACTACCCTAAACTAAATATAATCCTTAAACCAAATCGCAACCCTCAAACAGCCACTTTAATTTGTAGCACAGAATACCCCCCCCCCCCCCCCCCCCCCCCCCCTGTGACACAAAAACCCCCCCCCCCCCCCCCCCCCCACAAACACACACACACACAGCTCAGAGTCGACAGCCTCTGTCACAACTGAGTCACTTGCAGCATATGGATATTCCCAGATCAGGCTCAGGCAGCTGGATCCAACACTGGATCTGATGGGAAGCTGCTCTTGACTGCAGTGTGATTGGATCCAGGCTCCAATAAAAACAAAAAAAATATTCTCAGACGGAAACTCTGGTGTTTCCTCCTGAATCCACAGCACAGAACTGAAACTGAGCTAAATGATATTTAGCATACATACTATTGCTTTCCCTTATGCCACAGTGACGCAGCATTCACGTGCACCTTGCAGCTGCCGCCCTCTGAGGCCCCCCTGCCCCGGACCTGACCTGGCTGTGACTCACCGATCTCGCAGCTCTCCCCAGAGAAGCCCTGAGGGCAGTAGCAGCTATAGCCGTCACCTTCCTGCAGGCAGCTCCCTCCGTGGAGACAAGGGTTGGTCTGGCACGGGTTGTTCTCCACTGTAAAAAAAACAACAAAAAAAAAACAGAGAGGAACTGGTGAGTTATTTCCTACAGAGAAAGAGCTTTAGGAAAGCGTTGACGAGCCAGGAGGAGGCCATGAGTCGGCATTATAACCGTCTCAACGGAGCCCACCCTCTTGCTGCCCTGTGACAGCGATGAGAGGTGGAGAGGAGTGGGCAGACGGTAGACTCTTCCCCGCCTCTGTGACTTTCTACAAGGTGACAGATGTTGCGTCTGTCGTTCCCACTGTTCATCACGGCTGCAGCTCGCCTGGAAAAGGACAACGTGCAGGGTGGCCCCCCCTCCTCATCCAAAGTCCCACACATTTCCTGATCATCACCCACTTGTACAGACGGGTGTATTCTTGGCCTGTAAGTGTGTCACAGAGGAAAACAAACAGGTTTTCTGTCGCTGGGCTGGAACTCTGGGATATGTTTTGGCGGGTGAATGGTGGATATTAAGAAGATTAAGTCGTAATTATTGCTCTTATATTTTTAGATGGAACAGAGGGAGGAGAACATGACAAGCATGGTTAGAGCGCAAAGCGAGCGTTGGGATTCTTTTTCTTTTTTTTCCGAGCGCATAAAAAAAAAAAAGCACTGGCGAGATTAAGTGTCTTTTTATTATGATATGCTGATGGGATTGCAGCCCCTGACAAAATCTGTCAGGCCATCTTATACTCTGCATCTTCCCCATAATAACAGCCAGACCCACTTAATCATGTATGAGTGCAGAGATGCTGTGCAGAACACAGAGTGCAGCTCCTCTGAAGTCTGGGAATACTGTCAGTGTGTGTGTGTGTGTGTGTGTGTGTGTGTTTTATTTCTAGATGCTGGTCTGACTCATTGCATGCCGGTGAGATGTAATATGAGTGTATATTCAATTTCCTGTGAAGCAGGGTGATAGAGTCCCACCACTGCTGTTGATACACTGGGCAGGGGTGATGATGGAAACGGCCGCCTTCGAAAATACGTACCAGTGATTTGCTGAATGAGAAACCCCATTAGAGACGAGCTCAGTGCTGAACAGCGGAGAGGAGGAGAAAGTACACAACGCTGTACGTGACACGAAAACATATTTTGCTTAAAGGTTAATGATATACTGATGGAGATAGTCAAATCTGGGAGCGCTGAGCAGAGCATGACACGCAAAATAAAAACCGCACACTGACTGGTGTCAAACTGAGCGCCTGGCCCGGTCCGCTACAGTCAGGTAATGGAGGCGAATCAATGGAGCAGAGGAAGAGGAGGAGAGGTGAATGTCATTCAATGTCATTCACACCTGAAAGTCTCCACCACGGTCTGAGGGTCACGTCTTTTGTTTCACTGTAAAAAGTTGATCTGGTCAGTTTCAACTGGTCAAGTTTCACATTGTAATTCCAGGAGTGCACTGAAGACTTTCGTCTGACTAGACTGACCTCCATCATGCACAATACCTCACACCCACTGCACCTGACAGTGGAGGACCTGTGCAGCTCCTTCAGCGGCAGCCTCCGGCGCCCACAGTGCAGAAAGGAGCCGCAGGTCCTTCATCCCCACTGCTGCCACGATTTACATCCATTGTTTTTTATTGCTTTACAATGTCATATCCTTACAACTGCTGCACTGCAATTTCAATTTAAAATGATTGCACATTTCACATTTACAATGTCACAATGTTTACATTTTTTCTGCACTGGTTGTTGAATTTCTTCATTTTTTGTACATGCCAGTCTTTTGTATTTTCACATTCTATATAGTATTGCAGAGTATTTTTTATCTCACATAAATCTCTCTATCTATCTAAGATGCAGACAAGAATCACTGTAAACCGCTGATGTGAACTACTAATCTGTAAGCTGAAGTCTTAACCTCAGCCATGGGAGGAAGTGTACTGAGACTTCTACTGGAGTCATCAGATGTGAGTTGACCTCATGTTGAGTAAATACTGTTGTCTGAGTAGCTTATGGAGAAGCTTAATTTAAAAAAAACCCTGAGTGCCTTCAGTGGCTGCAAAGCAATAAATCATAGAAACACTTTAAAACTTGGCTGTGTATTGTACTTTTTTGTCAAATTAAGTGTGGGTGGATAAAAAAGCAATAATCAACAGTGTGTTTTCCTGAAGAAAAATAGTCAAATTACAATAGAATAACCTTTTTACTTCGATGCCAACTGGCCTGTTTCTCTGAACACTTTCACAGTGTCTTTATTGAAAGTTCAAGGCCACGTTTTGTGAAATAGTGTTGAGAGTAGCAGCATGACAGTTTGTGAATGCCATCTGAAACATCCATGTGGAAAAGGCTACACAAGTTCAGCTAAAGAGAGCTCTTTCAGCTCTGTGGTGGTGGTTTTTATTGTGTGAAATAATTTTCCCTGAAATGTATAAAATAAAGATGCTATAGCAGGGAACCCAGCAACTGTTTGAAAAGCTGAGACTTGTGGATTTAAGATAATCATGCTTGCAAAAAGGAAAACGCACAACAATTTGTGTCCTGGTTTAGAAGCACTGATGCATTATGGCTCTCTCCCAGAATCCAGGTGTTTGCCCTTGAAACTGGTTGTGTTCAAAAACCTGAGGCAAAACAGAGAGGGGTTTATCATCCCCGTGTAAGGGATTCAACAACGCTGCATGCAAAACACTTTGGGAATTGCATGAAGATTTGAAAGAGGAAAAAATGGTGCTTACAGTAACCTGAGGCAGAAATTAAACCAAATACCCAGAGCAGAGCTGTTCTGTTTCAGACTCAGATTAAGCAAAACAACAGAGGAACGAGACTCCTAAGAAAAAAAAAAAACAGAGAAAGAAACCTGATTCTAATAATAATGACCATCCACTGCATCTAATTTGCATCAGACATGGAAGATCAAACAGGGAGATGGCACAGGGGATGTTAGGACATCACAACTGCATTCCATTCCAGGGAGCTACCTCCACTGGGCTGCTGTTGTCCATGCATCTCTGTCATGCACAGAGACAGTAAATAAAGATCGATGACGGCTCTCCACTTCCTTCAACATCCAGAATCTAAAGCCCAAAGCTGCTTTAGACGTTAAACTCTGCAGCGCCTCCCCGTTTCCCCAGAGGAGCTGCATGTGTGGTTAGACGCTCGGTAACTTCTGTTGAATATCTCCACCGAGCGTCATCAGAAACAGAAATCTGCTAGTCCCACTGGACTTGGTGGACCATTTTGGGTCATCTGACCAGAACCAGGCCTGAAACGCCTTCAGAGATGGAATACAAATCCCTAAGGTAAGTATCAAACTGCCTGTCTGACATCTGAGCATGTCTGCATGTGCTCACGGTTTGAAACCAGAGCCACGCGAACGCGCGGTGACTCGGGTGGACGTGCACCTGCCGTGGTGGAAAATGCAGTCAAGCACACAGTGTCTGTGACAGCTGAGGACGGGGTCATCAAGTAGCCTCAGCGAGGATCACACCCAGAGCCAAGAGGTGACGCTATCATGTCTGTCAGAGACAACGCTGCTCAGCCTCTGATGAGCGGGTTTTACAAGAAAAATCAGCAAGTTAAAGAGTCAACCATTAAGCTGTCAGATTTTTACCGACTGATCATTTGAGCAAAGCCAGGAGGGGACATCTGCGTGGGGGCATCCGTGCGTCTAGTGCCTCGAAGACCTGAAAGGTGAATTCCTACTGATTCAGATTTTCTGACACAACTATTTCAGGCCAAATCTCCCTCATAATGAGTAAAAGAGGACTTTTCCTTCGACGCCATCCGCCATGATGAATGTTGGCTGCGCTGTCTGCGGGAAACAAAGCGCGGAGCTGAGGCAGAGAAGGACATTGATCCAATCTGCAGACAATTAGAGGCGACTTATTACACACAAATGGGACCATGCTCTTCTCCATCTGTCCACATCCTGCACACTTAGCAGAAACATCACACGTACAGCAAGCAGGAGAGACTGAGCGGTTACGGATTCGGCGACTATCTCATGAATCAGCCTTTCACAGAGGGAGATGGATGATGTTTGAGTTTTTGGAGTTAAGTCAGTCGTTCTCAGACATTTGCTCTGCACAATGAGGGTGTGACTCTTGCTTCCACACAGAGGCGGGAAGTGTTTAAGGGGTAGTGCAGCCTGCAGAGGGCAGGCACAACTCTCAGTCCTCGCAACTGACCGAACTGATATCTGTGTTTGTGTAAAATCAGCTTTCCAAATGTGTGGGTACATAAAAACAGACTTATAGAGGGAGAGGAAGGAGAGAAAAGGCTCGGCCCCTGGGGAGAAGACAGGATACAAATTAAAATTTAGAGGGACGATATAGTATAAGAGGAAGAGATGGTCTGAGAGCCAGAGAGGAAATGTCAGGAAGGTTGGGACAGAGAGTCACATAGGGAGCTATCATACATTTCCTCTTCTCCTAATGCTCGCTGCTAGCTTATGATTAATTACACACCAGTCCTAAAATAGGTTGCCTCCTCCATCCCGACTGCGTGCGAGACAGAGAGGAAGCACGGGTCTGAAGAGAGAGGAGGGCGACGATCTGTGCGGAAGCATAAACACAGCAGCGAGACAGAGAGGCAGAGGGGTTCAGATCTCAGGGCCGAGGTTTGTGTTGTGACAGTAGTTCACCCTCGTGAAGGTAGATAAGTCAAAGCTGCGGCTTCTTCTCTGGGCTGAGCGGAGTATCTTGAAGCATGTTCTTGTGCGTGACATTTGCCTGCTCCGAGGTCATCTTTTCTTTTTTTTCCCCCTCTGCCTGTGAGGAGAGAGATTATGTTGGCATTGTGGCATATTTGGGGATCTACTCCACGATGTCAACCCGAGCACACACCCTGGATTTAGGGAGGACTATGAAAGAGGATTGCGATAGTCGGAAATGTTTTGAAGTCTGAAGCTGAGCACTTCCCAAAGCCAGCAGAAAAAATAGTAGTGAGAGAAACAGCCCAACACACACACGCTTGCATTTACTGTATATACACCTGCTTATCACCTGCTGTGAGGCTGTGCATAGACTCACTGAACCTTGTAATAGCTTTGCTGAAACAGATCATGCCTCAGCCTGTTCAAGTGTTCCTTCTCTCTGGGCACGATAAGCCATCACCTGGGCCCCAGCAGGCGCTGTCCCGTTAAAATTTAATGCTACAGTACATCACTAAAAGGTACCGAGGCACACGGAACAGTCAGAGCCATGTGGACGGCTGCGTTAAATACAGTCATCGTCGTCTCTGTAATGCCTCTACGAGTCCGTGCAGGGTGAAATATTTATATTGTCACTTGCTGATGGCTTCGGTGGACGCCTGTTTGGTGCGGTTAGCGTTGATGTGGAGCGGGAGGAGACCTACGTTATGGGAACGTGGCCCTGACACCGCTGAGCGTCACACAACTCAGGCTCAAGGACACAAGCACCTGCATCCGGAGCACAACTAAAATAAGACATTTCCACGTGAAGCTCCATCACTTCTATATAGAACAAAGTCGATGAGACTCCCTTCAGGAACCACTTTAAAATTTAGCCGATCCTCATTTTATTTGGATTATTTTAGTTCCCAAATACATAAAAGCTGTTTTGTTAGTTCTCGGAGGAATCTAATGCAAGGTTAAAGAAAGTGAGGAACAAACTTCATCCTCCCATCAAGTTTAGTGGGAATCCAGTCCAGTAGGTGAATCTAACAAACAAACCAACAAGCAACCAACAGATGGGTTAAAAAAACATACTCTCCTATCAGGAATGAAGTCAGTTAGCAAATGCAAACATTAGATTTAGTTTACAGAGCAAACCCTGGGTTATTGTTTCACTAGTTTCCTTTGTTATCTCTTTTTAAAAGGACATACCCCTGACTTTTAAAGATTATGTCTCGTAACGTTTGCTCTCATTACTGCTGATGTACAATCATACATACACACGTAATGATATAATGACGTCCTGGTTAAAGTTAGGAACAAAATGTGACTTGTGGTGGCTCGACTGTACACAGGGGATTGGATTTAATGCAAAGAAAGGATACCTGTACCAACGTGTGTGTGTGTGTGTGTGTGTGTGTGCAATCATCACAGACCGAGGGAAATCCAAAAACCCATTTCTGCTCTAATATACCTCTCTGGCACAGCAGAGACGCAGACCCTAATATGGTCCCCGATTACTTTACAGTGATTGATTTACAGAGGTGGGCTACAAGAGGGTGGATAAGGAGGCCAAGCAGGCGGAGGGTTGTACACGCAGTTTCACTTAACTGCGGGAGGGAAAAAAATAGAGCTGATACCAAACTCTGATGATAAAAACACTGCTTATAAAAGGAGTCACACATAAAGTCAGTTGCACAGCATAATAAAGAACATTTTAATGGATCTCCTCAGGGGGATCAGAGCACATGTTCAGCTACTGGCTCTTCCCTAAGTGACAGAAAGTCACTGCTCGATGGCTCAGGTTGACCAGCAGAGAGGCTGCAGACGCCACCCTCTGCCCTCCTGGGACTGTGCTCGTGTCTTGGAGGGAAGGTTGGAGATGAAGCAGGTAGATGTGATTACTGGACTGAGTTTGAGGAGAGCAACCTCTGGAAAACTAGGATTGATGAGCACTGCTGGGGAGGGGGGCAGCTATTTTTGTCTGTCTGCCCACTATGTGGCAGGGTGAAAACAACAGTGGATGGATGCTTGCTGCAGTCTGTAACAGCAAATCCTTCCACGTGTAATCCAGTGATGGCATAGCATTTATATAGACAAAGGTTTTGGTTGCAGTTAGCACTGGATTTCTCAGATGACAACGACGACGAAACACAAAAAAATGTTCCAGGTAATTATTGATTTAAAAAGCAATATGATCTATTCCCAGTCCAATCGTTATGGCGTAAATCAGGTGAATGGGTCCATGTGCAGCCAGTGACGCAGTTTTAACCATGGCATCATTCTGACATGCGTTAAAAAAAGTATCCCACAACATCACTGACTTCTCCTGTGATTACAAGAAAGATCATCTAAAATAAAGACATGCAGAGCAGCACAGTGACCTAAACTGCCCCTAAGACTGAATGGTTGTCTGTCAGCCCTGTGATGAACTGGTAACTTGTCCATGGCATACCAGTGACAGCTGGGATTTGGCTCCAGCATCCCCCATGACCCAGTGATGGACAAGTGGTTGAAGATGGATGAATGAATGAATGAATGATGACATGCCCCTCAGGCTTGTCATCACAACATACTGATACTGATATCCCCCCCCCCCCAGCTGCTGTAAATCCAGTTAAAGTAAGAGATGGAGTTGTGGAAAAGAAGAAGCCTGACAGCACTAAATTAGAAATAGACTTTTGCAATAACAATGTACAAAAATACAATTGTAATTTTAGACAGTTTTGGAACAGCAGTCTGTGTCTGTACTTCCCTGCCGTCGTCCTCATCATTGTAAATTGAAACTTCCAATTTTCGACTTCACCTCTTTTCAACCGCGTAAATTGCGTCTCTCCGCTCGGCAGAGGCAAACACAAACAGACGCACCACACGCACTTACAGAAACCACGGAAAAAAAAGCATGACACTTGCAATTAGCCACAGAGCCAGAAGCCTGAGACAGCAGAAAGCAGCCGATGTGCTCTTAGTGAGCACCTCGCGGACCCGGCGTCACACTGAATCAGCCCGGTGAGGACCGGGGGAGAGCAGCACGCGAGCAATTCAACAAAACGCAGCTCAGCGGGACAGCGTGACGAGACTGACGAAGAAATTGAGGGTATTGTTACAAGAGCGGCACTTCTGGTGTCTCCATTCGTCCTAAATAAATTTCATTATCTGGGCTGTCAGAGTAGCAGGAAAATAATCCATCCTGGCTTATCATCACAAACACATTCTATCCACTTTGAGCTTTTTCCCTCTCTTCTCTTCAGCGTGGCTTCGCACCAGCTTTCAGGGCTTTGTGAAATGAGAATATTGAATCAACCACACTTTGCTTTTTTTTTTTTTTTTTTTTTTTATATAATTGCCCAACAATTTCGAAGACACAGTCGACGAGAGCAGGGAAAAGAAAGAAGCGTGTAACTGCCACTGTCAGTGACGTGCCATGAATTATTCATATTCATATGATTACTACGACAGAACATGCGGTGTTACACATCAAGTGACACCACAGCGCAATCATGCCTGCGTCGTAATTATGGCATCAAATTAAATGACAGATGCTGAACAAATGGTTTGGACTATTTGATTTGAATATTTGGACTTGATGATTTACAAAGCAGCTGCAGTCTTTACCTTGCAGTGCACTTGGTCCGCCTGGTGTGTCTGTGCTTTGAGGAGCAAGTGCAGGAGGCCAGACGCAATGACAAATTCAACAATGAACGCAAACTGAGTCATGGAAACAGGCCGCTGTCTGTCCAGCCTACACCGGTCCGTGCTTTACTCGGTTTTCAGCGTTAAACCTCGAGCCATCCATAATGATCCATAATGACTTCATCAAATTATACTTAGAATTCAAATCTTTGAAAAAAATAAATCCCCCAAAAGGTGAAATGAGTTGGATCCACTGTGTCTGTCTGAAGTGGTCCAATTGCTTAATAAGCCATAATGGATGAAATGTAAGACACGAAGTGAACGCTTTCCTATAATTGTAAGGGAAGTGAATTAGCTGGGGAGAGAGGAACCCACTGACGTGTCACATTATCTCACAGAGGACAGGCAGAGACAGAAGGTTCTGTATTCTCTCCCACAGCCACGCTGAGTTCTGGCCTGGACCTTTAGATCAGACACCTGTTGTGTTGAAATGATGTAAAACCAAGAGACATGGAAACGCTGCATGTCTGATCTTTAGAAATCATATTTATATTTACACAGCTCGTTCTGTATATTGTGTTTACAGCTCCTGCTTCTAGCCCATTATACTTCAATACACAACTCTATCTGAATAATATGTGACTCAACAGGTCACTATGTATATGCTGCTCACTCACATAAATATTTTATAAATTGCGCATACTGCCCATATAACATCCTGTAAGTTGTAAGTTAAGTTGAAATAGATCCTTAAAAATATTGACAGTTATGTCATGTATTGACTGTACGACCTCTTATTGTTTTGATTCTAGACAACCTCAATAAATGTGTTTTTAGTATCTGTGGGTAACAAGAAGCATTTTTCATTATTACTATGATTCACACAAGAAGATGATCTCTTCCATTTAAATGCAATCCTTCACTATTACACACTGTCATTACCACAGTGCATCATAGTTCTGGCTCAAGTCTGATGATGACTACAGAAACGTGACAGGACAGCAAACTAAGGACCACCACTATCCCATGCATCATTTATGGAAACAAGAAGCGTTTCTCCCCACAGATGTGAATCCAGCCAGCAGAGAGCTGGGTGTTGCACTTTTCGCTGCACGTGGAGAAGCTGACCTGCTCTCCATCACGTCCCACTGTGACTGGCACAGCTGCTTAAAAGGGATGAGACCACTAATGCGGCTGGCTGAGGCGACGGTGATCAATCACCCAACTCTGAGCCAATGTTCAGAAAAACAAGCGAGCTTGGATCCACTGACACGGCTCCTGCCGTCTGTCACGATGTGCAGTGGGATGCTGCACCGTCACAACGGAAAAATGCGACAAATCAGAAAGAAGAAACGGCCACACACAGTTTGTCTGCATTAGGAATCAGCTCTACTCAACAACAGTCCATGTCCAGGAGCTGGAGAAGTTTCAACTCTTTTCTGAATTAGAGCAGAGGCAACACATAGGAACGCCATGTAGGTATGGAGGGCGAGCACTTACATTTCCCTAAGCTGTTTTCAGACATGACCCAGAGATACAGTCAACACTTTAGCCTAAATTTTCCTTTCGCACGCTTTTGCAACACCAGCAAATCCTCTGCGTTGCTTGGGTGAGAGGTGGAGCAGCAAGGTGCAGCAGGCGAAGGCAGGAAGTGACTGGATGCCAGACGCCCAGGCAGAGAAAGTCTCCAGATAATCCGGAGGCACTTAATCTCTCTCTGTAGCTGATGAAAACAGCTATAGAGGGTGACAGCAGCTCAAGCCTTTTCTGGACGTGTCGTTGGAATAAGGTGACGCAAGGTGTGGAGGAGAGGAGACGTGAGGGGTGACAGTTGCTCGTGTTTCATCCCGGGTCTCTGATGTACATCAAGCTTGCACTAAACCCTTCAGCATGAGACCGAAGCTGCTTCTGAGATTCTCCTCCACAGACCGACACTGGCCTCGTCAGCAGGACGCCTGCGAAGAGGCTTCTCGCCCAGAATAACTCAATACAATCATCCCAGTGTGCAAACAGACCCTTTCTCTTTATAATCTCATCACATTCTGCTATTTACACCTACGAAACCACCACCTGTGCCCATTTCAGAACCCTCCCCCTCTTGAGACCAACTCTCGGGCGCTTTTCCGACTAACGCCGGGAGCCCAGCGCCCCTGCCGGCGCTCCGCTCTGCCCACAGGGCGAGAGGCAGACAGGCAATCTGGCTGCTCACAGAAAAGAAAAAAAAAACAACAGCTGGGTGCACTCATCCTCTCAGCTGCCACTCCTGTTGTACCTTGAAAGTACCTCAATTTGAAATTGTGCATTTCGCTGTTAACCTTGATGGCAGGCGGCTCCATTTTCATCAGCGCGTGGCCGCATGTGCGACCGAGCCGCTGACGGATGTTTGAGTGTCTGACTGACTACAAATGGAGAATGAAAATGCAAGAGCAACATCTCTTCTCTGCTGGATGTGCTGCAGGGATAATAGACCCCCTGCTTCACTGTCTGGTGAGCAGTTTCACATCTTAATAAATCTATATCCCGATGAATCTTATTTAAAGGGTGATAAAAGTTAACAGGTCTGAAAGGCAGCGCGGCTGTTTACTGAGTTCCTCTTACATCTTCGTCCTCCGATAGGTCACACAGATAAAAAAAAAAGTGAAAGGTTCTTTCAGCCAGAGGAATCGGGTTCCCCTGGCATTTGTTCCGATAAAGCAGGTAATGCTGAAAGCTGCAACAGTTACCCAAAACAACCTGCCCTGGTTGGGCTCAGCCACACAAAGACTCCACACAGAGGATTATATTCCCTCTGACAGCTCCCTGCCACGCTCGTTCCATCCCTCCCATCATCTCCCCACCGGTGGCGCACAGAGGTGATGTTGTTCGCCGCTCTATGAAACTTTATGCACCCTCGGGGGCCCCAAGGCTGTGCTTGACAATAAAAAGTCACAGATAGGGATGCATCTGGGAGGAAATAAAAAAAACAAGAACGCTGTGGGATTCACTGTCTGTGGTTTTTAATGGGGTGACATATGGCTCAACAGAGGTCCTCTCTTATCTCCTTTTCAGAGGCAGCTTAATAAAAAACCACGACAATAAAATCAAAGGAGATGACGGAGGGTGAACGCTCCAACAAGCAGTTGTTGTTTCCATCTACCATGTGGCTAAATGTTTCACTTTTACTAGGTTTCCTTGTTTGGGGGCGTTGGCTGTTTGACAAAAGCTCATTATATTAATTTGACGTGGGAATAGTGCTGATTATCGTCCCAGTCGAATAAAAGTATTAAAAGTTGAATATAAGAAGTTAGAGCATCTCTCAGAACAAAGCTTTATGGATACATGTGAGCTTAAGGCAGTGAAGTGATAAAACAAAGACATGATTAAGAAGCAGATGCTGTGCCGGGGGAAAGTGTCCATTGTTACAGAGCTCCTAAAATTAATAGAACAACAACTGATCTGAAGGGGAGGAGGCTGAGAAGAGAAAATATTCTGAACAAGGCTCGTTCTTTTTTTTTTTTTTAATCCTGCTGCAGACCTGCTGCCAGTAACAGTCCAGAGACTCAGGCATTCATCCGCCATAATGGGAGCTATGGGTCAGAGGATGTGGAAAACAAAATACAGCTGCCTGTGATGGGCTCGTGGAGGCTGCATAATCACCAGGTTTTGTTGTGACAGCGAAATATAATAAAGCAATTTTATGAAACCATAAAAGGATCTGTTTAAGACAGCTTTTCGCATGTTTGTTCAGGCTCACTGCACAATATTAAAATCACATTTCCATGCTGCATTAACTTTACAGACGTCGCTGTTTGTTTCGTTGACTTTGACGAGTAAATCAACACTTTTCCATCCCCGAAATGTCACTGAGCAGATATTTTGCTTGAGATTCCTGTTCAGAAACCTTTTCTGCATCCAATAAAGCTCTCACTAAGTCACTCTGTGTTTTACATCCACAATTTAAATCGTGCTTATACAACAAGTAAGTAAGTAACAGCAAGTGTTTGCCTTTCATATCAGCCTTCAAGCTAATGTCCAATTTACCGTTCCAATCTCGGTTCTCGACTTCTTCCATTGATGGACATGCATCGTGAGCTGCTGAGCTGTAAGAACATTTCTTGTTGGCTGTGATGAAATTCAACATAACAATTTTGGTCCGGCAGTCTGTGCTCTCCTCAGTGGTTTATCTTCATTTTTATTCTTGTCAGTTTTCTCTCCATGATTAGTTTTAGTTATTTATCATTTTTAATATCATTTTTCCTTCCTAACTACTCCTGATCACTGGTCTCAGTGTGAAAGTCACTTTCAAATACAAATATGCTGTAATATAATTTTCTGTGTGTGCGATCTCACAGGAACCTTTTTGCAAATCTATTACCAATGCAATGAAATGCTGGGAGCAAGAGACAATTCTAATATAATATTCCTTAAAAACCAAAGGGAAATTGTTTACCTACAAACCAATTATTCCTGAAAGGGACTTAGCTGTGATGGTTCAGGGTGTCAGACATCCTGAACAAACACACACACACACACACGTGAGCTGCAGTGATTGGTCAGACGTGTGAAGAAAGTTGTGGAAATTGGAAAAGTTACACTGAAGGTCAGGAGGATCGGTTGAGTTTTCGCAAACTGTTTCATGCTCAAAGTCCTGGAGGGACTGAATTTCTCACCACCTCTTATTTGGGCTCATTCTCACCACATCGGCTGCTTCGTTATTTCCCTGGTTAATAGGATACAAAGACGCTCGGCTCAGTCAGCACGGAGCCATGTGTAACGCAGCTTCAACCCACACAGCGATGGAGCCCGGCGTCCCTCCAGGCTTTTCTTTAACAAATCCCATTCATTTAATAAGCGACAGCCAATAGCGCAGGATTAGATTCAGCAGCAGGGCTTGATATGGGAAAATGGTGGAATTACACCACAAAAAGAAAGAAAGAATGGAAAGTTGGAGATGAGAAGCGGATAGGAGGGGGGACAGATTAGGATTTAAAAGGAGGTGACAGGGATCCTGCTGAGGCTGAGGATCCTACGGGGGACGGTTGTGCTTAGACTGCAAGTGTCTGCCTTGTGCTGTGCCACACTGGAGTTCAAAAAGCTGTGAAAACGTTATGGCGGGGAGTCCCATAACAGTGACCAGAAGAGTGATAAAAGACTTAAAGTCAGAGGGATGGCCGGGGAGTGAGGGAGACGGATAAAAAAAAAGAAAAGCAAGAGGGAGAAAGAGAAAGAAGGATAGAAGGGGAAAGAAAAGATGGGAGACACACGGAGGGAGAGGCTGGAAAATCAATTGACTTCTATATGCAGCGTTGAGGATGTGCCCTCTCACTGCTCCAGACAACCTATCCCAAGACTCTGACAGCCGGCAGACAAACTGAATCTTACCACAGGCCCATACTGATGATACGCCACCCCAGCCTCGGCCTGGGCCCATTTATCTCCTCGCCCTCTACACACACGCTCGCACGCACGCAGACACACACACACACCGACCTACTGTCTGTGCTCCAAAAGTAACACTCTCATTATTGATGTTGCCCAAAGTCTGATCCATCCTGAGTCGAGGTGGAGATAACTCAGAGATATCTGCCACCCTGTTTGCCAGAGTATCAGAGTGGCACTGGTCATTTAGAGGCGGGACGGACAGCTGACATCACTGTATCCGCCTGACTAGGTTTGCCTGCCAGTGCTGGAAAAAACTCCCTGTAAATGTCCATGAGATTATGTGCTGTTTCAAACTTTAAATACTGTCGTTAGGATTATACAATATGGAAATGCCGATATGGCTAAAAAAATAAATAAAGAGAATGCAATGTGTTTACTTTCTCCCAATATTCATAGCTGGAGGATTAAGGAATGGTGTGTGTGTGTGTGTGTGTGTGTTGCAACATGCGTGATGGATTATCAAGGTTTACTTCTGAGTGACTTTTCTGTGCTGCTGTTTCTTTGCATACTACATTCACTTTTTCTCTGTGTGTGTGTGTGTCAGTTTCTAACCCTGGAGGCCAGAGTGACTGATGAACATCTGGACAGGGCATTAAAAACCACTGTCCACTCACTCTGTTAAACAGGCAGATGAGATGTAAAGCAAGAAGGAGAGAGGAGAGTAAGATGAGAGCAGAGGTAGGACAGGACAGAGGAGAACAAGAAGGAGAGGACAGGACATGAAATAAAAGGCAAGGAAAGGAAGGGGAAGCAAAGGAGGAAGAGGAGAAAAAAAAAAGACGAGGAGGGACGATGTGCTCTCTTGGAGGCCCATGGGACTGTGTTAGTGAAGTCTCTGATCATCGATTAAAGAGGTTTATGTACTCCTACCCACACTTTGTGGAGGACACGCTCACCTCTCTTCCTCCAACCCCCTCCCCCTGATCTTCCTCTCCTGTCCATCCCCCTGCCCTTTCCCTCCTCTCTGTCTCTATCTCTCAGCCGTAATGGGCAGACAACCCATTGCTGTAATTTCCCCTGTACTATAACTGACAACTACAAAAGGTCATGCACACAGGGAGGGGTCTCATCCCTCTAATGACTCAACAAGAGCACGGCCCACTCACACCATTCAAATGCCAGCGGATCAGAAATACTGATGAAGACAAAGAAGTGCTCTTGTAGCCGTGTGCCTGAGCTGTAATTACACAAATCGTAATGTTCTTTTTTCAAGGTCTTACACGATGAACACTGAATGACTCAACCGTCTCAAGCAAAGGAACTGGAATCACGTGGAGCCTTCACAATATTATTGGCTTGCTGCTGCGTTTTCAATTAAAACCTCAGTGTCCCCGGCTTGTTCACGGTCCCCGTGTTAACATCACCCACCCACAGAAGGTTCCTCTGGGAGCGGAGCGCTACATGACGGTCACTGCTGGTGGAGCAGCTTCAGACAACCTCTCCAAAGACTGACAGCGGGCAGAGAACTTCACTCTAACCACAGATTAGGAGCAGAAACCACAGGGTACTAAGCATTAACGTCTTCAAAGGTGGGCACATTAAGCAATAAGCAAAGAGAATTGGGTTGGTAAGATCACAAATTCAGATGAGAGGAAAGAGAGTGGCCGTGGCTTTACAGCTCGTGTTATGTTAATTCACTTTGTGAAGTTCTGCCACAGTGGAAATCGATTCACTATCAAAAGAAATCAATGCAGGCAATCCAGGACCAATGGCACAGACCTGGATATTTATAACGTACAACAAGTTCAGGGATAGAGTGAGAGAGAGAAAGGAAAGTTGAGCTGAGCGACCTGGAATAAAAAGATAAACCAGAGTCAGTTACAAGCTCCATCTTGTGGTTTGTGTCTACATTGATTTGTTGATCTCTGGCTCTCCCCCAGTTCACCTAATTGCACCGGCCGTGATCCACTAATTACTTCACTAAGACCTAGTTGGTCTCCCCTCGCTGCGCGGAGGAAGGGGATGGAGGGTGTAAGGGGCTGCGAGTGCAAAGAGACAGAACAGGCGTGGATTAAGAATGCATGGCATCTGTCAGAGAGGCAGAGCGAGGGGGGAGGTGTAGAATGGAACTACAGGAGACAGGGCGAGCAAGGAAACAGAGGTGTCTTTAAAGTATAAGCGAGCACAGGCTGTGAACTCAGGTGGAGGGTATGCAGCCGTGTGAACATACTGCTCTCGCTGAGCTGCATGCATTATTCAATAAATGGCTGCTGATTAGATGATTGCTCATAATGGTGACGATAATGATGACAGTGAGGTTCATTCATCTGGAACACCGGGGAGCTCACGTACCTGATGGGATGAGACCAAAGGCCCAGTTGGGTATGAGAATGCCGAAAGGGTTGCCCTTGTCCTTCTTGTCCGTCGTCTCCTTGGCCTTGTGTTCCTCTGACTTTTGGCCTGGCCATTTGAAAGGCGTCCAGCGGCTGCCCACGATGAACGATTCAGACACCGCAGACCTGGATTCCATTTCTGTGGCAGCGACTTTGGAATCGGGTACGAGAGTGGTCGGCTGAAGGACTCCCGCTGTTGTTTGAGATCCCACGCTCGGTGCTGGAGTGGCTGGATCGTCCTGAATGCTGGGTTTTCTTGTTTTGTCCTCCCGAACCCAGGAAATCGAAATGGATGGCTCCTCTGTTGCCGAGCTGTGAGAGGGATTGTCTGTGGTTGTAGGATCGGGATCGGTCCTCTCTGTGTGTCTGGTCATCAGAATTTCCGGCGTGGTCACCGCAGAGGTCGTCAGCACCTCCACGAGGGCCTCGGCCGTTGAAGTCACCAACTCCTCTCTGCGTGCGTCTTTGCTCTTCTTCCAAAACACGGGAGTGAATCTTGAGTTTGACGTGTCTTTGCCTCTGTGTGAGGGGGCTGAGGAGAGGGTTTCAGTGGGCCGGCGGACGTAGAACACCCCGCCCATGGCCTCCTCTGCTGTGTCTGCCTTCTGAGAATGAGGTGAGGTGGTGGGCTGATCCACCAGCTGCCACTGGGACAGCGTGGTCAGCTCAGACACAGTCACAAGCTCGCTCTGGCTTAGCGACGAAGCCGTTTCGAGGCTCAGTTTGACAGCGCCGGGGCCCTTATTGTTTTCTTTCACTCCAAACCCACCAGGAAACCTGTTCCCCACTCCGCTCCCCTCCATCTCCCTCTCCTCCTCTGACACCGCTCGACCAGCTGATGGAGTCGTGGCTTCTTCTCCGTCCTTATCTCTCCCCTCGCCCGAATAATTTTCTTGGTTGTCCTGTCTGAGGGATGTTGGGAGGGTCATAACCTCCAGGGGCCCTGCTTTGGCTTCCATGGGCCCCCAGGGTTGACGTTTCCCCACGTAGGCCACATTTTCATGGGGGTCTGCCTTAGAACCCTGCACGGACTCCATGTTCCACTGAAAGTGATTGCTGGGGTCTGGAGCAAAAGCCGGAGCTCCTCTGGATCCCTGAGGGACGGAAATGCCGACATGTCCACTGGGAGGTGATCCCTCATTGGGTATTGATGCGGTGAATTCTATAGGGAACAAAGGGACAGAAGAGACTGAGTCACAGGATTCGATTATCGGGGAGGTGGAGGATTTAATTTTATGGATTTGGAAAAAGCAATTAAAAAATTGAGCCTGGCTTACATGAGCCAAATGGCACACACACAGGGAGTAGAGTTTCAGACATATTATGGTAACATGAAACGGTATCTTCATCCTGGACTAGAGTCTGCTGCGTTTAGGATGAGCATGGTGCGTTTATCCACTGATATGGTTTGCAGTCACGTGTGGTGTGTGTCCATAATTTGTTTTGGTTGCTCTTTAATTCTGTGCACAGAGCAAACCATCTTCTGTTTAGGATTATAACATTAATCAACCGTGAGCCGACAGCGTGTAGAAATTTAGACCACATCCTGTGGGACGGTGTCTTCCAACATGTCTTCAACGTGAGTTGGAGTTATTAAAAGTCATAGTCAGTTAACTACTGAATATGGGCATTAACAAAGCAGGTTTAAAGACTAAGTTCACATCATGACAAATATGTTTCTACACAACAATCAAATTAAATTTAAAAAAAATGCTTTAGGTATTTGTGTAGTAAAGTGTAACTGTGTGGGTGTGAATTGATTATATTTGGTTGCTGGTTGCCTGGTGACATCAAACAATTAACCCTAGCTGATGGATCATGACCCGTCCACTTCCCGTGATTTTAGTAAATTTAGAAATAATTACTGTTAAATGTTTTGTTTTAATTGTTTTCAAGCTCATGTAAAAACATGTCTTCAACTCCCACTGTGGGTCTTAACACTGAATTCTGAAGGCAGCTGAAGGTTACCTCAAACATTTAGCAAGGCTCAAAACACTTTAACCACTCATCTCCTTCACATACAGAGAATTCCGTTTCACAATGGTGAGCCCGGATCAAAGAAATCGAGTTCTTGACCTCAACAATAAAACTTTCTCAGTCTTTGATTTTCCAAGGCTGCTTTTGAATTTCAAATTTCTTGCGGCGGCCATGCAATATTTACTCTTTCTTGCAATGGCTCGCTAAAATATCATGGAAAATGAGATGCAGGGCATTTACAGTTCAATAAATAATGTGTTCCTCTCTCATCAGCCTGTACTGTACGCTGTGGAGTATATGGAGACAATGTCTGTCAAAATGTTGTTTAAAGATTTTGAAATGCAGCTGGGAGTTCAGCCCAACGTTCTTGGTTGGTTGTTTGCAGAGAACTGTGAACTCGTATTTACAGTGAGCTGGATACTGCGAGCTTCGTTCCTCACCAGTGGCTCGGCTCGGTGTTGGGACTGAAGTTGCTGGAGTTTGTAGACAAATAGAGACTACCATGAAAAACACACAGAGACCGAGCGGATGGAGAGATGTATTCAGAGTAATTTCACACTCCTCTGTTCCCGTTTTCTCCTCCTTTTCCGTGTGGATTCCTTTTACCCAAAATAACCTGCTGGGCGCATTTGCCTGTGGCAAGAGAAGGCACGTGGAAAAACACAGGAACACTTTCAACTCGATCGGTGAAAGACTCGCTCTGCAACAGGCTAGACATGTTTATTTAGATGAAGTGGTTATCAGCTTACATTAAACCAGACTCTGTCCACACCATCAATAATTCATTACAGCTGGATGTGTGACTCGAGGCTGTGTGTGTGTGTGCGTGTGCGTTTTTTTTTTTTTCCGAGCAGCAGTACAGGGGTGTTTCTGAAAGGGCCGCCTGGCGTCGTTGCTCAGCGTGATTTGCCTCTCCTCAGTTCAGTTAACATGTCTTAAAAGCCCAGCAACACAGTGGGGCGGGTGCAACACAAGGCAGCACAACAAATTACCACGAGAGGGAACATATACAAATATGTCCATGCATCAAATATTAAAATGTATTTAAATTATTCATTAGGTCTGCTGCTGCCTCGTAGCTAAGTGAGGTTTATGAGCCCGAGGTTCATTTCCATAAGAGCCATGTAGCCCAGTGTAATTGTGCTATTAATAATCCAAATAGCTAATTACATACTTTTACTACACACACGCACGGAAGTGAGGGTAATTAAACACATTAATCTGGTTTGATCATCTATGTAATGAAGCATGTAATAAATAAAATGAGACAATCAGGCATCGGCTTAGTTGATTTCATAAGGCTACTCAGAGCGCGGTTAAAGTTCAACTCCGGCGCCGTAAATCTGTTCGGGGCGCAGGCTTGCTGGAAAAACCGCAAACAAACACAAAAATGCTCATAATAAGCCCCATTCACACAGTCATTCTCTGCCTCCACTGTGAGTGGTTCTGCTGTGTTGACTCCACTTTACTGGAGCAAACGAGCCTCGAGAATCCCTCCAGTCACACGGTCGTTTTATTAAATTGTGGGAGCGGAGGCTGACAACGAGAGAGACGGAAAGAGTGAGAGTGTCAATGCCACCTCTGCCCGTCTGCAGATACGCCATCCAATAATAAACCACTGAGCAGTGGTTATTGCATGGCCGCGTGAATCGTGTCAGGAGCATCTACACGGAGAGGCAGCGCGCGCACACACACACACACACACGCTTCAAAGTGTGCTGGACAACAGCAGCAACAGAAGAACAACAGAAGAACTGCAGCCGGAACATGAGAGACTAGTGTTCTCATGTGAAAACATCTGCGTATGCGAGATGGCAGCGTTTGTGTCCAGGGTGTTGTGGCTTCATTTCTGCATGGTGGGAGTGTCTCCTCCTTCTTTATTTATTCGTCTGGATCCAGGACGTTTTGTTAAGTTTGTGAACTAATTCATGTTGCTGGTTCTGTCTCCTCCCACCGCTGAGTTTGACTGATTGTTTTAAATCATAGTCTGAATGGCAAACAAGAGCCGGGGGAGGGGGGCAGTGGACCATTAAAAAAAAAAAAAAACCCAATAAATCATTTTGGTTTAGTCATTGGGGGGCTCATGACAGCGGGCAGCCCCTGGGGAGGGGAGAGGTTTACCTTCATGGCTTTTGACTGAAAATATTTAAGAAACCAATAAATAATAAATAAAAAAAAAAACTATGGTTCTGAGGCTCTTCAAATTTTCTCAATAGCTTGATCCAAAAATCTAAATCCACTCTGTTTCGGGTGCACTGCATCAACAAGGAGACATGGCACAATAAACGGCCGAGCATTCAAGTTATTACGAACAATTAAACGTGCATGACAGCTCACAGATGCCGGTTTAAGTAGAGAAATCAGCTGGGCAGCTTTCCATCAAGGCGACATTAAATACAGAATCATCTCCTCTGCACCGTTCTTCCCTCCTCCCCGGTGGACTCATCCCCCTCTTGTGCTGCTCATTAGTGGAGCCAACCTTCAGAGAACTGGGCCTTAATTGGCAGAGACAAAGATGGAGGTGAGGGGGAACGGCAGAGGAGCCCAACCTCCACGTTAATTGGATACGGTTGTGAATAATACATACTGACTAAAGCTTGGATTTTCTTGAGCACCTCCGGGGGGGGGGGGTTGGATTTCAGGTGGAACAGCTGTGAGTATTTATATTAATAAAGCCTGCAATTGCTATAGGTGAAAAAAAGCTGAGCAGCTTTATTGAATTCCTCTGGCTGTCTGTGGGAGAGAGTAAGTCTTACTTTGTATCCTCCCCTTTTGGCTGATGCCAAGGATGTGTTATTTGTGGCGGCCATTAAAAGAAAACTACCTTTTTCCACCCAAGGGCGTGATAGACATTCTTTTTGGTTTGCGCCTGGTGTATTTCTTCCTGAGCTGTAATTCGTTATAAATGTGCCCTGCTCCCGTGGTTATTGGTCCAGGATCCTTCCTCTAAGCTTCAGTCTGCCTCTGTCTCTGAACTTCTAATATAGAGAAAGTGATTTTGGGGGTTTGGAGCCAGGCTGTTTTCAATAAGCCCCGAGCTAACCTTTTGTAACATTGCTGGTGGTACCCTGCACGATTCCTCTTCTTCTTTCTTTGCTAGAGCTTACCTGCCTGACAGGGTGTAAACACATACACATGCAGTGTCTGACACACACACTGAGAATAACAATAGATCTCTTCAATAATGGGACACACAACATCCTCTGTGTCTCAGCAGTCCTTCAAGTTCATTTTCTAGAACTGATACCCTGCAAGTCATTGCTGCTTCTGGAGAGTAATGCAGTATTAGAGGTCCGTGTCCATCAACACGTCAGCTGGTCAACTGCAGCGACTCTTGCATGCATGCAAAAACCACAAAACCAAACTTTAAGAGACCACAAAACAATAACTAGCGGCAATCTTTGACTGGGTATAAAGATAGTCGAGGGGCTCACTCCCCAAAGGTGAGGCATAGTCAACTTGATCGCCCCCTGGGGGCGGGCTGTAGTAAAGGTCATAAACCCTGTCTCCTTCTTTAGCAGACGGGACGAGATACAAACAAAAAGCAAATCAATTTTTCTTAAAGATTGTTTCAGCTATTTTAGGTTATGCCACTGATGTTTGTTCAGAAGCTAATTTCTTCTGGTAACCTGAAGCGTGCCTCCGTCCTTGAATTGCTAATGCTCAGAACTCGGGTTCAAAATGTGCAATATTGCTGTGTCAATAAAACACTGCAGTTCCAAGGTGAAAGTACTTGGCCATGGTGTTTACTGCTGAGTTCCATCATGACATGTATCATACAAAATGCATGAGGACACGCACATCTGGTGGAGTTGCATAGTTTTTGCTCGTCTGTTTAATTTATTCATTACTCAACAGCTAAACCTGGCATTTCATTGACACCTTAAAATAAGCTGGAATCATTGATGCAGCTTTGCTATTCAATAAACACATGTGAGCTAAGCTTCAATACAATCAAGACCCACTGAAAAGCTCCACTGCCGTGCGTGCTATGCCCTTCTGTTAGTCAGCAATTACTGTTTAATTTAATTTACAGCCATACTTTAAATTGCCATGTGAAGGAATATATTAGAGTATACTCAGAGGAGAAAGAGGAGAGAGTGGAATGGAGAGACAGGCTGTATTTACCAACATTAAAATGCACCACGACTCAATTTGGAATTACTTCCAATCCCCCCTTGTTCTGTATTTACTCTGTTTTTAAAGGGTAGAGGTGAAATATGACTGTTGATGGGCTCTTACCATTGGCAGTGGACAGAGGGGCGTCTGCAGAGGTGCTGGAGGCCCGTTCCGCCGCCTGGGTGCTGGTCTCGCGTGGCTCTGTCATTTTGACTGCAGGCACTAATCGAAACATCGGCACCACCTCTCTCTCCTGCTCAGACAGACCTTCCGCTGTACTCGACTGTGGACTGGCAGGAGCCCTGAAGGAAAACCCCCTGCTCCTCTGCTCCGTGATGGCGTTGTCCACGCCGCCCTTGTTCCTGACAGCTTTGGGCGCGCTGAGGTTTCTGCTCGACGCGTCACCCCACGTCTGGTTTTCTCCCACGTTCTCCTCAGGCACTGAAAGCTCCTTCTCCGCCTGCTCGCCCTCTCCACCTCCAGACCAGTGCCTGAAGGGCTTCATAAGAGTGTTAACAAAGTTGGCCAGCACACTGTTGGTGGTTTGAGGCTGTGGAGTTGAAGAGGCCATGGAGAATAATCTTGGGTTTTCTGACCCAAATAAGCTGCCGTCTTCTTCCTCGTGGGCCGAGCCTCCATGACTCTCTGTGCTCTCTGGGTCAGAGAGGCCCAGGGTGTTGCCGTTCCTCTTCGGGTCATGCTCCTGGCTGTTTCTTGTACCCTCCTGTCCGTCTTTCCAACCCAGCTCCGGCCTTAGGTGGATGACGACGTGCTCCTCGGATATCTCAGAGGAGTTGTTGACCCTGGCGATGGAGCGCACCCCTGCTTTGTCCAGGTCGACCAGGCCGGTCCAGGTGGAAGTCTTGGGGAAAGGGGACGTTTGCTGGGCTTCAGCGGCAGTGGAGGTGTCCTGTGCTGCTGCGCTGACGGGCTGGTGTAGAACCTGCGCCTCTGCAGCGTGGATCCCTGCAGCCTCGCGTGCTGCAACACACAACA
The DNA here is from genome assembly GCA_016785235.1 of Pseudorhombus dupliciocellatus. Classification (NCBI taxonomy): domain Eukaryota; kingdom Metazoa; phylum Chordata; class Actinopteri; order Pleuronectiformes; family Paralichthyidae; genus Pseudorhombus; species Pseudorhombus dupliciocellatus. Next base: position 1,696,893 of record JAFBJW010000091.1, on the reverse strand, counting down.
CGCAACATTTGACCAAAACCCATGTTTGTACCGTTTGCTGCACAGTGTAGCATGTGACGTCACTTTTTTTCTTCTCTCTGCTCTTATTACACTTCAGCTGTTATTGCCACCCAACACAAAGATTAATATCAGAGCGGCTCCACAGCGTCTGGATTGACAGTTTTATCACACATGGCTTTTATTCTTCTACTACAGGAGAAAACATGGATTTATGTTGTTATTGTCACATTATGAAATTACACTGACACCCTTCACACAGACTGGATCTCTGTTACTAAATAAAACATGTTGCCAAATGTTTGAGCTATTGGAAAGACATCATTTATTTTAGATAATAATGTAAATGTGTGATGAGCGTCATCTATCAGCTCTTTGTTTTGACAGCCGCTCTGCTGCTGCGCTCGTGTTTCTAAAAAAAATATTGGGCTGTGCAACTGTCTCGCGTTCCGTGAAAGTTTTATAAGCCGTCATTGTGAGGGATGAAAACGTCATGTGTTCCTCTTTTTTTGCCCATCCATCTGAACATTTTCATTTTCAAATATCAGTCTGTGGTTCGGTCCAATCAATAAAAGCCCCAAAAACAATAATACTACAAAAAATTATGCGTCTGCTAAATTATGAAATATACAATATCCATGAATAAACGGATGTGCTGTGGAAAAACTAAACAAAGGTCGGACATGCTATATCCTCTGAAGACCAGTCATTTCAAACCCCTTCTTCTTTCTTTCCCATTATCCTCTCCTCTCTCGCTACGTGTGTTTCCCCCATGGGGGAGGAATAAAACGTTCTATTCTACGCACGACATCCAAGTCCTCAAATCCACAAGAGGGTTGTCTCTTCACAGCTACTTCATGTGTGACATAAACATCTTCTACTAATTAAAAATCCAGAATGGAAACAAGTCACCAGACCCCCTCGGAGCCCGTAATGCTGCAATATGAACTAGCAAAACAGGTTTCCCAATCACCACGCGGCTCGCGGTACCTCGGTAGCAGTAAGCGTCGAACAGCGCCGTGGTGTCGGGGAAACCGGTGCGGTTGGGGTTGCTGTAGACGGTGCGCACCCCAGGCTCGTCGCCGCCGCAGTTCTTCCGCGGGACGTTGATGGGGTAGCGGACACTGCCGTCCGCCAGCCAGCCGGGGTCACACTGGTCCACGCCGGCCTGCCAGGCGAGGTAGAGCTGACCCACGGTGGCCAGTTGGGCCCCCAAGGAATGGCAGTGCGTGGAGGCCGTGGCCAGGCTCAGCCTCTCGGGTACGGTGGAGTGGAAGACCTCACCTGGGAGGAGAAGGTGGAGGGAGAGAGAGAGGAGTTCAGCTCAGGGCAGATTGCCGGGAGGGATTTCAGCTGTCAGACTGAGAACTGTGTTCAATTGGTTCAGATTTGAAGAAGAGAAGCAGCGATTGCTCTGTACAAAGTGATATCGCTAATTTAAGTTGCACGTTTCTCATTGTGAGCGCAGATCACTCTGCGAACTATTTATTTGACTTTAAATGCAATGCTGTTCCAGCCGTCTCCATGTGTCAAAGCAATAACAGGTAGAGACTTGAAGCACAGGGATGAAAGAAAGTTTTTACTTGCATCATAATAATATATTTTTACCTAAAATAATCCTAAAAACCATGAGTAATTCAAAGCAGGGGCTATATTTAAAGGCAATTCTTTGATTCCAAGGCAGTTGCAATCAGGGAGAAAGTACAGAGACGTTACTGAAGCAGAAGAAGAAAGACAGCGGTGATGTGCTTGACATAGTGATGCAAAATAGAGAGTGAGTTCCAGAGGACCCACTGCGTCTGCACAGCACAAATAAAATGATGTGGTCAGGTGGGCCACCGGTGACTCAGTGAGTGATGAAATAAATATGAGCTGGCGGAGTGGACAGTGTGAGTGTGTGGTGAACGACGTGAGGATCCTGCAGTTTTATTCTGGAGTCAAAGGAGCCATTACTGATTTATGGGGCTGAGATGGAGAGGTGAAAGGTCGCAGGTGAATATGTGAATACAGTGAAGGAGGAAAGAAGCTGGATGGGATGATGTGAGGAGCGAGACCAAAGGTGGAAGATGCCTGAATATTTATCGGAGCGGTTGGAGAAAGACTTTCCAGATGTAATTTCTGTTTGATTACAGATAATGATCCCCTGCATGTTTTAATCAGGTCGTTGATTTCGCTTGATAATATTACAGGACTCTGTGTGCAAAGTCTAGAGGTGGTAATTTGCGATAATCCGCAAATATTTCTACAACTATTCCTGTTACCGTGAGTTGCCGTGGTTTCACTTTCTAACGAGTGACCTGGACAATTCCACCCCATGCAGCCGTTAAAAACCTGCTGCGTCTGTGATTGTGTTTTGGAATATGCAGAAGGGGAACTCATTTCACAGAGGCATGATTATAAGTATAATACGCGCAGTGTTGCTATCGAGGCTCCGGTCTCGTCACCCCCCGCGAAGCAACGCAGAGCTCAGCACAGCGGGGGGCCGTTCCAATGATGAGCGCTCCCCCCTCATGGGAATTCCATCTATGAGGCCTCAGGTGAATGCTGGGATGGAGGTGAGGTTTATAAAAAGGGAAACGAACGGATGCGTGCGAGATGTCTTAAATACACCACAACAACGACAGGACCGTGCGTATGGAGAGAAGAGAGCGTCACAAGGGAAAACTACATCTGACTGCTTATTAACGTCTAATAGCAACAGTATTCTATCAAGAGCCGACCGCCAGCTGTTGGTGTAATTTATATTTAACCTCTTTAAATCGTCCTATCTTCAGCATGCGTCTAATTAATTTTTAATTTATTGAATCGTCTGCCAAACACACTCTTGTATATCTTTCTAATTCCAGAATTTTTTACATTATTTAATGTAATGTCATAATGATTTTCTGTTGTTTCAAATGACAAACAGTGCGAGATATTAAGTCTATAAAGATGGATTTCCTGTCTGTATACTATCAAATACACAGTCATGCCCGAAATTATTCATAAACCCCTGGTTCATTTTGACCTAAAGTTACTTTTATTCTACCGGCAAGTTTGTTCTTGATTGGAAATGACACGGGCATCTTCCAAAAGATGATTATACGATGTACAAGAGGCATCAGTGTGGAAAAAAATATCCCTCAGCATTTATTTACATTTGAACCAAAGGTGGCATGTCAAAATTTGGCAGTTGTATGAATAATTTTGGGCGTGACTATAGGTCGAACGGGGGAACTAGACTAGATATGTAAAAATGGAATACAGGAGGATTCTGAGGATTTGACTTTCTGTTCCATAGCAGGAGGTTTGAAGCTCAACTTCCACATGGGTTCAGTGTAATTTGGATGTGGTGAAGTGGGGTTTTCATACTGGCTGTTCACTGCAGCACTTTTTCAATTAACCCGCCAATTACGGGAGCCATGCCGGTCAAGCTTTCCATCCTGATGCGGTTTATAGTGACAGCGGTGGTAGATTATTACTGAAACAGTGGGGTGCTTTCATACATCAGGCCTCTCATTTCTGGCAGCTTTCCCATCAGCACACGCATCACGTGTGAAGCTGATAAAATATTCACTCCACAAACAGACAGAGACAGAGATTTCGGGAAATGTCGGACAGATTATGATGATGGGGTGATCACTCACCGCCAAGAGGGTAGCATGAGGACAACACTGACATGACTCAGTACTGACTCCCTGACCCTTCCACTCACTCTGCCCTCCATACCTTTCAGCACTCACACAGCATTCAGGCTCGGTCACAGTGGTCCTGTGAGCCCATGCATGACTAAACCCAAATGTACGCTCCTGACTCCTACCTTGAAGCTGCTCAGCAAAGCAGTAAACATCAAACAGCTCATCGGGGGCCCTATTGCCGTAGTTACGGACTCCAGGTGAGTCCTCCCGGTCGCCATAGCAACCTGGCCGAGGTGACTGGATGGGATACCTGCGGATAGAAGCGGGAGAGAGAGAGAGAGAGAGAAAAGGAGGGAGAGGGAGATTAATATAGCCTGGCCTTGAAAGAGGCAGCCACAGACAAACTTGGCTCCCAGGGGATGAGTCTGTGTTCACACGCATACAGAATAAGATGAAAACTGAACTTTTATCACCGCCTCCTCTGTACACAATGAATTTAAGCATTTCCTCCTCCCAGAGATTACCCAAATACATTTCCCTGAAAGAGTAAAATGAACACATAAATCTTCCCCGCTGAGTGCGACACAAGGGCCACAGTCAGGTACGCGCACGTCACAACAACGCTCCAATAAGTGAAGTGTCTTATTCGAATTATTCTGCACTCATCGTGAGGTTTAATAGAATTAATACCCGGCCATACTTCTTCATGAGCGTTTGTGCAATGTGTTAAATGCTATAGCAATTTAAAAATAACAGTAATGCTTAAGAGAGAGAGAGAGGGAGTCAAGGAGAGGTTAAAAGAATTAGGGATTTTGTCAGCAGCTCGGCAGCATGGGGCCGACAGAACAGCGATTTACTATATTCAGACTCCGACTGTGCAATTATTGCCCTAGAACATTGATTCCAGCAGCACCTGGGCCGAGCCAAAGAAGCTGATTAAAAGATTATGCTGGGTATACAGGGACTTATGGAGTGCTTGGAAAATAACACACATACACACACACACTCACGAATGCACCGACAAAGTCAAATACACGCGCACGAGACACGCATTCCTGCACGGTCATAAAACCACACAGTGAGGCAAGGGAACCGAGTCTGGGTTCAGCCTCTTTGTTTCTGACGGAGCAGCGGCTTTTCCCAGCGCATTAATTGCACACTTTTCCCTGAAAGCCTCCTGGATCCGGACCAATTAGAAATCTCCCGGGTGGAAACAACAGGAGTGCAAGACAGAAGGAGAGAAAGAAAACGAGGGGAGGGAAGCTCCGCCAGGAGAAGGTGAATCACGGGGAGACGGCGGTAAGTCGGCCTCTGGAGCAACGCAGATTTGAATTTTAGAATGTGGATGTGAGAGAAGACAGTTGGGACCCAGATGCACAGGCGGCTGAGAGAGGGCAAATGCAGTTTACAGTGATTCCACAGTGCAAACAAGCAATTATGTGTTTCTGTTTAGAAAATCTCCATAATGATCAAACTGTCTTTCACGCTGCCAAACCCCCAAGTATACCCTGAGACAGTAGGCTCCTGTCTCAGGGTATACTTTTAGACGCAGGGAGCATTTGCAATTGATTGCTATTTCTATATTCTATCGACCAAAGAAATGAGCTGTCAGCAAACAGTGACGTCTTGACTCCAGGACTATTAACTACTGTTTTGTCAAGAAAATCCAGAATTGACTGTTTGGGAAAATTGCCATCAATAGAATAATAAACGCTTTGTTTGCAGACCTGACTGAAGTCTAGCAACGACTTTCCTTGACAGTAGTTCCCGTCTCTGGTTTCCTGTCTCATACAAGAAATCATCTCCCCCTGGACCTCGCAGAGCCGTATATACGTTGTTTATTCTTCCAAAAAAATGCGTGTGTGTGGACTGTGAGGTTGTGTGTGCCCGCTCGCGTGGGAAGTGAACAGATGACGTATTGTTAGAGTCCGTACTTCAAACACCTCTGACTGTGAGGAGTGCTGACAGTACGACTATTACATCACCTCAGTAACCACAGAGTGAGTGTCCTCCCTCCAACGGAACCACCTGTGCCCAGAGCGATGAGCCTTACCGGACGGTCTGGTCCGAGAGCCAACCAGCGTCGCAGTTGTCGTAGCCGTCCGCGAAGGTCGCCTGCAACTGGCCCGGTGTCGCGATGACCGCGGAGTTCTCCACACACACCCTCTTGGCGTCGGTGAAAGACAGAGCGTAGCGGTCGTGAGGGGCCCGGTAGTGAAATACCACACCTTGAGGGGAAGAGATAACAACATGTGATAACAAACAGGGTGGGTTGTTCCAAAAAAAAAAAAAAAAATACGCTTGCATAAAATTATGACCTGCGACCTTTGGGTTTACAGAAATATTTATGAACCGTAACCTTGAGTCATTACAACACGAATATGTACACGCTCGCAGACACGTACACACAAAGCCCTCTAGACGTCCTCGTCGTGTTGTTTCATCTGTGCAGGAGGAAACAAAAACACTGAGCCTCAGCAACCCCGCACACTGCCGCTCTCATTTGCATCCAAGAGCCGCTCGGCTTATCGTTGGAGAGAAGAGATGTTACCCCGGGATACAGCGTGTGACAGACAGTGGTGATGTTTATTTTACTGCTTTAAGAGTGCGCGCACACTGTCATCCTGCTGCACTCGTCCTGCCTCCGTGATGGAAGGACGATGAAGGCAGAGAGAGAGAGAGACGCGCTGCATTCAAAGGATGCATGTGCTGAACCACAATGTCAGAGGGAGAGGGTGAGAAGTCGACAGGAATGCAAACATTTGGGCTTGAAAAAGAGAGTGAAAAATAAAAACCAGGGGAAAGAACAAGACAGTGATTTCTGAGCTGGGAAGGGAGCATATATTCCACTTAAATGGGATTGGAGTCGCTTCACAAGTGGCCATCCTCACCTCGCCCTACTGCAATCAGTGACATAAAAGCCATGGGGCTTCTGGCTTTTAAGTCAACTCATTTATCTTTGTCCATCTGTCTCAGACAGTGACAGAGATTCTGGTGCGGTGGAGACCTGTGCTGCAATTTGAGCATTGCTTCTTTCGAGCTACGGCCACAAAGGGGCACGCAGCGTCTGTGCGTCTGTGTGACCCAGTCCCAACCAGTCTGTCGCCTTAGTCTCATTCTTACATGTGGAGCAGAAAATGTTTTCTTCCCTCTCTTTCTACCTAATTTCTCGGTTTCCATCCTTTTCCCTTTGTGGCTCTGAGATCTTGTTCAAACAGAGATTCTATAGCTCTCTGGCTAATTCTTACACCAGAGAGACAAATTGGCTTCCCTTTACTGTGGTCACATTCCACAGGAGGGTTAGATACTCAGTTCTTCATCCAACTATTTTTACCCTCCGCAGCCCCACACAGTCTCCAGGGAGAGGAAGGCACCACTGGTGACTGTATGATGCCCTCATTGTGGCACTCACTGTCCCTTGACTCTTGGAAATGCTGCTTATTTCTTGGTACACTGGTGCAGTTAAACGTGCACAGTAAAGTGAACTTTAATTTGTTTCTAAACTTTATTTCTTTCTCTTATATGAGAGTACATGAAGATCCTGCTTGACACAGTGAATACGAGTCGCCTTTGCTCAGCGCGAAGACGGAACAATGGTGAAAATGCTCGTGAGCCAACGTTTTAAAAATCTGAAATCCAACACCTCCATAAGCCACTATGCACCACAGCTCCTTTCTTTATCGCACCAAGCTGTGTTCTGAGGTGCTGCTGGGTGAGTAATGGAGACACAGGCTCACTTATTCCCCTGCTGGCTGTTCTTACACAGGACTCACACATGTGGGTCATGTTAATGGTGCTGGCACGGTCGTAATGAGAACAACAATAATCATGCTTGGGACACACAACATTCAGCCAGCTATCAGACTAGTGTGCCATGCTGACTGCCATGTGCATGTAAGACAGTCCTATAAGATAAGATGCTAAAGGGAAGCACAATCAGAGAAACCCGAGACCAGCATCAGAACCACAAAGCGTGACAAAGCCTTGTTTTAGCCGCCTAAGCTTCCAGAGTGAACAATGAAAAACTGTATTGTATTCACAGGAATGAGACAGAATCTTAAACACAAAAGCAAACAAGTTAAAATCTATTTCTTTATAACAAGATTTCAGTCGTTCCAGAAACTTACAGAGTCCACAAAAGACATCACCGGCTCTGATCTGGAGGCTATTATTGCTCTCACTTAGGGTAAAAAAAACAAAAAAACATCATTAAATACAAACGATATAGACCCGTGCTCAATCCCAGTAGGTTTTTGCTAAGCCCATCGCCAATGTACTATTTGCTCTCCTCACCACCAGTTAATGGTGGGCAGCCATATTTCACCACAGACAATGGCTGACACACACAATCAATGGCACTGGGCTTTGATTGGTGAGATGCGGCCAATTACCCGGTCAATATGTGCCGAGAACAGCGAGATGGAGAAATTAAAAGAGGAGAGGGCATCTCACCAGACACACAAGTGAGTTTATGAGGAGAGCGGTTTGGATTAATATGATATTGATACAGCCGGGCAGTATCAATACCTGCTAATTAATACGTTGAGTACTGAGTAGAATTTGTGTGCCGGTCTGTCATGTAGTGCGACTGCCAATTAACACAAAGCCCTGGAGATGGCTGCTCGTTGCCGGCTTTGTAATTGGTTTCCCTTTTGCACGTTAATCGATTGGCCACAGGCGCGAGAATAAGGGGTCTCCCAAGCGTGGCGACAGGGGTCTTGCTTAGTACATTTTCTAAAAAAGTGCTTCACGGAGAGGGGTTACAGTTCTGCGCCTGCTTGAGACAGACCAGAGAGAATGCCTGCTGGAATATGGTAATTACTCAGACATGGGGGCTCGTGCCGACGCCTACACGAAGACATGCTTCCACGTGTGAGCCATGTGCAGGCACTAGAATAGAGGCTACGTTCTACTTTAGATTGTAGACTCTGTCGTCGCTGTAGCGTGCTGTGTCCCAGGCTACCGGGCTTTCTCCAGCTGCTGTTTGCATTAGCGTGGATTTGTGGCGAGCGGCAGCGTTATGTACAGCAGCTAATGCATTGTGCGATTCCCCGTGGTCATTATGGTAATAGCTTATTATTAAAAGTAGTGAGTGACCTGGAAAGAATCTGATGAAAGCGCAGCAGCTTAAATGCTCTGACACAGTAATTATTGTTACACTACAGTGAAGTGCCCTTTGGTGGTGTGGTGAGAAACGAGTGTCCTGGATACGGATAATTCACTAAATGGGTTGTCTATTTAGCTAAGGCACCGAGAGCCATGCAGAGCTTTGCGCAACTCTGTTTGTCAATAGCGCACGCTGCTGGGTTCCTAGCTTATTGGTTTCATTATGCTTCCAGTGCATGAGCAGCACCTGAGTGGCACCGGGTCAATGATGTTTAATGTGTTCCAGTTGCCTCACCTTTTCCCCCATCATCATACATTCTGCACGGACAGTCAACAGCTCCGGCTGTAATAGCTTTATTAAGTCTGACATGGAATCCTGGGTCATTATTATTCATGGTGGCGGACCTCAGGAGCAACGAGGGAGCTGTAACAACCAAAGAGCGGAGCGTTGATGTGCTCAGATGATACCGTGCGCAGGTAAAAACATGCATAACGTCCATAACAAGATAAATGGTGCTGAGTACTGGTTAATTACTATGACTATAATCAGCATGACAAGGGTACTTTCTGCTTGCCCTCTTCTCCTCCCTCTATATTACAGTAATGCTTTATGAGTGTCCACTATTAACATTCCTGAACCAGCGCCGTCTTCCATGCTGGGGTGTGTTGGGGTGCAGGCATCAAAGCGAAGGATGCAAACAGAATAAAAAGGCGGGGTCTGAGGCCAGATCAGAGTTCAGCACTTAGGAGGGAGTGGTAATGGACGCAATGGAGGATAAACTACAGACAATCAGGGACAATGAATAAAAACATCTGACAAGCCTAACAGCAGTGCGGGAGGTCATTCCCATCACACCTGTCAGTCTGTCTAACTCTACCAGGCCTGTGATCACTGCCCTGGAATCAAGTCAGTCATTTCCAGCACTGTAAAAACATTCCTGCTCGTGCCCCCTGAACATAACACAATCACATTGTCTTTAAATGTGCTATTATATCCATCAGGGGCGGGACCAGATTTGCCCTTGACAGCGCCTCATCCTCTCTCACTTTTTTCTTTTGTGAGAAACTCACTATGCCTGAACAGAGAAAAGTTAAAAAAAAATATTCAATCATCTGTGCTCTTAACATAAAATCTTCAATTATGTGTGTACAGGCTGAATTGTTTTTGTGTTACCTCAATCAATTAATGACACATTCGATTTATTAGCTATCAAATTGCTTATTAACCAAAACAACCCGTGTGACCTCATCATCATCAATCAACACGTTGTTAACAAAATAACACAGCTGACTGAAGGAAAGCTCGAGCGTGAAATTCCCCCCGTGTGAGTTAAATCCAAAATATCTGCCTGAGGGTTTAAGAGTGTGTGTGTTATTCACCTGTGACCTCCAGCGGAACAGTGTCCTGCTCATCATTGATGCCCACCACGACCTCACAGCGATACAACCCAGAGTCACTGGAACGCAGCCCAGTCAGAGCCAGACTGGCATTGTAGCGGTTGATGCTGTAACCAGGCAACGTCACACGACCTTGGAAGGCCTTCTTCACCTGAGAGAGGACGGGGGGGGGGGGTAATGAAATGGAATGAAGTAAATAACTAAAATCATCACTGAGCCAGACGTATGGCTCTCGTCATTAGTCGTACCTTGACCACGTTGTCCTTGGCCACCAGGACAGACTGTTCCTTCTGCAGGCCGTCGGAGCCTCTTTGGCCCCAGACCTTGGTCCACTTGATCCTGGGGGGTTCGTGGGATGAGCTGGGGCGAAGGGTGAAGAGGCAGGGGAGGAGAACCGTCTTGGAGAGCTCCTCGCTTATGGTCTGATGGGTCACTTTGCGCATGTTCACCACAGTATCGCCGCTGGTGACACCTGAGGGGAGAGAGGGGATTATCAATGCGGTCTTGTAAATGGAGCTGCAGAACATCACAACATTCCTCATCACGTTGACGCCATGTTGGGTAACTGCTTCGTGTAGAAGACAACATGTGCTTTCCTTCCAGGCGCTTTTGTTCCACCTGCTCTTCCTGATTGAAGAAAGGGGCAAAGAACCGAGGCTCATTGTGCCCCTCTGATTATTACTTATTGATCCAGAGGGCCATTACTGCCCTGGTTAAACAGTGGGAGGCAGGCTCCAAAGACCATACATCACACCTGGATATACATCGTGGGATCAATACCAACCACCTCTTTGCAGGCTTATTACACCTGCACCAGCACCACGGAGATGAAAATATCCCTTTCATTAATGCCACTGATGACAGGAAGGGGTTATGGTCATAGGGGTGTGGTGCTCTGGTATCTGTCATTTTGTTCTGTAAAACTCATTTTACAGCGGTAGAGTCAAACCCTAATATCCCGCTCTAATCCTCCGTCACCTCGGCTGAAGAGACAGAGGTGGTTCATTTACAATGAAATGGGAATCTCACTCTAACACAACGGTAAAAGAGGTTATCATTTTTGTGCTGCCAGCATCTCCTCAGTATCAATGGACAGGAAGGATTTTCTTTCACGATGGACAGAGGAGCCTGTGATTGTGTCCAGCTTGTCCACCGCAAACATCCATGAAGGCAAGCCAGAACTGAAATAGAGGAGGGGAGGGTTCTGCAACACATCAGAGATCACGGAGGCTGCTAAACACGCTTGTGTGTGAGGGTTAAACCATATCCCTAACTCTTTATTTTTTGTCCTAATATAAGGGAGTGACAGACAGTACGGCTGAATAGTGGAGAAAAAGAGACCATTGATGTCTGTTCATTAGCGTCAGTGTCTGTGGTCCCGCTGCACGCCCCTTTGATTGGATGCATGTTACATTGTGCATGCTACAGCAGTGGCCTCTCCTCTCTGTAATTAAACGGCAGATTGGCGTATAATATTGTCTTTTTTTTACGGGGTCACAGGCACACCACTGTGAGTGTCGCTCAATCTCCCTGCGCCTGCATCCCTCGTCTCAATCCCCTGCTATTCTCTTTTCCTGCCTCCTCTCCTGCAGAGCGACCGCCTGCCGGCTTTCAAATGAGCATTTCGCACCAGCTCATCCTCTCACGCGACAATTTCTCATCTCATTTTAGTTTCATGTTTAGCTTTCGTCTAAAGGTTTATTGTATGTTTGTTTCATCTTCAAGATTCGATTTCGGTCCGAGCTGCTTCATGATTCACATTTGGATGACTCCAGTCGTCTCTGTCACACGCACTAGTCTCTGCACCTCTGAACACATCCAAATAGCAAATGCACGAATGCCTGTCATTGCTCACGCCTGCAGTCTCTTCCGTATGAAACGTTCCCCTTGGTCACATGAAGCCACATGAATGGCCACTTCTCCGCATCTCCCACTGTCATCTCTGATCGACTGAGCTGTGTTGCTCCACGTTCTTGCATCAAACGGGGCCCGTGCTTTGAATCGGCCTCAGTTAAGCCCGATGGGTGAGATGACCCGTTAAAATGCATCAGGCTTTCAAAGGCAAGGGGATAAGAGCAGATGAGAGGGGAGGTGAGGAATAAATGAGCAAAGCACTTTGGGTCACTGAGAACTGTGATCTGCACAGTTTCTAAAGGATTATGTTAGAAGAAAAAATAACTTTGAAGAATGGTATTCTTTTTGGAAAACTAAATGAGAAGACGGGCAGCATCCATCAACTGTGCAATGTATCTGTGTATATAGGCTTCTTTAAACTTTGTGAAACACACCTTTGCTGAAGTAGGCGAGGCAACACTGAGCTATACAGTTGTAAGGTCTAATTTTTATTTTATTCTCATCAGACAGAGTTATGTCCAAGTGCTATTCCTCCACTGCAATTGAATTAACTAATTATGCGATGCAGAGTGAAAGGCCATTGACTGACAGCTGAGGCCGACATTGAGATTGGTTGAGCACGTTTCCCCGGTGACATGGATACTGTGGCTACACCTCCTGCATGATCACTCCCACACTGACTGTAGCTCCGAATGAGAAAGATGACATCTGAAATATTCTGCCTTCATTTCGAGATATTGGGAGGAAGCGGAGATGCATCATCCATCTTTATATACATGGTTGAGCTACTCATTTAACATGTTGTCACACTTTTGCACATATTAAATAAAGTCTCAGCGGTTTGAGACTGGCTGTCTTACTGCTTTCCTCTTTTAGGCTAAGCTAACCAGCGGTCAAAGCTTTATTTTATCACCCAGACATGAGAGTGATGTTGTTCAACATTCAACAGAAAATAGGCCAATGGATATTTTATAATAACAATATGATGTTATTTATATTTTTAATAACATTTTTCTGGAGTTTCTGAGTTTTTTCAGACAAAGCTAAATATTCCAAACCCCAAAGACACTGCAGGTTAAAATGACACGTTGTGAGTTAGACTGCTGAACACAAACGGTCTCTTTGAACCGTCCGTGCTGCTCAGGGCCAGTGCTGCAGGTTTCTCTGCCATGGGAGTCTAAGAGTAGATGAAAAGTTATTCACCACTGAATAAGTTTTATCTGAAAAAAGTGCCCTGTCCTTTTTCTCTCACACTGACAAGGGGCAAAACACAGAATGGAAAAGATGAACAAGCACAATCGACTCCAGCATGACACAGTGCAGGAGCGAGAGAGAGAGAGAGAGAGAGACAGCGGAGGGAGGAGGCGAGCGAAGGAAAATACAAATGGAAGCGAAAAAGGTGGAGACGTGTAAAGAAAAGGGGAATTGGAGTGTTGCAACGTAGAAAAGGAGTCAAGGGGAGATGAAAAAGTAGTGATGCAGTGTTGCGTGTGTCACACACACTCCCAACACTGTCACTCTGTCTGCTCTGTCCCCCGGGAGGACGTGGCTCTCGTCTTTGTTTACCACACAGTCACGCACGTGCCCTTCCCTCCCAACCCAGAAGACATTAAAGTGCGGACCAGGAAAACTGAAAACAGGCAAATGTTTTCTTCGGCTTGGAGGCATCAATAATGGTTAATCTGCTCGCCAGTTTCCGGCCACGTTCCACCCGGGCAAGCACCATTTAGGTAACATGCCGTTGCTTATGTTGCCCAACAGCAAGACAGCGTCACAATTGAAGCCAACCAACCTTCACAATCCCATTCTCATTTGCACCCACCGCCCCCCCACGCTCTCTCTGTCCAGTTTATTGGGATGAATGTTTATCTCTGTTTGCCGGCTGGTGCAGTCATTTTCACAGCTAAATCTCATGAAATCACACAGATTCTTTCTTGAGATTAGATTTAGATTCGTGAAGGAGGCCAGGTTGAAATAAAACAAAAACAGAAGCAGAAACCCAACATTACGCTCCTCCATCATGGCGCTACATTTGAACTGGTGAGGGCCCCCCCAATTCCATCGCTACCTCAAATCTGCATTTAGATTGAAACGTTATCACAAGCGTAGCCCCAACAAGGCTGCCTTTTCTTTGGATATCTATTTGTGTTTCATATTGCTCTTTGTTGTCCTTTTCCAAACAAGGCTCAATTGAATGTTGGGTGGTAAAAAAAAAAAAAAAGAGAGGAAACACTGAAGCTGAATGTCAACAAAGTGTTGAAAATGAGCGCAGTTAAAACTCGTCCACGTATAAACATCTGATTGTAAAGCCACGCTGGTGTGGAGGACTTTGTTAAATGTTAACAGGCGTCTCTTTTATTGAGCGGCCCCTGCCTTTGTGTTGTTGACAGCGTGCAGCGCTGAGAAGGGCACGCTCGTCACCGCAGCTCCTCCTGGATGCTCAACTTCCAGCAGCTTGCAGGTGGAGCTGGGATTTTCTTATTTTCTTGCTGCAGGGTCACAGTGCGGCGTCTACGCGATCGCCACCGCTGGCCCATCTGTCTTCGCTTTAGAGGTGCTCTCGAATTATTAAACACAGTCGGAGACCCGTTATGAGGCTGGCACGGGGCTGCACACAGACACCGGGTGGGCGGTAATAGCATTTTCACCGCAATACGATCCCAATTTGGAACATCACTCCTCCTTCTCTTCCTTTTTCTCTCTCTTTCTTGCTTTTTCTTTCTCACAACCATTCTGTTGTGTTTATATGTAAAATCCAGGCCCACAAAGTACAAAGCTACAGGGTTGATGAATGAAGTAGCATAAAAGGGAAAGTCTCCAGTACAGTGCATAAATACATTCACTTAGATTCCACCACTGATCTCCAGGAACCATGAATATGATGAACTACGTCAGATTCTTTCCAAGCACGTCCATCTAATTTCATTATTAAAAGCAAATGTTACACATCAAAAGTTAAACAAACCCCCTGTACATTTGGTGTAAAATAAAAGGTATATTTAGAAATAAAAGTATAAAAACAAGAGTTTGGAACAAGTAGGAGGAGGGTGAATCACATTTTATCTCCTGATATGAATAACACATTTCAGGAGCAGCAGCAGCAAGTGTGGATTTGTTTTTTGTTTTTTTTTAGTGGGAGTGGATGGTCTGACAAAACTGTTCCCTGTTTTTATTGTTTTGTTATGGGATGTGGCGAAATGCCTCTTGCTCAACGCGCAGAGACGCAGAGAAGCCAGGGGACGCGGAGATAAAAGCATGAAGTGGTGTGGCTGCTCTTAAACACTGATAAGCTGATAAGGAGAAACAAATGCTTATGAGGTAACCATGGCAACAGAGGCATCATTGATGGAGGAAGCAAAGAACTTCTGATCAGGGCAGAAGGGCAGAAAGGTCACATCCATCCCACACATTGCATCACACACACACACACACACACACACTAGGCCTCTTCAAAGAACAGATCTGAGGCTGTGTAGTGTATAATGTAAATTGAATGAGGGGTGGGGGGGTGGGGGTCCTGCTTCTTTTCCTCTGTGTTTGATCACTGGTCTGTGTTTCACTGCAGTGCAGATGCCTTTCCCCTACAGGAAGTATACCCCCCCCCCCCCACACACACACATCAATGTGCAAGTGTGTGTATGTGTGTGTACTAAGCTAGCCGGTCTTCACACAGCTGGTCTGCCAGACAAACATGGAAATGATATTTCCCTGCTGATATTGTCTGGCTCGCGATCTTCTTCCTAAAACTATCCCCTCCAACTCCCGCCTGCCTCCTCATAACACCCTGCCTTCCTTCCTTCCTTGTTCACCTCCCCCTCTGATGTCTTCTTCTGGGCTATAACTCCTCTTTCCATACCTTACCGTCTTCCTCTCACCTTCAGCTCACCTGCCTCCTCACCACCTCCTCTATAATTCCCATCACTCAAGTGTTACTTCCCCTTCCACCTACTTTATCACATTCTCTGAGATTCTCACTTGAACAGTGAAAAAGATAAGAAAAAGAACCAATAAGAAACAAAGCAACATGTATGTGTTGAATATGAATAAATTCTCTTATTGTATATGCTCATTCACATGTCCATAGTCCTCCTGCAACAACCTGAGCCTCACAGAACGAGGTGCCATGTCTGACAGTCAACATTTCCCACAAAGCTTGCACAGAACAAGAGTAGCTTTTACAACCATGGAATACAATATATACTCAAATGTAGAGAAATGTCTTTCTTTGACCTCTGACTGATCTCGGATCCCAGATCAACTTCATTCACAGTGTATGTTTGTGAAGCCCATTCATGAAGCCTGGAGACATGTGCACGTTTTCTGATGCAATTTTAACTTAGCATATTTTTTTGCATACCAGTTAAATCAATTTGTGCTACCCAGAGTGAATTTGCATCTAATTATGTCTTTCCATTAACTTCGGATGCGATCGCACCGCCTCGACAATTCGCTTGATGTTCGCCTGATAATTACAGTGAGGCCCTGCTGAATGAGGCCCTCGGCAACACAAAAGTTTGCCCCCCTGTTAATTTCCTGCTGGATATCAGGGAGTGATTTTGCAAAGCATTATGGGATTACATGTGACTTGCGTTTGACGTAAATGAGGGATGAAATTTGCCGGAGGACAAAAGTGCAGAAGTAAATTTACCTGCAGAGCACGAATGTCTGTAAAGGAGACGATTATTTCTGCAGCCTCTGGGATCCATCTTTTTTTAAGTGCTTCTTTTCAAGTGCATAAGTGACTTTGCATCTCTCACCCTCCTCCTTGTTACTCCTCTGTTTCCCATCGCCTTTTAAGGTCTATTTTCCCAATTCTGCAATCATTTACTGCAGACCTTCCTCAGACCTGGTACGGAGCGAGACACCCTCCTCTTTCCTCCTCCCCCTCCTCTGTTTTCTGGTGAAAAATCTCCACCATGTCACTGCAGCTCTCTCCCAGTATAAGATAACTCCCAGTGAGGCCATGTCAGAAACTCCCTGCTGCTGCCGCGACTAATTCTGCACCTCCTGGAGCATAATGACACATTAATCTTGTGTAACATGCAACATCTTAAATTTATAACTACTCACTGAAGCACGCGTACCAAAAGTGCAAGAATGGCCACGCGATCATCGACACGACACATCCGTGCGAAAAGGCTCGGCCCTAATCTGTCCTGTCCCCCCCCCCCACCCCTACTCCTCCTCACGGCCACCCGCTTTCCAATCTCTGGGCTGTCAGGCAAAATGTCATGGGGGTAAGCCTCAGTGCTGAACTTTCTCTACTCCTCTACCTCCCAGAGACTATTCCCTGAGCCGCTCAGCCAGAAACAAAAAAGAAGTGCAACGTGCAGGACGTTTGAGAAGGAAGGGGAGAACAGGAGATGTTAACTAAACTCCTCCAGAGCAGAGTAGCAGGGAGTATTTGCATGACATATACACTCTGACAGGCACATGTACGGTATGTGTGTTGTCAGGCTCTGAGGAGATGCCGAGTGTGTGTGTGTGTGTGTGTGTGCTACATTTTTCTCTGCTCTGCAAATTGGCTGCATAAACCACCTGGCAGATGTAACCTGAGGGTTTCCTCACAAACATATACCCACGCAGGGAGAGAGACAGAGGAGTTGGCTGCATTCTCATCATCTCTGACTGGGAATCCGAGCCCTGAGTCACACAAAGGCCCCGGTGCCAGGTCCACAGGATTTTTTTTTTTCTTTTCTTTTTTACTTTTGCCACAACGAAAGCCGAAACAATACCCACAATGCAACACAAAGAGGGGCCGAATGCTGCGGGAGGCCAACGAGGAGGCGTGCAGTCTGTCCTGCACGTATGCAAACACACGCAGGACACACAGGAAGGGAGAACAAAGAGAGAATAAGGACAGCGAAGACTGAGCGATGTGAAACGTCGTGATGCGTGTTCTTCCCTGCAGAGCTCTGTGGTGTAGATGGATAAACTGCCAAAGAGACGGGCAGGGGAGGCTGTGGAGCAACCAGACGTGGAGGAAATGAGCTGCACACATGTTTCTGTGTGAGGAACAGTCTGACGGCGAGACTGTCTGTATACCCCATCATGTGCTTCTGTCACGCTGACCTTCTCAGGAAAAGAGAGGGTTTTAAAATAGCTGGTAAAAAAGATATAACAGAGGATAGTAAATGTCAAGTCTCTCTCCAGACTGTGGACAACTTACTGACACATAATAGGAGGATTAAGATCCTTAACATCAGCTTTTCAGCCAAACGAAAGCTTATTATAATGAGCTTTGATTTCTGAAATATCTGACTGCGTGAAAGCGAGCTGCACAAGGTTTTTATATTTCTGTAGAAGCTGTGGGTGTAGGAATGAACTGTGCTACCTCAGTGTCACCGGGTGGGTACAACAGAGCTATGAATCAAATACGGCAGAGATGTGTCATCACTCGGCTGTCTGATACATGCGTATGTGTTTTCTAAAGTTTGTCTTTACAGATTTAGCTAATGGGTGGCACAGTGCAGATTGTGGTTAAATTAATTGGAGAATTTCAATTCTATGTTGGCACTTGTATTGTAGTTGCGTACTGTTTGCGTGAACGTGTTGCTTTTCTCATTTAAAACCAGTGAGAAAACCAGTGAGAAGACTCAGATTTTCTCATTGCTTTATCTTTTGATGTCGCAATTAGGCTTTGGAAACATGTAAATTAGCTGTTACCAAGCCAACCAGCAATTAGGACCGAACTCCACCCACACACCCACCAGTGCAGCTGTTTAGGTGAAAATGAACAGATTTTAAATAGACAATTATTCATGAATATTAGATTGTATTAGATTTCCATTGATCAGCAGAAAACATGTCATTTAAAAGTAATTTTAAGCAAAAGCACCTGCTCCTGGTTCTGACATTTGTTCTTCCTCATCTAACATGTGGAACAAAGTGTCATCACGTGGGCTGGCCAACACAAACTTCGATTCTTACACTAGAATCTTGGTGATGAGCAGTTTTCAGGATTTTTCTGAGCTTTAGGAAACAGACCCATACAAACAGCTCCCTGTGACTTTGGCTCATCGTCTGAACAAACAGGGCAGTTAAAGTTTCCCATTGTGTGTCACTGAGCACTCAGCCTATAGAGCACAGTGATTGTTTGCTGTTTGGCTTCCTGGAGCTGATGTGGGATTTACTCATCTCTGATTGGAGGGACATGCTAGATTACCTTTCTCACACATCACTCTGCCTCTCATCCTGTGCCCGTGTCCTCCCCCTGCTCTGCAGATATCCATCCCAGATGAATCACTGCAGCGGAGGCTTCATTTGTCTCATTGTGTCTAATGTCGGGAAGGAAGTCGTATGTAACAGCGAAGGTGCTTCATGCATTTAAGTACAACTTCAAATTCAATTCAAATAGAGATTTAACGTTTCATTATTCTATTTTCAGATGCATTCTGCATCCTCACTTTCCAGCGCTGTGTTACAGTAACACCCAAGGTCATTTTTTCCTCTGCTGCATCTGTATTTGATCCATTTTATTTATTCATATTCATATCTGCTTATCTCTGCTCATATCCACTGTGGTATCTTTTTGTTTTGTTATTGCATGCTGCAGCCTTTCCATGCACTAACTAAACCAAAAAAAATTCCTGTATGTGCAAAACTTGTGGCAATAAACGTGTTTCTGACTCTGATTTCTAGAAGCTACAGCTCAGAGCTGCAAGCCTCCACGTGTGATATGCAATGAAGAAATCTACCGCTCTTATTGTGAAAGCTCACTCTTAATGGCATGAAGAGACATTTGTACTGTATTCGTTCTGTTGTGTTTGGTAAGAAATGTTCCAACACGTTCCAGCTCGTGCACAGTCTCTAGAGGAACTGAATCCCACTTTTGCATTTTCACATTCAGCCCCTCCAGATTAGCCAGCTCAGTGCATGTCTGAAAGCAGCGGAGGGTTCGTGGGGCAGAGCACTTGCACGAGAGAGATGCTCGGCACATCAGAGGATATTGGCTGGAAGTGTTTGGTGGAATCATGTCAAAGTTTTGCACAGCCCACTGACGCTCAGGTGACAGGGCCGGCCCCGGCTCTAATGAGGACTCACCACACACTGCCGTCTGAAGCAGGAGGAGGGCCAGCAGGGGCTGCAGTCCACACACAGGCAGTACACCCAGCATCCTGCTGCACCTGGAGACAGAGGAACAGACACTGGAATCAACACATTGGCCTTGGGAGAGTTTTCTAATGCACACTATAGACTTGGATGAGTCACTCATAGTTGTTCCCTTTCATGGGTTTTTTTTCTTGACAGGGGGCCTCAGGATGTTCATGCCAGCATTTTCAAACATATAAAGTGTATTCATACGCTTAGAATATTATGAAGATAAACAACAATGGCAAAAAGTAGACCAGGGCTGATACATTATGGTAAAACTTCATTCCCATCGGTCCTGGCTATCCACTGAGTAAAGATGGACGACTTCTTTCAGTGTCCTCCTACTATCCAGAAATAAATTTACTGGAAAATATTGAGGTAGAATACCCATCAATGTGATGTAGAGAACTACCAAATGACAGAAACACGGGAAAAATGTATTTTGCGCGTTCTTTGGATTTTTAGTTTGGTTCATGTCTAATGGAGGAGGCAAGATTTATTACCTGCACTAGCAATGGAGACCCTTTGGCTTCATTTTTTTTGCAGAGCTGTCATGTCATCCATCTTTATATACAGTCTGTGGGCGGGACTGAAAAGACCCAATCAGGAAGTGAACACAGGTGAAAGGGTTCCATATGTTAGCCCATCCAGGCTAAAACACAACTTCAGAGATTTCAAAGCTATTAGTGTGTTTGTAGCCTGAGCCAACATAGTGAAGCCATCCAGGTGAGAAAAGGTAAATCAACTTGACTAAAGCACCTTGTGCACTGGCTTGCAAAACACCGGTTACAAAACTTCAACCCACGGTTTGTTTACCTCCGGAATAAAAGCCTTTGTGGAAATGTGATGTGGGATAAACAGAGTTCCTGCTCAGCTGTGGGCAGACAACAACAGGGAAAGATGCTGGTGCAACTCCAGCATTAGAAATAACCAGATAAAAGCACCCGAGCCAAATCTGACATGATGGACCTCTGGGTTGTGTGGTTGCACGCAGCGTGCTGAAAACCCTGCTGAGCCGCATCAGTGATGTGATTTTAAATACTCTGAAAATATAGATTTTGACAGCCAGGTTGGCTCCTGTGGTTTACCTGGATATGTTTATTTGGGAAAGTATTTCTGGTGAAGTCAATGGAGGTTTTTTTGTTGTAGTCTCTCACTCCAGCTCAGGAAAAGTGATGTGTTTAGATCTTCAGTGTTTATCATGAAGCCGAAATGCTTTCTGAGCCAAAATGTCTACACGACCAGTACAGTTTTATCTGTGGAGCTACAGCAGCCTGGAGCGAGAACGGAAACACGAAAATGGAAACGGAGACAAACAAGGCTGAAATCATTTCCTTGCGCCCGTGCTTGTTTACGTTCATGTAAATAAACCTGTGCGTTCATTTTTTTTTTTGCGATTTCGACTCTTTGCTACTGTAATGTGTGTGTGCCACAAGAGCCAGGGGATAGAGACCAAATGAGGCAAGTCAGCCAGCGCCGTGGGGCCCCAGAAACCCTGAGTGTAAATAATGAATGTGACATCTCCGGAGACACGGCGGGCGGAGCGGGGCCCGAGGACAGGAGAGCAGTTTGGGGGAGGAGGCGGAGGCGGATTTGGCGGCTGGTAGCAGAGATGCTGGAAACAGATAGCCAGTGTCAGTTACAGCAGCGCTGGTCACTCTGAGTCAATCTCAGTGGGTGCAGCCAAGGACAAAAACACTGACCTCATACCAAACAGCTCTGCTGAGCCTCGGCTGAATGGAAGCTGGTTCAAAAGCGTGTGTAGGAATGTGCCATGCACACTCGGTATATGACGCAGATACACATCACATAACTAAATCATTCAGTTAAGGCCAGAAAATAAACTACTGTTGGTTAGTTTGCTTGACTAGATTAGCTTGTATCTGTGCCATAGGCTGCTAACTGTCAATGTGTTTTATTCCCTGCACATGGACTCATGGTGGCTAAATCCTGCTCAAACCTTATTGGTCAAACTAACCCCCAAATTCTCATCCCCTAAATCCAAATGCTGAATGTTGTAGTTGAGATTAATGAAAATATGACTGAAGAAAACCTTAATGAGCTGATTTTCATTGCGTGTGGGGGTTCACGCTTCCTCAGAGGTAGGAAAAAAGAAAACACACTGAACAAGCTCACGGTCTGAGGTAGCGTCTCCTCCGTGTTGTTTCTCAGATGCCGTGTACGTGTATGCAAAGTCTATATTAGGGATAGTGCGCTCAATTTACAGTGATAGTGGATTTGTTGAAACCCTGAATCTCCTTTCATGTGCTGCTGCGTTCCTGGCGACAGAGGGGGAGCAAACCCGCCCAGTTAACAGAGGAGCTGGACCTCGGTCTAATGACTGCCAGCCTCACATTCACAGGACCAGCCCTAATTAGAGAGGAGGAACACAACAGACCTGACATTACACTGGAGACTAAAGTCGTGGTTATTAAAAAGGAAGCTAAAGGACAGTTTGTGTTTGTTGTACTGCAGCTTTCATAAATCACCAATTAAACTGTGCATGCATACATAAATTCTACCTGGACTGCTGCTTTGAATGGGCTTAAGACTATATATAATAGAACAACTGCTATGAAAACACAAGTGATTCTTCTTCTACAACAGATTTACTTTATCAATAGCAGCTCCTCATGTGTGCTCCCCGGGTCAGAGCCATGTTTACGGTGACCATGCTATTATATACCTCATCTATTATTTCTCCACCTATGCTCTCTCCTCTATCGATTAATATTACATTGAGGCATTTTCTGAAGCTCGCACGTCCACAGTGCATCCAGAGTGCAACAGCTGAATAACCTTCTCTTCCTCTTTTGTCTGTTTCTGAGGCTCCGACCTCTGTATTGATAGATCCGTGCCCTTCTTTCCCTTTATGACGCATCGTTATCCGTCTACTGTATCTCCACTGTGGAATAGAAGAATCCTAGTTTCATAAGTCAGTGTGGTGCACAAGCATGCTGAGAGCGTCCTCTCAAAAGAACCAAACTCTTCAGTGATACAGAGGAACCATAGGAATGATTCATTGAATATGTTTGGAATTAATAACATTCATCTCGCCTTTACTCGCCTCTTATTCTTTATTTCTTTACGTGAATGGACGTGAGAGAGCGTCTACCTCTGCCAAGCCTGGTTTGCCGTGCTCTCACCATACGGCATCAACATGGAATGAGGCCAGATACATCCACATCACTATCAGGATGAGCAGCTGTTTATAGATATTAACAGATTGAAGATGAAAACTATTGGCAATTTCTAGAACCGCACTAAGGGAAACTAATCCACGTGTCTTTATTCAGAACTGCTTGAATAGTCACCGGGGACCTTTTTGTACGTCAGCCAACATCAATTGAGCAGTAAAGACTTCACCTCCTCAATACACAAACCATTCAGTTCCTTATTATGTGGCAGACTCACTGACTTTTCACTCAGATATGTCGCTTTAGCATCACTATTTTTATTAATGCCATGTGTTAAACGGTTCTGGGAGATCAAGGATTAAGTCACATTAGCAACTTACTCACACGGATGCAGGATAAATAATAAAATGATGCCATTTTATCCTGAACTGTAGTCGATCAAATGTACTAGTTTTAATGTCAGTTTACAGAATCCACGATAGAAAAGAATTAACATTAACTTTCATGAAACCAATGAAAAAGAAATGAAGTAGCACATTTAACACTGCTATCAGAACAACATGCACATGTGGGTGCGATTACAGAGACACTGACAGCAACAGTAACTACAGAGGGCGGGATTAGAGGACTGTCAATCACCATGTGCTGAACACTCAAACTTAAACCAAAGGATGTGGATCTGCTGAGAGTCAGTGGGAGATGCAGCCAGGTCTCCACATGCTAGAGGAGCGGACTGCTCCCGTCCAGGCCTGTCACAGATACTGTAGATATGACACACGGAGCAGGAGACGGACGGCTCAATGCTTTCAGACAGACGGGCAGACAAAGACACTGACACGCTGGAGAGGGATCCAGAGCCGAGCGGTTGCACTTTGTTTTCTGTCCCTGTCAGAGACGCCCTCAGAAGCCCGACCTGCAGCCTGTCTCGGAGAAGTCAGGTCTGGCCCCATCTGTCGTTTCGGCTCACCCTCCACCTTATTCTGTCCGTCTATATTTGGAAAATATTCAGGTGCCAGTCAACGTCTGCCACCATGTGAATGCACGTCTCATAGTTTTTATGTTCTTTTGCTCTCTTCTACTTTTATTTCCCTTGCTCTGCTCAAACAGTTCCGTCACTCTGCCCCTCACCGCGATGCATTATTAAGTGGGCTCATTAATCACTCAGGCTGCCTGTCTGTCACTCATTCACCACACACGGCTGATGCTCCTGCAGCATGTACTGTACACACACACACACACACACACTCAGGTAATGACGCAGGTTCCACAGGGGGAGTTAGCCCCATCAGTGTCTATGTATAAGTCCCTCAGAGTGAAAAACGAGGCTACCCTTCAGGTGACAAAAGACTGTTTTGCTTTCAGGAGGATATTACCAAGGTTTTAGTAAGCAACCTGTCACACGGCGTCAAACATAAATGGCTTTAGTGCTCCAGAATTTTTCCGCACAAATGGGGCCGTTTTCTGCATTTGCACCTGTCTTATGAAATGCATCACCCTCGCTGTGGTTTCTGTTTCCTCTCGTCGCCCGGGAGGAGCTGTATAAAAGCACTAAGATGAAAACAATGTTTGAGTGGGTGGCTACACTCCGGCTGATAAAACCTGTACAAGGTGGAACAGCAGGACGCCTCTCATGAGGAAGAAAGAAAACGCCGGCCCAGAAATGCAGACACTGCGCGCAAGACAAGCCCGACGAGTCAGCGATGACACACTGAACTGCTCAATCTCTGACAGGAAGAGAGGGAGAGAAACGACAGAGGTGGTGGGATGTTCAGAGAAAGAGGAAGTAAGGAAAAAGAGGGCGTGAAGATAGAGAGAAGGGGCGAGTTGATAGGGAATCTTAGGCGGCCATAAACTGACCCTGATGCTTCGAGGGGCCGGCCGTGTGTGTATGTGCTCGGAGGAGAACTGAGAGAACTGGAGGACCACTGTGAGACTGTGGCTGGGCTCCCAAAACTGAAGAAACTGCCATCTGATTCAGAGCCCACCATATGGGCTTAGACGTGGCACAAGCCAGAGAGTTTCATTCCATCAGAGGACTCTCACACACACACACACACACACTGAGGCAATAACATTTTCCTTATACTGCCTGAGAGGCAGAGGAAGCTGCCAGTTATGAGGGAGGAGACCTTCGGAGAGCTCTGCATGATAATGAAGTCAGCGATATTATAAACATCGAATGTGCAACGTACAAAACACCTATGGGAATGCAAATGCACTTGTGGAGTGTGCACGGAGCGGAGATTGACATGAGGAACGACAGACGCTCATGAGTGAGTCTGGAGACACGCACTCACATGTATGTGTGTGTGTGTGTGTGCACATGATAGAAAGCCATTAGTGTGTGCATCTGTGCGTACATCTCCACTGAACACACACACTTGGATGCTTTCGGGCTTTATTACCCTGCACGCCGGTGTGAGGGGAAGCAGGGTGGTTTTGGTTCCGTCTTGGTCTTTGGACGGATTATTACTTGGGGTTCTATGTGCAGATGAATAACTTTAACTTAAAGGTCAGCGTCAAAAATGAGAAAATGCTTATGTTGATCAGGTGATTATTTCTGGTCATGTAGTATAATAGGATAAGTGACGTCATGAAGAAGTGAGTACCAATGAAATCCCTCAGTGGGCGGGACATCTAGCAGCTAAGGACACATTTCCTGTGACTTGGTCCAGAAGATGAAGGTATATAATACAGTATATAATAATACTTCCATGGAGCATGTGTCTCTTATTTTAAATCTCTTTGGATGAAAGCATCAGCTGAATTATATGTCACGTATTGAAACAAAATCCAAAACAGCTTTAACACAGTATTTCAGTTATTTAGGTGCTGTTTTTAAACTACAGTGCTTTTATTTCTACCGTCACACTTTCTCATCATTCTCACAATCTTTTCACTGATAGGAATATTACAATGTAAAACAGTCTGTTATTATTGTGTGGGAAGGCGCTATGGAAATGCAGATGATGATTAATACGCCGCTTCGGCGCTCACATGAAGAGTGCAGCTAATCGGGAGTTGGACGAAAAGGGACAGGAATGAAAGAAAGGATGAGGGAGAGAATAAAAGCATTGGATGAGGCCATGCTTGTTCAGGCTTTATCCCCACAGATCTGAAAAGTGCTGTCAATTAAAGTTAAGTGTTTTACTGCACAGCGTGCACGTGCATACCCACACACTGGATCAAACAGTGCGTTATCTAAGAGCTTGTGGTGGAATCAATCTTTACGTTTCTTCAGTTTTTTTTTTTTTTTAACCATGATTCTTCAGCCAGAAATAAACATATTTTTCTGAGAAGATGAGAGACTGTACCACACAACGCGAGGCTATGCCGCACAAAGCAGAGATGACATTGCTGGGCAGTGTGATGGTGCAGACTAGGAATAAGCTTTAGGGCTGCCCGCAACTATATAGAAACCTATTACTTACAGCTGAGAGCCACCACGCTCTCCGTTATTGATAAAATGCAGCTGACCACGAGCCAACAACAGCAGGCGCCCTGGTCAAGAGATGGCTGCAATCCACTATCACTCATTTGTTTCATTAAATGCTTTTTTACCTCGCTCTCTGTGGCTGGAACAGACAGAAGGTCGTCTCGGACATGAGAATTGAAAAGGAGCGAGGGTGAGGAGCAGAGAAGGAAAGATGGGAAAATACCTGGTGAGAGGGTGAGATACTGTACCGGAGAGAGGGAGCGAGAGATTCTCATGAAAAATGAGGTGACACAAAGCTTTCTACGTGCAGGAAGGGCGGCCAGGCAATTTTCAAATGTCTGAGGCTTCTCATTTGCCGAGCCACTTTATACGGTGGCAAATGTTAAACTTGTTCTGGGCACATCAAGGTCTCCTTGGCCGCCTGCTTGTCTTCGCCTGGAATTTAAATCGGGCTGGAGACGAGCGCACGGGGGGGAAAGAAAAAATGTTGCGACACCTTGTACACAAGGATTTAAAAATGCAGAGTGGTGAACGCAGCGTCAGGCGGACAAAGGACTGTCAGTCTGTTTGTGAGGGTGAGGACAATTATCTGTTTCCAATGGCTCTTTACTTTCATAATCAAAATTAATGCTCCCAGGCGTCACCTTCAGAATGCTTTGGTATATGGATGCAAATAACAATGTGATTCACAATCATAAACAATGAAATTTGAAGAAAATGCTCACATTAACTTTCTCAAAAACAAAATTTGTTGTACGTAGTTTGTTTTTTCCCCATGTTCTCTAAACAGTGAAACAATATAAAACATGGATCCATCGCTGTTCAAAACCAGAGAATGAATGAACTAATAGGTTAATGACTTCCTCACCTGAATAACATGCAGGAGCTGATGCTGGGGGAGAAAGCTGTGTTGTCCCGTCTCAATATTGCTCAATTGCACATTTAAATAACATTAAAACCTTCTTGTACAACCAGATTTAAATTGTCTTGATTTGGGGGGAAAAAAACTGTGACTAAATATTGGCAAATCCAGCTCACCCATGTATCACTACCGTCTCTGTCAAGGTTTATGTGTCATAAACCACTAAAATAAAGCATAAAGACATATTACTATTACTCTATTATTACACCATAATCCCTTTAGATTGTTGTTATGTTATGGTTTATTAATGTCACTCTCTCTCTCTCTTATATGGTGAAAGGATGTTATCAGCTTATTAAAGCAGGTCTGCACAGTGCACAGTTAACTGGGCTGGCGGCCAGGTTCGTACGTCTCCACCACTCCACTCTCAACCTTTTGCTCTCGTCTCTGCACTGTTTCTTTTCACTGGCATTCCACTCCTCACTGTATTTCTGCTGTCCTTCACTCACACTGCTGTGACGTCTCTCTCTCTCTCTCTCTCTCTCTCTCTCTCTGCAGGATCCAGGGCATCTGGGATTCAGTAAATCCTCGTTGTTGACTGCAGGCTGTAAAGACGCCTCAGTTAATCAAAGTCAGTGGAGCAGGGACACTGAATCATGCCGGGGCAAAGGGCTGGTGGTCGGTCAGCGAGCCTGCACTGTCAACCCTGTGCCCGATTCCATCGGAATAAATCCAGTGGCGGTCAATTGATCAGCAGGATTGTATCAGTGCAAGTGTCATGAGTTTGAGTTTGGCTCTTGACCTGCAGCCATGTAGCCGTGCTGGTGGAGTGCAGAGGAGGCGAGGTGATAAATAAATACTATGGTTTATGTCTGGGAGTCGCACTGCATCACGAGGATTTGGTCTTAAATACAAACTGCAGTTAAAGTTGTATCCCTCTGCACAGGAGGATGATTCATGATGGATCCATGAATCTTGGTCAGGTTCGTAATGTGTGTGACAGCTCTGCCATGGGTGAGGCCACAAACCCTCGAACGTGTGACTGACAGACGGATGAGAGCTCTTGTTTAGGGACTTAAAACTTGAAAAGTCAACCAGCTCTTTTGGTGATCTGCCAGTTTCAAAGTGCTCCAAACAAATACCCATGATGCATTTCGACTGTCAGCTATGTGAATGCGTCAGACCTGGACACTCCCCTGCTGTTATTTATCTGCAAAAAGGCAATAACGGAAAAACGTCCGAACCCAATTTACTGACATTTTCCATTGAATATGTCTGAAAACAGTCCAGTCCGATATCTAAGCTTTCAAGTTCAATTCCTCCTAATCTACATGCTCTTAAATTTATCTCATAAACAAACGCACTGAGAAGCTGCCCCCACACACACATTAAAGCACAGTGGTGGGATGAATCTGCTGCTTTGATGGACATTGAAACCAGTCTACAACACACACACAGATAATGATGATATTCTGTGCGCACACACACACACATCCAAATCCACAGGGTGCAGACAGGCAGATGGTGTGTTTGTATCATGGTCATGGGGGCGGGATGTCTGGCCCGGTGCTCTGGGCACCTGAGAGGGAGCCTCTGACCCAGTGAGGACTCAGACAGACTGGAGTGTGCCCTTTCACCGCAGCGCCGCGAGTCTGGCTGCCGCTATTATCAAAAGTGGGTGGGGCTTGCATTGGTGGAACGTTTGCATGTCACACTCTCGTTACAATGGCAAAGACGACAAAAAAGAGAAACGCTGCTGACTGACAGCTCAAAGCATTTTGCAGATGAGACAAACCGTGTTTGTATTCAACACTCTGGGGGTTATACTCAAATAACATCGTGGACGGCAAAATACTAACACAATGAACATGAGACCACAGTCATGCTCAGTGCGCACACACACACTGAGTTAAAGAGCTGTGTTCACATTTACATATGTTTCATCATCTGGGGACCATGAATGTCTGCGCTGAATTTCAATATCTGGTTTTTGTTTGACACACACACTGAGGGAAAGACAGTGGACTGCAGGTGGCTTAAATTAGAATAATGTTTGTAGGAATATGCCCACTTTTAAAAAAATAGTGTCTGTGACAGTAGTCATTAAGTAAGCACCTACTAGCAATATAATGAATAAATAAAAAAAATCAATTTATTTATAAACATGTGGTCTGAAACAAATGAGAATCTAATAAAACTTAAGATAAATGAAACAAAGAATAAATATGTTCCAACACCGGCTGTAGAGTTATTATATTGACAAAGTGCTCCATTATTATCTACCTCTACTTCACTAGGATCTCTACCATGCGTGGAATTAACCAGTGGATCGTGGGTAGCACCCTTCAGGTGGAGCTGGTGGTCTGGAAATGAAGCAGCGGAGGAGACAGAAGGTTGCTCGGTGCCACTCAACTGAAGAGAGAAAACTAGCAGCGCCACGTGCACATTGATGATAGTTTAGCGCTGACAAAAATCTCCCTTCCAGATTGTGAATGGCCACGGAAAGAAAGTGGACCACGGAGACAGAAATTTTCCAAATTACTTTTCTCTCTTTTGGGGATGAGAGACAGAGACAAGATGAGGAGCGTACAGTTCGCAGTACAGCGAATAAATTGAGCAGAAATTGGAATTGGAAACACAGCGGCCAGAGAAAACCTGATTTTGACAGGGGAGGAAAAAGATGGAGACGGTGTGAGAAAAGAAATGGCGTGAAGGAGAAAGACGCAGCGCTGTGATAACTGTGCCGGGAAAAAGGAATCGAAATGTGAGAATGAAAGAGGAAGAAATCAAACGCTCAAGGCACCGAAAAAAGAAACGCCAGCGGGGGAAAGAAAAGGGAGGGTGAATATAAAGCAAGGCTGCTGACGGTGGCGGCAGCATCAGAGTGCTCTCGACTTATTAAATAATCACTCTTGGAATGACTAATGAGTCATGAAAGACTGCAGATGTTTCCGCTCTGCTCTTAAAAATGGCCAGACAGAGAGAGAGGTGACGAAAGGTGTAAATAAAAAGGGGGAGGAAGGTGTGGGACACTGATGGGGTAAATAGTTGGAGGTTGCAGGAAACAGGAACGACTGCAGGGAGAGTTTACACACCTGGGTTAAAAAAAGATGAGAGATTGAGGAATGGAAAGAGCGATGTGAGTGAGCCAGTCAGGGGAGGTTTAATGGCGCTGCAAGGCTATTTCTGACTTCCCCGCTGAGCGCCACATTCAGTCCTAGCACGATTCCCAGGTTTGAGTGGGAGACAGTCTGGGGTCCTCAAGGTATATCGATTGTCAGCCACACTCATTTAGAAGAATCAGACTTGATGAGACCTGCCGTAAGCCAAGTTTTATTTACTTATTTATCTGGTGGCGGCTCTGGCTTCATCTGTGTGAATGGAGGGGGGGCGCCAACCATGTCCATGCGTGACAGACAGATTTTCGATCGTGTGTGTGTGTGTGTGAGAGAGAGAGAGAGGGAGAAATAGAGCATGCATTAGGCCACCTACAGGTAGACTGTGCACACATATATTGGGATCTGGCAGAGGGGTGCAGGTTGATTAGCTGGGGCACGTGATTGTTAGTTTTACCACAGGGATGCATTGAAAACAGCCTTGTGTGCTTTACCCTTCACTGCAAAGTTTACACTTTTCAAGTGACATCCTGTCATCTTTTCAGTCCTTAATGGACGATGGCGATGTCCAGAGGCTTCCTCTCACTCTGAAACCATATCATGAGTTAGGTGAGCGCCTCCTTGACATTTTGGGAGAAGACCTTTACTTACTTTCTGGCTGAGAGCTGCAAAATGTGAGAACATAAAATCCACTTTCCTATTTGTGAGGTGAATCTAAAGCTCCAGCCAGGATTTGGTTAGCTCAGCTCAGCTCAGCATAAAGAACATAAACAGCAGTTACCCTGTCCTCAATGTAAGAATATATTATTTTATCTTCATTATTTAACAGTATAGAGGTGCTTTGTGAACAGTATATGTATAGCTGATATGATAGCTATGTCACTCCGTCCCCAGTCTTTACTGTTTACCAGGCTAAGCTAATTGAGAAGAAAAGAAAATCTAGGATCCACCCCTTAATTAAGATTAAGGTCAAGATTCTTTCATGGCCCAAATGGCGTCAGATGCAATCTTGCTCACAGACCATAAACCAACCCACCAACAACGTGAAACCAGGAGGAAATTAAACGAGGCATGGATCAAAGGGGCCAAGCTGGGACTCGCTTCAAGGCTTCAAACCCATGGTCCCATGTACATGAAGTACTCCAGGTGGCTTAAGTGTCTCAGCATCTTTGAAACAATGAAATCCATCCTATCTCACAGCCTGATGGCGTTCTCCCTTTGACACGCTGTTCGCCGCTGCCCTGCTTTCTTAAGCTACACAGGCCGCTTGATAATTGGATTTCAACAGACAGTTCAAATGTCAGGCATGGTGATCGTCCCCCTGACCTGGCAGGATAATGCGTGATATCCCTTTTACACAGTTTGATGACTTCCGTGCACGTACAATGTGTCGTGCACATGCCTGTGACAGATGTGTTATGTGACAAACCATTGGGGCTGCTCATGTTCGGTTGACTGAGTCGGTGCATGTGTGTCCAGAGATGTGCAAGTTAATTTGTGTTTGTTTTCTGATGTGGACTAATGTGTGTGTGTGTGTGTGTGTCGAAAGTGAGGAGAAACCTTTAAAGTGTGAACCAGATGTAGCGGAGCATCAATGCACCCACCCTCCCCCCATCCCTTGAGACAGGAACAAAGAGGCCAGACTACATGAGGCAGACGTTTGATCAGCGCAGCTCTATCGTGGCTCCTATCAGTAACTGACAGACCTCGGATCCCAGATGCTTCCCTTACAACGTGCACGTATGAAACCTGTCAATATCCTCCGATACAGATAGCGACTGTTGTATTTCATGTACCAACAGTGTCCTTGCTGCTGTCCTTCTACCTGCAGACTTTTCAATTCACTACGGAAGCTGTGTTTCATACATAAAATTACATTTCCATCTGCGACATTAGTGCCATAGCCACATTAATGTTTATGTTTTGGAACAATAACTTTCTACCCCCCCCTCCGTTCGGGCTTCTCGTCTGGGCGCAAATGAAATTTTAAGTCACTAAAGCGGAACATCTTCCACAGAGGAGATTTTTAAAAACCATGAGGGCCATGAGGTGTTCCATAAAATGACACGTATGTGTAGAAGGGGTGAAATATCCATTATTAATTATCAACAAAGTAATCTATGTATTGCTCATTATTTATTCAGGTTAGTTCCAATGAGATTAAAAATCCCTTCGACATGTGAGACTTGACCAAGTCATTACCACACAAACACATTCATTAACCACATGAAGGAATTAAAGCTTCAGCATTTAGAACAAGAAGAAGAATGAGAGTTTTAGGAGCCACACGAGTCTGTACTGGAGCGCTTAAAGAAATGATAAGTGGCCTTATCACCTGACTTAATGTAATGAAACAGATTAGCCCCTGCCGACGAACACTTGACCAGGGAAAATTAGAGCCAGCCATTAAGTGCTAATTTTTCTCCGATGAATCCACCTTCGGTGGGAAAGTCAAAGGAAAAAATGAAGGTGCTCCAGCCTGGATATGAAGTCTTAAAGTGATTTAGTTTCTGCTGCTGCTTTATTGGAAGTAAATTAACCAGCGGTGCTGTGACGAACAGTGTTAGCAGCCTGTAAATCTGGTCACATTTATTATACTTTCACGGGCTCAACAGGCAGGATTAGGAAAAGGGGACTTTTAACTTTGTACTTGTGAGTTGATTAATCATTTCAGCCTCAAAGTGCTAACAGAGATCACATGATTCAAAAGCACTGGTGCGTTTTCCCAATAACATGTCGCTCACGTCGCATGATGTCACACACATCCTGAAGAGAAGTCCTCATTTAGATCAACGCCACCCTCAGAGCCCGAATTCATGAATTTCAGGTCAATGGCCATTATTAACCGTCAACATATTTGGGTCAAGGCTCCATCATCGTTCGCCCTACAATGTGCAACACGTCATTCTGGCTAATTTCTCTCTCTAACAATCATCTGGTTATGCAATGATAAAAAGCCATTAGCCAATGCATCTTAGCTGTCGTGTTCAGCCTCCTCTGCTCTCACATGGAGTGTATTCAGATGGGAACTGGGACGTGATCAATGCCAAAGACAAGTTTGTCTCCCAGACATTAATGTTTTTAATTTCTACAAAGAGGGTGCCCTGGAGTTCTTTGTCATGTTTTCTCCTGCTCACACTAGAAACATCAACCAGAAGGTTCCAGACTTCGTGTCCATCTATACATCTTCGTCTATATTCACGAATCTTGTTCTATTTCTAGAAAACTCAAACAGATGAAAACAATCCTGATTGGCGTTAGAGTCACCCCGTGTAATACAGCTGCCATTTATGTTAAGTGCTGGATCTAATCATGTTGATGATAGCTCAGTAATTCTGTTGTTGCTCCATTATTGGTGCTGGAGTGCCGAGCTATTAGCACGTCATATATCAAGCCCTCCGTGTCATGTGTAATAACTGAGTGTTTTGAACCCGGCGGCTCTTGGCAGCATGAATCTTCCTGAAGGCTGGTGATTATTCACGACAGAGGCAGCGCAGCGCGGCCACCTTCAAACGCAGGTTCATTCTGGTGGCACACCAAAGAGCGCCGAGCAGGAACGAGTGATTTAATCCCCTTTTTATCCAGCAATTTATCAGCTCCGTTTCTAATTTCTCACCCAGCCGGTGTTTATGCCGTTAGCCTGATACTGTAAGTGCGAGATTCGACCCCGCGCACGCAGCCGTACCGGCGACCATACGTCACGGAGGTGATTACAAACAACGATGTAAAGGCTCATTTGAATACCAGAGAGGTGTTGCGCTGCGTTGGGTTGCCGTTGGGTGCAGCGATTAGTCAGCGCTGCAACACAGGAGGAAAACACAGAGAGAGCCGGCAGAGGAGCTTTACAACGCTTCGTGAAAGAAGAAGAGTAGAAAACAGAACAAGACGGGGCCAAGTTGACAATAGTAGAAAAGATTTATAAAGTGGGGGATGATTTAGGAAGAGGAAGCAACCTGTATCTTCACCAACATCCCTCTCCTCTTTATCGGGCCGACCTAATGCGGGCCAGTCTCCTCAGACCATCCATTACAATGAAAACCCACTTTTACACAAAATCTTTAGATGGAGAGCCCAGGAGCCTAGGACAATTTCTCTGGATGACGCCCTACTTATTGCTTGTTTAAACTTGCCCGCGGCTCTTTCCTTCATCTAAATAATCTTCAGAAGCTCAGTCCTCATATGTTCTGTATTTTGTTTTGCATTCACGTTCCTCCCCGCCCCCCCCCTCCCAAATGTAATGTTTTCTCTGCTCGTCCATAATGTACCAACCTCTTTCAACAAGGACTCAGGCATGAAAGACAAAACGGATTCTTTTTCATCGTCCTCGAAATTGAACCGCATGAGAATTTTTACGATCTGGAGTCAGCAGGATGATCCTGTTTAACCATCGCCCGTAATGTCACATGTGACCTTAAAAAAACATCCATATTTCTACTATACCCACAATCCATGACATATTGGATATTGCAGAGTGGGGGACACAATAAACACCCCAGCAAAAAGTACCAGACAGTTTGCTGGAGGACATGAAACAAGTCAGAAAGAAATCATAGAGAACCAGATTGACCAGAACGTTCAGGGTCATGGTCCTGGAGATTAGGACGACAGGCACCAGGCTTCATTCAGTGGAAAACGATTAAGTTTAAGTCTAAAGTGTATGAAAGTCAAACCCATTGTTTGTGTTACACTCCATGTGAACAAGAGGACGGTCGTTAATCAAATGTACTGTAAAATGTAGACGTGTGTAAATGTTTTCAGAGAGAACAAGCTCTCATTATTATAATAACCGTAAATGTTTATTTGACGTTCTCTGACATTTCAGCAAACATCCCACTTATTGGAAACGGGACCTTCCAAGGTTACTGCAAAGACTTTCCATCGAGTGTTTACTGTGAAGTGCTATAAAGTTTGACCCGCGAGAAAGAAATCTTCATATTAAGAAGGCTAGTAAAGGAACGTTTTTACATTTCTTGACTAGAAAGTTACATCACCTTTAGGTTTCACATTTCCCTACGATTTCTCATTTATAGGTGGGTGTGTTTTTTTTTTTTTTGCTGTTTATCCTTTTGTGCCTTGATTATTTCTTTCAGATATATTTCTCTGTCTCTCCACCTTTCTGTTCACTCTCACTCAATCCATTCCCGTCCTTCCCTCTCTGTGGGAGAACCGATGAGTGTCTTGGCAGCAGTGAACCCACTGAGCCCCCCCCCAACCAACACACACACACACAGTCCAGATTTATAGCAGAGTCTGAAGGAATAAGGCTTTTATACAATAACATAACCAATTTTTGTGAGTGTAATTAAATCTGATTCATTGTTAGTTTTATTTCCTGCTTAAAAAGGACACGGTCAATACTTCCCTGCCCCCCTCCCCCCCCCTCTTTCCATCTTTCTCTTTGCGACTCTCGGAGACCCCTCTCGGTTCCAACTCAACTCTTAATGACTAAATTGGAGCAATTAATTACCCTGATCGGCGACGTTAACCTCCGCCTCCCCCACCTGGACGCTCGGCGGTGCAAACTAACCAGCTGATTCATACTTTAGCCTTGTTCCCCGCTCGCCATTTGTCCTGCATGCTGCTGCGGAGCTCAAATCTCTGAATCACCCAAATGGAAAGTGTCTAAATCGAGGGGAGTTCAGATATGGGTCTGGGTATTGAGATAGAGATAAAACACTGAAATATGATTGCAAAAAAAAAAAAAGAAAAGAAAAAGGATCAACCTTGGATTTTATAGCCTACAGTAACCTCTGTCTTCTCCTATTCTCTGCTCTGACCTCCCTCCTGGCTCATTTCCTCATTCCCCCCTCATGTCTCGTGCAACTGCAGCAGTTTGTCAAGCGGCTTTGGCTAATTATACATCTCATCGCCGCCACACACAGCCACAGGTACTCAGCTGCCCTCGTGCATTACCGCTGTAGAGGGTTGCGATGTGCGATTCTGATGGCGGAGTCAAACGTCAAGTAATGGCTCCCACTACAGCGATGGAGGCAAATTGCAGACATGGTCCGTAATTATCGCCATTGAAAAAAAAAAAAAAATATCACACTGATCAATTAATGTCGGGGTACTATGTGAGTACAGCCTGCTAACCCCTCCCTCCCCCCTCTGTGGGCTCGTATCTGGTAACCTGCCGTCGCCCATCAGGCCCTGATGGATGCTGCCCTGTCGATGCAGCCAACTGTTCGAGTAACGTCTGCCGCTCATCCCTCCACTCCCGACCGTCCCCCGAGCGCAGTGCTGCGAGTCCAGGGACACATTGGATTTTAATGGCTGCTTCACACATGTTCAATTAATATCCCCCCGAAATAACTATGAAGATATCAAGTTTAATCTGAGGATGGGATATCTACAGATCACTTCTTAACCACCTAATGCAGCCGAGGAAACATTTTGAGAAAACTACCCCTTAAAATGTTTTGTATTACACAATTCTTCCCCTTTATAGACTCATGCAGAATTTGTTCATACAGGTTACTTCCCCTGCTCAGTGTGGTCTGTGTGTCGAGAGGCTACAGTCTCTCTCCAGTCGCTCATTACACCCCAACAAACACTTCCTTATTCTTCAATAATCCATAATCAAATGTTTTGTCATTCCTTTTTTTTGTGACTGGGATCTAAATAGACAGACACAGCCCCCCCTGTCACTGACAGTGAACTCAGGGTGGAGGAGTCCATAACAACCCTGACTCAAAAAAAACAACAAATGCCTGTCAGGTGTGGCCATGTGGGGTTGGTTTGAGTGCAGACAAAAAAGGACCGGCTGCTAAAGATGACTACATCACATGCCACTCTTTGTTCCTTTGTTAACTGCAGTGTTTGTGGGGAAAAAGGTAGTAACGCTCAGCCATGTCATTGACTGTTGATTTTGCCAAAAAAACAGTTTTTGATCGTGAACGGCACAAAGGGGACCCGTTACCACTTGAATTTCACTGGAGGGGAACTTGACGCTGCAGTCAAAGAGCGAGGTAACAGGCACAGAGCTGTTTAATCGTTGCATTATGAGAAACGGCATCTTTTCCAGCTGGGGGTGTGGATAATGTGTCTCTGACGGCAGTTCAAGAGTCTGCATCAGTGTTCACAACACATCATAACACAGGCAGAGAAAGAGACAATGACACAGTGCTCAAATGTGAGAGACAGAAGTGGAACTGAAGGAAGTGCTGTATCAACAGGGCCGTGCATCACAAGAAGGGAGTCGATGCTTTCACGCAAAGAAATAGATGAGAAATGGATTCAACTCTGATTTAACTCTGAACGTTCTCAGCATCTTCAGTGGCACAGAGCAGTCTGATCATTAATGTGCAACAGCAACAAACAACAACCCGGAAAGTGGGTTGAGAGGCTGCAAAATGTTTGGGATACAAGTCACCAAATTTCTGACATCATCGAGAATATGTCAAAAAAAAAAATTTCATCACTTGCATGTCCATTTCCCACAGTCTCCAAACACCCGACCGTTAAGCCAATAAAGACATTTTTAGAATTAACATGAACAATTTATATGCAGCCACCATGCACCACCGTGCACAAGGGTTCGGTTCTTGTGTATTACTATAATACACTTAAAGTGAATTTAGACCGCTGCTGAGCGCACCGCACTCTCTCTCTCTCTCTCTCTCGCTCTCTCGATTTAATTTCATTCAACTTTTACCGAGCTCCCTCGATACAACTTGTCAGGCAACATCTTTTTCTCTTTAAAATTGTATTTCAGAATATTAAAACGATAGTCCTGATATGAACTGGACATTTTCTACCTCAAAAACACATCCTTCCTCATCCAGTCAGACAGCTACAAGAACACAGATGAATACCTGTGATCACTGCCGCTGCTGTGTGGGGCCAAAAAAAAACACTGACAGGATGAGGGGGTGAAAAAATAATTATTTGAGATTTTTGAAAATGAAAGGAAGAAAACAGATGTTTGTTATTTACCTGACATAGCTGTTAATTCATTTTCAGTCTTACATATATGTATGAGTTGTTTGTAAGAAATAAAAGCTTTGGTGTTAATATTATGCCTCAGATTTGTGTGAGATGACTCCCTGAGGTCAGAAGATAAGAGTTGCCATGTAAATGCTATGAGCTCCTTATGTACTCAATATTTATGTAGAGATTGTAAAATTAACAAACATGAGAGGCAGGAACGCTGCAGGATAATGAGTCACAGTGGAAGCGGGCTGCAGACCACTGGCTACATCCAGACCCTCAGAGGAGTAAACATCACCTCAGGAAAAAGAGAGACAACTTCACAGAGGCCCCAGAATGAGGAGAGTCACAAAGGGCACTGAAGCATGTTCCCTTCCCTTAAACTAAGTGGGCTTTGTTATTTCCTACTTATTAAAAAGCTAATCAAAGCTGAGAGCCTGGCCACGAACTCGGAGAATGAATTTGAAGCCTTGGTGCTCATCAGTGAGTCTTTGCTTATTTATTTATTTACTTATTTATACGTACCAGAGTCCTTCAGTTACAATGTCGTTCCCACGCCACATCTCCTGCC
Source organism: Pseudorhombus dupliciocellatus (assembly GCA_016785235.1). Classification (NCBI taxonomy): domain Eukaryota; kingdom Metazoa; phylum Chordata; class Actinopteri; order Pleuronectiformes; family Paralichthyidae; genus Pseudorhombus; species Pseudorhombus dupliciocellatus. Next base: position 1,657,776 of record JAFBJW010000091.1, on the reverse strand, counting down.
TCTGAAGGAGGAGGCATCAGCAGAGCTAATTTAACTCATCAAGCAGTGTTTACTGAGCGAGGGAAAACAAACACCTGGCACTAATTCAATACCTTGCAGTGGCTGAGCGGAGGCACGAGACAGGAGGGGGGGGGGGATTTGTTAAGTAAATTATCAGCCGGAAGGTTTAATTGAAAGAAACGGAAGAGGGAGGTGAGCAAGGCACGCGGAGAGAGTGCAAGGTTGGCAGAACACGCGCAGGTTGAATGAATATTGCACGCACGGGTACGAAGGGTTATTCGAGGGTCAGCCATTTTTTGTTGTTTTGTACCATAGACTTGTGAATTTGACAGTTTGAGTCCAGCAGGAGACCCCGGTTGCATGTCATACCCTGTCGGTTAGCGTTTATTATTTCGGGGCCATGGAGGTGGCTGGATTATATTACGTCTGACACTGGGCGAGAGGGACTACAGGGACAGTGGGAGGAAGCCAGATAAAAAGCCACGATGTAAACTCCACACAGAAAAGAACTGAGAACCTTCTGGGTGTGAAAAAAAAAACAATTAAGTCAGAAAAAATACTGAAATAGGAAAGAAAAGGACAGATTTTAAGGGTTGCTCATACTGAGAACAAGTCTAAACCCCACAGTTAATTACAACAAGAAAATACCAAATCTGTGGATTACACTGTAAAGACTAATTACATCAAATCCACTGCACAGCTTTTAAATGTCACATTGTGTATTCAAACTGACATTCGGCTTCCTCACAATAAACACACATGTAAACCACAAATACATTTGTTTGTCAGACCATGAATTTCCCTTCATTAGCCATGTTCGAAAGAACCCATTAGGCTCCAGCCACGCTAGCAGCTCTGTTGGCGGAACTGTGTATTGGCAGACGCAGACACGCTACCTAGACTAAGCCTGGTTCAGTGGTTGGGTTGTGGATGGCCCCTGCTAAATTAACCAATACATGTGACGAGAGCCGTCCATGGCTATCAATCCAAAAATCGTTGAGATGGTTGAATACAGTTCAACGGCTCTAACCAACCAAACGGTCATTCTGCCAGCGCCTGTGAAATTGGAATATCTTCCCAACTCTGGCCATTTAGGCCAAATAAGACGTTGCAAACAACAAGTAGCTGAAGATCCCACCTGAAAGACAGGACAAGATGGTATTTGCAAAGACAGAAATATTTTTTGGTTTCTAACTGACAACCTTGTAAAGTAGCTGCATAAACTGCCTCACATTTTACAACCTGTACAGCATTGGAACAGGTTGCGATGGAAGGGGGGGGGGGGGGGGGGGGGAAAACCACCCC